>JAUCEF010000017.1:1200000-2400000 GCA_033558025.1 Phytophthora sp. 'mugwort' | reverse complement strand
CCAAGACGGACGGCGACTTGAGTGGTCTATGCGTGACTTCAGCCACGTACAGCAGCGCAGTATCGGTCTTCAGCACTGCAGTTTGCGACACCAAGTACCGTCCAGGGCAGTATCCCGAGGCGGTAGCTCTGAGCGACGACGCCCTGGCCATCGTCTTCTTCGATACAGCCAACAACAACGCGCTAACTATCGCAATAGTGACCGTGTCTTCCACCAAGACGCTGCGCTTCCGCAACAGCTACGTGCTTCCGGATGTCTTTGGATCCTTCTCGGACTACGACACGTACTTCGTCACGCCTCACATCACCGTCTTGTCTGGCAACCGCCTCGCCGTGAGCTTCCACAACCCCATGCTGGATGGCAGACTGAGCGTTCGTGTACTCGGTTTCTCGCTGTCTACCATGTCCATCAAAGAACTCTCGCCGGTGCTACCTGTGGCTCCATCAACCTTTTCCTGGGCTGTTTCGGACGCCACTAATTGGGCCTTGAATTTGCCTATTACCCACGCCATGCTACCTGTCGGAGCTGATGGCGTCGTGACTGCCTACGTGGGGAATCGCAACGGGGTGTTGCACCAAAACTTTGCGGTCGTTCAAGCTTTCGGAGCTCCAGTCGGCATTGTCCAGTCCATTTCAAGTGACGAGGTCAGTATCACCACACAAGGAAAAGCAGCGGCCAGTGGGCTTACTAGTGGAAGGGTGTACTACGCGACCACCTCAGGTGACGTGGTGACTTTGGAGGGCACATCCATAGACTCCGAGTTCTTCTACACGTCAAATGGATCCATGTTGGTCACGATGGACTCTCGCGTTGGAGTAGCCACTGACAACACGACGCTCTTCGTCTCCACCACCTTCTAAGAGCTATTCCACACGAACGTCCAAGCCATCGGAAGCTTTCGCGACTCAAACCCAACAACTATAAGCAGCAATTCCACAACACTAGCACAATAAAACGATCACTAACAATCCACTGATAACAGGAATCAATTTCTATCTTCACACCTTTCAGTCATGACGTCCGTTACGCCACTTGGTACACAAGGAAAATACCCGATTCATGAGACCACCAACCCTTGTTGTGTCAGGAGCATCCTGGACGGCAGCGACTCGCTCTACGTTTGATGTTGCAGCGTTACGTCGCGACTTCGAGCGTCTCAGCGTCGACGATCTCACTGCGCTCGCCAGCTTCCCGGTCGAACCTCACGAACTTATCGGCCGCGTCGTCGCAGTCACGCATTGTTTACTTCTCTCATTAGCACCAGAACACACTTCGCTTGAGCTTCGTGCACCGCCGTGGCCACTACTGCGGCTTGAGTTACTAAACAATACTTCCAAGATCTGGCGGAAGCTGCGCAAGCGTGCATGGCAGCTGGAAACGGGAGCCAAGTCGCTGTCCCACGTCCAGCTCCGGTTCGGATTCCAAGAGCTTGTGCCTTTCGTCCTACCCCCAGAACATGAAAATCGTCGCTATCAAGGAACGTGGCAGCTTGAACGCGTGGCGCAAGTGAGCACGATCGCTGCCTCTCTCGGTGCGTGGGTGGTGTTTTGTCTGTGCTGCTCCCGACCGTCGAATCTCCGTCATCTCCAAGACCAGAACGTCGCTCTTCCACGTCTTCCCAACATCAAAATCTCTTCACAATGTCAAGTTTCATCCCAGATGACGAGCCTGGAGTCACTCCCATCACAGAGAATAAATCTCCGGGTTTCCAGACGGGTCGGTCTCAAGGCTGGAGGTTGCTTCCTGCTTTATCACGTTCGGATTCCTCTCTTGTCCAGCTCTCGTCCCCCGGTTGATACACTTGGCGAATGGTCCGTCTATTGTCTCGACGTCAATCGTATCGGAAGACAAAACGTATATGGAGATTTGAATGGCTCGTGGTGGAAACCTCCTCGAGAAATTAAGACCTCGAGTTCCAGCATGACAAATCCAGTGACGTTGTGTCATTTGACACCGCTCGCCCAGCAGTCTCTGCTCCTTCAGTTGGGGGTTCACAGCCACATGTTCGAGCGACCTGTGCAGAAACTCCCCCACGTCCAGTCTCCACGATCCTCTCCGCTGGTGTTCACCCTCAAGTTTAACGTCATGGTAGTCGATTCACTTTCCCGTTTTTCGCTGGTGAGTATTGGGAATGTCTGGATCACAATGGCAACGACGGTAGCTCAAGTACGTGGTCACTTGTCTTCGTCCATCGCTTCAAACCGTGACAACAAGCGACGGAGCTTCCGCTTCATGGACCGAGGGTCCTTGCTAGCTGTCTCACAGGAACGACATCTCGCTGCTGTCTCCTTGCTGCCATATGCCATGATCGTCGTAGCTGACAACAACCAAGCGAAGTCGTGTCGCGTCTCGCAGCTCTGGCGCCATCAGAGTAAAATCGCGCGAGCTCTCGTGAATGGACTGCCTGATCATCTCCCACAGACGGAGCTTCGGCCTTCTATCGCCACCTCCGTCACCTCTGCACCACAAGTTTTTGCACTGTATCAATCATTTCCCGTTTCTACCTCTGGCGCGTCGACGTCTTCCGAAATCGTCGAAATTTTCACGCATTGGCGAGCTTTCGTCCACTTTCAAGCGTTGCAAGACTCGTCCGTACTCTTCCAGCTTCCTCAGCGCTCCAAGCTTAAGCGCCGTCTCCATGAGGAACTGAATGAACGAGACGAGAGCGTGTCGTATGGACCGAAGCTCCAGCCATTGCCTCGAAAAGTACGTCTCTCATTACAGTTTGCAGCGCTCATTTAACCTTCTTACGTCGTGTGTACGCAGAAATTCAACAGCAAACACGAGTGGTTGCTGCCTCTGTTCGCTCTTGTCGACGTTGCATCCTCTACAGTCGCCGTATTGAAGACACCGTTCCGACAAGACGTACAGTGTGCGCTTCGTTCGCCGTGCCGTCTCGTCCTGGCAGAAGCACGCAACGTCATCCACGTCACACGAACCAACTGCGTAGCCACCGAGCGTGACACCTTCGGCCTCCAAGTCACTGTGTTCGATATGACCTTCATACGCGACGAATCGTGTCCACTCGAGTCACTTTTGCACTTGAACGGCGCGTACGTGTGGCTCATCATGCCTCGCACCAGTCGCCAAGTCCCCGTACAGCCTCCTGAATGGCTGCTTGCTCTGCATCGATTCGTCCGGCATCCGCAGCTCGACTTCCAGTCACCAACCTGTCCCCAAGTCAACCATTTTCGAGTGCGTATGGCATGGGACGTTGCTGAACGGGCCATCGAAGCTGCATTCTGGAGTAAACACGTCGACTGGACCCCGTCCGTACGTCTCACGGATCTGTACTCCACCGTACTGCGTCGAATCTTCAATGCGCTGTGCAGTTCACACCCGCCAGCTTTTGGCGTGGACAGTGTCAAGTTCAGCAAGCTTTTGTACGAAGCCAGTGTCCAGCCCAAGCTGTTGAGTATCGGAGATGCGGCCTTCCTGTTTGCTTCCAACCTGTCCCTTGGATCCCCATACGAACTGGATTTCGACGGCTTCGTGCGTGCTGTCGAGTGGCTCGCCCACCAATTCTTCAGCGACAGCGGTACGCAAAACAAGACAAGTCCTAGCAAGACAACGTCGTGTATCCAGCACGCGATGAGCAAATGGCAGCGACGTGGCGAGCTCAACGCTCGCGATCGATTGACAGAGTCACTACGTCGCTTTTGCTATGAAATTTTGGTGCATCTTCCAAGTTTGACGTCCACTTGGCATGACATAATGGACTTCTGGAGACTCGCACGCAAGCACGAGCTCTTGCACGAGTACGCACTGCAATACTGCGCTGCAACTCGGTTGCGTGCTAGCTGGATAGGCGTGACGACGTGGAGAAGATTCTTGCAGCGACGACGACGCATCAAGGACGAGCGTCTGGCAGCGATTAAGTTGCAGACTCTTGCTCGTGGACGACGACTGTATGTGGAGTATCAACGCGTTCGTCGAATTGTCACTCGAACACAGCTCCGTATCCACGCTCGCGTCGTGTTGCGACGTCTTCGCGTAGAGCGCACGGCGTTTCTTGAACGCATGAGACTCCGCTTGGTCACGTGGATGCGCTCTCAGCTCTGGTTACTGCGTGAGTGGAAGAGGTCGAACGCAGAGAAAGTTGCGAGGCGGGACCGAATCCGTGACAAACGACGACGATGTCTTGGAGTTGCTATCTTCCCGTTGGAGACTTGGCGCGTGCGCTTCGCCCTTTATCGTGCTAACTCCGCTGTTCCAACACAAGCAGCAGTGAAGGACAGTATCGACGCGTATGAACTGGAAGTCATGGACTCCACCATGTCCTGGGGGGTTGTGTTGTGTGTGTCCCAGCAAAAAGTCGATCAGTTCGTCGCCGAAGAGCTTGAACGTCAGACAACGCAGCTCCAGTCAGGTTTTGCGACGATATCGCTGGCTGACAAGCACGCACCGAACTCTGTAGCTGCCATCATGACGTTAAACAAGTTCCAGCGTGGACGTACGCAAGCGACAACTGCCATCGTGAGAGATTCCGTCGTATTTCCGGTGTGGAAGCCGAATATCACGCTACTCGCACTCGCACGAAGGCTGTTCATCCTCAAAGACATGAAGCGCAATCCTGTAGGTTTGCGCTGCTACGTTGATCCGACGGATACGTCGCTGGGGAAGGTAAACAAGTTTCTTGTGACTATTTCGTATCAATTTCACTCAAGTATTGGTTGTTTCGGTTCTTGTGACAAAGCTCGTCTTCAAAGGAGTCATGCGGTCTGACCTTGCTCAGGACAGTCACTCAGTCGTCCAACGCCATGTTGTACGGGTTTTGGAGTGGGCTAATACCCTCAAACTCCTTGTGTACACGCCTGCTACATCCGCTAGACGGCGATACGATCTCGATTCCTCGTTCGTCGTCGCTGTTCTCCAGTTTTCACGCTTCCAGACGATGCGCTTAGAAGACGACGACGATGTCATCGTTGCAGATAGACAGGAACAGTCCAGAGGCTTTCATCATCAGATCCATCGCATCTTAAATGGGCCCCGCAAGCTCCTCGCGCTTCAATGCGTCCTCACTTACGTGCTTAAGTATGGCGTGCATGCGCCAACTTACTCGATGATGCCACTCGTGACAGCAGCACGAGAACGACAACAAGAGGAGCGTGAGGCCAAGCAGCGTCGCGCTGTACTCCATCGTGAACAGCAGCTTATTGTGAAAGTCCAGACACACTTGAGGCAACATCTCGCGAGGAAAACTCGACTTCAGCTCGCACTGGTTCGTTCTGTTGCAATAAAGACGTGGAGAATACCACGACCTTGATCTCATCTTGTGCGTTGGCTCGCTTAACTTCTTGTAGGCATCCTACTCGAAGCCGTTTGATCGAGAGAGCGGTCGATTCGTCTACATCCTTCGTTATCTGTCAGGTGAACGCGTCATCTTGGGCGAGCAGAAGCCCTTCAGTCTCTTCGATCAGGACGTGGCATTACTACCAGACGAATGGCTCCTCGTCTCCGATGCGGACCACAATACCCGCTTCCTTAATCCACACCGGGGAGTCTACAGCCGATTCAACGATATCCTCGCAGCAACACAAATCCAGCGCTGGTATCGTGGGAAAATGTGGCACGGGATTAATAACTGGAAGTTGCGCGACCTCGTGAATGCTCTGCGCTATCACAAGAAACCCACGAGCACTGATCCTGGACAGCTTGAACATCTCAAGCGCTACGCTCTCCAGCTTCACGTTCTGAATCACCAGGTAGAGAGAGCGTTCATCTTCTTTGCTCCAGTAGTGACCTAACATCTTCCTTCTCTCTTGACTCCCATTTGCGCCAGTACAAAGCAGCTTACCCCATTTACGAGGCTGCACTAAAAGTACGTCTGGATATCCCTCAAGATGTACACGAGTTTTTCTTCTTGACTTGTTCTTTTTCTGTGTCTGCTATCAGGTAGCACCGGACGATATTCAAACACTCGTTTGTTTGGCATTATTGCTCATCATCTCGTGTCGTTATCCTGCAACACAGTCGTGGCAGCGTGCGTTGACACTTCTCCAGCAGGTCCGCGACCAGATAGACGATGTTACCAGCATGTTACACGAGATCGAACAAAATTACTTCCGCTGGGCTCTGTTTCTTCAGCCGAAGAACCCTCACGTAAGCTATCGGGATACATTCGTCTGTGAATCAAGTATATAAACTAACTCACGTACCATAGGCCATTGCGAACTACGCCGTGTATCTCCAATGCGTCCGTCTCGACATTGATAAGGTATGTCATATAACCTGAGAGTGTCGTTATACTCACGTGACGACTTTTTGCACAAGTCAGGCTGAGCTTCTCTACCGACGAGCACTGGATCTGGATCCGATCAACGACTTGGTTGTCACAAACTTCCAGCGTCTGCAATCTGAACGAGCACCAGGTCGACATGCAAACGTACCATTGACAAGAAACCGATGAGCTTGAGTTGGTGAGTGGGGAATTGAGCCCGGCATTTTATTTATCCTACTTCACGCGTCGAGTCATGAAATTCTGCTTCTTTTTAGTACCCTTCGAGCCCCGTTTTCTTCGTCTATGAGGCTATGTTGCTTGAGTTGATGTGTGAAAGTCAGAATACTCTGGGCCAACACTTCAGAGGCACGACTAGTTCGTTCCATCTTGCAGTATTCGCCGTCAGAAGCGAGCGACGCAACGTTCACCATCGCCCGCAAATCCGATTGTAATCGCTCGTTGCATACCAGGTCCTCGTAGCGTTTCCAGTCTTCAGCAGGGTTTGACGCTTCCGGACGATGCCGGACAGCTACCAGCCGACTGCACAATGCTTTCAATAACTGTAGCTGAATCAACCGGATTTGATCCCGATCCGAAGGTGCCAGTGGGTACACAACGTGTTGTACGATCGGGAGGAGCATTCCACACTGAAGCTCGCAAACGACGAGTTTCCGGAGTAAAAGCAATAGAAACAGGTTCATCCGCGTCTTCCCAACCGAACACGAAGCCAGTTTTTGCTCCACAAAGCTCAGAACTTCACGCGCACTGCTTGCGGGAACATTGACCACCATCGCCTTGACCAACTCTGCGAACGTGTCCGCTCTTCCCTGATAGTTCTCCGAATAAAGAGCTAAATTGTCGTTGTTCGCATTTTCCTCGCGTCCACAGCACAGCTTTGTGCACTGCTGGAGAATCACCCACAACAGCGCTCGAATAGCATTCGTGCTATGTCGGTAAATATTGTGCAACAATGCGATCGCTTTCCTTGACGAAGTGGGTGGACCCTTGTACGCACAGTGCACAAGCTCCCGCACAACGTACTGACAAGCCCAATCCCGATTCAGTTTTGTCGACGTGTTGCTGATAACAACAGCATTCATGACGTCCAACACCATTTCCTGTCTTCGTCGTCGTCGTCCAAAATTCAGCACACCTGCTAGCAAGCGTACCACCGGTTCAGTAGAAAGCACACGGCGAGTGAAGTCTCCAGTGCTGTTCTTCGTCGAAGCCAGTGTCTTGAGCGTCGTCAAAAGATTCGCAGTCATCGTTGGTGACGTGGCAAGATCGGCAGGTGAACGGTCAAATTCTACAAGCGACTTTTGTACAACGCTTCGCTTCACGCTGTTATCCACACCCTCGTCACCACAACTACCGAGATGCAGCACGACGACATTGCCAAAAATTGAGCACGCTTCGGCCGAGTCCTCCAAGTCCGCGAGAACGCCTAACACTTCTTGCAGCAGAACACTAGCAACCGGACGTGTAGACTGGAGCAACAGGTTCAAAGTCTCCGAAAACTTAATGGTGACTTCATCATGCGTGTCCGTGTCTAGACGGCGACTCAGACTGTGAAAATAGGACCGACAGATTCGAATCGTGAAGCTCTGCAACTTGTGTCCAAGTTCGCTTCGATCCTCGACGGTATCTTGAACTGCCACGCAAAGCAGAGCGTGCACATAGCCCCAAGGAAGAGTTGTTCGCTTGGCTGACCATGCTTCAGACCAAATGTCCAGAAATAAAACACTTGTCCGAGCATTGACAACAACCAAGAGAGTAATAAGCAGCTCTACCTTCGTTCTCACCTCCAGAGCTGCCTGACTTCCCACTACATCAACGTCTTCTGACGCCACATTAGCAGTAACATCTGATACTTCATTCGAGCCGTTCTGGAGGACTTTTTGTGCGACTGACGGAGCTCCGCCAAATACTAACGACATGTGGTCGCGCAGGATCACACGCAGGGCCGGCTCCTGCTCTGCATGACATTGAGGGGACAGGACGAAGCTCAGAACGTGAGTGATAAACCATTCTGGCTGCTTCACACTCAACTTCGAATTGAAGCGAACAAAGAAATTGACCAAATCTTGGAAAGAGTCCGTGACGCCAGTACCTTCCGGCTGTTGCTTCCGGCGTCGTTCCAGCCATTCAGCCATCAGCGATGCACTCCAACTCGTACCGGCGTACTTGAACGCCTTCTCCAGACAGTGTGGGATCAAATATGACTGCGAGTCGACGAGCTGCTTCTTCAAAGCGTCGTCGCTTACGAGCAGCTTCACAAACCCACATGTGATCCGGCACATGCGAAGCTTGCCTTCTTCCGCCAACAACTCGACAATGTGCTGCGCGGGGTCTTCAATTCGCCAGTTTAAGTCGTCTTCATCCAGCGAAACCCTGTCGTCTGTATGTGGAGAGCGAGGTAGGAGCGCTCTCCACAAAGTCTGTAGGACTCTGTCACTGGACTCGACCGCGCAAGCTGCAATCCACGGGCTGAGGACGAACCTGTCTCCATTGTGCTCTATCAGACAGCGTAGCAGCGACCTGCATGCCAGATCGTGGCGTGCCACTGCTTGTGTTCCCGTTCTCACACCCAAAGTGCCACACATCCTCACCAGTGCGTCTGCCACAGGATACTTGGTGGTGGACACTGACTCGCCTGCTTTGTTCATTTTCTCGAGCATCGCTGGTAGCAGCAAGTCCATAAACTCCGGTCTCTTGAACAAGAAGCCGGCGAGCACTTCATCCAGCAGCGTCGGGTAGTTGCACGGGTAATACGCCGCCAGTAGCGTCGTGATCTCTTGCAGGAAACTAGGCGCAAAGCCCGAGCGACTACACCAGTTGGCCACATGGTTTCCCACTACCTTGACTAGTACCGCGCGGCTCATATGGACGTCCACGCGGTCGACGAGTCCCTGGGGCACGAGCTTGGCTGCGTCGACTCCGAAGCGTAGCAAATCCACTTCCGCTGCCGCTAATTCGTCTCCACGTCGCACGCTTCTTCTCTTTCGTTTCAACGATCTATTGCCACTTGATCCATTGGCATTTGTCTTCCCAGACGGGAAGTAAAAGTCGTACATGGACCGCGGGGCTGCCAGGCTGGCGTCTCCGTTCGCCACGGGTCCAGCAGCTCCGTTTTTGCTCTCTCCATTCGCCTGAGACGCTTCACGACGTCGCTCATCACTAAAGCTCTGAATGATGGTCGGCATTTCGTTTTGGAACAGCGACGAGGCTGTTGGTTGCTGCGCTTGGAGCTGCTCGTCGACGATGGAGAAGCGGCTGCGGGTCGGCTCATGGCTGGACGTGAAGCTGCTGATGCTGATCGGCGCGTTGCGAATCGCCCAACCGTCGGTCTCTGGCGGATCGACCTTCACTCTCTTGCTCTTACTCTGATCCAGCGCGTCGGCTTCGTCTACGACGGCCATGAGTGACGCCATCTTCATCTTGGACGAGCGCGGAGGAGGAGGCTGCCGGTTAGTGGCGTCTACAGGTGCGTACATGGAGGCAATGGAGGTGGGAGGGGGAGCACGAGGGCGCGCACGTCCACGGCGACGCAGCGCCTCGTCATCGTCAGCTCTGGCCATGCCACGCAGCGAGCAGGGGAAAGGTCCGGCGCCTTGCCCTATTGCGCCTTCAGGGGCAGTTTTGATACTGGCGCTGGTTGTGTGTGTAGCCGATCGAAAAAGCAGAAGGGTGACGGGTCGATGGGCTTTTGAGGAGAAGCTGACCCGACCCGGGCACGAAGGGGGATGGGCAAACTGACACAAAGTTGTATGTCCATAGTGAAATGCAGTACTGGACGCTATAATGCATGACTTATGCACAGAAAATGCGGTGGGACTCACCATGGCAAAATGAGTTGGCTACCGTTGATAGCTTTCTGCCGAATACCTATATAACAGGAGTTAGCGTTTTCGCTGCTAAAGGGATATCGATATCGGCGTCGTCAATTGGACCTGCCTTTCGGTGGTACAAAACAGTACAATAAGGGCCGAGATTTTAAATTGGAGATTTCGTGATGGCTTAGTCCCGTCATGCAACTGAATTCGTATTCACCCTGTTCCCACACCAAAGGCTTTTACGATTCACCGCGATTCAAAATTTATAGCCTGGGGGGCTCTTATCATCATTTTCGTCTTCTTGGAATGTGAAGCCATTGATTACCGATGGGTGAGCAGTCGCGGGAAATGTTGAGCGTAGCTCCAGAAGTTAAGAACGTCTCGACGTTAGGTGTACGTAGTAAGTCATAAGCGAGCATTGAATGACATTTTGCTCCTGTCGACAGCTGACAGTTTGGAGAGCAACTTGGTTTGCTAGTCTGGGTTTTGACCAATCTCACCGGTGCGACAAGCGAAAGCGCTTGGCAGGTTCCACTGGGTCGTCGTGAAAGATCCTTCACGCTCACAGCGTAATCAGAAGTATTTTGGTTGCACAGCAGGATCATCCAGCCGGAATATCGGAAACAACTCGGCTGACACATTGCTATTTTATCGCTGCGATGTTTTATCCCTCATTGTGTCTCTTTCCCATGCCTCAAAGAGGCGTTTTGTGTCCATTTCGGCGAGATGCAAATGTGTATGGCGTCTGTACTGTATTTTGCTTCGATGCACTACTATTGGTAGACTGTACAACTCA
Source organism: Phytophthora sp. 'mugwort' (assembly GCA_033558025.1). Lineage (NCBI taxonomy): Eukaryota > Oomycota > Peronosporomycetes > Peronosporales > Peronosporaceae > Phytophthora > Phytophthora sp. 'mugwort'. Next base: position 2,389,151 of record JAUCEF010000017.1, on the reverse strand, counting down.
CGAGCTGATCTACATCGCGGTCGGCGCCATGTGCGCAGCGCACTTCTCCAGCGTCTTAACGGCCGAGCCGAGCTTGTTCACCGTCTCCATGTACTCGGCCTGCGGGTCCGAGTCGTATACGATGCCGCCGCCCGCCTGCGAGTACACTTTACCGTCCTTGACCACGATAGTGCGGATGGCAATGGCCGTATCCAGGAATCCAGAGAAACTGAAGTAGCCCACGGAGCCAGAGTACACGCCACGTCGCTCAGTTTCCAGCGAGCAGATGAGCTCCATCGCACGCACCTTGGGGGCGCCAGACAGCGTACCGGCAGGGAACATGGCGCGGTATGCGTCGTACACTGTCCGGTCGTCTCGCAGGTCCCCCTTGACCACCGAGACAATGTGCATGACGTGCGAGTACTTCTCGATCTGCATGAGGCGCTCTACACGCACAGAGCCCGGCTTGGCCACGCGGCCGACGTCATTGCGGCCCAGGTCAACGAGCATAATGTGCTCAGCGCGCTCCTTCTCGTCGGCAAGAAGATCCTTCACCAACGCCTCGTCTTCCTCGTCGTTGGCGCCACGGTGGCGGGTGCCGGCAATTGGGTGGGTCTCCACAATACGGTCGTGGTCCACTTTGACCAGCATCTCTGGCGACGCGCCCACGATCTGGAAATCCTCGCCCATGTCCAGGAAAAACATGTAGGGCGACGGGTTGATCACCCGCATCTGGCGATACAGATCCAGTGGGGTCACGTCCTTTGGGAGGTCGACAGCCAGTCGCTGCGACGGCACGGCCTGGAAGATATCGCCGTCCACGATGTGCTCCTTAAGCTTCTCCACAAAGCCCATGTAGCCAGCCTTGCCAACGTTAGAGGCCGCCTCCAGATCCATCGTGGACGTGGATGGCGCGCTCGCGTGGGCAACGCTGGATAGACGAACGAGCGGCTTCTCTAGCGCGGCGTTCACTGCCAGGATTTTATCGGTAGTCTCTTTGTAAGCGGCGGCAAGGTCGCCCGTGTCGAGACGGACGTGCGACACGACCTTAAGCGAATGGAAGACATGGTCGAAGATCACAACCGTGTCGAAGAACATATAGATGCTCTCGGGAACCTGTATCACGTCCTTCTGGGCCTCAATGTAGGGTGCGATCTTGGGCTCAAAGTGGCGAATAGCGTCGAAGCCGCAGTAGCCCACGGCGCCGCCCGTCATGGGCACTTTGAGTTCAGGCAGCGTCACGGCGCGGAACTTCTTCATCTCTTGCTCGAGATTAATGAGCGGGTCTCCCTCAAAAACTTGGCCCTTGCCCGTAGCTACTACCTTGAGCGGACCGGCCCCGATGAACGAGTAGCGCGCGATCTTCTCGCCGGGCGCCACGGACTCGAGCAGGAACGAGTGGGACTGGCCCTCGCGCAGCTTAAGCAACACGCTCACGGGGGTGTCCAGGTCGGCCACAGCGTCGAGATACACGGGCACGAGGTTCTTGTCCGGGTTCGCTCGCTGCAGCTGCGCGACGCGCTCCAATTGCGGCTGGAAGGACATGATGGGATAGTGATGCGGGCGTTTCTGCGGCTTGGCGTGTTGACACAAGTGGCGCTATCTGTGACACTGGCGACCGGAATGGAGCTCTGTTTTTGCCCAATTGTCACGACGGAGGTTGCGCCAAGGTGACTCGAAGCGCTGTTAAAAGAGGTAAAAGTTTCGTGTAGAAAGGATGCTGTGGCCACAAAATATTTCAGACGCAACTCGACCAACATGGCTACATCTCACAGTTGAAGTACTAACTGTAGCATGTACGGAGTTTTCTTGAGGCGATGAAGTCGGGCGATCGCCAGCCGATGCGATGGATTGGCCAGCCCGTCTTCAAGCTGGCAATGGATCGTCATGGCCAGGAGACGCTGATCCGCGGCCAAGTGATGAGTTACAGCCCCAGCTCGGCTCGGTATGTGCTCCTGTACGCGGACGGGTCCTCGGACGGCGTCCCGGTCAGTGAAATCAGTGACCACGTGCCGTTGTTGCGCCAATTTCCAGTTAAGAAACGCAGTTCGAAGAAGCCGCGAGCAGAAGACCGAAGGGAAGAGCGTGCTGAGCATCAAGAGCCGGCGCCGCCTCCTGCTAAACGTCTGAAAGCGTCTGTGATCAAGACGGAGAACGAACTTGCAGCCGTGAAAACACAAGCTGCTACAGTCACGTCAACGCGAGCTGATAGGTCGATAATCGTGTCTCGCTTTGTGCAAAATGGTTTGTGGGAGCTGACCACGACGCTCGAAGTCAGCGAGGAGAAGAAACAAACGTTGTTATCCACTCTGGACCATCGTATGGAGCAGGTAAGCTTAAGGTGCAAATGCTTGTTTGGCGAGCGCTAATCTATTGTGTAGCCGCTTGTAGCATTAGCATGGTATCTGGAAGAAGGAGGAATTGATGCTGTGGACCGGACTCTTCGTGTGTATGCGATCCAAGGAGAAAGCGGTCTTGGCGAAGCAGACGCGAACAGCTATTGGCATTCTCCGACAAAAGATTCGCCTCTTCCTGTGCAAGATTTAAGCGACGATGGGCCCCATCACACTGCTGCACAGCCTTCTGCTGTACCCCGTACTAGCTCCGTTCCAGCCAACATGTGCGCGAGCATCTGTCAGGTAACAAACAGTATAAGCATCACCTCGGTGCTGTCGTCCAGCCGCTTATTTATTGTGGTTCATGTCTAGCGTAGGTGGAGTCTTGTCACCGAAGTCCGTTCAACCAAAGGAAAAGCATGCACCTTGCAAGCGAGTGCCATACGTGAGAGAGTCCCAGCGCAGAGATTCACGACGCCCAACGAGTGCGTCCGCTGTCGACAAAACTGCGGTGGGGTCGCCTTCTGTGAAAGCGCCAACGGTCATTAACCTCACGAACGATTTATCGGAAGAGGAGCAAAAGGAGCAAGAGATTAATGTAACTTCCAGCGCTCGCAGACGCCTTCACTTTGGCCTCAACTCGGCTGTCCTCTTCGACAAGCGCGATAGCGTAGACGTCTTTAGGCTGCAGCTCCGGCTAGCAGAACACAAGCGGGTGAAGTAGCCGAAGCAGATCCAAAAAGTCAGCAAGGAAAGCAAGACCGTGGTCAAGTTGAATTATCAAGGAACCCCTGGTGGTTCTATCCTAACTATTGCATTTAATAGGGGGTGTCAGAATTGACAAAGTCCCGACAAAATCGCATGCGGTTTCGCCCCGAAATGGCATGTGATTTTCGGGCAAATGCCATGTCATTTCGAAATCACCCACCTTAATACCTGCTATTTGCCGCCAATATCCCATACGGCAAACGGCAACCTTCAACCTTCGAGGCGAAGAAGCTTCTCTGACGCCTCCGTCGCGGCCAGGCTGCCACCATCGCTACCTGGCTGTGACCACGTTACCCTCAACGTGACCCAGACACCACCACTCACAGCTGAAGCTGCGCGCTTCCTCGTTAGGCTCTCTCTCTCTCTCAAACGGTCCGCAACCAGTACGTTTCCTTTGTATCTTTCAAGCTACTGTTGTTCGCGTGGTAACACTTTCTTTATGCATACAGACATGAGCAGAAACCGTAGCGCCTTGTCCGAAAGCTCGAAGGTTCACTTGTCTGCGGAAGACTACAAAGTTCTGGTGGATTGGATCGAAGTTGAAGCAAACTTCGAGGCCATCTACGGCACGGACAAGAACCCGAAGGTTGGAGGACCGCCCAAGCAGACCAAGAGTTCGGCCTTCGAAGACATGGCCGACCACTTGTACGCCACTAGGCAGAGCACCGAGAACTTTCCCGCCTGACGGGCGATCAAGTTCTGATACCCCCTGGACGAAACTTCAAAATAAATTTGACATGTCATTTGCGTAAGAATCGCATGCCATTTCGGGTCGAAATCGCATGTGATTTTGAAGCGACTTTTCGCAATTCTGACACCCCCTAATAATCAGCATAAAATTATTATTATCCGGGTCGCGTCGTTTCGCGTCTTCCAGCGATCCACATTCCGATCTTCGCTCTTGTGTGATGAACTACGGCATCCTCAACAATCGTCGCCCGGACCCGCGGAAGCGTGGCACAGCATCGTCCGTGAATGCTCTTCTGGCCGACCCTCGGATGCGAGAGATCGCCAAGCAAATGGGACTGCAGCCCAAGGACTTCGGCGAGGAAGCGCAAGATCTTTGGACCACACTTAACGACTTATCCGCGTCGGATCCCAAGCGCTACGACTCGTTTATCAACGAGCAACTGCAGGACGGACCGCCATCACCTCCTACCACGGACTCCACGTCGAATCAAGCGACGAACAACGCTGCAACTCCACGGTTCTTCACCCCGGACGCCGGTTTTGTGGTCAAGTGCAACATGTATCACTTCATCAAGTGCCAGCAGAAAGAGACCAAGCTCTTCCTGAACATCTGCGCACACAAGTTCATTGACGTTCCGAAGAACCCGAACTCTGGTCAGGCGGTGCCTGAAGACACTCGAGCAGTCCCCAACACCAACAGTCTGCAAGTCCCTCTCGTCGTGGGCAAGCTACGTGAGACCACCGACTTGAGTGGGGCCCTTTGCTGTGTCGTGGATGTCGTGGTGAATCCGTGGGTTCTTCGTCGTAGTGAATGGGACGCAAACTTCAAGCGGGAGGTCATGAAGCTCGCTGTGCAGTGGGTGCAACAGGACGCTGGAGCGCGTCTTGTCTCGCCTATGGGAAAATTCATCAAGGCACGCTACAAAGGCGGCGTGGCTGTGGGCAATGAAATCATCACTTCCAAGTTCCGGATCGAGGACGCTGACCCAACCAAGCAACGCATGGAGTCGCCAACGGATCTCCTCAAGCAGATTAACCTTGATGAAGCCAGCAAGGACGAGGTCACGCGAGAGCTGGCAATTACACCGTCGACAGATATCAACATCGCTCAAAAGCCGGATGTGTTACTGAAGGCACAATCGTTGGGAGATGTCCCACCTCCGCCAGCTCCAACAGTGATGAAATTGGAGAACAAGATGAAGAAAGTGCTGATCGAAGAGCTGCCAGCACCTTTAAGCAAGCAAAAGACTCTCCACGGCGCCCTTCAATCTACAACGACAACTGAACCAGCGAAGTCAGCGCCGTCCAAGACCACAGCTTCACGGAAAAAGACGAATGGCGGCGCGGTGAAGCGAGGATTCCTGAACTCAGCTCAAGCTCAACTGTATCCCACGGGGTCAAGTGAGGGCCGCCCGTCGTCTTCGTACGTAAACCTGCTGAGCCGCAGTAAGATTGTTGATCTTGGCGAGATGGAACAGCAGCGAAAGGCGCAACAAGATGCGAGCAAAGAAGCAATGACATTCCTGCAGCCAACAGAGAAAGCAAAGTCAACCCAGGAGCGTGCTGCAAGCTCGACCGAAGTGGTTGACCACGGGGATTATGTCTTCGAGCAGCTCTGTCAGCAAGCTGAACCAGACCTCAAGCCTACTGCCCAGCGAGACGCGCCAAGCGACACGATGAGCGGTGACCAGCTCTTCGGTGAAGGATTCGAAGAACTCGCGAAGCTTTTAACACCCTAAAGTGCACGCTTGGATTAGGTCTACAACAAAAGGCAGTAAGAGGGTCAAAACGTGAGGTGTACTTTGATCCTTTGATACTCAAATAGCATCCTTTCTGTGAGTTTAGTCTCTTGTATCCGGGTTGACAATGTCATGAATCCGCTGGTACGACATCAGCAGGAACGGGTTAAGGCGCTGCATACTGGACACAGTTGACGGAAACTGCTCCAGCCGCTTCAGTAGCACCACAGTGTTATGTTTGACACTGATGGACGGGTGGAAGATGCCCTGCGCGATAGTCTGCAAACCGCCGCGTAATACTGGCAGAAAGCTTAGGAATTCTTGCAGTTCCAGCTCTGTGTTTAATAACGCAGCGAAGTCCGAGTAGATTTTCTCCACGATCGTGTCGTCCAGCACCACCATGTCGCCTTGGAGACTCCGAATGTGTCGCTTTAGATCCACGCCAGTTTTCTCGACGTAAACATCCACACAGCAAAACACACACAGCGAGCGACCTCATCATGTTAAGGAACACCATGTCAGTAAAAAAGTATTCATCCTCATAGAGCTTGAGAGCAAGCACATGCAAGATATCAGTGAGGAGGATATATTAAACGCCGGCGAGTTGAAGTGTGTCCGGTGCGGAGAGTCCATGAAGCGCTTGTAGCTGTCCGTACGAGCCCATTTGGTGATGCGTTTGTTGTTGACTGCTGAGCGCTTCGCCAGAGCGTCAGGACTCAGATAGTTTGCTTCACCCTGAGCAATATCCACGATGTTGTTGCGCATGTACTCCTCGAACATGCATCGCACCCACTCTTCGTCATATCCTGCTGCCACTCCATCAAGTACCTGTGCAAACATTGGATCAGTAAAGACAAAAAGTTGGTCATCTTTTCAGCTTACCTCGAGTACAAAATGGCGATCTGAAGCATCGTAATCCTCTTTTTCAACTGATGCCGACACGAAAACTTCACCTGTAGAGATATCGCATAATACATCCCACCACTCTCGTTTGGTCTTGAACATTGGGTTCGTCACGCCGGCAATGTACCCCGGCGTAGACAGAAACCCCAAATCTGTGAGGTTCGCGTAGCTGTCCACACAAACCACGTCAGCGCAAGAACCAACTGCCTATATCACATCACCAACAACTTACGGGTACTGGCGGTAGATCAGTCCAAACAGCGGTGGACACACGAGGGAGCTCGTGGCCAGCACGAAGTTGCACACTTCACCCGCTGGACGGTTATACCCCAGCATAATCACGCGTTGTCCCGTCAGTACGGCATTGAACAGCACCATCGTCTGGTCTCCGAAAGTCTGCAGCAATTGAGTCAACGTCCCGTCATCGTGCTGGTCATCGGTACTGCAGATCTTAAACTGGAGCGGGATCGGGATATCGTCCCACACCGCCTGCGTTCTGAAGAATAGCGCCTTCTCCAGCGTCTTCGCGTCCTCCCGATTCGCGGCAGCCCTTCCGGTACTGCTAATGGTGCGTTTCATCAGCCGTCTCTCCATGTTGGACAGCCCGTGGACGCCCGAGATGTCCACGGCATTGACCACGGCGAAGAGCTCTTTCAGCACGTTCTCACTCTCCTCTTCACTCTTGGCGCCCACTATTTTAAGTACAGCCAGGTTGAGTATGTCCTTCAGTGCGAAGCAGCTCTTGTGGGTCGAACACAGCGCCACGGCTGTCACTTTGGCGCCGCGTCGAGCCGCCGTGTCGTGTGTCGTACGCACCACACTGAGGCAGTACATGAAGCTCTGCAGCGGGTCCTGGACATCGTCCTGGGCCTGCTCTTCGCTTTCATTGATTGGCTCCTCTTTGCTGTCGATGACCTTGTGCGCATTCTGGCGGTTGAGGAAGAAAATGGTCAAGTCTTCCTCGCGGTTGTGCACACCCTCGGGCAGCATGATGTCGGCGAAGAACTCGGGCGAGTATTGCGCGAAAGGGGTGGGGTAGCTGGAACGTAGAGTGCTACCCTTAGTCAGGTCGAACTCGGCGTAGAGCACCACCTCAGCCAGAGGTCGTCCGGCTCGAGCGGACGTGTCGTCCGAGGCCATCACCAATAGAGATCTTGTGCTTCAATGGTATGACCGAATGCCCGGTGGTGATAGTCAGCAGGTGCAGGGATATGTACGGATGGTGATGAGAAATGTAAGTCGATAGTGTAGCCACATCGAATTGAGCAGGCAAGAACTACATAGGCAATACCCTTCGAAACACATGTATTTGTTTTAGCGGGTGGACACGGACAGTCCTTGCTTCAGCTCGCAAGGATTGAATTTTGAATGTCCCGCCAAAACTACAGGCGCTGTACAAAATTTTGAAGTTATTCCAGCTTTTCCTGCATCCTGCTCAAGATCCAGCCCCCAACCCTTTTCTAGTTTCACCACGTCATTATGGTCGCCGCGAGAACTGACTAGCCCAAATATCCCCTCAAGCCCAACAAAGGCACATGGCTTACCGTGCAGCAGAAGTACGAGACCATCCTCCAGCAACAGCGCTATCCCTCTGCGTCGCGTGAAAAGCTTATTAAATGGGTTAGACGCGAGTTTGCCTGCAAGAGCCTCCGTCCCGTGAGACCATACGTCTCATCCTTAAGGCTGCCGAAGCCATCGGAATGAAGTGCCTGGATACGAAGACGACGAAGGGCAAGAAACAGTGCTTTAGGCGCCCCACTCTGGAGCTCGAACTGGGGTAGTTTATCGACGTCTGCAACGCCTAGTACGCGTGCCTATCACGGCGACAGCTGTTGGCCAAGGCGAAGAAGATCTTGGTTCGCATTCCAGACGTGCCGCCGCTGAAGCTTTATTCTGGGTGGCTGTCGAAGTTCATACGGAGCCACGAGGTCCGCTTTAGAATCATGCATGGGAGGCCGCTTTCGTCAGTCCCACCGCCGTACCTGAGGCGTAGGTGGCCGTGCATGACCCTACCCGCTTCTACGAGCTAAAAGACATTTAGAACATGGACAACATGGGGCTTGTGTACGGTTCCACCAAGGACCGTGCTATCTGTAAGTCCGGCCAGCCCGTCTTGAAGAAGGACAAGACAAGAATTACCCTCGCGCTTGCTGCCAACGCTGATGGAGCGGAGCGAGCCTCGCATCATTGGTCGGGCTTAGTGGCCGCGCTGTAGGGGTTTGTGGACAAGGACGGGAGTGACCTCGGCATAAACTACAAGAATAACCACAAGGCTTGGATGACGAAGGTGCTGTACACGTACTGGATAGGCGTACATGAGGCGGACATAAGGGGAGTTGGCCGAGACATATTGCACCTTGTGGACAATCGTCCTCCCATGACGTTGCTGATGGGGAGCTCACGAATATCACCGTTCAAAAGCCCCCCCCCCCCGAACACCACCTCGCACGTGCAGCCTATGGATGCGGGCATTATTGACGCTTTCAAGAACGACTATCTCAACAAGCATATGCAGTTGGCGTTGAGCAGGGTGAACAGCGACTAGCTAGAAGAAACACCCGAAGGTAAGAACATCTACTGGGTAGATCCGAAGAGGTGAAAACAGGTCAATCCAACCAGTTGGTCACGAGTCTACTGTCGAATTGGTCACATATCCGGGCCTTAGGTCACGTGACCTAACAAAGTAGGTCGCGATTGCTGACGTCAAGAGTGACAACGTGCGACGGCTTCCGCTGCGAACGTGCGGCATACGAGTATATACGACCACAAGCGCAACATTTAGCAATAAGCAGTTTTGAAACCAACGCGAACCTTCCAGAACCACCCTGAAACTACCGCTGTTTATCGCAGACTCGAGACGGCTCGCCCCACGAACTACGCGGAGCTTCTTAAGCCGCAGTATTTTCCTGCTGGACTCCGTGCGATATCTCATCGCAGAACAAAGGCCGCAAAGTCTCCGTCCAACAACCCGTCGCCTCGGCATCCTAGTCGAACGGACGACCGCGACACTCACCGATTTCTCGTCGTACGACTCGATCGTGGCGTCTGAACGAGCAAGAAGATAATGCGATTGATGAGTTAGACACACAAGCAGTGCAAGGGGCGGCAGGACGTGACGATACCTCTTTTGCGTCACCGTTGATTCGTATATCCTCGAGCTCAGGCTTATTAGTGCCGTCATCCACATCAGTACCAACCCCTGATTTTGTCGGATCGGTCGCTGAGCTCGTTCAGGTGCCGGACTTGATGGATGTGACCCTGCAAAGTCTGAGCAGCTCCCCAGACGGTGAAGCAGCATTGACCCGCGTCAGTACACCTACATCGACACATCTGCCGGCCAACCCACGAGACGGTCATACCAAGGTGTACTACCAAGGCTACTCATACGCGCTTAAATGTGACTGGGGTCAAGATTTAGTATCACTGTAGTTCCTACCGCAAAAAATGCAAGGCACGTTTTGCATTCATGGCTGATACAACATCCTATGACTTCCGCGAGCTCGTACCCCACACGTGTCGATCGCAGGTGCCGCTAGGAATGGGGACTACAATGAAGGATACCAGCCATTGCGCAGATGTGTCTGAGGCAATTTATGAGGAAGTCGACAAACTTGCGACAGAAACAAATCAGTCCCAAACCTGCGATCTGGAATCATGTTTTAGAGACATTCTACAATGCAGCCAGGGCCTCCTGTTGGCGGAGTTTCAAAGTGCGCAGTCGAAAACCGCGTAAGGTATGTTCGTGGCAAGCAATCAGGTGGCAACCGCAATTGATCTATAGAACTGCCTCCAATGGCAAAGGTGCAGGGGTCACATCAAGTTTTTTTTTCAGTTCCAGTATTCATGGCACGATGACATTAAGGCGCAAAAGGGTTCCGTCGGAATTGAACGTGTCATCGGTTGGTCTCACCCTCAACTGCGAAACTTGCTCCATTTTGAGAATCTCCCGTGATTTATTGATGGCATATTTCGCGCTGCTCCCACTGGATACACACAATGCATAACGATAATGGTTTATGACCCGTCTAGCGAGCTCTATATTCCCGTTATCTTTTCACTCACAACTTCTATGACGGCCGGGTCTTACCTGAAGTTGTTGCGATGTGTCGAGGACTGTCTAGACAGGAAATTGATCCCGAAAGAGGTCGTTTGTAATTTTGAGGAAGCCCTTATTGGTGCGATTCGTGAATACTTTCCTGACGTTCGTATTATCGGCTGCTTATTTCACTTTAAGCAGGCGTGCCGTCGCAAACTCAAAGCGTACGGAATGCCAAAACTAGAAGCTAAGTTAGCGATGGTTCCGAATGTGTTTAACATTCTTACCGTGATCGACCCCAGCAGAACTGAAGTCCAATGAATTGCATGGGTCAAAGCCTAGATCAAACGAGCATGTGAATGGAAAAGAATTGTATATTCACGCAAGAAAATGGTGTCTCTTTTGGAATTACTTCTGCAGTACTTGGCTTCAAACGTTTCCACCAACGTACTGGAATGTGTATGACATGAGGCGGGAGGTTGTAAGTCGGACTAACAATCCTCTCGAACGTTTCCATCGCCATCTGAACTCGAAAATTCAAGTTCCTCATCCTTCACTGAATCGATTTATCACCGTGCTGGGGTCGCTGTCACGCGAGTATGCGAACAAACGCACAGCCGTGCTAACAGGGCTGGCTCGGCCACCCCAGTGAACCCGCTTCCAACTGCCACGAGTGCCGACGCTACCAAACGAAGCCGACGTCGTGGAATCAGATTCCAGCGGTGCTGAAGAAGATCAGAGCATGCTCGAAGCGGAACACTCAGCTTTGTGCAGCAGTGATGCTAGCTCGGAGGATAGCGTAGTTAATGAGATGGAAGATGATAAAGAGGACAGTGATCCGGACAACTCATTCGATTACGATGGTGATGACATGGGAGGCGCATAATTGCCCCGAACTTGCTGCTCTTCGTGCCAGCGAAGAAGAACTTTGCATAAGATTGCATAATATACATCATTGCCTTACCAACTCCTATCATTTTTCTCGTGAACTACGTTTTGTAGGTCACGTGACCTTGCGAAGGATTTGACATGTGACCAACTATTAGGATTGACCTAAATATCCGGCTACCGGTAGATCAGCTGCAAGCAATGCGCTGGTTTGCTGAGGTGTGGTCCAGCATCAGTGATACTATCATTGCAAATTGCTTCCGTAGCGCGGGCGTCGTCTTCTCGGCCCCAAGCAGAGGGTAACGCCTGGCAGGTTCGGACAAGCGATTTGTTAGTGAAAACAGCGATGCTTTATCTTTCCATATAGAATAGTCTTTATCCAATCTATATCCTCTATATACTAAAACGTTGAAGCTGCCAAAGTTTGGGGGAAAGTGTCTGTACCTGCCAAGGAATTGTGAGGCGCTCCGTATAGATGAATTGCGCAAAAAAATCCATATTCATATTTAGCAAGAGCCTTTTTGCCAATATTTTGCTCGTACTTATTTGGATAAATATGGTAGCTGGGGGTTGGGAGAGACACCATAATAGCAATGTCCGCTGATGTGGAGGATGCCATGGACCTCGTTAGTGAGGTGGAGGCAGGCAAGGACAATGTCATCGTAGATAAGACCGCCACGATGTACTTACGGGGAATCGGTCGCTACGCAGTGTGGTTTTATCAAACCAGAAGGACTGTTATGAGCGATGAACCTCTTAGTGCCGTTCAGGCCGAATATGTGGAAAACGACAATGCGGCCGTGACGACATTGACGCATGATTGTGCTCTTCGTTTATGCGTGAAAGCGCATAATCTTCGTTTATGCGCTTTCACGCATAAACGAAGAGCACAATCATGCGTCAGAAACCCTACGGTTCCTCCAATTAACTATGATGCATACTGTGCAAACAACTTTGAAGAGTCTCTTATGTCGCTGGCGACTCGAGATGGCGACAAGCCCGCCCAGTCGGTTACGACTCCATGACAAAAAGTCAAGTCAAGTTTATTCCATTTGTATCGCAAATATGGGCGCTCGATATTGCTGCTGATTTAACGGTATATTTAAAGGGTTTGAAGCGTATAGTAGCCCCCTTGCAACCACGATGCAGGCGCCAAATTAACGGAAGGAGAGGAACCCTTACCTTTCACAGTTTTACGATCTCTATGTTTTATCAATGATGGAGCACGGACATTACGAGTTTGTTTTCGCTCATACATCCTAACGCTAAGCTGGAACCTCATGTGCAGCTCTGAAATTACTGCGCCAATTCATTCGGGACATACATGCTGGGAGGGCGATGCCTTGCAATTCGATTTGGCCACATGAAGTATGACCAAGATGGAACCCGGCCTGGAGACGTGCGCCGTATATAACGGCGATATGCCCAATTCTCTCTCTAGCTGTGTATACTGCTGTGAATAGGCTGTCGGATTTAAAGAATTTTCCTGGAGGCAATCAATATGATCACGTTTTAAAAATCTTAAGGCGGTTCATACTTGAGCCCTCCACAACAGATCTGTTGGAAGGTGAAGGTTTAAAGCCGAGTGACATTGGCACTCACTCTGCTCGTAAGAAATCAGCCACATCTGTTTCGTCTTGCTCAAATGGAGGCCCATCGACTGTCGTCATTTGCATTCGAGCGGGTTGGGTTCTGCCTGGCATTTACGTATATCCGCTATCCGCAGCAGGTGACATGATCGTAGGTCGATACGTAGATGGACTGCCTTTTGGTGACAGTGGCTTTACGATACCCCCCAATCCTTCACAGAGCATGAATATTTAATTCGCAGCAGTGTCAAGATATGTTTTTCGAGTATTCCGTTCCATTTGATTCGAGCTGCAAGCTTTATGCTTCTCTAGTTTATCATCACGATTATCTGCCGAATACGATACACATACGGCACCTCCTACGTAATAACATGCTTTTCGGAAACGATATTATCGTCGCACAACTCCGGAAGCGGGCGGTTTGCAGAGGTGCGAACTCAATAGACCGCGTCAGGCCTACATGTGTCCGCCTCATGCCCACTTATTCGTAGCAATGAAACGCCAAGCTGAACAACTCCAGCAATTGACACTCTGTGTAAGCGCTGTCTCTCTGCCGTTGTTTCGCTGGTCAAATCCGATATGACGAACCAACTAAATTTTCATTTTATCCAGCCGTCCTTGATGCCAGTATTTCCCGCGCGCTTCGTGACTGTGGCATTGCTACCTTCCCGTAATCCGTTAAAGAGAAATTCATCTTGAACAACGTTCCGTTGCTGAGGCCGTTCAAAATGCGGATGTGAATGAACACCAACGTGTCGAGTTATCTGGCAATACCCAAAACCCTAGACTAGTGTTGACAGACTCCCGTCTTTGAAGAGTGTCGTCTGATTTTAATGTTCCTAATATTCCGCTTGAACGTGCTTAAGAGCACTGATGTTGCGGGGATCCATCCGGGCACGTTGGTTCTTTTCGCTTTCTACAATGGCAAGATCTATCGGAGGGCAAATAAAACGCAAGTGACTCTCTCATTACCGTTGTATGATGATGGAAATTCAAACCAAGGCAATTGCAAACTATACCTGGATTGCGCATTAAACCATCTTAGTATCCCGCGCAATACTGATGACCCTGCTGCCAGATTTCACATCCGCGATGTGACCGCCAAGAAATTGCCAGCGCCGGAAAGGTCAGTTATGGTAGTCTAGTGTTCTTCAGGAACTCCGACTGAGCCGTCGCACCACCCAGTTCAATGCTTAGATCTGGACACGCAGGTACTAGTATAAATAAGTTTGTTCGAGCAACGTAACATTTGAATAATTCCTTGTATACCTGTTTGAGTGGGTCCCATTAGGCAGGGTCAGAGTTATTAGGCGGCGTCCACCCATAAAGTCCCGGAAGCGCGTAAAGTTGGCAATGCTCAGCGTGTATGCGAACCATCAGTGCCACAGCAAAAAACAAGTTTGCGGAGCACCTTGAGGTTTTTATCAGGGGTCAGTGGTCGAAGCGTCTTGTGCATCAGTGGTCGAATAGGTGGCAACGGGTACGCAGTGGGGCGGAACGAATACAGCGTCAGCAGTGTGGAAAGAGGCGCAGCAGTCGCAACACTATTATCACACGCCCAATTCAGCACTGATCTTTATCTGTGCGCATCACTATTGTGTCCTTTATCCTTCAGCGCGTTTGTATTTATAGCAAGAAGTAGTGATTATATGGAAAAGTCGCCGGTGACTAAGATAATTCGTATGAGCCAAACGCAGAACATGACGCAGAGTTTGACACAAACATCGTGTCTTGGGTATACAAGTTCAAGAATATCATAGATATCTGATAGTGCTCATGTCGTCCCTGACCTCGCCATTTATGTTACGAAAAAATTACAGATTAACATTAGCTCGGCTATATTAATCACAGCACCCCAAAACCAGTCTTTTGCATCAATATCCGACGCCAATGCTGCCTCACTCTAAAATTCCAGGTCTCGCTGCATCGCTCGGTCCTGTACCTAGCCGATCAAGCACCTACGAACCCTCTAGCCGTAGGAAGGTAGCGAACGACCCGGAGCGGCTCCAAGCACAAGGCGTTCAAGCGCTTGGCTGTATCCTACCACCTCAAACTGCAAGTGCTTCGGTACCTCGACAGACAACACTATGAAGGAGGTCATCGCTCGCTTCTATACTGGCCTGCTTCGCGTCCAAATCCGTTCTAATAAGCGTATGTGCTACACGTGGAAGGATGCTCGAGATCTGATTAAAGCTACGTATACTGTTAGTTAGGGTGGTCATCATCGCGATCGGGTCCGCAGGATGGGCGCGGCATTGCCCATTGACGTGGAGGAGCACCTCTCGTGAGGTGGGTTCAACGACCTTCGAGCAGATGGCGCGCCTGTGACGGGGCTCATGCTTAAACGGCAAGCTTGTGGGCTCTACGCGACCAAAGGATTGCTCCGCCGTGGATTTACTGCATCGTGGTCCTGGCGCAAGCACTACTTTCGGCGACACAAGCTGGCGGTTCGGCGCGGACGCGAGAAGGTCATACGACGCCACAAGTCGCGGCTGCCAAGCTTGTCGAGTTCAGCAGCCAGGTCCAAGCAAAGATGGAAGATCTTAAGATTTATAAGGCATCAGACCGGTAAGGACTTTATTTCCAGTGTGTACCGCTGGTTTTGCTAGCAATTAGCATGCAGGTGTGGATTATGGATATGTTGCTTCAGCCGCTGTCAATGGAAGTCTGCCAAAACCGTGTGGGTTAAGTGCGCCGGCAAGTCAACAGAGCGCGCGACGGCAATGCTACTCGGCGACAGCGACGGCGACAAGGCAGCGTCATTCCTGGTGTTTAAAATACAGCCCTCGAAAATCGCGGGCAGGGCCAGGGACTTCGGCCAAAGCTCTGGTAGGAGCTGCGAAGTCTACAGTTAGGTGTCTAGATTTATGGCAACACGGCCGGTTAGTGGAACCGCGAGCTATCAATCGAGTTGTACTTTTACCACTTCGTTCGTGTGCAAACATACACGAGCCAATCTTGCTGCTATGGGATGATTGCTCGGGGCATTGTCGCCAAGATGTTCTGAGTTTCGCTATGCTCCTTAACGTGGAACTGATGAAGATTCCGCCGGGATACACATACGTGTGTCTGCCAGCAGATGTGGCTTGGAATCGGCCGCTGAAGGAGTACCTGCGAAATGAATGAATCCAGTTTCTACTAGCTCAGGTTCGCGCTGTCGATACTGCGGCTGCGTTCAAGGATGGTGCCACCAACACGGCGTGACATTGTGTACTCGATCAAGAGTGCATGGGCTTTGCTCACTACGTCTACGATTGTTGGGGGCTTCAAGAAATCCCAACTTGCAGGACTCGAAGCGCCGAACTGCGAGCTCGGTGATCCGGCGCCTGAACCAGAGTGGGGATCGCTGGTTCGTCTGCTTCGCGTCCAAGCTGCACCTGTGCAGGCGATCGACCCGCGAAAAGATATCTAGTTAGAAGGGAGCGAAGGTGAAACGGTAGTGCTAGCATTCACATTAAACACCGTAATAGTCGTCGCTTCAGCAGTGTCGAACCAGGACGCGCTTTTTCACTGTTTTGCGCCTCTTCGCTGCCACGTACCTCTTCCCTATTGAGTGCCTCTTCACTGTCATGCGTACTTCAGAACCTAGCGCCGCCTCATCTTGTGTCTCGTCGGCAAACCGACCACCTGATCACACTCTGGACTCGCTCCGCTTCCGCCCGCCATCACCATGCGCTGTCGCTTGCCTGCCGTCATGCTTGTAAAGTCCTACAGCAGTAAACCCGCACATACAGTTAGTACCTCACTCTGCTTGACGATGCTCTTCATGCGCTGAACGTCACCTTTTCGTGTTGGATGGGGCATTACCTGTCCGCGACAACCCGCATAGAACTTGAGTCCCCCCTCAATTAGATTTCGCTGTCAATCCAACATTTATTACCTCAGCCCACTATTCAGTACCAGATGTTGCCTATTTTTGCAGGTCTTCTCTTCGGAGTAAGCAGGGTCAATAGTGTAATGGACCGACCCCATAGCATGCGCTTGACATGGCTTACACCCCAATAATGGAGGTTCCAAATTGTCTTTCTCTTGCAGATACAACCATATGAACTCGGTCTTCCTTGGGTGTGAATATTGAGTTCTCTTTTGCGGTATCATCACTTATCCGATCGTACTGAAGTGTGACCATTACAAAACCTAGGTAAGTCGGTGCAATATCCGCCAGAATATCGAGTATATCAGAGCAAGTATAATGCGGTATTCAAGCACGCTGATTGATCGGAACCTGGAGACGGAGGTCACTCACGCGAGCGAAGCGAGCATGTCTGCAGTTGCAGCCCGTAGACGAAGCCCGCGGGCGCATACCAAGGACCAACCAATGTTCAACCGTCAAGCAAAGTCAGCCGTAGCGTGCTTAAGGTCTTCCCCCAGCGAGCCCTACAGCCTCCAGGTTTATTAGGACTGCGCAGAGCGCATAGCTAGGTGATATATGTAGTGACACCCCATCCTTCTCCATTTATGCATGGTTGGAGGGTCGGATATTTATGGTATGAACAGGCCGTTATTAGTATACACTGTAAAGGTTCAATTGAAAATATTGTAGAAAACTAACACACTCGAGAGGATTCTCTCAGTGCCGTCCACCAGCGATCGCAAAATACAATGTTTTACTTTACGTAGCTTCGATCGATTGCATAATAGTCGGTGTTGTTGGAAGAGAAAACAATAGGGGGTTGCAAACGTGCGACGCCTGACCGCAATTCTGACCAAGGAATCCCGCCAAATTTGTACCCAGAGATTTCTGACTAGATTCCCGTCGGGGAATAACAATATTTCATATATCCTATTTATTGATCTGTTGCCTCAATGAATTTACATATTCAACAAAGTGCAAACTGAAAGACTGTGAACAAACCAAGCAGCTTCGAAATGATGCCATCTGAGAAGAAGAAGCTCACTTGCGGCTTCAACGTAGACGCTCCCAAGTCTTGGCGCTTAGAAACCTTTGCTTTGTCTGCACCCCTCTTCTCAGCCACCGGGGCAGTCGTAATTGGTTCAGCTTCAGCCGCAAGAGCTGAGCCTGATGCACTACCACATGATATCTGGGTGGTCCGCCTTGAGCTAAAAGCTTTAACTAATTGTCGCTGCATTCACGGTCACTGGCGCCGGCATCATTGCCTTCCGAATCGTTTAGCACTGGTGCGTATTGCTGCGAGGCTAGTTGCATGTTGCGCTGTTTGCCAACAACAGCATGGATGCGGCGGTAAAGTGGACAGTCCTTCTTAATTTGCATCTCAAAAATGATGCCTGCTGCAATCATAGTGTCGGTGATGCCGTAGCCAGTACGTTTGTTAAGGCGGTCACGCGTCTTCTTGTATCGTTTGATGAGAGAATTTCATTGTCATCTGCAAGCGTCTGACGTCCACTGAATCGCGTGGCGCTCATCAAACATCCCGCTGGCCTTTAGACGCCCTCTTCCAGTCTTGAACACGTACTCTACCATGGAGCTAAGCCTGTGGGCTTGGGCACCCCAGATCCATGTGCCACAGGCTTTCTTTTGTCGACTCTTCTTTGACGATCTTGTAGTTGGACGGCACTTCCGCACACTCCAGCATAGCTCTGAGCTGGAATGGCATGGTATGACCACAGTTTGGCATCTCCGCTGCTTTCTTCGGCATGTTGCCGTTCGATCTCGAATGGTGCGCGGAAGCACAAATGGAAATCACTGTAAGCCCTTCAACTTGTTTCATCTGTTTAGACGGGCGACGCAAGGAACCGTACACCTAAAACAATCGGTCAAAGAAATCCGTCTGGAGAGACGCATTTCTGGGCAGATTTTCAGCCGAGAAAATCCGTCGAACGATCGCTGAAGAAATCGCATGTATGAAACCCATAATGAAACCCATACATGCGATTTCTTCAGCGATCGTTCGGCGAATTTGAACAAAGCCATATATATTGCAATTACAACCCCTCGTCACTTGTTGCCTCGTCCCTGACTCTCGCAGTGAGAGTTTCCTGCGCTCGATGGAGTATCCACGAGGTTGCTTGCGGTCCACATGTCACTATTCGCAAGGAAAAATATTATCAGCTCGACGCTAGTGTCCTTTAACCTTTCTCATTGTGGTGTTAGGACGGGCTTGTTTTGCGAGGTCAGATATTTACAGGCGTTGCTATTTGGCGAGATTTTGTCAGCAGTGGGTCGTAGGACACAGAAGTTTGCCAGCGTGGAGCGCCGCTGCTCCTTCCAGCAGGACCGTCGTGGCGATGCTGTTGAAACTATGCGTTGGCTAGTCGAACTGAAACAAATTTGGAAAGCAACTCATTTAGTCATGCATAAGACAGCTAACTAATCAATAAAAATCTTTTGGCTGAATGTGTCCATTAATCCATCAACATCCGAGCCAACTACTTCAACACTTTCCCGACAGTGCTGGACGTTAGAATTTTAATTCCAATGGCATCGTGAAATGCACGAAAGCGAGTTACTCTAACTGCCCTCGGTTAACCCATCGGCTAACATCACTGTAGTTGGGCAGTAAGTAAGTTGGAGGTGACCACATTTGATATCATCGCGGATCGACTGTTATTTTGCTCTTCCGAATGTTTCCCGTTCACAATCCTCTGAATAGTAGATTGGTTGTCAATCATAGCCGGGATCACTAAGTTATTTTTTGATCTCATTAATTTTTGAAGCAGCATCCGTGTCCAAATTGAATTCCTCCACTCCATCGTCTGCAGCGATATATTCAGCAATTGTAGAGGATTTCAGAACAAGTCGTTGTCGTTTGGTTTGCCACGACACAACGTTGACGAATACTTGTACAAGAAATCCAGATATTGATTTGCGATCCTCTTCGTTATTGGCCCAGTCTGCGACTGTGTACTGACCGAAACGGCCGATTCATATCGAACGCAGATGAAACCCATGTTTTTAGTTCCTTCGATGTATCTTAGGATGTTTTTTCACTGCGATCAAGTAAGATTTCGCAGGGCTGGACGCGTGTGCAGCGGTGATGAGGATGCGGACAACTAGGCGGTTTTCAATCGGCATGATGAATTGATAAATGAATGGAAGGTAGGAGAGAAACGCCTGTGCACACGAATAGAGGGGGTTTCATCAGGGATTTGAGTGACTCGTGTGGCTTCTGGATTAATTGCATAAATCTAAAAAACAAATTGACCACTCTAAATTAATTATTGCAACTACAAAATCCCAATGCACTTTCTAATTTAATTAGAAATTAGCGGCCCTGGTGTCAGGTTCTCCGTCGATCGTTTGGAGGACGAGGTCAACGATGATCTCAACTCCCCCAACCCCATTATGGATCGCTACCTTGAGGTCCGTGCGCTTGAAAGCATCCACCCGGCAATCAAATTCTATCCAGGCGAGTTTGACAAAGTCTCAAAGGAACTAAAGACCCTACATCTCCAGCCACTAGAATGCCGGCTCTGGTCGCAAGCGTAAGGTGACCGATCGCGACATGCTCTCCATGGTTCTCACAGCTCTGAAACAGTGGGGAACGTCGGACTTTGTTGGTGCCATGTTTTGCTAAAACGGATCTACTTTTTCGACTCGGGTATTCGACTTCCGCACAATGCTTCGCCCATGTCTCGTTGAATTATTTGTTAAGAGAATCCGCGACAAACACTTTGAGCTGCGCATGACGCAGGCGTGCGGTTTGATTCCCTACGCTAAAGAGAGCATCAGCGACAAGATCAGCTTCGACGATAACGAGGCATTCCACCAGTCGGAGATTATCAAGCTGCCCGACGATCACCATTTGCGTGATATCGCCCCAATGCGGACGAGTATCCAATCCATTGCGCGCTTCTTGTAGCCAAGGGGTACCAGGGCATCCACAATAATTCGAGCGTATCACCCTAATGAAAAATCCACCAGGAAGTCACCTCACCATGGAAGACATGCGGAGCAACAACAATATCTCAAGCGATCGAGTGGTCTGTTGTAGGAAGCTGCTACATTTGGGCCAGAGCGAAGTATGAGACCTTCTTCCAGTGCTGCGTCGCCTTTACGACCATCCATATCGGCTTCCATCCAGTGCGCCCGGATGACTCGAACGAATACCGACGGATACATATCGCAACGAAAATGAGTCAAACGCGCGCCGCAACACAGCAAAAGTACAAGAAGAAACGCCTCAATGAACAAGTAGGCGTAAGCAACCTCGACAGCCAGACCGATTTGGACTCGGCCTATGGCTCTGATAGTCTTATGGATTCTCTTATGGCTAAATAAAGTGCGTTTAGCCTCATTGATTTGAGCAAATGCGTCCTTTTTGAAATATCCCATGGATTGGCAATTCACTGAGTATCTTTCCATGGCACACGTTGTGATCGGGACGGTACCACAACATTATAATCGTCCACTCTATCTTGAGCTATCTTCTATTCAAGTAGATTCGGGTGTTAAATCATTATGTGATTCGTCTTTGGCTAATTTCGGGGTGTTTGGGTTGAAGACCTAATGTGCGCGAAAGATGATGACGCTAACGCGCGTATGGGGAATGTCGCTCGGCCGGTGGCTCGAGGCATCATGGCGGTGAGCACGGGTTGTTAGCGTGCTGGCAAGCTGGAGTGAGCAGGCAGGACCGGGGAATTCATTTGAGGCATTATTAATGGTGTTCTATGGTCTGGTCCCAACATCTTCTTATTCAACCGTATTTGTTTGTAGGATGCAAAATAACTTCAGTCATCATATATATTGAGGTGGACCAGAGAAGTAACGTTATTGCCCGTAACAACTTACGAATAAAGTCGGTTTTTATCGGAGTTAAAGGAGGTATCAGTGGTTCGAAGAGCTCTAGCGTTTTGGTTGTCCACTCATATATGTCTCTTAAAGATTTTTTGCAGTTATATGACAGTACCTATTATGATCCATACAAAACTACTATTTCTCATGATAGTACGAGGTGATCGAAGTTTGCCACTTCGAGGTGGTTGCCATCCTCCTGGTAGCCTCGTAAATCTCCTGTACACTGGTGTCGAGGAATCCATGTGCAAACAGATAGACCAACAGTTCTCGAGCTGCTTCTAATGCCTCGATGTGCGAAAACGGTTTCTCCTCCTCCACACTACTGTCACCGCCATGTCACTTGATAATTGGTCGCTTGTATCGTCATTCGTCAGATTATTCAAGTCGGTATTCTCGACTCCGACGTAGCTCGCTGCAATCTTAAAATCTAATCTAGATATTTGCTGGTCTAGACTCTGCGATATGTCTCTCTAGTACTCGTGCTCGTACTTCCTGACACCATTCTAGCGTGCCGCTAACAAATGGTGAATCATTGCTCCGAAGCTGTGGCAGACGCATCCTACGACGAATATAACAGACGTCAGCAAATCTAATCACCTTTCAGTCCAGCCCGCTCGCACAAACATCTTTTTGTATTTCGGCTTAATTTTATGTTATGCCGGCGCCCATTGCCTGTAGGTGTAATTGGTATTTTTGTCAAGAAGTGAATGTGGACATTGTTTAGCTCAGCCCCATGTCATCGTGACCAAGGCGCAATATCGAGCAGTAGAAGAATTTCTCACCGATGTCCTTAAATTTAGAGCCCGAACCCACGCAACAAAAAACTTGAGTCGTCATCCACGCGTTTTGTTCGAAAAACACTCCAGGAGAATTGCACCAATATTCACAGTTCGAAGCATCGTGGTTTCGCAGCTCTGTCAATCACGATAGTCCTCAATATTTCAGTCCAGTAAGGTTGGTGCACAAATCGATACTGATTCTGCCCTTGTCCTTCTTTTTATATGTGACCGATTTGGTTGCTAACGATTGGTTGGGTAGGTAAAACAAAGCTGTTTTGTCCATCTAAACATGTATTGGGAATTGTATTGGTCAAACAACCCCATAAATTCAGCGCGGTGCTGTCCAAGGTTGGCAGTGTCCATCCCCCCCCCGGCCATCTTGTGCAGCGCCACGCCATGACGGACCTTGAAGTAACTCAGAACAGCAAAAAGGTCTCCTCCATAACGAATTCTGTCGATTTCGGGTTATCCCTGAATATGGCTCACATCTAGGTTAATCTATAGAATAGGTTGGCTTCATACAAAGATGTAGATATGCCGCCACGTAGTAACACCCCACACATTAACGACAACATGAATATATGGTGAGCGATGTATCTAGAATCATATATAGCCCCATAAGAGGCGGAAACTCGATATGCAGCCCGCGCACATGACATTTGCAAACTAACCACAGCAAGCTAGAGCCCAGGCTGACTGGGTTCTGGCTTGCTGTGGTTAGTTTGCAAATGTCATGCCGTCAAACAGCACCCCGTCCTCATTGGAAATTACCACACCATGCCTGCGGTTGCCACGGCCGACGGATGTCCACACGACGCGTCGACTGAGCCACACCACGTTTCGACGGCGTGGTGAACATCACGTCCACTGTGCCTCAGACACTGGAGTGGTGCATGTCGATGCACCTCGTTCCATCCGCGCTTTGTGCCCCAAGTGTACGAAGAACATGCGCTTGGACGTCTCTCATGTCAGCTGCCGGTGCCCCCCTGCCTCATGCCGCACGGAACGGAGCGCTCGCACCGGTTCCTTCTTCCCCAAGAGCAAGCTTCCACTACGAACACTAGTGCGTCTGCTCTACCATTGGTTACCGCTGTCCGCGCACATGATGTCTGTTACAAGCAAACTGCTATGCAATGACATTCTTATTTCAAGGGTATTTGCTCCAAGGCGATGATAAGCCCTAATGAAAATTGGCGGTTATGGCGATGTCGTCGAAATCGACGAGACATCACTAAAAAACAAGTCGAAGTATCACCGAGGGAGGGGGGGGGGTCGCTTTCCTGACCGCTAGCTCGTTCGGTGGTGTGGTTCACACCACCAACCGTTTGTTAATTACGTATAAGGGCCGCACTAAACCCTGTCAGCTTTAATCATAAAGCGAATCAAGGCCGAGTAAGTTTCTATTGACTGTGTTTTTATGAAACATTATATTCGGTTGTAGCAGTACACGTCTCGGTGATTGGCAAGCACACCTTTACCAACAACCGCCTCTTGCAAGACATGAACTACAGACACTTATGGGTGAGCCACAGCGCGACCTATGTCGATCCGGTCATCGGCGCTATATATATATATCGATGGCCCTGGAAAAATCCGGACCAATCAGAGCATTAAGATACGATGGTACGATACATTTTACCGTTACTGGTGCACTAATGCGCGTTTAGGTAGGCTATGCGGGAAATGAGGAAACTTTTGTTTCCAATGTATTTTGACGAGTACCTACGGCGAATCCGGTTGGCCCCGCCACAGGCCACGACGACGGAGGTGCTGTGCGCGCTCGTGACGGGTATACAGTGCGGGCATTAATTATACTGCCACCGATGAAAACTGTCCAATTTCAGCGGGTAGTTCGATTTAGAATTTGGTTTTCTAACTAATGGAAATAGCTTGTCCAAACAAGGCGAACATCGTTGAAAGCGCTCCATTTCCGCAAATTCTCTTTGCGGGGTAAGCAAAACCGTCACCAGACAAATGAAAAAAAAGCGGGAAAAAGCTATACTGCCGTTGCCATATTCGTCCACCACAAGCGCATTGTGCTCCCGCTAGTATTTAGTTTTGGCTCCACGACGATCAAGGACTTTGATGCACCGCTTGGGCATCGACTTGAGCAACTTGGCGATGAGCTCTGACCCGATTTTTGCCCCCATGAGTCTTGAATGGCCGCAATGAGGTCTGCCCGGCTGAAAATTGCCGCCCGTTAGCGTAAACGGCACGGGTGAGGACGCCCCACATATTCTCGATAGGATTTAGATCCGGCGACTTCGCTGCCCACTCCATGAGCTCGACGTTTGCTCTTGGAGGAACGCTTTGGTAGTCCCCGACGAGTGGATCGACGCATTATCCTGTTGAAAAATGCAGTCGCGCCCGTACAAACGATCGATAAAAAGCAAAAGATGCTCTGACAGGGTGAGGATGTATCCCTCGCTGTCTTGCATACCGTCCAAAATCACGAGGTCGCTTTTACCGTGAGAGCAAAACGCACCCCACACCATGACGTTGCCGCCGCCACTCTGGAGCGTCGAGAAGAACTTCTTCTCGCGGCGGAGGTCATGCCAGTAGTACTGGAGACCGTCCGGGCCGTCCAAGTTGAACTTCTTCTTCTCGGGAAAAGACGCACTTGGCCCACTTGGCCTCGTCCCAGGTCACCTTGTCACGCGCTCACTTGAGCCGATCCTCCTTGTGCTTCTTGGCCAGCATTGGCGACGCCTTGCGCTTAGCGTACGTCAAGTGCGTGCTCTCCTGAAGCACCTGCTTGACTCGGCGTACTCCAACAGGCAGCTCAAGCTGCTCCTGCAGTCCTCTGGCGCTCAAATCCCCTTTCGACGCCTCGCGCAAGAGGCGCCGCTTGGCAGCGGGGGTCAGCTTTGGCGGGCGCCCGGGCCGCTTGGTAGTGTTGTAAGACTTCGGAGAGTTCAGAAAGGTGTGGATTGCAGGTCGCGAGCGCCCTAGGTCCTGTGCGATTGCTCGCTCGCTCATACCGCGTCTGTAGAGGGCTAAAATCGCTGCCTGCTCATCCGTTGTGAGGGACGTTCCTCTAGGCATGCTAGCACTAAGAAAAAAATATAGCGGCAGACACCAAATGTATGAGCAAACGCGCAAAATCAGCGACTGCGCCACGTATAGGCATCACGCATAAGCAACGCCATTTTACCTCGTAATGTACGCAGTGGCAGTATAGCTTGTTCCCCTTCTACAGACGTCGCGATCGTTGTCGGCTTGGCTCGCAGCGAGTATTTGTCGAAATGGAGCGCTTCCAATGGTGTTCGCCTTAATTTCGAGCGCTCTTTTCATTGGTAAGAACGCCATGGTCGCTAAAGAACTATTGGCTGAAATTTGACCGTTTTCATGGGTGGCAGTATAATAAGTGCCCGCACTGTAGTAAAGTACAACTATTGATATCAAAGCATAGCGTAATATAAAAAAAATTAATGTCAAAAATAATAAATGATTGATGTTTTTATAGTTTGGAATCTGAGACATAGATTTAAGGTTTGGGACCATAGAGCCCGATTGCGTTTGCAGAAGCTCGTCGGAAAGATTACCTTTTGCTTCTTGAACATGTATATATGAATGCCATAAGCTCGGTCTCGATAGAAGCGTGCTGAGCTTGCGTTTCTTTTTCATGTTGCCACGGGCATGCTGTCTAGGAGTTGGCTTGCAATCTTTCCCACCGTTAAAAGAACGATGCTTTTATATAGGTGCTTTTTCACCATCGAAAGACGGATGCTTATATAGAGGCGCATCGCAACCCATTGCTGGAGGTCGAAGTGCTTCCGACTGGGGGTTCGCTAGGTGGTAGCGGCGGAGCTCATTCTTCTCGTAGATGGTGATGTGTTGACGCGATGAGACAATGGCTCTGGTGTTGATCGTGTTTTAAGCGAGCCGTTTATTCCATTCTCCTCTTACTACCGTGATGGCGAAGAAGCTCTCTTACACTTTTACACCCTTAATGCCGATTTAACTTGCTTTTACTAATGCCAAGATGTTTCATCCTAATCACGCTCTAATAATCCAATTTCTCTTATACCAGGCGGTCATATGACTTTGGAATTTAATGCAGTAAATTGTACAACAAAACAAGCATAAAAATTACAGAAACTTTTTTTAATTATGATATTTTACAAATACATAAATAATTCTAATGTAATTAATTTATAAATATTACTTACGCGCATAAGAAAAATTAATAGAAGGTAAGATTAAGGGCCGTTCCTAACTGGGATCGCGATCCGAATGGTTAGGGTGAATTTCAGCGATGGATTCAGACTGCGATCCACGCCGTTCATAACCGGATCGCGGTCCGGTACAAAATAAAACGGTACAACTACAAGCCCACACACCACAGCGGCTCCCCGGCTCTTCCAACTAGAGCACCACCACCAACGCCGGGAGCAGGATGGCCGAAGGCAGCAGCAGCAGTACGACCAAGGGCAGCACGGTTGGGGGCAGTAGCAGCACCGACTACATAACACCTATCTGCACAATGGCCCCCGCTGTCGACAGAGGTACTAGTATAAGTCTAATAAAACTCAGAAGTAGCTCGAAGGACTCAAAATTCATCCGATAGCAGCGATTGAACTGACCTTCTAGAAGGAAAGTCTGTTTGTAAACGTCCCAGTCCAAGCGACGCCGTAGAATACACCCTTGTCGGTCGCCTGGAACAGAACCAGCTGCCAAGGTTAGCGCTGCCAGCAAGTGAAGTCGGCGCTGGCGCCGACGGCGCTAGCTGTTCCGGTGTGCTCTCTCCATCCAGTGTGGCAGGTCATCTTTGGGAATCCAGGGCGGTCGGGCGATCCGGTGATCCCGCCCGGCTCGCGATCTGAGTCTCGGGTCGTGACGTGTACGCCGGGATTACACAATCGGAAATAGTCGGATTAAGACTGACCAATCACAGGTCAAGTTTGGGATCGCGATCCCGGTATGGAACGGCCCTAATACTGCCCACAGCTTACATTCTTATTTGTTTTGTTTTATATGGTATTAGTGAAAGGTTACTATAACCTTTCACCAATTGTTTAGCTTTCTTCATTAATAAAAAATATTAAAAAAATTTACCGAAAGTATAATGAAAATTAAAAATCGTAAGAAAACTTAATATTAATAATATACAAATATGTTGTATATCTTAATAATATATATTAAATATAATAAATTTAGACGAAAAAAGGGGACTTGAACCCGCGACTTATAACCTGACAAGCTAGCATTCTAACCAACTGAGACATATTTTTAATTGTTTCAGTGCACTGATTGTTCAGTATATTTTTTGCTTAGCTGCACCAAACTCGCGCTTTTCTGCGTGCAGCGATAAGTATAACGGAAATTCCTGAACAATACCCCGGGTACTATTTAGTTGTACCCCCACCTGCTCACAAAGGGTTACACGAATTAGCGCCTAAAAGATAGTAATTAAAATCGTATTTAAGAGTAAAAGAAGTGGACACGGCGGGGATCGAACCCGCGTCCATCCGCATAAAACCATCTGAGCTACGCGTCCGAGCACACTTAGTTACCTTTAAGCTGCATGAAAAGTAAAATGTTTTTGTAGTTACTCGTGAGCACAAAGGGTTGCACTGTATTACTTGTGATCACAAAGGGTAGCACAGTATTACTGTCTTCTTTTGCCGTGCATACTCGTCAATCAGAGCAATGTCATTAAGGGCATTATGAAGCTCGTCGAGGTTAAAGTCACCCTCGTCTTGCTCGGCTTCCTTCAAGGCCTCCCACTTCTCAAAAAATCGATCTCCGTACACGTCGTGCCGCGCAACATGCCAGTCCATACAGTGGTCAGCGAAGCCTGCTGCAGCGACTGAATTGGCTACCGTTTCACAGTCAGTGACACGCCACGTCACGCCTTCTTGACCCATCCACAGACAACTCCTACAGACGGGATGCGAGGGTTGCCGAACCGCGCGTACTCGACCTTAGCGCTCTCCTTCCACGCATTGATCTCCATGTACAGCAGGTCCTTGAACGTCTTGTAGATGGCGATGTCTCCTGCTTTTAGGTACGGCGTCAGACCCCAGGAATAACACACATGCTCACGTTCCGAGCAGCACACCTAGCCTTCACCTCCTTGGAGATGTGCGCGCGCGTAGAGTCCCAAACGAGGCGATTCCCTTCACCTGTGTCGACCAGCGGGAATGCGAGATCGATCCAGCGTTTCAAGAGCTTGCTGTGGGCCCACGAGCGTGGCTGCTGAGCCACATAAACACCGCCAATCTTGTCAAATGAAGGCAAAGCTTTGCCTTTCCATATCAGATGTGATGGAAGCTTTTTGCCCGCTGCTGTTACTGCGAGTACCGCCGTAATCCGCATGGACGAAAACCCCGTAGAGCGGACCACAACGTGGCGACTGCCGATGATGTCCACGGTTTGGTTACGCGCGTCTTCGAAATAAAAGGCCGTTTCATCCATTAATATCGTTCGGTGCAGGTCCATGGTGGGCTTCGCACTTTGCAGAAACGTCATATAGAAAACGGCACGATCCGCTAGCTTGTCGTCACTGAGCGTTTGTAGATTGGTGCGCCGCCGCAGGGACAGCCCATAACGCCGCATAAAGCCAGTGATCCAGTGTGGGGAGGCCATGAAGCCTTGAGGCTGGCGCTGCTGGTCGCCTGACACGCGAAAATTACCCTGGCCATATGGCCAATCCACACACGTGTAACCTTCTCCTTTCTGAGCCGCTTTGCTACAACCTCATTGTAGAGCGCCTCCTCCATTGCGCCGGAAAGTGGACACCGCCCACCTCCTGCACGGCGTCTGCTGGCCGGATCAGCAGCTAGCAACTGTTCATGGTCACGCCACCAGTGGCGGACGCTGCCACCGTCTAGCTTCCATCCCCTCACACTGAAGTGCTTGATGGTTCGCGTTGGGACGCCATCGCCGTCTTCCTTGATCCACCGAAGGACCTTTTGCTTGCGCCAGATGCTGATCGGGGTTCTTGTAGGCATTTCGCCGAATGAGGAAGCAGCTGGGGGATGGAAGGACAATACAGACTGCATGAATAGTTGGGTGTAACAGGTTTGACAAGCGAGGCAGCCTCTGGTGGGATGGTTGGTGGCTGGGGTGGCTACTGCAGGCGAGGTTACGTAAGGTTACTCCAGAGATACGGTGAAGTTACTCTGAGAGGGTACTATCGGGTAGAGGGTATTATTCGGGAATTTCCGTTAATTATTGTGTGCGCGCGGCAATGGGGCCGATGGGATGCAACCCAAGCCACGCGCATCAGAAGACTCGCCTGCGGTTTACGTAGACCTGCCAATCGCATGGGGCCTCATTAACCGATGTAGCAGCACCAGACGCCACCGCCGGCAATGAAGCCATGCTGGTGCATCCCACAAGCTCAGGGCCACGACTAGACCCAAACTTGTGGGCTGAACCAGTGTAGCTCACAGCGACCGTCGGCAGCGGGGACGTTTGC
This sequence comes from Phytophthora sp. 'mugwort', assembly GCA_033558025.1. Taxonomy (NCBI): domain Eukaryota; phylum Oomycota; class Peronosporomycetes; order Peronosporales; family Peronosporaceae; genus Phytophthora; species Phytophthora sp. 'mugwort'. The sequence continues at coordinate 2,359,302 of JAUCEF010000017.1, read as the reverse complement.
TGTCGTATTACTCCAGCACGTGCTACCCAACCAGCCATGTCGGGTCGAAGCAGCTATTGCTGCCGGACTTACCCTATACGCTGCCTCCACCATTGCGCCGCGACCGGAGGACTTTATTTTCAGCTCTCGAGCAAATATCGTAGCATCCGATCAAAGGGGGGCCAATAATCCCCCAAACTTGAAGTTGGATCATGTTTCTCAAAAGTAAGCTGCCGCAACGAAGGGTTACTTATGCAAAACAGATTCCGCAGCGCCGTCCTGTAGCGGCATTATTGCTGGTATCTGATCCAGATGCCGCGATTGTATGCCGCTGTGAGAAGGCTCCATGCGCTTCCCTTTATCGGACGAGGCTTTTCTGCCCGAAAACCAAGCGGCTGGGGATGTTCTGGCTGCAATTGACTACAACTAATGAAGCCGAATCCTCCCAACCCTGCCGGCTTGACGGAGGTGGCTACAGCCCCGTATGCGGGAAAGGTGTATATGAAACCCTCTGGGTTCGTTTCGGAGGCGTTGGACTATCTGCACCACAGGATACACTTGGTAGTGTGCGTAATCGTCTATTCTGTGAGGTGCTGACGACCCGCTCACCGTTACGATGTCGCGTTTACGGTCCTTGACATCCAAAGAACTAAGACAAAGATAGGCTTGGACGCCGCTCGAACCGGCAAGAGGGGAGATGTAAAACGCTTTTGACATCCTTCTCGACGGGTGGATGCATGACACGACCCAATAAGTCGCGATTCTTGTCATCTACATTTTCAGTGGTACATTTGCCGCCGCCGGCTGCTCTCAATTTCACCGCTCGACGATAGATTGCAGACAGCAGGATGCTCAGGTCGACAACTGCTGGACTTCTACAGCAAGACACTTCCCCTGGTTTTGCTCCTTGTCGGCGACAACTGAGCGACAAGTCATTTAATTGCCGATAAATTTTGGAGTACCACTAATTGGCTGTGCAAGCCTTCCTGGGAGTAGTGAGACAGAGCTGGATCAGGTTAACACGTTGATGGTGCAGCTTCGGCAGCCAAAAAACAGCGCAAGTTTACTGACCTGCATATGATCAAGCGCAATGTGACACGCTGGTCGTCTATGCGCAGGGTGGTCGAGCATTATATCCAGATCCAAGCTAATGCCCGGAAGGTGAGGAAAAAACTTCGTCCGTCTTCACCATCGCACCGTAAGCTTGCGTCACCTGGTAGCGGACCTTCGCATTTTCGACAGTATGAGTAAGAAGCTACAATATGAGTCGACGTTGATGGCAGACATCAAATTGCCGTTCAGCTTGTTGCTCGAGATGAATCCCGAGGTCGGTTCACAGCTGGATCCGGTACAGATAAAATCGTCCACTCACCCACTTTTGAGAACACTGCAAATATGGGTGCAACGACATTCCACTGACATCTGTTGAGCTAAAAGCGTCACAAAATTTGCCACTCAGAAACCATTCGTCGAGGAGAAGCGCAAGCAGGATCGCCGCCGGGCTTCTGTTGACGTAATCGGCTCGGCTGTTGATGTATTGATGGACACATTCAGACGAAATATTTTATGACCAGTTAGCTGCCTTATGCATGACTAAATGAATCACTTTCCAAATTTGTTTTCAGTTTGCCCATCCAACGCATAGTTTTTTCAGGTTAGCAGGCGCACATTTGTAGAGTTGAGTCGCCGATCTTCGATAAGGAAGCACCGCGCTGATCCAGATTGATTAAGATTGGCGTTTTCGATGGATCAATGGACTCTGGAGTGGTCACGTGGTTTACACGCTTTGAAGCACTGCTTGAAATGCAGGAAGATCTTCACCAACGTCGATTACCTGAACATAAGCAAAATGCGTTGCTTTTTCAGCATTTTTTTTTTTTGGGGGGGGGGTAGCAAGCCAATGGTACGATTTTAATATAATTGACTTGAGCTCTTTTTTCGAGCATTGGCACGACCTCAAAAGGGAACTTGGCAGCAAGCAGTCCAAGGCACAAATTTGGCAGCTGCTAGTTATCAAAGAAAGAAAAACAATGGCACGTACCAGGAGTATTCGCTGCGCCTCCGGACAATGGTTGCTGCGACTACTCATGACGGTATTAAAACATTGTTGCAAACAATATAGCACTCAGGTCACGTATTTCAAACGCACGGCGCAAGCACACAGACAACTTACGGATGGTAGGTAATTTGAGAGAGAAGATTCGAGACACCCATCTCACGCGTGTGACCGAGCCATCTCCAGGCTATGCACCATCGCAGGCAAGGTGTTCTATCATTTCCACCTCGACAGGCAGCGAATCAACTGCCGACTACCCTCAATGCGAATACGGGAAATAGAAAATAAGGAGATACTGAATTCAATGGGAGAGGAAACTTTAGGACACGTGAGTACTCGAAAATACGCTGCTGTACTTGTGGAGAATCCGGACATACTACCGGATATCACGACATATATGTGGCACGCCAGTCAAGTGGAGTCGCATAGCTTGCTGGTCCTGTCGAAAAATCCGGTGATAGGGAAAAAATAAACGAGATGCCAAATAAGAACATAAAGATAATGAACCTCGCTCATTTAAATGAAGATCGTGGTAGCCCTCGGAGTCAAAGGCACAAGTACAAATTTTTGACCCTGGAATTCCAGCAGGAGCCCCGATAATTGACTCTGGCTCAGCTTATCACGTGACTGGTAATCGTGAGAAATTGGTTGTTCTTCACAAATGTGAGACGCGCACTCTCGAGATAGCAGATGGCGTGCTGTTTTGTGGTAACGAAAAAGGGGGAATGATTATGGACGAGCTTAGTGGCGCCGTATTAGATAATGTTGTCTATGCTCCTGGGTTTAAGCTCTCCTTTCAGTGAAACAATTGATTGACGACGGAATGAAAATTAAATTTACCGAGACCGGCAGGGAATGGAATATGGAGCTTAATAATTCTTCCATAGCGTATGGTTTTGTGCCTACAAAAAAGATTCATGTGTTCATACCAATCCAGTTAACAGAATAATTTTGATGATGTATGTGGATGACATTCTCATCGGATACCATGCCGAATGTGAACTTTTAAAAGTCACGCTGACACTTTATTCCAAATACCAAATTTATGATATCAGAAGTGTGCGTTGGTTTTTGGGGATACGAACCCAATGGACACAAATCGTTGAGTCACGACACTTGACCAAACACAATTTTGCCTCCGGGGTGTTAAAAAGTTTTGATATGAAAGATTGCCACCCCGAAAGACACCTCTCGGGCACTACAAGTGCAACTCGTGCGAGAAAGCTGTGAAGGCCACGAATATTTCACCAACATCATCAACCACCAGAAATGCTGTCGCCCCGCGTACGAAGATGAAGCTGAGGCCACACTGCGCAATCCAAATCTGCTGTCGCTGCGCCTTGTCGACGCTCGCACGAGCGACGTTTACCGCTGGCTGGCCTGGACCGTCATGGACTGTCTACACCTCTCCTTCTGTGAGCGTGCCTTGGTGCGTCGCAACACCAAGCTCTCACGCATGCGTGCCCACTATAAAGCGCTACCTCAATGGTGTCGTCGATTATGCCGTCGAACGTGTCTCGACAATTGTGCCTAATACGTTTGGTATCATCATGGACGGTTGGACGAGCAACGGTCGACACTTTATCACCATCTTTTGCCTCTACAACGATCTAGAGATGCGTGTCACCACTAAAGTCGCTCTAGTGACTACCATGATGACTTGGCGTGCCACACCCGACGTTTAGTATTGTTGGCGTTTGGCCAACCGAAAACGAGGAGGACACCAGTGCTCAAAGTTGTTCGACTTGCTTGTGGACACGCTGTCTCGATTTGAGCTGCCCTGGGAGGCTGTGGCATTCATGGTGGTGGACGACCGCAACTTCAACCAAGCCACCGAACGCAGCGGGTGCCGTGCCTCTTGTTGGCTACGAAAGTCACCGTTTTGCTCTTGCCGTCCGCGACTTTATGGCTGACGACGAGATCTGATCACGAAGATTCACACATTGATGAAAACAACTAACTACGACCAAGGGACATGCAATACTACGTTGAATTACTAACCTCTCGCCTGACATGAAGGACGAGACGCGTTGTTCGAGTGTGTATGAAATGGTGAAGCGCTACGTCGAGATCGACTCTGCTCTCGAGTCATTAGACCACGGCACTATCGCTGCGTTTGATTTACAGACGTTACTGCCGATCAGATTCGAAAAACTTAGAATCCCCGACTTGCTCGCTGATTAGGAGAATTTTCAGTCTGTGACCGCTGAATTTCAACACCCACACTCACGATGTCTGCTGTGCGTCATCTATTTAATCACGCCCTCCAGCAGTACCCCCCAGCTCAAGACGCAACTGATGCCAAGTGCTGCTCTGGGCACCTACCCAGCGCTCGAGACCGGCTTGATCAAGATCCAGCGCATCAAGCCGCTGAGTGCGGCTGAGCGTACTGCTTGCGAGACGTTAGGGCGCACAACAGACGCTGAGGGGAAGAGTAAGATTGAGCAGGACGACGTGGAATCATTTGCGGCTCAAGCATTTAAGAAGAATGAGGTGGCAGGGCATCCTGTTTTTGTTGACATTGGCTTTGTAAAACCAACCTCGAACGAGTGCGAGCGATTTTGCTCGCGAGCCAAGATGGTCTACAGCGATCTGCGCAAGTCAATGGACCAGGTCACGCTACAGACGATGATGTTCCTGCACTGCAACCGCGACTTGTGGGACGTGCACGCGGTGGAATCTGTGCGCAAGGAAGGGGTCACAATTCTGAAAATTAATTCAAAATTGATTTTCTCTTGGAAGCGTGATGGATTAATCTGACAGTTAAATTGTAGCAGCCCTGTATGGCACGCTTATTCTTGCGGGCCTAGTCAAGCTTATCGAGCTCACTCACCACCTTGTCAATGTTCACGGTCCACAAGCGTCTTGTCGCAGCGACTTCGTCTCCCTCTTGGGCCGCCTGAAACGTGCGGCGACGGTTACGAGTTGCTCCCGTCGATGTGGAGGCGGCTCTGCGAGTCATTAGAGCTTGGATATTGTGCATCTGGCTTGGATAGCGTGCAAATTGGAAAGTTAGGGTCGTTTGGGAACCTACTCTACCCTTGCATTTGGACGCGTTCTGTGGTGGGGTGTGTTGTCGCCCCTAGATATTGTGTTTCTGTTTAGAGTTACTGCACTCAGCATTAAGACAAACTTGTCTGGTGGAACGCTCTAGTTCTATAATAACCCGTCCTTTGCAAAAATAGTACATCACACTCCATTAAGCTTGACTCTGGAGAAAGCCCCAAATATGGGCAGTTGCACAAGATCGAAAAGGCCAGGAGGTCACGAACGGGTACAGCAAGCCTTTCTTGTAGAGCTAATTCAACGGTTTTGCTTGCTGCATTCTACCTTAAATATACCTTTCAGCTTGATATTTGAAGCACTTTTATCTCATTTAATTTGAGGCTTGTACATTGTTTTGGCATTATGTGGCACCAGAGCTCCCATAAACGCAGGACAACGTAGGCTAGAAATGCATCGATAAAACCCACTGACTTTACAGTGACAAACACATTAATTGACGTCTGACCGTGTCAATTTTGGGAGTCCCTCTACTCTCATAACTGCTTTCTCAAAAAAAATACTAAGGTACCGTGCCAGTTTCGTGCCATTTTGGCAACCCTTCGCAGTTTTGTACATATCGTTTATTGGCTTATTCGTTTTGAGCACTCAAGGTATATCTGAAAACGCGCCATCTTCGCCGTTTTTGAAGCCGATTTACAGCGCGTTCCGATAATTGAGAACTCAATTAAGTGCTCGTGACTGATGCATACCCACATTACCGAAGGACCGCTTTTCTGCCGCATTTTATCTATGTTTTTGTAAAAGAGCAATTCTCTCGTTTGCTGGCATCGCGAGTACTTGGAAACCTATGCAATGCGATCAGACCAATCTAAATTCGATTATAAGAGGCTAAGCGTTATTGCGTGTCCAAACAGATATTTTGTAATTTGTGTATAAATATAGGCCATGCCAGGCAGCGCTGCCACAGCTCAGTGGTAAACGGCTCATAACCGAGAGGTGATTCCGCCTATAGTATCAGCTCAACTCATCACTAGTCTACTGAATTTCAGTAAGATCACTCGGTGGCTGTCACAGAACTGCGCAAACGACCGATGGCTGCCACCGGTGAACTGATTAACCGCCAGTATGGTAAGTATCATGAGTCGGGCTTCCCTTCTTATAATGGTTTGAGGTTGTGACATCTCGAAAACCTGAAATCACGGACCCAGGCACATAGAGCGATATAGTATCACTGTAAATAGAAAAAGTAATAAGAAACTAACAGCAACAAAGCAAGCTTAAACTGGAAATGTGATTCGAAAACGTATCATTTGTCTTATCTAAACAATAGCTTCCATGACCACCTCACATTGTGGAAGCGCGGCTGTCGCCGAAGCTGCTTTTGCCTTCTTGATCTTGGACAGCTTCTTCACCTTTGATACCTTCTTCTTGGGCTTGGTTGTTTGCTTAGGATTTGTGGACGGTCTTGCGATCGCGTCAAGCGCTTCACTGGTTAGTAGACGACTAGAAACTGTTGCTGTCTTCTGCGCACGCTTTTTAGAGGTGACGTCAGCGCAGGACATTCTTTCTGCATTGCTTCCTTGGTACGAAGCCACGAAGCTAGCTTGGTCGTCGCCGGGGTACCGTTGCGGTTGAATTTCTCGATGCAGGCATTCATTCGAGGTTTGGAAGGTGGAAAAAGAGCGCATCCAGCAAACCCATCCTAGATATTATCACCCATCTTGCACGTCAGCCACACCGCGCATGCCATACGAATAGTCTCCGCTTTGTCCACAGAGTTACAGCCAGTCTCACCCACGTATATCTCTGTCAGGCAGTGTAGCTTGGCCTTAAACGACAAAAGCACTGCACATTCAAGCGGATGTAGCAAGCGAGTAGTAATAGATGGAAGCAAAAGTAGGAGAACGACTTGAGACGTCCTTGTAGTCGCCGACCTTGTAAATGATCTTCTTGTGGCTAGCTGGGTTCCCACCATCTGGCGCAGGAAAAATCCACTTCATCAAGCATGTTTCCGCTGAAGGCGGCAGCAAAGGAGCAGGTTCACGGCGCACAGGTGAACGAAATATACCCATTTTCCCCTTCGCAACCCACTTTCTAAGGGTGCGTCTCGGAATAAGGGTGGCAGCACTGAATAAAACGAGCATCTTTAGCGCGAGAACGCGCTTCACAGTATCATTGAGGTCTTCGATCGTGTACGCGGGCATGGTGGTAGTGGCTGGAATAGTGGACACTTTGGAAATTGGTGGGAAATGTTTCTTGATCGAATACAGTTTGAAGGGTTTCACTGGTTGGCAGAGCTGATAGACTTTCTACCAATAGTTTACCAAATAGTTTTTTCATTTTTCTAATTGGCTGAAACACGAGTGGCACGAACTGGTCGAGTGCACGAATCTGACACAGTACCTTAGCATGTAGGCCACACCAAGTTGGTCGACCGACTAACTTAGTGACGACGGGCAACGAACGCTGTGGGCCAGAGAAGTGTACGAAAACGTCGACTTCTGAGCGCTCGCCACCGTAGCTTGCTAAATGATAGCAAGGATATAGTGTCGGTTCATGGAGTCGCCTCGTCGTTGCCCACCTTGTCGCTGCTCACCTCGGCTTCGATGGCTGCCATGAAATCCTGCTGGCGCTGGGACCACCTCGGGGACAACACCGTCGCTTGCATCGGTGACGAGGCTGTCGACTTGTCGGTTGAGCTAAGCTCGAGGGTGTCGTCACTGTGTGACGCAGGAGTATTCTCAAGTGCCTCGATCTCCTTCGTCTGCCCTGAACAGAGAGACGTGCTGGGTGTTGTGACTCGGAAAGGTATTCTCACCTTTGCTCGATCGTTAGAGTTCCTGTTGACTGCCGGCGACGCCGTCATTTCATTAAAACGCAGACGTGTCGATGACCTGGACTTTGTGGACGACACCGACCAAGCTGGGGATCTCATTTCCGGTGAGTTTTTCGCTCTGCTAAACACTGAAGTAGCCTGGAACTTGTTCCTTTTGGCTGGACGTGGCGGAGTGGAGCGTCTCGGTGGCGTTGCCCGACTGTTGTCCTTCTGAGGATGGCCAGAGGAGGTTGGAAGAGGCAGCAGTAGCTTTAACCGCTCCATTTTGCGCTGTCGCTCCCGGAGACTTGCGGAACAGCGTTCAATCGTTTCTGCGCAATGTCGGTGCAGTTCCAGCGGTGACTTTGAGGAAATCCGCGACGTGTTCAAGGCCAGTCGGTTGCTGATGGAAGTCGCAGCGTTCCTTGATGATCCAGATTCATTCTCGTCATGCTGCAGCTCGTCGCTCGCACTTGGAACACTCGAACCAGCTACCCCCTTTTCCTGTTGAAATGTAGCCATGTTCATAGGTTCTCGAGCAGCCAAGTTTCCTTCAAAGGCTTTGTGAGATGATTGACGTCCTTCATTTAGAAGAAGCCAGGTGTGGGGGGGTAATGCATAGACCGTTTTAAAACCAACCAACGCTCCACTAAAACCCTCGTATGGTCTCATCAATGCAAGAATTACACATTAACTTGAAGTGGTATGTAGCCATGTGCCAACTACACGGTACGCCGATCGTCTGATCGAAACGACGCAGAGGTAAAGCGGCGCCTCTCCGATCTGCACTAGACACTAAGCGAAGACCACGTTCCAGTTCTAAGCAAGGGAATGTCGCTGGATGAGGTGACACGACGCTGGCTGCGACGCCTCGTGTCGAGAGCTCTAGACGTCGAACCTTCAGCATTCGACCAGCTCTTGACAGGACCTCAGACTACGGACAACCAGACGGAACCTTTGGCTGTAGAACTTATACAGTATTTCTTCTCTTCACGAACAGAAGCTGGTAGTGTCCTCTTCTTCTATAAAGTGGAAGAGCAATACGAACTCGAAGAGGAAGTAGAGGAAGAAGTGGAAGTGACGAGAGAAGCCTCTCCAACAGGTGAATCAACACTGCTTCTAGCCAACTAACGACTGCGTCATACTCACGATTGCCTTACTGATTACAGAACCACCAGGAGACGACGTTGTAGCGTCTGAGCCGACGGACGAGCAGTTGTTTCTCGATGCTGAGGCCCCTCCACAGACTGAGACAGTGAAGAGAATGATCAAGCGATCGCGAATAGCTACACGTCAAGTGTGTCGCGTCTTCTTAAACACATTACCTGCCGAATCTTCCGAGTCGACGACCGTCTTCTTGATTAAAGTAGCAACTGGACCAATTACAGTCCAGAGTCTCGTGACGGATGCTCTTGAGAAAGTCGTGTACACGAACGTGGAGTTGGGCTGCTCGACGGGAGACTTGCTGTCGAACCTGGAAGGGATCATCTGTCACGTGTTCATGCCGCTACTAGACCCGCAATTATCGAGAGGAGAAGGCGACGAAACAAGCGTGAAACACTTGTCCGCGACTCACCAGGCGCTAAAAGTGATTGACGCTGTGCGCAACGAGTTTAAGAGCAATTTGGTCAAGTTTTCGTCGCAGATTTCGCATGCCATTCAACAGATCCAGGGCGATATTCACCTCAACATCCCCGACGTCGTCATCACTAAACCTGAGTCTCATCTGGACGACTACGAGCTCATTAATACGCTAGAACAGGCCTTAGAAGACTGGTCCAAGAGCGTCGCGAATGTCGTCGAGCAGGAGAGCCGTAAGTCCCCCAAGCGTAAGGGACCACTCGCTGAGATTGAGTTCTGGAGAGAACGTAACGCCACACTCAGCACCATCTTTGAGCAGATTAACATGCCAACCGTCCAGAAGATGCTCAAGCTGCTGGAACTAGTCGAAGCGAGTATGCTGCTTACGTTCAAGTATCACTTTTCAGAGCTCAGTAAACTCTATGTAGAAGCGAAGGACAATGTCAAGTTCCTCACGACTCTAGAGCGTCACTTTAAGAACATCGCAAGTGGCTCCTTCTCGGCCATTGCCGACACGTTGCCGTCCATGATGAATGCTATTCGTATGGTCTGGATCATCTCGCGTCATTACAATACAGATGAACGAATGGTGCCACTCATGGAGCGTATTGCCTCTGAAATTGTGGATAAAGTCGCTGTAGAGATCAATATCCACACGATCCTCCGTAAGAGTCCAGAGCACGCCTTGCACGCCATTGAAGAGGCGAAAATGGTGCTGGAGCTTTGGCACTCGACGTACATGAAGGTCCGCGAACGGATCGAAGCGAGCGGCACCGACCACCGCTGGGAATTTGACCGTAAGCGGCTCTTTGAACAAACCAACTACATGGCCAAAATCTGTGAGAATCTCCAAGAAGTGGCCACGGTTTTGGACCAATTCAACAAGTTTCTCGGCCCGGAACTCAAGTCTGTGACGGGCGATTCCCAAGGAATTGACCAAGTGATGGCACGCGTCGAGAGTCTCATTGCACCATTCGAGAGCGTGCCGTTCAAGGTTTTTGATCGCGGCTACAAGACGAGTTGGGAGTCGGTTATGGTCCAATTTCGCGACAAAGTGAGTGAGATCGAGCACATGACGCGGAAATTCATCGACACGTCGTTCCAGAAGCTCCGGTCGGCTGAAGGCGCCTTTGATCTACTGCAAAACTTCCAAAACATCCAGTCGCGCGAGTCTATTAACAAGCAAATGATGGAGAAATACAAGGATATTCTCATGCAGTACACGAAAGAACTAGAGAAGCTGGAAGACCAGTTCCATCGACACAAGCACCGACCTCCCGTCTACAAGAACCATCCGCCAGTAGCTGGCGCTATTAGCTGGTCAAGAGCGCTCTATCTCCGTGCCAAGAAGCCAATCCTACGTTTCCGTGCGATGAATGATTTACTCAAAAGTCCTCATGGTGAAGAAGTAAAAGACAAGTATTTAGTTTTTGCGCGGGCCGTAGACGCGTACATCAAACAGCTTCATAAAGACTGGAAGGACAAGGTACCTACACTCACGAATGAATGCTTGAAGCAGTCCATATTGGGTCCAAAACTACTTGAAGCCGGCAAAGCAGACACCGGCGTCATGCTCTACAAACTCCCTCCACCACCGTTCTACGCGAATTTTGCTCCGGAACTTGCAATGATCATCAAAGAGTCGAAATACCTCGACCGTCTTGGCTTTGAAATACCAGAAGAGGCGTTGAATGTGACGCTACAAGAAGACAAGTACCATCAATACGTACAAGAGCTGACGTTGATGCTTCGACGGTACGATTCGCTTCGAGCCGAGCTCACCCCCGTCGAGACGCATCTCTTACGGTCCCAGCTTAAGACGTTGGAAGACGCGCTACGTGTCGGGTTTTCCCCTCTCAATTGGAATTCCCAACGTGTATTGAGTTTTATCGAGAACTGCAACAAGTCACTCAATCAATTCGCTAATCTCGTGAGTCAGATCCATAAAAGCAGCAAAATGGTCGAAGAAATCGTGCTGGACATTGAAAACACACTACTGATTAAGATTGAAGACTTTGAAGAAGGCGTCGTGACGGAAGTGGGCGAATTCTACGAACTCGTAGAGCGCAACCGCTTGCAACGCATCGAAGACCTCGTGCAGAGCTACCGTTCCATTGGTCCACTCCTTATCAAGATAGAAGAGATCGTCGCGGGTGTCAACACCGGAGCCAGTCCCAAGATGTCGACGTACTACATGTACTGGGAACGCCGCATCTTCAACGCCATCACCAAGATGATCATTGCGTCCATGACAACTTTCCAAGCACTCTTAAATGTCCACACGAAGGACATTAGTACTAATGCCTTGTCAAGCCTGAGTCCAGGAGAAGGAGGGAAACTCAAACGTCCACCGCTTTGCAAGGTTAAAGCCACTATGAATGGCAAAGATATCATCGTGACGCCGTCGCTCTCCGATATGTACAAATACCTGAGCAAATCGGTCAAACATATCGTCGAGAGTGCCAAGGCCTTTATCCGTTGGATGCACGGCACGTGTCGTGAGACGGCGCCGCTTGTAGTCACGGAAGACGACGAACCGATCACGTTCACCTTTTACTCGGATATTTCCCAGAACCCCTACGTGATCAAGATGACGCTGTCGCTGAACCAAGAGATCCACAAAGTCTTTAACATTGTCAACCGCTATCTCGATAGCTGGCGTCGCTATGACACGGTGTACAACCTGTGGAATACCAAGCGACGCAGTGCTCTCGACAAACTCGCCGATAAGAAGCCGCCGTGTGTGTATTTCGACACGCGGATGGCCCAGTACACGCGTCTCGCCGACTCGGTACGCAACCAAGCCACGGAAAAAGACACGGACTTTTTACAGATCAATTGTCTGCCTCTAGCTGTAGCAATCGCGAAGCAAGCCGAAATGTGGAAGGACGACTATGGCAAGATCCTCCTTGAAGTGTCGACGAAAAAGCTGCTGGCTGTGAGCGCGACCATGGACCAGCTCGAGTCCGAGCTGGACGCGACACCTGAAGACCTCGGGTCGCTCAAAAAAGTGCTCAATACAGTGGCTAGTATCGGCGACATGGGGATGGAGATGGAGCTCGAATACGCCGACATTATTGAACGCTATCGCACGCTCGAGACTTTCCACATTGCTGGCGACCCGATGGAATTCATCAAGGCATTCTCTCTTGAACAGCGCTGGCAGCGTCTCTTCTTAGCGTCCAAGACTAAAGATTTGCGGCTCGTCAAGGTCAAGGACCAGTTCCGAGGCGTGACGAAGCAGGACGCCATCAACTTTGCTGACGAGTGCAAGACGATGAAGATGGAGTTTGTAACGCACGGACCAGGGACGTGCGCGCTGGATCTTGACGCGGGTTTCGAGATGCTCACGGCGTTTAAGAAGAAACTCAACGTCTTCAAGACACGGCGACAAGAGCTCGCGAATGCTGAAAACTTGTTTGCGCTCTCAATCACGTCGTACCCGGAGCTTCAGTATATCGCTGAGGCTTTGGAAAAGCAAGAGACCATATACAGTCTGTACACGGAGCAAAAGGAGTTTGTGAGCAACCTCTCGAGCATGTTGTGGGCGGAACTGGACGTGACAGCCATGAATAAGGGCATTGACGAGCTTGAGAAACGCTGTCGGAAAGTCCCCAAGGACCTCAAGACCATGGCCACGTTTGTGGAAGTGGAGAAGCAGCTCGTGTCGTTTAAAGAGAGTATTCCTCTCATCCAGAGTCTCAAGAATGAAGCTATTAAGCCACGTCACTGGGAGGAGCTCATGACGGTCACTCAAGTACGCTTTGATATGAATCTCAAGACGTTTACACTCGGCCACCTCTTTGCCATGAAGCTTCACCGGTTCTCGACAGAGATTGGAGACATTGTGAACGCGGCCATGCAGGAGCAAAAGATTGAGCAGGAGATTGCCAAGATCGAAGACGCATGGGCCAAAGCCGTACTAGAACTCGTTAAATACAAGAAGAACGGCACGGACCGCGGCTGGGTGCTCCGTGCAGCCGACGAGTTAAAGCTCGCGCTGGAAGACCACATGCTCAACTTGCAGACCATGTCTAGCTCCCGGTTTATCGCCAACTTTGCGGAACGGGTCCGTAAGTGGGAGAAACGACTGGGCGTCGTGAACGAATGTCTCGATATCTGGTTCGTTGTACAGCGCAAGTGGATGTATCTCGAGAGTATCTTCGTTGGTGCAGAGGATATTCGCCAGCAACTACCAGAAGAAGCCAAAAAGTTTGACGCCATTGACAAGGCATGGAAAACCATCATGGGCGCCACGTACCAGAACGCCAACGCCGTGGAGGCCTGTACGGCTGAAAACCGTGTGGAAACGCTACACTCGCTGTCGGAACGACTCGACAAGTGTCAGAAATCGTTGAGTGACTACCTCGACACGAAGCGGAATGCCTTCCCACGGTTCTTTTTCATCTCGGACGATGAATTATTGAGTGTCTTGGGCTCGTCCGACCCGACGTCGATCCAAGTGCATATGCTCAAGCTCTTCGACAACGTGAAACTATTGACGTTCGTACGCAACAACAAGAGCGTCGGGGCCATGGAGAGCGCAGAAGGCGAAGGGTTCCACTTCCGTACGCTTTCGGCCGTGGAAGGCCCCGTCGAGACGTGGATGACTGGCGTGGAAGACGAGATGCGTGTGACGCTCCAGCGTATCGCGAAGGAAGGCGTGTTCCAGTACGCTAGTATGGACCGTATTAACTGGCTTGAAGACGTACTGGGGATGGTCTCACTTGTCGGTAGTCAGATTTGGTGGACATGGGAAGTTGAGGACGTTTTCCATCGTGTTAAAAGCGGCGACAAGTACGCTATGAAAGGACTCGAAGGACGACTAACAGAACAACTCAATAGTCTGGTGAGACGTGTACGTGAACCATTAGAGAAACTCACACGGAAGAAAGTCAACACGTTGTTGATCATTGACGTCCACGCGCGAGACATTGTCGACTCGTTCGTTCGCGACAGTATTCTTAATGAGAAGGAGTTTGCATGGGAATCACAACTGCGGTTCTACTGGCAGAAGGACGTAGACGATGTCGTTATTAGCCAGTGCACGGGCAACTTCCGCTACGGCTACGAGTACATGGGACTCAATGGACGGCTTGTGATCACGCCTCTCACGGATCGATGCTACATGACGTTGACACAAGCGCTGACGTTTAAACTGGGCGGGTCACCGGCCGGACCGGCCGGTACGGGCAAGACCGAGACGGTCAAAGACCTGGCCAAGTCGCTCGCGCTGCCGTGCTACGTGATCAACTGTGGCGAAGGATTGGACTATAAGGCCATGGGCAGCATCTTCTCGGGCCTCGTCCAAGTGGGTGCGTGGGGCTGTTTCGACGAGTTCAACCGCATTAACATTGAAGTGCTGTCCGTCGTGTCGGCCCAGCTCCGTGCGATCCAGAACGCTCTCAACTACGACAAACCCGCCGTCGACATTGGCTTTGGCACGGAGATTGCGATCCACCGCACGGCCGGGTTCGCCACGTGCGGCTTCTTCATCACAATGAATCCAGGTTACGCTGGACGCACCGAGCTACCGGACAACCTCAAGGCGCTCTTCCGACCGGTGACTATGATCGTCCCAGACCTGCTACAGATCTGTCAGATTATGCTCTTCTCGGAAGGCTTTGAGAACGCCGTGTCGCTCGCCAAGAAGATGACGGTGCTGTACAAACTCTCGCGTGAACAGCTCTCCAAGCAGTACCATTACGACTTTGGACTGCGAGCTCTCAAGAGCGTCTTGGTCATGGCCGGCTCGCTGAAGCGCGAGTACAGCGACATGAATGAAGATCTCGTGCTCATGCGCGCGCTACGTGATAGCAACATGCCCAAGTTTGTGTTCGAGGACGTGCCGCTGTTCCGCGGGCTTATCAACGACCTCTTCCCGGGCTTGGACTGTCCACGGGTGGGCTACGCCGCCTTGAAAGACGCTATCGAAACGGAGCTGGTGGCTGGCGAGTACAACACGACCAACGTCGCTGTGTACAACGAACAGATCGATAAGATCATCCAGATGTACGAGACGATGCTTGTGCGGCACACGACCATGATCGTAGGTCCCACGGGTGGTGGCAAGACGCTCGTGTTGAACACGCTGGCCGCCGCCTCCAAAACTGCGTTCGACGAGCTCGTCAAGATTGTCGTCTTGAACCCGAAAGCCCAACCGATTGCCGAGCTGTACGGCACGATGGACCCGGTCACGCGCGACTGGACGGACGGCGTGCTGTCCAAGCTGTTTCGAGAGCTCAACCAGCCTCTGCCCACAGGTAAAGAGACTGAAAAGCGCTGGCTGGTCTACGACGGCGACGTCGACGCCGTCTGGGTCGAGAACATGAACAGTGTCATGGACGACAACAAGCTGCTGACGCTGCCCAATGGAGAGCGCATTCGGCTCCAGACACACTGCTGTATGATCTGTGAGACGTTTGATCTCCAATACGCTTCACCCGCGACCATCAGTCGTTGTGGGATGGTCTGGGTCGATCCCAAGAACCTCGGTTATCGGCCGTACTTCGAGCGCTGGCTCAAGAAAAAGTTCCCGGTCGTCGCTGTCTCCACGATGACGGCTGATGCTCTTCAAGCAGCGTCTTCCCTACCACCCGGGACACTCAATACCCCATTGGAACGTACGCTACTGCTTGAACTCTTTGACAAATACGTGCCCAAGTGCATCGAGTTTATCCTCGAAGGTGTCGTTGGCACAGACGAACTCGTCGCGAAATGCCAGCAAGTGATTCCAATCAGCAACATGGAAATGTGTAAGCAGCTATGCATCTCGCTCGATGCGTTCGTACCGAGCGACGGCTCGTTAGACCCCACGACGGACCGGGCAAGTGTCGAAGGGCTCTTTTTGTTCAGTCTCGTGTGGTCACTAGGCGCGGCGTTGCTCGGTAGTAGCCGCGAACGGTTCAATGAGTTTATCCGCAAGATTGCCGACTGTCCGCTACCCATAACGAGTCTGTACTCGAATTTCTTTGACTTGGACACGCGCAAGTGGCAGCCGTGGGAGTCGCGCGTCGTGCCGTACGCTGAGCCCGCGCCATTCAACTTCTCGCGTGTATTTGTTCCTACGACCGACTCGGTACTCTACAGCTTCATCCTTTCGAGCTGTATGCGAACGGAGAAGCCCATTCTCTTTGTGGGCGAGAGCGGCACAGCGAAAACCGTGACGATCCAGAGCTACCTCAAAGAATTGGACCAGCAGACGTACTCAACGTTAAGTCTTAACTTTTCCAGTCGGACGAGCAGTTTGGACGTCCAGACGAACCTCCAAGCAAACGTTGACAAGCGTTCGGGTAAGATTTACGGTCCCCCGGCGGGCAAGAAGCTGCTGGTCTTCATTGACGACTTGAATATGCCCAAGGTGGATCTGTACGGCACGCAACAGCCGATCGCGCTACTGCATTTTGTCATGAACCGTGGCAGCATGTATGACCGCGGTAAAGAGCTGGATCTACGGATTCTCAAAGATCTGCTCTTTGTTGGGGCCATGGGACCTCCTGGCGGCGGCCGGAACCAGGTAGATCCGCGCTTTGTGGCTCAATTCAACGTCTACAACCTCACACCGCCAACGAAAGAAGTGCTCAAGCATATCTACGGCTCCATCGTGACCACGTACCTGCGCAACTTTAGTGACGAGATCCAAGGCAAAAGCATGAAGCTCACGGAGGCTTTGCTTCAGTTCTTTGAGTTCACACTCGAGAAACTACCCCCGACACCGTCCAAATTCCACTACATTTTCAACCTGCGCGACCTCGGTCGGGTCTGTGAAGGCATCTGTATGGCTACGACAGACGAATTCGACAATGCCAGCAAGGTGGTGCGTCTGTGGCGGAATGAAGTGAAGCGAATCTTCAGCGATCGACTCACGAATGAATCGGATACTGCACAAGTGGACGGCGCCATCACGCAGATCCTCCACGAGACGTTCCCGGATGAAGCCGAGGTGGCATTGGTGGATCCTCTTGTCTTTGGTGACTACGCCGACTGCATTGGACGGATTACGGGCCAGACAGCGACGGAAGACGCGCGGTTGTACCAGGATATGGAGTCGTACCGTCGGATTCGCGGCATCTTTGACGAAGCGCTGGAGACGTACAATCTGGATAACAAACCCATGACGCTCGTGCTGTTTGAGATGGCACTGGAGCATCTCTCGCGTCTTCTACGGATCATCCGGAACCCCTTGGGCCACGCATTATTGATCGGTGTGGGCGGCAGCGGGAAGCAGAGTCTGTCACGTCTAGCTGCGTTCACGGCCGGGTACGACCTGTTTGAGATTTTCCTTACGCGTGGCTATGGAGAAGCCGAGTTTCGAGAAAACCTTAAAGACTTGTACCGCATGCTGGGCAACAAACCGGTCGTCTTCCTCTTTACAGACGCCCACGCAGTCGAAGA
Organism: Phytophthora sp. 'mugwort'; assembly: GCA_033558025.1. Taxonomy (NCBI): domain Eukaryota; phylum Oomycota; class Peronosporomycetes; order Peronosporales; family Peronosporaceae; genus Phytophthora; species Phytophthora sp. 'mugwort'. The sequence continues at coordinate 2,341,471 of JAUCEF010000017.1, read as the reverse complement.
AGGATTCTTGGAGTTTATCAACAACATGCTAACGACTGGGATGGTGCCGGCACTCTTTGAAGCCGAGGAACGGGACGCACTGGCCAGCTCTGTACGTGATCAAGTGAAGGCTGCAGGACTCGTCGAGACGAACGAAAGTTGCTGGAGATTCTACGTCAACGTGTGTCGTCAGAACCTCCACGTAGTACTAGCAATGTCTCCGTCGGGTAGTACGTTAAGAACCCGGTGCCGTAACTTTCCCGGCCTTGTATCGGCGACGGTCATTGACTGGTTCTTTGCGTGGCCCGAAGACGCATTGCGCAATGTAGCGCAGTACTTCTTAGCAGACGAAGCCATCCCCGAAGAAGCTCGCGAACAGGTGACCGACCATCTCGTGTATGCCCATTTACGTGTCGTTCGCGTCGCGCACCAGTTCGGCGAAGAATTGCGTCGTCATTACTACGTGACGCCAAAGAACTACCTCGACTTGATCTCCAATTACCGTTTGCAACTCAAGGAGAACAAAGGCAAAGTCACAGCCAGTATTGCACGTCTGAAAGGAGGGTTAACTAAGCTCGTGGAAGCTGCTCAAGCTGTAGACGTGATGCAGATCGAATTATCCGAGAAGAAAGTGATCGTGGACGAGAAAACGCTGGCGTGTGAAGCTCTGATCAAGACAATTGAAGATAAATCGGCCGTGGCGTCCAAACAGCAGGAAGTCGCCGCCGCGACGCAGATTGAGTGTGAAAAAGCTTCTGTACTCATCGCTCGGGAGAAGGAAGAAGCTGATGCGGCGTTGCTAGAGGCATTACCAGCAGTAGAAGCAGCTGCCGCGGCATTGCAAGACTTGTCCAAAGCCGATTTGACTGAACTTAAGTCGTTTGCGTCGCCGCCACCTCTAGTCATGTCCGTGTGTATGTGCGTCTTGATCCTCAAGCCGACGGGTCAAGAGCTCGAACTCGACTGGAAAGGAGCTAAAGTCATGCTTAGCAACGCCAACCTCATTACGTTGCTTAAAGAGTACGAGAAGGACAAGATTTCGTCGAAAATGATCACTAAGATCAAGACGTTTTTCAAGAACCCCGACTTGAATATTGACAATATGAAATCCATCTCAAAAGCAGGCGCAGGACTGCTCGTGTGGGTCGTGGCTATTGTCAAGTATCACGACGTGGCCAAGAACGTCGAGCCGCTGCGTCTTAAAGTCAAGACGATGGAAAAGGAGCAAACAGTTAAAGAACACGAGCTAGCTGACCTCAAAGCGACACTCGATCGTCTCAAGGCCGAGCTTGAGAACCTGTCGAGTCAGTTCCAGGAAGCAAGTTCCGAGCTCCAAGGACTCAAAGCTCAGGCTGATCAGATGCAGAAGCGATTGCAGGCAGCCAGTAAACTGCTCGCTGGGCTTGGGTCGGAGCGTACGCGATGGACAAAAGACGTCGACTCGCTCAAGCTCCAGAGCGAGCGACTTGTGGGCGATTGCTTGCTCACGGCGAGTTTCCTGAGCTACGCTGGCGCCTTCAGCTTCGACTACCGGTCTGACGTCATCTACCGCGACTTTTTCCATGATATCGAAGCCCGCCAACTTCCCGTTACGTCTCCGTTCCGTCTCGAGAGCTCACTTACAGATGATGCTACCATTCAGAAATGGGTCTCAGAGGGGCTGCCAGCAGACGAGCATTCGGTACAGAATGGCATCCTCACGACAAAGGCCAGTCGCTTCCCATTGTGTATCGATCCACAGCAACAAGCCGTCAACTGGATCAAGAAGAAAGAAGAGAAGAACAGTTTAACGGTCAAGACGCTCAGTGATCCCGACTTTATGAAGCACTTGGAGCTGGCCATCCAGTTTGGCAATCCGTTCCTATTTGAAAGTGTGGACGAAGAACTTGACCCCATTTTGGACCCCGTGCTCGAGAAAAGTACCTTCATGGAAGGCTCGCAACGTCTCATCAAGCTTGGAGACAAGACTGTCGAATGGGACGCCAATTTCCGTCTCTACTTCACGTCCAAACTCGCGAATCCACACTATTCGCCAGAAGTTATGGGGAAAACGATGATTGTCAACTATAGTGTGACTCAAGACGGCTTGGCAAACCAATTACTAAATGTCGTGGTAGCTCATGAACGTCCTGACTTGGAGGAGCAATACAGCGAATTGGTGACTGAAATGTCGGAAAGCACACAGCTTATTGTAGAGCTTGAAGACACCTTGTTGCGGGAATTATCGAGCAGTTCGGGCAATATCCTGGATAATGAAGAGCTCATTGCGACACTGGATGAAACCAAGAACAAAGCGACGGAAATCAGCGCCAAGCTCGAGCTCGCGACCTTTACGAAGGACGAGATCACGAAAGCTCGAGAAGTGTACACGCCTGTGGCACTGCGTGGGTCCATCATGTACTTTGCCATGGCCGCTCTCGCTACGATCATGAAGATGTACGAGATCTCACTCGCTAGTTTCCTCACTGTCTTCCACACGGCACTCGAAACTGCCAAACGCGACGTTGTACTCGACAAACGACTGCGCTTTATGGTCCAATCCATCACTGAAATGATGTACGACTACACGTGTACAGGCATCTTTGAGCGCCATAAACTCATGTTCTCGTTCCAAATGACTTGTATGATTCTAAGTGCGTCGGATTCGCTCAATCGAGCTGAGCTTGACTTCTTTTTGAAGGGAGATACGTCTTTGGACGCTGCTTGTCAACCGAAACCGGACGATCTCACGTGGGTCTCAGGTGCTGGGTGGAAGGATTTACTGTGTCTCAGTAAGCTGGGCGAAGGAGACGATGAAGCAGGTAACAAAAGCGTGTTTGGCTCGCTTCTGACTGACTTTTGTGAGAAAATGAGCGAGTGGAAAACCTGGTACGATCTGGAAGCCCCCGAGCTCGCAGATTTTCCGTGTGGCTATTCGGATAAGCTCTCGAGTCTTGAAAAACTGCTTGTCTTTCGATGTTTCCGACAGGACCGTGTGTATAATGCGATGAAGTTGTTTGTGATGGCAATCATGGGCGAAAAGTTTGTCCAGCCGCCCGTCTTGGACTACGCGCGGATCTACAGTCAGAGTGCAGCAGCCTCGCCGATTGTGTGCATCTTGAGCCCAGGAGCTGATCCCCAAAGCGACATCCAGACGCTAGGTGACGAGTATGGCTTCTCTGGTCATCGATTTAAATTCTTAGCTCTTGGTCAGGGTCAAGGGCCATTTGCCGAGCAAATGCTCGAGGCAGGCGCCACACGGGGACACTGGGTATTGCTCCAGAACTGCCACTTGTTGGCCAGTTGGCTACGAACATTAGAGAAAATGCTCCTGGGGATGACGAAACCTCATAAAGACTTTCGCTTGTGGCTCACGACTGAGCCTACTGATCGATTCCCGCTTGGGATCTTGCAACGCTCTCTTAAAGTCGTGACGGAGCCTCCGGATGGTCTGAAACAAAACATGCGGAGTTTGTACTCGAAACTGGACCAGACGATGCTAGAAGAGTGTCCACATACAGCCTTCCGCTCTGTCGTCTACGTGCTCTGCTTCTTGCATGCTGTGGTGCTGGAGCGACGGAAATATGGCAAGATTGGCTGGAATGTGAGCTATGACTTTAACGAGTCGGACTTTACCATCTCACGGAAGCTCCTGAGTCTTTATCTGTACAAAGCATATGAAGATCAGGATGAACAATTACCGTGGGGGTCGTTGAAATACCTCATTGGAGACGCTATGTATGGAGGTCGTGTCAGTGACGACTATGACCGACGGATCCTCACAACATACCTCTCGGAATACATGGGCGACTTCCTCTTTGACGACTGTCAGAGATTTTACTTCAGTCGTTCAGGCTTTGATTATGTGCTTCCTGGTGCTTTAAACAATCTCCTCCCTCTTGAGCTTGATGACTATATCGCGACAGTGGAAACATTGCCACTGACTAATAGTCCTGCAGTCTTTGGACTCCACCCGAACGCTGAGATCGGATACTACACCAACATGTCGAAGAGTGTATGGAAAGACCTCATCTCGTTGCAGCCTCGATCAGCTCAGTCTGGCGCTGGCGTGTCTCGTGAAGACCATATTGGCAACGTGGCGAGCGATATCCAGTCCAAAGTCCCGGAACCTCTGGATGTGGACCAGATCCGCAAGAAATTGGGGCTAACACCCACCCCGACTCAAATCGTCTTGCTACAAGAACTTGATCGCTGGAACTTGTTAACTGTACGCATGCGAGCTTCACTAGGAGATTTACAGAAAGCTCTGGTGGGTGAAATTGGGATGAGTGATGAACTGGATGCCTTGGGTAATGCCTTGTACGATGGCTTCCTCCCAAACCTCTGGCGATCACTTTGTCCAAAGACGGAGAAGCCATTGGGTAGTTGGATGGAGCACTTTACCAAACGATTCAAACAATATATCGACTGGATTACACACGGCGATCCACACGTCATGTGGCTCTCTGGACTCGGGATCCCTGAATCCTACCTCACTGCATTAGTACAAGCTACATGTCGAGCCAAGAACTGGCCCCTGGACAAGTCAACACTCTACACACGCGTAACGACTTACACTCACGACTCGCAGGTGCCACTAGACGGCATCAAAGACGACGGTTGTTACGTCCGAGGTCTCTTCTTGGAAGGTGCGTCTTGGGACCTAAAGCGTGGATGTCTAGCACCTCAACGACCCAAACAACTAGTGGAAGAACTGCCGATTCTCCACGTTATTCCTATCGAGGCCAGTCGACTCAAACTACAAAACACATTCCGCACACCAGTGTACGTCACACAGTCGCGTCGGAATGCCATGGGTATCGGTCTCGTCTTTGAAGCAGATCTCTACTCGACTGAGCACGTTTCACACTGGGTCCTGCAGGGCGCTGCACTCGCACTCAACACCGATTATTAATGAAAAATACGTTAGTAAATCAATGCAAAGTCTCTTAGAAAGAATATCCACTACTTTGCGACCTATTCTTCGTCCGCGGACGACTCTTTACGTGGACGCTTCTTGCTGGACATAGCGCTCGGTGGGATCCCGTACTGACCATTGGCATAGGACATTTTCATGCCTTCTAGACACCGAGACATGGCTGTTTTGTGCTCTACAATGGGCGCTGGATAGTCTTGACCAATGCGGCATCCGACAGCGTGCTGCAGAGTTAATGGAGCTTTCCACGGTTCGTAAATGTACTTGGCGGGGAAGTTTTGTAGCGCGGGAAGGTATTTTTTAATAAAAAGACCTTCCGGGTCCCATTTCTTCCCAAATGAGATCGGAGAGTACACACGGAAGTAGGCGGTGAAGAAATAGCTACTACTAAGCCAGAGCCAGTTGCCAGCGTTAAGACTCCAGTCGTGATCGATTAGCTGCTCTTGAAACACTTCAAGCCCACGCACCCACGAGATATACAGGTCGCCACGTGTCAAGAAACACGCTACCGAGTGACGTGCCAAGTGATGGATCCAGCCTTCTTGCTTCAGCTGCATCATAATGGCGTCGATCCATGGGAATCCAGTCCGACCATCTCTCCAAGCCTCAAACTGGGAGCGAGCAAGCTTGTCGTCGTCCGTCATGTCTTCATCAGTTTTTGGAATCGTGTGATATCGCCAATTCACCTGCAAACACGTCGAATTCTCTTCCATCTTGTCGAAATACGGGTTCGCACGGCCGTGACAATGGTAAAATTCACGCCACAAAAGCTGCCCAATCAAGCTCACAGGTGGCATGGATACTTTCTTCCGACGCCGTTGAATAGCTATCACTTGATGATAAAATGTCCGTGGACTAAGGCATCCGTAGAAAATGAACGGACTTAAGGTTGTCGTTGACGGGGTTGGAGGCGTCTGTGCAGGGGACGTTTTAGGTTTCTCAAACTGAGCCACACGGTCTTCATTACGGCAATAGTTTGATAATATTTCGAGTGCTTTCTGTTCACCGCCAAAGATAAATGAGTGCTTGTCCAGAGATTCATACCCAAAGTACGTCAAATCTGGTAATGTGAAATTGTGTTCTGGTCCTGCAATTTCGTCAATCTGCGTGATTTTCTCTTCGATTTCGTCGTTTTTTTCTTCCGTGTCCAGTTTAACGCGATGTTTCCAGTACTTTACAACTTGTTGATACAATTCATTGGGCTTCGTCATGGGTACAGGCAGCTTTTCCGGCGCTGGAAGTGGCTCACTCGGCGTCGGCTGCGTCCCCACCGCCTTAAGAAAACCATGGTACGTTTTGGGTGCTATTCCGGTATGACCGGCAATCACCGCCTCTAAGTCATACAGATTGTATCCATTCGTCACGTGGGTCTGGACGCCCAGACTCTTGGCTAGTGCAAGAGCTCGAGTATCTCGCTCGACGGCATAAGGCTCACAGACCCCGTCGAAAAAGAGGTGCGTAATGTTCCAGGCCGGCAAGAGCCGTCGTAGCACCTGCAACCCGTCACCTTTTGCCACAATGAGCTCGGAGCCGCGCGCAGCCAACGCGTCGCGCAGATCCGCGACGCTCTCGAGCACAAACTGGAAACGGGTCGCACCGCAGCGCATGATCTGCGGGCGGTGGATGATGTACAGCGGGATGAGCTCCACCTCGCTGCCATCCTGCTTCTTTTCCTGCTGCTTAACCTGCTGCAGCGCCGCATGCAACGCCAGGTTGTCGTGCAGACGCAAGTCGCGCCGGAACCAAACGAGCACCTTCATCCGGATTTGGTTTTGGATACATTTCTCATCGCTCAACATGGCTACATACCATTTTCGTTCCGTCGTACCGTTCGAAGAGTATTTTTACCGGTAGTAGTATCACCCTCACTTCACATCCGAAAGAACCCGAGTAAAGCGCCATGTCCTCGTCATCTGGCGAGCAGCGCGTGGCGTTCCGCTCCACGGCCGTGGTCACGGGCTTCGAGGGCAAGGTAGAATGTGTGACGCACTACTCTTCACGCGTGGTTGTAGGCTCCAAGGACGGGCGCCTCGTCATGTTCGACACACGAAAGGGCACCTCCACATCTACAGCCTCATACACGTTCCCACACAGCCAGCGCGTGGAGCAGCTACTGGCTGTGCCTCACATCCGCATGCTTATCGTCGTCTCCAACGGGGAAGTGTCGGCCCACGGCGCCACGGACCTCAAACCACTGGACTTCGACTTCTCGAAGGCCAACATGCACCAAGTACGACTCGTGTGCGTGAACCAGCGCGGACCGCCACACTTCCGTCTCGGCGTGGCACTTCTCAAGCGGAAAGCGATTGCTATCTATCAGTATCACAGTAGTGACAAGAGTTATGCATTCCTAAGAGAGTTCAGCACACAGGACGTGCCCGAAGCCATGAGCTGGTACAGGAACAAAGTGGTGGTTGGCTTCAGGAAGGACTATTACCTGCTCAATGACAAGTCTGGAGACGCGACACAGATTAATTCCCCAGGGATCCAGGACCCCACAGTGTTCCCCGTCGTCAAGCTGCTACCCAAAGAGGAGATTCTAGTCGCTGTGATGGATCGCGTCGGGGTTTTCGTGAGCTTTACGGGCGATACAATGCCCAAGAACTCCGTGACTTGGTCTCAGAGTCCACAGCACGTGGAGTTTTCGTCGCCCTATTTACTGGCGTTAGTACCGAGAGTTGGCGTCGAGATTCATCGGGCAAGTGATGGAGCGCTCGTGCAGACCATGCCGCTGACTCGAGCAGTGTGCATGTTTGCTAACGGTATGAAGTGGGATATGGAGCCCAGACCGAGTGGAGATAGCGAGGATGTTGTTATTGTCGGCGTCCGAGAGTCGAACGGCACGTCCAGTGTTATGAAGATTGAGCCTATGCCGCTGGAGCAACAGGTTGGAGAGCTCTTGGATCGTGGACAGATTGATGAGGCGCAAAACTTGGTGAGAAAGTCCATTTCGTCACTATCGAGTGACAAGCAACGCAGCAAGATCAAGCGCTTCCAGCGTCAGGCGACGGTAGCACTGCTACGTCGACTAGAGTTCGACCAGGCCGCTGACTACATGTACCGTGCTGCAATTGAACCGTGCGAGTTTATCGCCTTCTTCCCAGAGCTTCAGTGTTCCTCATTCGCGTATGAGCCTTCAGTGTTCAAGCCCGAGGTGCTCCCGCGTGGAAGCAGTTCAGCCCCCGATATTACGTCCGTTGTGCAGGAACTGCTATCATCGCCACGTGCATCTCTAAGTAGTGACGTTGCCAAGAGTGATGCTGCTGATCTCGTGAATGCTGCGCAGAAGGCGCTTCTCAAGTTTCTCAACCAATACAAGAAGCACATGCGAGACAAGGCACGCGCCCGTGTGCGCACCATGTCGTCGGCACGCGATCGTGCAGTATCAAGCGCCAGCCCCAAGGATGCGCGTCGTGTTGAGGCGATTGATACGGCGCTCTTCCGTCTTTACGTTCACTTTAAACGTTACAAGGAGCTGCTTGTGCTCATTCAAGAACCCAATTCGGACGTGGAAGGACCGCCCGGATCTCTTGGAGGCTGCGCGCTGGAGCTGGAAGCTTGTCGTTCGTTGCTGATGAAGCACAAGTTGTACTACGAGGCAGGCCAACTGCTCTGTGCTCACCAACACTACGATGAAGCCCTGGAAATATTTGCTTTGCTGCATCACGGCGAGTACAAACAACGCGGAGGTTCAAGCGGCATACCGAAGTCACCTATTGAGGCAGCCATTGACGTGCTCGTGTCTGTGCCCGAGTCTGAAAGCGAGTTTATTTTCAAGCAGTCGATTTGGATTATCAAGGCAACGTCTGCTAAGCAAGCTCTGCGTATCTTCACGGACCGCCGGCCACCATTACCGTCAAATGATGTGGTTGCTCATTTGCGGGAGCATTCGAACGACCCTGCGATTGTTCAAAGGTATCTTGAGACCCTCGTCAAGGCAACCGGCGAAATAGGAGCGGCGCTAACGGGTACGACAGCTACAGGAGGTGATAGCGGAGTTACTGCTGAGGGCAGCAGTAGAGGCTTTAATGCCTTTGCTGACCCTGCTGCTGCAGAGCTGGGAGTTAACGACAGCTACAGTCACTTCTTGGCTGGTGACAATGATGACGACGATGAGTCCACGCGTGGTCCCGACGGCGGTGCGTCAATTGCGGTGGATCCTCATCACACCCGTTTGGCGCTGGAATATCTGGACGAGACACTTCGACTTGTAGCCAAGGGGGAAGTGCCGTCGAAATCTCAACCGGGCAAGGAGCCCGGACAGTTGGGCGAGGCGCGCAAGCGGCTACTGAAATTCCTCAAGGCTGGTTCTTCACGCTACGATGTGGCACCGCTAGTGGAGAAGATTAAGGGCAAACCATTGTACAACGAGTTTGTGATTCTTTGTGGTCGTGGTGCACTACACGAAGAAGCTGTCACGTCGCTGGTCTACGAGTTGAACGATTTGCGTGGTGCAGAGAGTTATTCAGTCAAGTATGGGGCCCGTGCGCCGTCGGTGGGATTGCCAGCAGAAGCTGGTGCTGCCGCCATGGAGCGCAACGACGCGTTGATGGAACTGTTGAAGATCTGCTTCTCGCCTCGTGACGAGTCCAAGAAGGCAGCCTTTAACGACTTTGGCTTCCAATTGCTTGGACGTCACGGCAAGAGTCTCGACAGCGCAGCGGTGCTGGAGATGGTGCCGCCGGCCACATCGTTATCGAAACTGGGCGAATTCTTCGCACAGGCCTTGCCGCATAGTGCACACAACGTGCGCGAAATGAGCATCACCAAGTCGCTGTCGAACGTTTACAATCTGCAGGTTCAATGCGACCGGGTGGAGCGGCTGACTCAGAGTGTGCAGATCGACCCGAATACGCTTTGTCCTGTGTGCCACAAACGCATCGGCGACATCGTGTTTGCTGTGTACCCAAACGGGAAGGTTGTGCATTACAATTGCACCAACAGCAATCTCCAGCTTTGTCCTGTGACGGGTGAGCGCTTCTCATGAGCGTAGTCAGCTTCGGTAGCAAGAGTTGGTTGTGAAAAAAAAATGTAGTAGAAAGCTCATAGCGAATAGCAATTTGCACAGAAAAAAACTCATTAGACAAGGCGTGTACTCGCTCCTTGTTAGCGTCTGCGCGATGTCTTCCTGTTTCTCATCGGATCTAGCTTAGTGGGTGGGTCGAGCTCGCGCTCCTTGTTCGAGAATGCGTCACACAGTTTCAAATGGTCATCGATGCTTTCCTTCGTTCGCACGAGGAACATGTGCTCACAAGCCGACACAGCACGACCCAGCTCGTCACGAACGTAGTCAGCGAACGTCATCTGCTTCTTCTTATGGAGCGAGTAGACCTTGCCAGCCTCCAGACGTCCCGAAGCAATCCATCTCGTCTCGTCGCGCTTGTCAGGGCTCGGCAGCACACACACTTTCTGGCCTTTTAAGTGTTTACACAGTCGCTTCTGAACAAGTCTCCGGAGCTTCAAATATGAACGGTTACCCACCGAGGAAGAGCTAGCGGCAGAGTTACTCGACGACTCGACCTTCTGCTTCTTTGCCGCAGATGTCAATGCACTCGCATCTTCCGCTTTCTGTCTCTTGGATGCTCTCGAAGCTCTCGGTGGTGACGTTCCTGCCTCCGACGGCGCCGGACTTGCCGCAGGTGAGGATGCCGCCGTTGCAAGAGACTTCGTCACGGTTCGTGGAATCGCTCTCGCTGACATGCCCGTACAACTCGCGGCAGGTACAGGCGGAACCACCGTCGACACCTTCATCGTCGTCAGTCTCGGATGACACTGAGCCATCGCCTCCTCCAGCACCCGCTTATCCTCATCGCGTTGCTCCCCCTCTACCTTATCAGCCAGTTGCATTAACTTATTGAAACTGGCAGCGTCATCCGCCATCTTCTTCCTCTGCTCCTCATATCCCTGCAACGCCTCTTCTCGACCCTTATACGTCCCGATAGTCATGATCTGCCCCCCCAGCGAAACATTACAGAGCCACGTCGTGTTAGTCGCTGTCTCCGCTTCATCTGAGCCATTGGACGTAACCTCCTGTAGTCCGGGGACGCTGCTACTCAAGCCCAACGAGACCGTTGCCCCAGCCGTGTTGGAGACCTTAACGAGGCTCCCATGGTCTTGTTTCTCGCCCTCAGAGACCGCGATACGGCCCAGTAGATTCTGCACCTCCTGTTTGAGTTCTAAGGACTCGGCCACGCGCTCCAACTGCTCCAGATCCAGCAGAAACGCGCTGGCAGAGCCGTACTGGTAGGAATTGAGACGCCACAAAAGAAGGCGGCAGTGCTGCGTGTAGTCGTCGTCTGAGGACGCGGGATCCGGAAATTTGGCAGGGGATATAGAGGACTTCGAGGTGGAGTAGGCCGAGACGGCGTAGGGCGGTGGAAGCAGCTTCAGGAGCGCCGAGAAGTCGCCGCGCAGACGCTCATTAAGCGCCACAATCTCCATGGGGAATACTAGCAAGAAGCAACGTAATATTAAGAGCAACTTCTTAACGAATCTTAGTTTATTCAGGTGAAATTACCCCAGGGATTTATTAAAACAATTATTAGTGCAACGTAAGTAGAGAACGGAAAAACACAACTTCAACGTAATATGCAAATGTATTTTGAAAATGTCGGTCCTTGTGGACACTTGTCGACTCTTCTGTCTCTCTTGCTGCTGTGGCCTTCTAGGTCGCGTGGTTGTTAAACAATGTATCTTAAGTTTGTCGTAGGGGTGGTCGTCTGCGGTAGTTTGAGACCGCCGGCGGTGGCGGAGCTGAGACCTCGCGGCACGGCCGTCGTGGTGGACGACATGGCCTGCGTCGCGTCGATCGTCTGGGTCTTGGACGAGTTGGACATGACCACGAGAGCTGTGCCTCCAATAATCAGCAGCGAGCCCACAATCGTGAGCAGACCGGGGAACACGTCAACACCCACTGCAACGCCCATGAACGCGGCCAGCACAGGCTCCACAAGCATCACAACGGACACAACGATGGGGGCAAAGTATTTCATCACAGCGATGTAACCAAGCGTACCAACGAGTGTACACACGAGAACAATATAAGCTTCGGACGCCGCACGCGACGGGTCTAGCCAGCCGAATAGCCCCATTTCGGGATCCCAAGATGCCTCAAATGGAATCTCCAGCAGCGAGAACATGGGGAAGATCAGCAGCGCGAGAAGTGTAAACATTCCCACGAACAGGATACTTATATCCATCTCAGTACGCAGTTTCTTAGCTGTAATGAGGTAAACTGCACCTCCCACGGCACCAACAAGTGCTACAAGATCTCCAGCCAACGATACCTGCACTACTTCAGCTCCCGGCGATGACGATTGCTGGTGATCCAGCGTTGTGAGCGCACCGCCAATCACGCCGATTGCAGTGCCCAGACCCTCGAACTGCGACACGTACCGCCCGAGCAGCAAGCGGCCCACGACCATGAGCAGCGAGTGGCAGTTGTTAAATATGTAAGCGTGATCAATGGATGTGTGCGCCAGCGACCAGAGAAACGTCATAAGGAAGACCGCATAGGAGAGCGAGCACATCAGGAAGAGAATCATATTCCGGGTCGAAAATTGCGGTAAGCCTTGGTCATACAACGCAGCACCAGCAAGCGGGATGAACACTACCAGAGACGCCGTCGTGCGCCAAAACAGCTTCATGAATGGGTCGACGTTACGCTGCAAGTCCAATGCCGCACCCATAGACGAAATTGTGAACAGTGCAGCCAGTAGCAGCACGTAGCCAATGAACGGTACTTGTCGCTTCACAAGCAGCTGCAATTCCATTGTTCCGTTGCGGAGCTCGACCGTTTCCACAGCAATATCCTTGACGTCAGTAGGAAGCGAAGATAAACGACGCAATAAACTAGGGCGTTTGTACAATGTATCGCTGTCGGGCACAGCAAGCACAAACTGCTGCGAGGTCTCCTGTATCGCACTTAGGCCGCCTCCAGTTGTCGTCACCTGCGGAAGCTCGATCAGATACGCATTCCGCTCCATAGCTGAAGAGATCCCAGGTTCGCCGTGGGAGGTAGTGATATCAACCGTGACGTTAGGTTGCTCGAACGGTATGGATAGCACGAATGAATCCTCAGTCTGTTCCAAGAACGAACTTCTCTTACGACGAATGGCCAATGATGCATTTGATCCCTGACGGTCACGACGCGAGGGAGACCTTCCCAAAGCACCAAGCAGTGGTGTAGTTTCATGGGCTTGCACAGACGCCCCGGCGGGTGCAGATATGTTACTGTCGTCCACTTCCTGAAGCTGGTTTACACCTACCACAAATCCTTCAAACACGTCTGCCGATTGACGAACATGTGCATCAACTGCACGCAACATCGAGTCATCGTCAGCTGCTGATACAGCCAGAAATACATTCCTGCCACCAGGGGTCGTCGGTAATGAGGGCGCCTCCTTTGCTGGTTCCTTCGCGACAAACACCGGCCACGGCGAGAGCGACGCAGTGCTATCATTCGCCATAACAGCATCCAACTGTGCCTGTGTTTCAACACTAAGCCACGCATCTCCTTCCGTCTCCAAATATTTCAATCCATAACTTGGGCGCAATACATTCAACGCCTCGGCAAGCGAAAACTTGGGCTTCTCATACGCCAGCATCTCCAGTGCAGCAAAAAGCCTTCCCGTCGTCAAGAACAATCCTGCATCAATAGCGTCAAACTGCTTCAGTCCTCGTCCAATCTTGCGAATAGTTCCATTCGTCGTATCCAGCAGCACTTTCCCTGCTGTAGGCGGCAGACCCTTCAGCTTCTGCTTATCGGCATCCACAAGCACACAAGCGACGCATCCTTCCAGCTCGAAATGAGCCAAACGACTGATAATGGCTCTGTCGAAGATATGATCTGCCGTGTGAATCAAAAAGGGCTTGGTGAACATCTCTCTGGCGGAGAGTAACGTCCGTGCATGGCCGTAGGGCGTCTCTTCTCCTAGATTTAGGAACTCGATCTGCAGTTTTGAGTATAGGAAACTCTCCTTGACGTGCTCCATGATCTCATGGCCGAAGTACGAAATGATGATCACGACTCTCTCCATGCCAGCGACGAACAGCTGCGCCAGGATATGCTCGATGAGTGTGTACTCACCGAGCATGATAAGGCACTTAGGCGTATCCGAGCCGTCCAGACACATGGTGCTGGAGGCCGCTGTGAGTAGCACCTGCTTGACGCCCGAGTCCGCGGTGCCCACGGGCGACGGGCTGCCGTGCTGGAACGGGCTGGTGACGTCCTCATCATCCTCTGGTGTCTTGCCGACGGCCTCGAAGGGCACCTCTTGGCCGCGGTTCACCACGACGCCCTGCATATCCACGGCGTCCTCGGATTGCATGCCGCGCACAAGTTCGGCCTCGGGGATTCGCGCCAGCCGGCTGAGCTTTTGCAGGTCCAGCGCATACACATTGGACGGTACCTCCGTGTCGATCTGCAAACGCTCGCGGCCTTCCATCGCTGTCTGATGCAGTGCTGTGCGGCTGTGTTGTGCGACGTGGGGGGCGGTCGCAACGGCCGCCGATGATCGCTTGGCCTCGTTTGTTTTGGCTCAGGGGAATCAACGCTAAGAAAAACCCACAGGAAAAAGGCCAAGTTTCCATCGTGCACCCAATCACGGCCAGGTAAATATTTTACAGCCAATCATTGCACGTTGTAGCAAGGGGTGGGTTAAATAAAGTTCTGCAATTTTGTGTGTTAAATCCGATGACGATGACCGATGTGGCGCACATCGCAGAAGTGCATTGGTTTACGCTTTGACTACGAGCTGTTGCTGCTGTCATCTTCGGAAAAGTTACAGATGTTGTTGCTCCTCGGGCTGTCTTCATCGCTGTCCTTGCTCTGTGCAGTGTTACGGTAAGATTTGGCGGAAGCTGCCGAAGTGGAGCCGTTGTCTTCGGCCTTGGTGTCGCTGAAGCGGTGCGGTGAGTCGTCATAACTGCTCTCGATTTTCGACTCATCGTTGTCATCGTCGTCGTCTTGCTTTAGCTCGGTTGTATCGCCACTGTCGATTTTGCTGTCGGGTAATGAGGTGGGTCTGAGCTTGGATGCCGTTGCTTCTGAAGGTTGGTTGACTTCCTTGGTATCGAACGCTTGGTCCGGGTTAGGAATAGTGCTTGCCGGCTCTGAGTTTTTTAATAGGGACCGACGAGGGGCTAGCAGACTTGTCGTTGTTGTCAGGGGACGGTTTGTGCTGGTTGCTGTGTCATTTGGCGCGGGTGCCTCTTTTGGTGACGCTGCAGCCCCTTTCGGCGACAAGACAGATTGTCGCAATACCACGTCGTCGTTTAGTCTCCAGTTCAGAGCTATTCGTGTTGAAGACGATGGAGATAGCGACCCACGAGAGCTGGTTGGGGTGGGGGATCCGGTCACTCTGAGCTGGCGAACTAGCTCCCACTTCAAGGCCTTCATGCGCTCCTCTCGTTCACGAGCTTCAGCCTTTGTTTTCTCTGCTTCCTCTTGAGCTTGCGTCACCTGCGCATGCAATCGTTCATCTATATAACACACTTCAATCCTATAGCAGAAGATGTAGTGACAACTAACTTACAGTAGCATGCAGCTCGTCGATTTTCCCTTGTAGCTGACGCTTTTCTTTTGTCACAGCTGCCAGCTCTTCTTGGTGTTTTGCCGACCTTTTCCGAGCCTCATGTTGAAGGGCAGCAACTTCTTTCTTCAGCGCACTCTGCTTCGCGCCCATGGTGCTCGGATGTTCAATGACTAGCGACGTTAGCAAACAGCGATGCAAGACTTGGCTGATAAAAATAACGGGAGACCTTGTTGCCCAAAATGATTGTCTGTCAGGACTAAGAAAACAAAAGTGGTGTGCCACTGACCTCACCTATCTACACTACTGGAGAATTTGCTTGGTGAAACCGATGGCAACTTGGTAGACGTACGCGACACCAAGAAAGCCAAGGCTGCATCCCGTCGACGCCAATTCCAGACCCGTAGCCATGAAGCCATTCGTAGACGCATACTCGTACCACGACTTGAAGCATTCCGTAGCCACAACGCTCACCTGACGAGCGCTAATCTTCAGCAAGAGAAACCACAGCTTCGACATCTAAGCGTACAACACTCAAAAGTTAGGGACTTAGCTCAGGCGGTTTACCATAAAAGACGGACATTTACCTGGATAAAGTTGGAACAGAGCTCCAGTGTCAACTTCGCATGTTCAGGGTAATACTTCTCTATCATCAGCGCCAGCGCGACCATGCTTGCCACAGGTATCTACAGCCACAGCAATACATAATACGATTAATTCACCAGCAAAAAACTACTGCGAGCAAGGAGAGCAGATGACGTACTGCCAATCCAATAAACGGCAAACCTGCGGCAGTGAGTGCTCCAGCCAGGAATGGGTGCTCCACTGCTTCTTCACGCATCCGGTTATACAGTTCCGTCACGTACGTCCTCAAGACCGCAGCTCTTTTCATCTGTCGTCCACTATCCATCGCTCTATCTCGCCGGTTGATTTCCTTCACACGTGAACCTTGACTTGCACCTATTTCCTCTTCGTCCTCATTCTCCAGCTCTTCGATCGTAATGTGGTCCCCTCGATCTCCAGCGTGCATTTTTCTGCGTTCCTCATCCCCCAGCGACGTGAACAGCGACTGCCCTGCATCCAGCAGCTTCTGTGCAATGTTTAGCGACAACTGTGCCGCTAGTGCTAGCTCGTCCTTGGTAATTGTACTCAATGCATGGTCCATCGTCGTGCACATGTTCTCGGCGAACACCATCATATTGCGCACATTCTCCTCGTCAGGTGCAACAATCAGCGCCGTGTTCTCTGCATGTGTATTGACTGTCAATGCACCATTCCTTTTGTCACCAACACGTTCGTCCTCCAGCAACGTCTGGGACTTGTTTAGTGCCTCAAGCACCTTCGCGTCCGCTTGCTTGACGTGGTAGCACAGCTCCCGCATCTGCTCCGGGTCCTGCAGGATCGCGCCCACATTCTTTCCCACGCTGCGTAAACTTTCCTGCGTGGCGGATACGGCGCGGGCCAGTCCGGTGGCGACCTCCTCCACGCTCAGCTCCTGCACCGCTGCGTTGGCGTCCGCGCACGTCTGCGCTAGCAGGGCCAATATCGTCGCGTTGGCCGCAGCGTTCTCTCGGGCGCTGGCGGCGCTTGCAGGCATGGAGAGCGAGTCGTCTTGGGTTGCTACGCACTGCTGGATCAGCAGCTCCATAGCCTGGGCCTGCGCGCGCTCAAACTCCTCCATGGACGCCATGGAATTCAGCAGCGACGAGAACCTAGGTTCTTCTTCGTGATAACGTAACTGTTGAATTGGATAATACCCTTTATAAAATTGTCGAAAAATTGTATAAATTAACAAAAATTAAAATAATTAGATACATATTACTATCTTTTTATTTTAACGGTGACATAGATGAAACGTGTTAGAACAGAACTTAATGTACATCACATCAAAGTTTAACCGCGTCAATGTTTTTCTAGATTCCCATACATTCTCTGAGTCACGCGGCCCAGGACCAGCCAACCTAACCTAGACACCGATCATTAATGAGCTCGGGAGCGTCATCGCCAGCTTCAACACCGTCCGGCGTTCCGCGCGTGCTGCTCCAGACTGGCAACGCGCGCAGCTCGTCAAGCGGCGGCCCGACGCGGCGCCAGCGCGTGCTCTGGGACAGTGACAACGCCACACGCGGCGGCAAGACGTCCATCGCCGTCCTGCTAGACTGGCTTACGGCGCCGGGCAACTACGCGCGATGGCGCGATGGCAAGACACAGACAGGCGAGACGCGCGAGGCGCTGTGCTCTGAGATCAAGATTACCATGCGGCAGCATGGTATCCATCATCGGGAGAACGCCAACATACGCACGCAGATCAGCGAGCTGGAGCGGAGCTTCGACGCCGCGCGCAATTGGCTCAAGGAGAACAACTACGATCCGTACACGTTCCGTCGTGCGGCGGACGAACACGGCGAGGATATTGGGGCTATCGTGATAGAAGGCCCTCATGGTCCGGCGGAAGCCCATGTTCTGCGTATGTGCCGCTACTACCACACACTTAACGACGTGTTCGGACTGGATGAGGACAAGGGACTCCGACAGAGACGCTCGTATCAGAGGACAGTAACGTATCCGGTGCCCATTAGGAAGCGCAAACTGCCAGGGGAGGAGGAGGAATCGCAGGACGTGGAGCCTAAGACGTTTGCTGTCGAGACAATGGAGGAACAGAGGCTGGTTCTTGATAACATAATGGGGCCTGCGACAACGGTGTCTGCCAATGCGTCAGCTGCGAGTGCTGCGACGTCGACGCCTAGGAGTAGTGCAGTTCCGATTGCGCCGACAGCTGCTATTTCGACTGCTGGGTTGGCGGGAACGTGGGCGAACCCCGCAGCGCTGGAGAGCACACAGCGCATGCTGGCGGAGGCGGTGCGCGAAGAGCGCGAACGCAAGCGGTTCTGCATGGAGGAGGAGCGCAACAAGCTCGAGTGTGAGAAGCTGCGTTACGAAGTTGAAGCGGCCAAGCTGAATCTCACCATCGACCGTGCGCTTGCTCGAAAGAAACTGCTGGACGCAGGTCTCCCAGAAGCTCAGGTAAACGAGCTGTTCCCTAAATAGGGGGGGGGGTCTTGCATGACGAGCGTTTGGTAGCTGTTTAAAATGGCAAGTGTTTACCCGACGAAGAGCTTCGTTTACCAACCTCACAGTGACAGCTGCTCGCGCACACGTTCGCGGTACTCGCATAACAAATACTGAACGTTGTTGTCGCGCACGGCAACCTCCACAAGATCAGTGGCGATCACATCAGCGGAAAGAAACTGCAGCCATTTGATGTCGTAAGTGAAACCTGAAACATCGACAGCTAAAAGAATCACAACCATTGTAGCCACTCACCTGAGCTCGCAGTAACCGTGTGGTTTCAGGGTCGCAAAAGAGGCGCACTGAATGCGACTTCAGAACTCGGACTTCGAGGTAATCGTCAGTGACGTTCGTAATCTCCATTCCGGACAGGGATTCCTGGATGTTCCTGACATGATCGTACCTGCGAACGAAACAGAAAGCGGCAGTTAAAAGACAGAAGCCGCGCCAAACTCCGCAGTGCTCAACATACCATTGCTTCATTTGTTGAAGCGTCATGTAGTCCTGTTCTCGCTGCTTCACCTCGGCGTCCTTACTCCTCATGTCGTTCTGATAAACCCAGCAGCTTTGAAGCTAAGCATCATAAAAGTCGACTATCCAATCCAATGCAACTAGACGCACCTGCTTCGACAAGTTCTCGATCGTCTTCTTCGTCCTTTTAACCTGAGTGCTGATATCAATCTTCTCGCCCTGCGAATATCAACCAACCGATAGTGCCCAAGCTTAGTCCACGCCTTCAAGGCGTCTAAAACTGCACCACCCTCACCCACCTGGAGCTGCTTCTGCTTCTGGTGCATTTCCTGTATGCTCTGCGTTTGCTGGTCCAGTACACGGCTACAGTCTTCCTCATCTGTGATCATTACCCCTGTCGCCACCTGCACCGCGGCCTTGCGGTGCGCGTTCCTCTTCTGAATTTCCTTCCACATCTCTTCAAGATGGCCCAGTTCGCTCTCGTGTGCCCCCCTCGTGCGCTCATGTTCCACCACCTTGTGCTTCTCATTCTCCACCTCATCGCCCAGCCTTTCCAGCAACTGAAGAGCCTCTCCGCGCTCCTGAACCGCGGCCTGCAACTGCTTCTTCTCCTGGTCATAGCCGGCCTCCACCTGCGCCTTCCTGGCCACTGCCGCCTTCTGCAGATCCTCCAGCGTTTCCGCCTGCGCCAGTCGGTCGACTAAGTTCTGCTTGGCCTGCTTGGTCACGAACTCCTGCTGCAACGCGTGCAGTTTCCTCTGTCATGACACCCATCTCATCAAAAGTTGTCCACATGACCGAAAAGTTGAGTGTAATTAAAATACCAGCGAGTTCTGAAGCTCTGCGGCGGCAGTTTCCGACGTCTTATCGCTCTCGTGCAGCTTGGCTAGCAGCTTGGCCATGTAGAGAGCAGCGAACTGCTGCTTGTGCGGCGCAGAGGCCGTCTGCTCCGCGGTGTCATCCATGCTGTTAACTTTTAGTTGCCGCCAATTTTGTGAAGTACAAAATCTTTGGCAAATCACAAATGGGTCCAGAGAGAGTACTTAGTGGAGCAATTGAAAGCAGATGCCCTGCTCTTATCCGCACGACAAGATGAACGACGGCTTCATGCTGGGCATATATTTCCACATTTTACAGCAAGCAACAAAAGGAGAGCATGGCGCGTATGGAGCAGCGCAAGGCTCAGGCGGCAGCGGTCGAATCGCACCATGACGACACGCTGCCGCTGTTGGACGCGGACGGATTGCCGCGCGACAGTATCCACACGGCGCTGCTCGAGGACAAGACGCCCGAGATTCTGTTCCACGAGGACGCCATTGGAGACACGGACTCGGACAAGGAGGAGGACGACGCCGTGTCCACCGATGGATCGGTGGTCCTCGATGACGACGCCAAGCCTGTCATGTACAAGTCCACGGGGAAGGTGAGGTCCAAGCACAAGTGGGGGCATGAGCCCCTTGCTCTGGACTTCAAGATGCTTCGTGTGGGCATCGACCAGTTGGACGGAGTGGTGGTCAAGGTGGAGGGCTACTATTTGCCAGAGGAGAAAGCGGCCACCGGGATGCAGATTTTTGAGCTAAAGAAGGACGAGCTCATCACCAAGGTGCACTTATTCCGCGTGCGGCGGGAGATCCACGCGATTCAGTTCGTGACGAATTTCAGGACGTCGGTACGGTTTGGTGGCGTGAAACATGGTGAGTTGTGCAAGGCAGTGGAAGCGCCGGAGGGGAAGTACATTGCCAGCTTTTTTGGAGATATATCAAGAGGTGACGAGGAGATCGACCTTGGCGTGCGGTTTGCGGACCGGCCTATGAGTGACGAGCCGACCGAGGTGGCAGAAATTGATCAAGTGAAGTAAGATGAATGCTGCCTGCCAAGATAGAAGGCATGGAAGACACTAGGTAAGGCGGCAAAAAAGCTGCCTCGCCTTTTCATCGACCATACCAACCCGCCTTTTTAGCTAAAAGTATTCAAAGCGTTGCCGATGTAATAGCACACATGAATACACGCCAATGCAGTCGGATGCGAACAAGTTAACGTTGTCGAAAGGTACCTGGCCAGTTTATCGCGAATTCATTATTCACTGCGGCAGTCGAGCCATAGCTCACCGTTAGCTTTGGCGATTTCCGCGCGAAGGGTACCGAACGTTTTTGACTATCCTGCTGGTTTTATAGATTCTGACAGGACACTGGGAGACAGATTGGTGTCTCGCCGGACGGGGCATACCAAATCTATCTCCAGACAAGTTTACTGCAGCCAAACATATAGGAATTTGTAGCGGCTTTGCCATTTTGAAGCGGCAAAGGGGAATTCTACCCGTGCTTTTGACGAAAATATCTAGACTGCACATAATTAACCAAAAATAGGGTCTCCTTTGAGAACGCATAGCAGCTACAATGGACGATGTTGCTACCAACGAATTTGGGCAGACATTATTTGACCATTCATAGTGCTCGAGCAATGTCACTGGATGACTGATACCAGATGAGCACATGTTTTTACCCATCATGTAGGGTATATATACTTTATCTTCGAATGGTGTGTGAAATATACACCATTCATGCGTCAGTCTTTTCGTGACGTCTCGATGTATTTGGGAATCGTGGGACTTGTCGTATTCCTGTGAGCGCAACCTGAAGTTTCGCTATCGTTTTTAGTAACATCGAAATCCGACCGAAATAAAACTAACGTGTATTGAAATTAAAGTTAACAGCTGAAGGAGCCCGCCTCTTTTCCGATGAAAGCTAATGCCTTGTACAGATCGCGCATGCGCAGATAAGGAAGTAGTCGGTAAAAGCTGTCATCCCACAAACCATTTGTAAGCTGTATTTTCAGAACTGCGAGACACCAGATGCCACAAAAGCTGCCATCTTGTTGGATGCGCCACTCAGCCTTCTTGTACAATAGGTCGCCTTCCACTCCTAGGATCCCCTCGATAATTGTCCGCATACTCTTCTAAATCGTTTTGTAGTTATTGTATTTTTGAAGTGGATCAAACATGAAACAAACCGTTGCTTTCCTATCGATAAGAAATGACAACCAAAGGAATCCACTTTCAATACACCGATGACGCGCTTGTTCTCCTGATGACTCTCGCTGAAACCTCCAGCGACTCGTCTCTTTTGCTCTGGTAAGGCGAATGCATGATAGCTGGGGCTGATAATTCCCACGCCCAGAAAATCGTCTCGAAACCTGAGCATCGAAACTAGCATTGGCGTGGTGTGAAACCACTGACTTTCTCGAAAATCCAGAAGTTGATGTCCATTCACCAACTCTCCAGGCACCCGATTCGCCCCCAGATTTAAAGTCTCAACGTAACCTTTGTACTCGTTCTATGAGTCACCACAAATACGTTTGGTTAGCTGTCAGTACATATATGGTGTAATTGTGTGCGCGGAATGCACCTTAGTGACGCTCTTCGTATCCTGGAAGGGTGCTCGAAGGTCCCCAACATTCCATTTGACGCCGTCTATCCACTTCATCGTGCGCATAACTATCGTGAAGTGAAGCCGTGCTTCGATGCTAGCCATTGCGTCGAGTTGGTCGAACGGGGCACAACCGTAGCCAGGCCAATACGCAAGGAGGTCGATGGCCTGCGCGCTATTGATGGTTTCAATTCCCTCCGTCACCTTATCCATCTGTGTGATTTTCTTTATCACTGGAACTTCGTGGCCAGTGTTGAAGGGTCTGACCGACACAATCCCGGCCACCTCAACACTTGGCCGTGCGAGAGCGTCGGCCATATCTTTCGCGTTGAACATGCTGTACGGGCCATCAAGCGGCCCAGCACGTCATTAACCCGACCTTTTTGGAGATCTCGCCGCCAGAAATCTAGCAGCAACTTTGAGAGCTGCGCTAGATCTTTTTTGCTTTGAACCCGCTTTGTCTATTCCTTACTCATTCCTTTAACCAGTGGGGGCCCCGAGAAACTCCAATCCACTTTTTTCCTATGTCGTTCAGTAACTTCTGTAATTAATTGGTTAGCTTTTGGTGAGATGTTGGTAAGCGTCGGTGCTGTTGGTTCTGTTGCGATGTACTGGATGCCAGGTTAACGCACTTGGAGAAGAGTGAGCTTTTGGTCCCGCTGGGTTTATGCCACTGGTTTTTGTCCCTTATGGGTTTTGCTAACTGAGTGTATGGGAAAGGTGAGAGAAGGAGAAACAGGTGACAAGCAGGCACCAGAGCGTAGCAAGCCACACCACGATTTTCTCCAATACACGCTCTGCTGTGCAGCAGCCCAACCGTCTTCTTCTTACTAACCATCTTCTTCTTATTGTCACTTCGCAGTGACTACAGCTATCTGATCTGCGCAACAACTTACATGGCGCAAGTGGTTATGAGCCCAAGCGCGACTGGATAGCTTGTCGAGAATCATGAGCACAAACGATAGAAAGGAGACGAAAGAGGAGAAACAAAGCAAATACCCACCATCCGATGGGAAGGATTTTGATGTCTGGCTGGAACGGATGACCTTGAAATTAGAGAGAAAGGAGCTATGGCACTATTGCGAGAAAGAGGTACCCGAACCCGACGAGAGCAAGGAGTCTGATGAACATGCAACGTGGAAGAAAGAGACGCCGAGTGAAGGAGATCCAGTATGATGGGATGACGAACATGATTATGAAAACGGTGAAATATGAGCCCACCCCGTTTCAAGTTATGGAGCGCTTAAAGAAGCGCTTTGTCGCCAAAACGTATTTTAAGTACGCAGAAGAGATGACCCATTTACGTCGGCTGCGCCTTGACCCGAAAGTAATGTATCAGACCAGTTAGGTGATGTGCGCCGGCTCATGGAGCGCATTGCGGTACTCGGAAAGCCATTGGATGATTATGAAAAACTTGCACTACTGGTAGTATCACTACCACGCGAGAATGATAACGTGGTGGAAACATTTTTCGCTAGTCACACGCCACAAGACCCCAACGACCCCCCGTATTATGAGCAGCTGGAGCATGCTCTAGAAGTCGCCTATGATCGCCGCTAAGGTCGAAGAGCGGAGGGCGGCAAAGCTGAGGATGTGGACAAGGCTTTAATGTCGGGTGAAGGTCGTGGTCGTGGACGCGGATATGGACGAGGACGCGGACGTGTTTTCTCTGGAGGCCGAGGATTTGGTGGACGTGGATCTGGCGGCCGTGGAGGAAGTACTGGAAGAGGAGATGGACATGGACAAGCCCATGGCGGTCAGCAACCCAGTCGTGGAAGTATTTTCACTCAATGAACAAGGACACCAAGTGCGCGAATGCCCACACCTGGGCGAACGACCACCAATGATGTACAAGGTGCTAGTCAATTTGGGAAGCGCAACAAGACAGGCAGTGGGCTGCACGCTATGAGCAATAGGGCCAAAGGCGCTAGTTCGCAGGGCAATTATTTATTGAAGAAAGTGATGAAGCTTATGTTGCTCGTGATCTGCTTCAACGGATCGTGGAAGACTTGGCTCGTGATAGATGGTACTTGGATTCTGGTTCCACAAACCATCTCACAAACCAAAAAATTGATTTTATCTTGTTCACACCTTTGAGTTCAATGGCGAGAGTTGGTGGCGAGAACTGGTTGAACGTGGCTGGAGTAGGTACTGTACGAAAGGTATTGAATATATCGCGCTGTGTGTACACGCTGTTGGTACATGAAACAGGTTATGTACCAGAGCTTCAGTGCAGTTTGTTCTCAGTGCAAAGGCAGACACAAAAGACATTGCCACCAGACCAATGAGTACGAGTTCACTTCGATGATGATAATTTTGCCGTGGTGAAGGCTGCCTAAAAAAATCGACTGCACGCGTTATGAGACTAACCTCTACCACCTCGAGTTGCAAAGTCCACTAGATTCCGCAATGGTGACAATGTCTGCCGAAGAACAATGCGGGGAGCTGTGGCATGCGAGACTGGGGCACCCAGGGCGAAATGTGTTCGTTCAACGCACTATTTTGACATGCGGAATGGCCACTAACTAATATGGATTTGCGCGTGGATGAAAATTTTCACTGTGAATCTTGTATAAAGGGAAAGCTGTCGCGAAAACGTTTTCACTCAGTCAGTAGCCTATCTGGTCAC
Organism: Phytophthora sp. 'mugwort'; assembly: GCA_033558025.1. Taxonomy (NCBI): domain Eukaryota; phylum Oomycota; class Peronosporomycetes; order Peronosporales; family Peronosporaceae; genus Phytophthora; species Phytophthora sp. 'mugwort'. The sequence continues at coordinate 2,316,451 of JAUCEF010000017.1, read as the reverse complement.
GAGTGGCTAGTCGGTGAATTTACGCATCTAGATGTATGGGGGCCGTATGCTGTGGCGTCATACTCAAACAAACGTTATTTTGCTGTGCTCATTGATGAAGCAAGTCGGTTTGACGTTATTTCTGATGGAGGAGCGCTCCGAGGTCTATGCTAAGTTTGAGTTACTATATGAACAAATAAAACTCAACTGAAGATGCGCATGAAGAAGCTGCGATGCGATAACGCGCTGGAGTTGACTTCACTTGGCAGACGCTGCAAACAGAAGTACGGAATGGAGTGTCCGCTCACTCTGAAGCACACACCTGAGCAAAATGGCGTAGCTGACCTGATGATAAGGACTGTTACGAAAAAAATGCGTTGCCTATTAGCGCATTTTCAACTATCGCAGCAGCTGTGGGCAGAGGCCGCTGTGACGGCCGCATACTGCGCTAACATTGTACCGAACTCCACGAGAGGCATGCAAGTGCCGCATGCTGTGTGGTATCGAAAGACCCCAGAATACTCACGGCTGAGGACATTTGGGTGTGCTATCGTGGCTTATGTCGACAAAGTTGAAAGGGAAAAAGATGGACGCTAAAACTCGGGAAGCGATATTTGTTGGCTATTGCAGAGAGCAACGTGGGTATCGTTTGCTGGATAGCAAGACAAATAAAGTTTTCTACAGTCATACGACTGTCTTCTATGCGTGCAAACCCGGACGAGTCTCCACCGGGCAAATACAACCCGAAGCGTCTACCTTGTCGACAACAGAGTACTTAAGTGCTAGAGCATCCCGTCAATGTTAGAAGAGGCTCAAAATGACAGAACTGGTGGGGCCGCAAAAGAGGGGCGGTCACAGACCGATCGAGCCAAGCACGATCTGAGAGATGCCCGTGCAGGTGGGGCGATGGACAGGTTGAGCATGTTAGGAATGCCCGGACAGGTGGCGCCGTGCAAATGGTGCAAAAAGAATGGTGAAGCGAGGTCGACCCAGCAGTGGTGTCTCGCAGGAAGAACCTCGTCAAAAGAAGTTGAGACGTTCTGAAAAAATATCTCAAAGTGTTTCGGGCACAGTGATAGCGCGTGGCGCTGAAGACCACAATGAGCAATTGGCGGTTGACCACCTGAGAGGTGGGTACAACGAGCACGGCAAAATGCCGGCGCGCGACGCACAAAAGGACGGACGCAGTGGGCGGCGCAAGGCACCAGCTGCTGAGGCAAAACCTCATGTATGTCTAGAAGGGTGCAGTACAAGAATGACAAGAGGAGAATGCCATCGCGTGAGCGGCCTTCTACTCCGATGACGCGTGGAATAACGACCACAGACTCGGAGATGCCGCTTTTTTTCTTCTCGTGACAGCACCTTGGATGAGGGCGCACCGGTCTTTACGAAACAAGGTGTGCAAGAATATGCGCCCCGCTGAACCATTCTCTCGATGTGCCACTCAGAATTAAAAATATGATTATACCTTCCTGAACACATCATGCACCACAAAACTAAACAGCTTGTAACGATTCGTGCTTGTGTTGTGCGTCGAATCTACCATCACTACCTCGGGGGAGGCCTTGAATAGTCGTTTCATCCTATCTGTTTGGAATGTCACAACACGCGCGACACCAGTATTACGATCCACCAGGATATTTGCGCAATTTCCTCTATGCTACGTGCAGAATTCCTTCAGAACGTCAAACGCGCGTTGGACATCGTTGAGTCCATCCTCCGCCTCTTGCTTCTAACGCTGCACCATTTTGTGGACGTCACGTACATTTGTTTTGTCTATACAACATAACCGAATTCGGTGAATAATTACCGAATACACAGAAAATATATACATTGTATTACCTGTCCGTCCCCGAAGATACTGCAGTATTCCGCGAGCATTGGCGCCCGCCTTGCGAAGAACGGCAACGTCCTTGGTCAGTTGAGGGTCCTTCAAAATTCGGTTCTCGGCGTAACTGTCCGATGCAGGCTTGTTCAGCTTGTGATTGTATTTCCCCGGAGCGTTCACCGTCAAGTACCAATTCCCGCTGATCGTCGAAGTGACGCGCACGTTCACCCTCGCTTTGCAGTTCGTGTCTCGCCGGGTGTATGCTTACGCTTGCCCTTTCCTCGCGATTCGTTGGGTTGTCCGTGGGCACAGATCAAAGCTCGGAGTAAACTACCCACTTTCTCGGAACCAGTTGCACGGCTGTCCTCAGCTTCTTCCCATCGCGCTTGTTGTCTTGGCGGTGCGAAGAATCTGTCTGTTCCGGACGGAAACCGAAGTGCTCGTTCGCTTAGCAAATTGCTGAACTGACTTGACTTGGAACTCGTCAAAGCTTCGTGAATTCTGCCCAACTGTTGACATGTTGTGTGTGTGGAAACCCATCGAAGAAGCCAGGCATTTCTTTCGCTACGAGTGACGATAATTCCGGTTAGACCTTCGGTGTAAATTTGGTATAGTACCTGAGCTGCGACCAGCGCCGTCTTGCGCGCCATCCGAATCTCCATCATCGTCATTTTTGACAGCATTCGATCCGTCGTCTCCGCCTCCATCTCCGCTCTCCACGTCGTCGGCCCCATCTCCGTCCTCCACGTCGTCGGCCCCATCTCCGTCTTCCACGTCTTCATCTTTGTCTCCACCATCAAAGTCGTCCACTTCTACCTCTTCTGTGCAATCGTCTTCTCGGCCAGTATCTTCACTTTCTTCGATTTTATCGACTTCATAGTTCGGAAACATCGCTTTCAGTTGGAGACATCTTGAGGTCGGCTGTATCGAGAGCTGCAATAGCTTCTTCCATTGCACTACCTTCCGCATATGGTAACGAATCTTGGACAAACATTTGTCGCAACGCAAACTCCTCCCATCGAGTATCGCCTTGATCGTCGTTGTCGGAGGAACGACCCGCCGTGGCTACATCGTTTCTCAACAATGCAGCAGCATTACGGGTAAGTCTCGTGCGTCCATGCTTAGCAAGTAGGTCAGCCTGCTCGTGAAGCCGAGAGCGAGCAACCTTCCCTGCGCGATGACCTTCCAGCGCGCCTCTATCATAAACCGTTAGCGTCTGTGTAGTCGGGGCTGCGTCGCCACGGAGTTTGCACTGATGATTGCGAATCCTGATCCGCTCCAACTCTGCGCTATCACGCTGCGCATGTGTGACTGTGCCATAGCCTGGATACGGTGGAAGGTGTGTGTTGTCTGTCTGATAAGCACAGTGCTAGCAAAACCCATCATGTATCAAGGGGTGGCGTCTAGCGTACCGTGTGGCCTATGCGTGTGACTCTAAGTTCCGTACGACAATGATGGTGGTGGTGGTGGGGGGGGGAATCTACAACTGACAGCGAGGCTTGGCGCGCTCCTCAAACTTTTATAAAATCTGGACATCGAGTCGTGTGGGACACACAAAAATATTTTATCTTCGTTCTATCCGAATTTCAACCTGAACCTCGAAAACTGGCTTGTTCTGGACCACCAAATATTTAAGGTAATACCAGAGTTACGCATTATCCGGATTCTAAATTGGGTTGTAGCAGCGCCTCACGCCATCAGTCTACCCGACGATGGGACTAAAGCACTTCATACACACAAATTCCGCGAAGACGCTCAAGCTACACAGACCAACGTTGCCATGACCCAAGTTCTCAGCGGAGCCACCATTTCGGCAGCTAGCAAGGCGACTGGGGTGCACTACCGGACAATGGCAACCTGGGTAGCAGCGGCAAAGCGCGGCGAGTTCCGGATAATCAAGCGGCGCGGTCCTGCTCCTCTATAGTAATCGGAGGCTGAGCTAAACATATACAAGTGGGAACTTATCCGGCAGCGAGTCCTCCGTCCTACAGACAGGAGCGAGTTTATCAACAAGGCAAGCGAGATCTCCAAGCTCCTGTAACAGCGAGGACTCAGCGATGGCTGGTACAAGTGCTTTATGCAGCGCTTCCCTAGCTATCAGCACGAACCGCCGAGTCCATTTCAAAGTCAAGAAATAGCGTCACGTGCGACAATGTAACGCTGTTCCACACGGCGTACAAAACGTACAAATCCTAAGCGTGTCAAGTCTTCAACATGGACGAAACGACCTATTCCTCGAAGAAGAATACGAAGGCCTTGATTACAGCACGTGGGCCGCTCGACGTCCGGACGGCAAAGGTGACAACGAGCTTCCACCTTACCATCGTAGCTTGCGGTGGTGCAGGCAGAGTTGCCGATCAGCCGTTCCTTGAACGAACGGTTCCTTGGTGTGTTCGTTTGAACCGTTTCTTCGTTCCATCGGAGTGCGTTCATCAAACCAAGGAACGATGACACGTGGCAAAACCTCGCCCATGGTATGCTTGCCCTCCTCAATAATGGACCCTACTGTGAGCTGGAAAGAGTTCTCACTGATACGTCATTTGCGGATCTTCCAACAAGGTCGCCAACTGCTACCGGTCAGTCCAAGCTCGCGAAGCCGTCAACTATGCCGACTCCACCATGCGTAGCTCGTACCCATTTTGAAAAGACGACAAAGCATTGCAACAAGTCCAACTACTTTCACCAATGCCGCCACTGCTTGGCCGTCGCGCGACGAGCTGCGAGAGAAACACCCCACCCGTCGTCGTTGCCGACATTCGTTCTCGCGAGGAAAGCTTCAAGCGCCACCTCTCCTCCTGTCTCCACGCTCCGCGCTGGGCGAAGCCTGTGTCGGCTGACTTTCGGCCGTACACCGAGCGAGACGCAGAGCAGGCATCGCTCTGCGCGTCACTGACAGGAGAACAACCTGAGATTCCCGATTTCTTCCCCCAGCTCTTCGGCCCCGAGGAAACGATAACCTTTGAGAAGTTGCTCGTCGAGTTCCAAGCAGACAATCAGCTTCCAGACTCGTTCATCTCTCGCTCATCGACCAGGGCGCTTTTAGAGTTTTTGAGCAGACCGTGTTTAGGATCGTTGCCGTCCCGTTAAGTGCTCGGTGGCCGTATCCTCGACACCTACGCGAAAGAGAGCATCCAAGCGGACGAGAGCGCCATTCAGAGCGCGTATTTTCTGACTGAAGGAAGAATGAACTGTTTGTCTGACGATTGGATGGATATCTCCGAGACTCACCTGATCGGCTCCTACATGACTCTTTACGGAATCGCGTGCGTTCTTAGCCTGTTCCCGACCACGAACCGGCACGATGGATTGGTTCTCGCTGCCCTCACGGATACCGTCATGTTCGTCATTGTATCCAAGGGCTACGCAGTTGGGGCGGTGGTGACCGACGATGCTGGTCAGTGCGCTCGCGCGAGACGTGTCCTAGCTCATCGCTGGCCAAAGGTGATGTTTTTCAGATGCTTTGCGCACGCAATCAACAATCTGGTAAAGGGTATTCTTCACTCTGATGCATTTCGAGACGTGACGGCCAAGGCATCGGCTATGGTGAACTTCCTGAACGCCTCATCTGCCAAGTGGCTCGTGCGGGCGAACACGACGATGAAGAAAGCGTACGGGGAAAGGAGTGTTAAATGTTTGCAACCTCTATGCGATACAAGATGGAATTCAATGCAAGGTTGCTTTGCCTCGTTGCTTCGCGTGCGGGCCGCGCTTACTGAGTTTGCAATTGCTTACAAAACTGAGGACGAGTTGTCGGAAGATGTTCGGGACGCTTTGACCAAGGACTTAGAGGTGCTGGATGATGGTGAATACTCGGCAGACTTGGAGGACGCAGAGCAATTAGTGCGACCTCTTTGCTATGCATCGTGCATGCTTCAGTACGATGACAACACCTCCAGCAACGTTACTTACTGCTTGAGCAGCTGTATGACTCCTTCGTAGCCTCATCCTACAGCGGCATGCTTGTTCATCTGCTTGAAAAGCGCTGGCAGGACTGTGAGCAGCCAATCTTTCTGCTGGTGTATGCGTTGGATCCCGATAAAAGCGAGGTAATCAACCAACTACCCGTTGCTGTTGTGGACAAACTCGGCGACTGCGCGCTACTATACTATCGCAAGCTTTTCGACTGTGATGCTCCTTCGATTCGAGATGAAATCTCTGAGTGGATTAACGGGGAGTATATTACTGGAGAGTTTCCCTTGAGCGCTTTCAAGGTCTTGCAACTCCCCGCTCGCAGCGTTCTGGTTGGACACAAAAAGCAATAAGAAGCGACACGGTCTGGGCTACTTACTGTGCGAGCTAGCATTGGTTATTTTCTCGATGGCCGTAAACATAGCGATGTATGGACGGTACTTCTCTGAGCTAGCGCTCATTCATACTGCTCGTCGCAACAAGATGAGTGCCGAAAAGTCGAGAAAGATAGCTGCCATTCGTCGGCTTATACGAGAACGTGAGCGCCGCAAAACGAAGGCAAAAATACCAAAGAAACCAGAAGCGAGGATCGTTAATCCAAATGAGCTCACTAGGGCGGTGGCATTTGGGACACCTACAGGTGGACGTCGAAGCCGACCTCGCAGCGAAACGCCGTGCTACTTGGAATCGGTGCAGGGCTCCATGGGGTGCGACGAAGCGGCCGTGCCCTTGGCACAGAGGCTTGTGTTCACAGAGAGCGAATCGGACGACGTTCGCTTTGGGGGCGAAGAAGATTTGTCGGGATTGCAGGTGGGCAGGAGGATGAAGGTGGTGATAATGAAGGAGGCGAAGGACGGGACGCTCTTGCAAATTGGCAGGGCGTTTTCGAGGAGCTGCTAGAGTATGAATACAATTTGGAGGCAACGACAACGGCAACTGTCTCCACACTGATGGATGAAGAATTCATTCCTCGTGGCCAACAAACCACTCGCCACTTCCAAAGTACAACGACGAGAGATTTCCGCAAGGGCATGGGCTACCAGGTGACCGGGGCTTCAAAATCACCCTGAACGATCGTTTTGGTGTGGCTGTGCCCGATAGCTCTCTCTCCAAGACGATAGTGAGCTGTACTAGTTCAGTAACCTGGTAGATCTCGTTTTAGTGGCCGTGCTATCAATTTGAACAGGGGTTTTGCACGGTAACTAGCACACAAACGCCTAGAGAGTCTGCGTCCATCATCGGAACAGAGACTAGCGAACAAACCACAACAAGCCACCAAGAAACCAATCAAACGTTTTTCGTGTGATCAGTTCGATCCACCGAACAGATCGGATATCACTGGTGCAGGTGGCGCTGTAATTCCGCCTGCATTCAGATGGGTCGTGGGGATCGGGGCTCGCAGCAGAGAGGCCAACACTCCGGCATTTAGACCGTTGCATAGCCGATGAGCCCGGCTTCACGATGATACAAGCTAAACTTGCGTTGAACGTCTTTATAGTTTACTGAGTTGCCGAACCCATCGTAGATATTCGTGGTCTTTCATCGATTGGGCCATGATGCTGGCGGTCGCCGAGCATTGTGGCGTTGGTGCTTTACTTGGAACGTGGGCGTGCGCTCGATGATGACGAAGTTTACCGGAAGTATCGGTGCGCCGCCACAGTGCGCAGGTTCTTATGGAGGGAACGACGGTCGGGGATGATATCGTCCGCGTTCTGGTAGTAGGTGCATCTAGTACCAGATCACAGGTCGGGTCATTGCGACCGTAACGAGTATTGAAGACTACTTGAAACACCATCACAACCGATTCAGCTGCCTTCCGCGATGGTGTACTTGCGCTTGACGTAGTCACCTGTCACCCTGGGCAGACTGTAAAGCTGAACGTGTTAGATCTCTGTACCGTGCCCGGCGCTGCCGTCTCGACGACGGAATCGGACTTCATGAATGCGGAGCTCTTCACTACATGGCTTTGCTAATTGGAAGCGAGTGTTCCTGCTGAGACGCCTTGGCCTTTTGCTTTTCATCATGGACGGATGCAAAACTCACTATTCGCTTAAGGTCTGCGACACTGCTCTGGCGCTCAACATTCTGCTAGCGTCGTTGCCAGCCAATGCCACCCACCTGTTCCAACCACTCGACGTGGCTGTTTTCTGTTCATTTAAGTGCGAGACTTGAATGCTAATCGATACGTTTGTTGGTGAAGAAGGCAGCGACTGCATCCTAAAGGACAATGCATTACAGCTAACAGGTCTAGCCTTTAAACTGGCCATGACCTTGCTTTGAGAGGTGTGAAAAGCTCTCGGTTAAACGTCAATATTCAAGCGGGCTTTCGCGGGGTGGACTGTATCCCCTGTCTTTGACCAAGATGATAACCGCTCTCGATAACTGTCAGTGTTATGGAGCGCCCGAAGAGCTGCAACTTGCTGCATGGCATCAATTAAAAACCCAAGTGTAAATAGAGATATTGGTGCTTCCCAGTCAACCGTCCAAGAAGAGTAAGCGTACGACGACTACCGTACCGGGGCGATTACAAACTAGGGAACTGTTGAAGCAGATCGACGATGAACTGAATGCAAAGAAGGAGTGCACGAGGACAAAGCTTGCAGCAGCGAAACGTCGGAAGAAAACGTCTAAGAGCAAGAAGGTGACCAGCACCCAGCATAGCGCTAGAGCTAAGATGGAAGGTCAGCCTAAAGTTCCACCTGTCACGATGGACAACATCCTTGAGCAGGCCCTCGTTTAACGAAGGAATATTTTTCAAAACCACTGCTCGACAGCGTGCCAACTGTGGCCCCTAAATCTTAAAATGTCAGCAATCAGTCCTCATTGCGGCGGTGACGGGATTTGAACTCCCAGTGTACAGCGTAGCTGGACCACCTCTACTCCATTACACCAGTTAAAGCCCTGTCGTATTGCATAACCAAGTCGATATAAACATTTAAAAATGTTATATCCTGTTGGAGATGATAACAGCCCTTGCGCCATATTTGAACCGCTGGATACGCACGCCACTCGAAGTGGCAAAAGGGGATGGGCACCGCTACAAATTCCTACATCTTTGAATGCGGTAAACTTGTCTGGAGATAGATTTGGTATGCCCTGTCCAGCGAGCCACCAATCGGTCTTCCAGTGCCCTGTCACAATCTATAAAACCAGCAGGATAGTCAATAACGTTCGGTACCCTCCGCGCGGAAATCGCCAAAGCGTACGGTAAGCATGGCTCGACTCCCGCAGTGACTTGCGTTAAACTGGCCAGGTACCTTACCTATTTTCTCCCAGCGAAGAAACCTGCGAAGCTGGGTGCGACACTCTTATGGACATTGAATCTCCGTTGCTTGACATATGCTGAAGTTCCATTGCATGAGCCGTTCTGGCAGTGCAAACAGCACGCGTTGCCAATGTCACGGCATCGCGGGACATACCGGTGTCATCAGCGTTTCAATTTACTAAAAATGCTTCTTTCGACTACGATCTATTTCATTTAACAGTATTGTATGCGCTTGGCCGGATTTCACCGCTTAAAAACCCTGCACATATTAGTACCCCGACGGGTTTTAGTTGCCAACCAAGAAATACAAAGCCTTTACATATTTGAACCCCGGACCTATATTCGATATGTTACAGGAATATTCATATTTACACTCGTAGCAGGTCGGAGCCAGCGCGTCCATCTAATAGGTCCATTGGACTTGAGGCCAGGACGGCCATTCATGCCGGTATCCGATCATTCATTAAATAAAGTTGACAATGAGCCGCAAGCGAGCTTCTATCGATATGGGGAGGAAGCAGGAGGTGATTGAATGGATTGCCGAAGCGGGTGGGGCGTTCCAAGGAGAACGGTGGAGCATTTCCAAACCCTTGAGTGGGATTTGTACGCTGGAACGGCCCGCAAGTGGTGGCGAGAACGAAGTGAGAGCAAACAGACCGTTCCGAAACAAAGACCTCTCCACCTTAAGGGAGGTGGGCGAATGCCTATCCTTGATAGACTAGGAGATATACTACTTACGCCATTACCAAGTGCAGACTAAAGAAGGAGAAGGTCACAAGAGCATGGATTTTGGGGTGCGAGCTCATTATTTGTACTCCGGCACGGGCGACGGACCCGTGCGTCATTCTGAAGCATCAAACGTGTCAGCACCTTTAAGTACCGGAATGTTTTGTCGCTCCGCCACAGCACGAACCCTACGACTCTCATCGACGGTCAAATTATCGGAGGAGTCATATCCTACGTGCGTTACGTTCGTAAGCACCAGTCAGCGTACAAACCCAGACATACCATACTGCTGCACGAGACAGCGATGTATTTTGAAATGCTCGTGAGCAAACGGTTAGGTTCGCGGTGCCCATCACGTGGTTGTCAAGGCAACAGGATTTGCGTCGATGCGTGCGACGCCGATTTTGGCTGTGACAGCTCAAGGCGCCAAGCTATCTCCCGGCGTCGTTTGGAAACATGTCAAGGGATCTCGAAAACTTGGGCGAGTAACGGCTGCTACATTGTCATCCAACCGAGAGCTTGGGTCGACTCGGAGCTAATCTGCAATTGGATTGATTTCCGCTACCCACGCGCTCTCCAGACCGATGGTGATGCAATTGTTTGGGACTCCATGTGGGCGCACACCTCCAAAACAGTCAAGAACACGTGTGCAAGCCATGGCATATCATTGTATGTAATCCCGGGAGGTCTCACGCCGTACCTCCAGGCTGCTAACATCGACATTTACTGTTAGTTCAAAGATCTACTGTGTTCGTCAATCGATAGCTGGAAAAGCTCGGATACCGTTCAGTACACTCGTGGAGGAAATTCGAGACACCTAGTGAACAGATCGTCTGTTAATGAGCAACAAGAGCACGGAAGGACATACCATAACTGACGGTCGACAATTCAATTGCAGGGGTGGGCTTTCATGATGACCCAAGCCAGGGGAACATCGGGCGGCACGACGCATACGGCACCCTTTCCAACAAGGCTAACCAGCACCACCGACGTCAGATACTGAAGATGACAATGTGGGATAAGAGCTTGGCAATTCTAACGACGACGACCTTATGGATGAGTGATCAGGCAGCGGATTCATAGGACTAAAAGCGCAGTTTTATTTCAGCTCTATCTAAGGTAAGTGTTTATCAATACGTGGGTGCAGCATTACCCCCGGTAGCTCACACTGATGGACCGTCCAGACCCACAAACACACATACCATGTCAACACTGGTCATATACAACGATTGCCCCCATACGATACTTCGACATTTCAATCAAATGTTACGCGAATGTGCCGGTCACCATTTTCTCATTGCAAAATATAAATTCACGAATTCCCCCCCCCCCCCTCTTCACTTATCTAGGGAAAACGTAGGAAATCTGATGTTCAGCATGCGCTTTCTGCTGTTGTTGGAACTACCTCTGTTTTTGTCTATTCAAACGGGAGTACTATGGGAGTGCTTGGATATTGTTTGGCGAACGAGGGGGCATGCGGATGCGAGAAAACTCGCGCTTGCGATGCAGTAAGTTCTTCATCCCTACTCTAAATCTCAAACCTGTAGCTCAGTCATGTATGCCGTAGCTTTGTAGGCAACTTCCGAAGCCGCCCCCCTCATTAAATTAAAAACGACTTTCTCATAAACAGCCAAAAGTGGAATCTCTGTGCGGCAATATAGATTTTTGATGCACTGCTACCCACTCAGCACCCCCCCCCCTTCCCCGCACACACATACACAAGCCATGGGAACCCTGTCCCACGGACTATCAGAACTTCTAGGTTAGATTTTAACTGAGTCTTTATTAGCATGCTCCTATGTCTCTACTTACTGTGAACTGCCTAATCAATGCATCCTTTAAGCACCGGTTTTTCAATTGGTGGTTCTCAAGTCATGTATCCTTCCTAAGTGCGATTCGTACCTAAAGGTGTATCTCATCTAGGTACGATTCGTACCTAACTGTGTCATTCGTCTAAGGCGGTCCGTACTTAGTAGTGTCTATCTCCTAGACACGATCAGTACCTAGTGTTTGGGCGTCCCATATTGTGTGCTACACCAACTGGTGATGGGCCATCCATCAGGAACACACACCATTACACCCTGCAAGTCGCTGCGTTGATGACACGCATGCATTGCGTGTATGCTGCCCTGTAATCTTGCTCATAGTGGTACCGTGGCATATCGCGTGGGTACGCTTTGGTTTCAGCTCCCATGAAATGGTTAAGAATGATAGATATTCCGTTCCTGTGGAGTGGGGATTCGAGGTAGCGTTCAGGCAACTCAAGCGTGCTTGTGGAAACCTCCTATTTTGGTTTATCCTGATAGATAGAAGCTCATCCAGGTCATCTCTCTGCACTGTGCTACTTTCCCGGAACACCACACCAACTGCATTAAGAAGGGTGCGCTCAAAGTCGCAAACTTTCTAGGCGGGACCAAGCCGTTGGTCTATCACATCATTCTGAAGTGATGAAAGCCATAAGTAATGTCAAATAGTGCGCTGCGACGTAAGCCCGTAGTACACCAAGTAATAGTATCCGGTCGAGCGGTCGTAAATCATTAGCGCGAGACGTTGTTGAGAGCCGTGGGGGACACATCTGAAAGTATCGTCAATAACAATTAAATTGCCGGTATTCTTCAACAGCGCTATCACCTCGGGATGCGCCCAGCCAATGACCCTGCTAGGGCTATTGCTGTCATTAAGATCCCTAATATAATGGAACTGAAAAACGTTGAGTGGGTGATCTCGAACTCGAGAAAAAGGGAGCCCGAATACGGCCGTGGATGTTGCCCCCGAAATGACGGCCCCGCAATCGGTATAAGCGGCAGGCCCTGAAAAAATAATATCCGCGCGGTAATCATTGCATTATCACAGTTCAATTATTTATTACTGGGTGTTACGCTAAATCAGTACAACTTACATTGGTCCAATAATATGTAATATAATATGTTATAGGCCATTTCACTGGTGGTCCGCTTGCACTGCTTAACCACCCATTTCATGAGCTTCTGCAGCGCATCCGTTCATGCGAAAGCACTTTTTTTGAATACCCAAGATGGTCAACAGCAAAGAAATCTGCGCATTCTTCTACGACGACCTCGGCTCAGGCAGCTACGTGTGCAAGTAGTGCGGCACCACAAGGAAACAGCAGATCGGCAGCGGCTACTCCAACTTGATGTCCCACATCACCACCAAGTATCCTTTGTACAGGAGATGTACGCGGCTGCGGCTGGTGGCGGCAGGCTCGAGAGCTTCGGCTTCGTTTCACAGAAGACGAACCACCGCTTCCAGTGGCTGCGGTGGGTCGTCGAGTGCAACCTGCCGACCGACTAGGTCGACAATGCGGTACGCATTCGATGAGCAAGTGGCCGCCCATCTCCTCCAAGGCCTTGAAGCAGTGCATGCATACGGTGGGGAAGAACGTGGGAGTAGTCGTCGACCGAGAGATGGGCACCCCGTTTGGTCTGATGTATGACGGCTGGTCACACCGCTCTATGCACTATGTCGGGCTCTACGGTGTCTACGAGGTGATGGGGACTCGGCGCGAACGACCGCTCTCTCTGTCTCCTCTTGAGGAAGGCAGCCAGACCGCCGAGGCGCATATCACGATGATCCGGTCGGTGCTCGACCTCTACAACAAGATCACTGACATGGTGGCGTTCATCGTGGTCGACAACTGCAGCACAACCAGAAGTTTGCCACTCTCCTCGGCGTTCCTCTGGTTGGCTCGCCAGCCACAGGTTCAACATGGCGGTCAGACGCTTCCTCGCCGACTACGAGCCCGATCTTGCCGCTCCAACTACCTGATAATCCAGTTGCGTCACTGCAACAACGCCGTCACCTTCGCTAAGTTCACGGATCTCCAACCTGTCAAACGGAATACCACCCGATCGCCGTCAACCTACGCTATGGTTTCCCGCTACGCCAGCATTCGTGATGCTATTCGTCAGGTCGAGGCTGTGGACGACTATGTCCGGAGTAGTGTGTCCCACAAAAAATTGATCGCGCTGCTTGCCGACCTCGAAAAACTGGATACGCTGTGCACGGCGCTTCCGCACCAGCGCATCACAGTCGCTGATGTGCGGGTTCCGTTTGACAGCGTGGTGGCGGGCTACCCGATCATGGCGGAGAATCTCTGCGCATCCGCAAAGATAGCCCACTCTCCTGTCTTCGAGTCTGCGCTCGTGAAGGTCGGTAACGGCGACACCCTGACGGCCGCCGAAGCACGCGCGGTCAAGTGCTTTGAGGCGGCCAGCGACAGCAAGGACGACGAAGAAGGCGGTGGCGGCCACCAAATGGCCGCCAAGCGGAAGAAGCAGCCACGCTGCGACTACGCGGCCGCCATCTTGCGCGACGGAAAAAAGCGCCTCATGTCGACGCGCACCATCGTCCGTTACAGGGCGCTGGCGAAGCTGGTGCCGCCGATCTCGAACACGGTCGAGCGGCTGTTCTTGACCTGCAAGCTGATCATGACCGCGCAGCGCAGCTGCATTCTGCCGGCGAACTTCGAAATGATCGCCTTCTTGCACGTCAACCGCGAAATGTGGAACGTGTCGTCGCTCATTGAGCAAGACGAGTAGGTGGCATGTTCATGTGCCGACAGCAATATATTGATATTGATCCAATCGTTGATTATTGACCTCGTCTGCTATTGCAGTTGTTACTACTGCTCAGCGTTTACCTCCAGTTCCGTTATTTACTGTATTTTTCGAGGCCTGATAAGCGGATGACTACTTGCTCATGCGATAATCCTGCGATGGCTTGCGGCTGGTCTCCTCTATAGAACCTCGACAATCCGCGCACAAACTGTAGATGCGCACAGCGAAATCTCGTTGCGATCTAGCTCGTTCCGGCATCCTGCTTGTCGGGTATGATATTGACTCGTCACGAGCGAGAAGCCGATCCGTTCGACAGGTTTGCGCCATGAAATTACTGTATTTCATGAGGCAGCAAGTAGCTCCACCCCTTGCCACCGCGTCGCCTACCACAGTAGTAGCTACATCGGTACGTGTTTGACAACCATGCACAGGTATACCGGTAGCCAACCAGGTTTACTATTGTTGCATAGCATCTGCTACGATCAGTAGCAGCGCACTGTATCAGGTTGCGTAGTCAACGCTGAAGGTTGATGATATGCATGAAGAGGTCGCGAAGTTGATGTTGACTTGGCTTCGTATTCTGCTTGCCAGCACTGGATCAGTTGGTTCAGGGTCGGCGAAAGCCATTGTTGTGGTGGGTTGATTTGATGAAGGGAAGAAAGGTTGGAAATTGCAAGCTCGGGGACCGTTAAGGCCGCAATGAATATAACCGGTTGCGACGAGCTGCATAGGGGTTTGTTAACGAAAACACCTCGCTTCTTCTCGACACGAGACTGCAACTGTGTTCTAGCTACTTTTTTTTAGTATCACGTGAGTGTGTGTCGCACGCAACCCTGACCTTCTGACCGTTTAGACCGATTTTTCATATAACCGAAAATCAGAAAGTCCCAGACCCGAATATCACGCTCTACCCCTTAAGGACTTCGCTTTTCGCGCCCTCGGGCTCAAGTGGTTTTGGGAAAATCCCCAGCGCCTCTTAGAAATCTCTCTCTTCTTGGACGAAATCATCTCCCTCCAGCGCGGACCGGGAATGCGAGACGGGGTATTTCTGTGTGCCATGCTGTCTGCCACCAAGGCCGCGATCAACTGCGCTGCGGCATGTGGGGCCTGTTGACCTACATCTGTATCTAAGATTTGGAGGACCCTTCGCGGGTCTTGTAACCCTCGGGGCGTTCACGCCAACCACCTACCAAGGCTCCCGAGGGCTCAGCGGCCGTGCCGTTCCCATCACTGCCAAGGAATGCACTACAAGGTCAAAGTCCTTCGCAATTTGCTGGAGGACTAGCTGCGTATGATTTCAACCCTCCCGGTATTGAGAACGGTTCCGTTTTAATGGGTGCAAAGCCGCCAGAGCTTGCGGGTTTCTAAAAATGTCACATCGTCTCGAACAAGTGCCGCCACTCCCGGAGTGATGAAAACCTCTGTTTAGCGGATTTATAACTTGAAAATCTCGTCTCCTCTGAAAGGTTCGGATTGCCTGCACAAGTCTAGTAACCCCGTGAGAAGGATCGTCAGTGAGGGATATTGGCACGGATCCTCACAAATAACCCAAGATCGCAACCCCAAATACGCCACATGACATATATGTACCATCAAGCTGCGGCGGACATGACAGACTCAATCGCGCGCAAACCGATTGCATTGCCAAGTCAACGAGGACATGGGACCCCTCGAAGTACACAAAACCGATAACGGACCAAGGCGACAGGGCCTAGGGAACTCTAGCGCTCACCCAGCTCAATAATGAAGTACGGAGGGCTTGATGACCTCCACGTGTTCAAGAATATTTATAACGTATATCACGACGCTTGGGCCAGGTGAGCCCCTGGCGCTCCGTTCAAGCACCAACAGGGAGGATCTGGGATTCCTCTCTGCTCATGGTTTCTCCTCCTCCGAGATGAGACACGACAGTCAAGATGCATACAGCCTTGGCGCGAGACCCAAATCGTGAGAGCGAGGACCTCCCGAGAGGACCCGCTGTATCGGATCTAAGTCATCCCACCACACGCAAGATCGAAGACAAGGCCGAAGTGCATAGCTTCGCGGAAGACAGGCATAACATTTATAGGTCTGCGTACTACACTGAGGCTCCATAGGATTATTCATAATTCACATGGAAGGTCGCTTACCAAACTAAAACTAAAAATACGACCTCCCCAAAACATCGACCGAGTATTCCCGGTAGTAAAAAGGTTATGACAGCTTAACCTCCTCTCGACATGGCAGTACCTCTGTGATTTCTCGACTCATTGGGGGATGTTGGAGCGACCCAAAAGTTCGATGCCGTGTGCAAGCACTCAAAACGAAGCGTCCAGCCAGCCTCTCCGACAATGGTCTGTAATACCACTTCAGGCCACCACCGAAATATGCTATTCCGCGGCTTTGCAGACTAAGACAAAATAAAGTTAATCAGTATATTCCAACAATTATAACACAATATGGCAATCGGTTTGTTAGGACAAGCCCACAAAGTTAAGCATTGGAAACCTTTCATACCGTCGCAGCTCTCATGAAACGGCTGTTGCTTTGAGAAACAACAGCATTTCCAGTCGAATGTGCAGTGACAGCACACGGCTATCCTCTCTAAACAGCCGCTCGACGGCTTCGATATCGGCGGATTAACCTCACCCCGCCGTACACTTGAGCTGCAATGCGCTGCTTCTTGCGCGCTCTCAATGAGCGCCCTGCAAAGCAAACGCGATCGTCATCCCCCTCCGAGTCGTTCATGGTGCGACCTGTGCCTTGCGCGGCAAATGGCTTTAGCAGCCCAGCTGTTCAGGTGGCAGCTATGTGTCCTTCCCCGACAAACTTTCATGCAAGTGACTTCAAACGCGGGACTATTGATAATAGGCGCATCCGTCTGCAAGTACTGTGCAACCGAAGGATATCGCTCGATCAAACCGTCGAAAATATATCGCATGTCAAGCAGCGCGACATTTTGGTCGCTCTGGAGCTTCTTCGACGCCGTTTTCTTTTAAAGATGCGCAGTTCGCTCGCAGCTTATTCACTTCGCGGCGCGTGGGCATCAGCTCAGCCAGCCCTTCATCGGACGTATCGGCTGAAGTCTTTAATGACAAATCACTTTACCATCATGTATGTCGAGTCCCAACGCGGATTTTGGCTCACCACGGGTTTCAAATTGTGTTTTTTTCTACAAAATACAGCATCTGATTTAGATATTTCTTACAATACGATCCTAGGAGCCAATCAGAGCACATAAACCTACCGAATTTTCGTCGAATGGTTGAGGTTGCGTAACTTACGCATCAGATGCTGGATCTTGCCAGCAAGGAGTCAAGGTCGGCCATGAACTTCTGAGCAGCGAGATTGAGGCGGCGCGACACGAGACCGACGAAAGGAATCACCACTAGGCTCGTTAACTTGATATTAGATAACAAAATCAGTTTGGAACTCATAAGTCATCTGATTTGTTGTCACAGAAATAAAGACGGACAAACGCCTTTCGATTGAAAAAATCTGCGAAAAGACCGAGATATCTCTTAATTAGCAGCTTTTATATGATGTGCTGACGATCCGCGCATTTCAAGGAGAACCATTATAAATTGATTAACAGATCAAACAGTGAATCGCCGAGCTTTTGCCGTGGCAGACAGTTTTTACCGAACGTTATTACGTTTTAATTAAAAATATAGACATATAACCTTATTTAATGTTACTATGCGGTGCAACTTCAGGCCAACAGCTCTCTCTCGGCGCCTAACCAGACCTATGTACATGAGGATGCGAAGCTGATTAGCAACTCCTGGGTTTTGTGTCGGCTATCGCGGATACAGTGGGCCCATGGAGTTTACCACCATGAAAGGGACGATACGCATGAGCATATTATGCGGCGCTTTGTACATGACCCCCACGCTGTCCTCAGCAGCACTGTCGTCCACCGTTCCGGAAACTGAAACAAGCCGCTGTAGCTAGAAACATATTAATCAGGGGTAATGTGAATGGTTTCACGCTTAGTCTACATAATAAATTCGTATAACGGTAAAAATGAATAGCATGCCTTGTACACCTGGTCGTCCAGGCCCTGTCCCAGAACCAGCATATTCTTGATAGACTGCGCAATGTCCCCCACGGCCGTATCCACCTCCTGCTCCTCCTCCAGTGGGTCTTCACGGCGGGAGGGCCTTAACCTCGGCCGCCTTAATAATAGCGTCCGTCTCGCTCAATTGAAACTCTTAATCTTATAAATAAGTTAAAGCCGACACAAGAGGGTGACACCGGTAATGTCATTGAGGGCCAATGCCACTTTTACTAGGCATCTACGCTGTACTTGGTAGTCCTAATCTGTTGAGTTGATCAAACGGATGTGAACCTGTATTTCTGACTATTGGACGAGGTAGATAGATGAATTGCCGTTTTCCTCGATAATAGATCAGTTTCAGATTCATTCACGAGGTTTATGTACCCCTCTCTTGGAAGATTAGTTATTCATATTAAAGCCATGAAAACAGATTTAGTTATCTATTGACGACACAGTTGCCGTCAACGAGATAGACGGCATCGGCAATGGCGCGGTCGTAAGAGGGAGGTCCCTTCAAACAACTTGGCGTGACTAGCCGACTAGTGGCCGATTACATCGTCGTCAATCATAGGTGCAAAAGCGAGGAGTCTAGGTGTAGTTTTAGTGTTCAACACTGAAACTCAAGCCTTCAAGACTGAGGGTTAGGATGGCCGTCAACACTGATTTGGAAGTCCTGAACACCGACAGGGAGTTCATTAGAACTGAAGCACTTGTACATCAACACAGCGAACTGCATCCCGTTTCAAAATATCCCAGAAGAAAGAAACCACTGCGTGGGAGCCGATTGCAAGCTAAAAATGGCTTCCCTAGTGGTCATCCACCTTCCTATAGTCTTTTGCCGCCACTAATACGATAATACGAAGCTGGCTGCGTACGAATCTTTTGAAAGCTTTACGGGGCCGACTCTCATCTCGGGAGTGATGTCTTCCCTCACTCATTCGAGCCACTCCGACGTGAGCGATGACTATAGCTCGTCGGACAGTATCTCCCTGACATCTGAATTTCAGGTAACTATATTTTTTCTATTGTGATTAACACCAGCACGCCAGTAACAAAGTTTTACTGGATTGCGATGCATGTCAGTCGGACGGTGAGGAGGATTACGCGGGAGCGGCATGTAAACCACGTCCGATGTGGAAGTTATTGGATAGTTATTCAGATCGTGAGCATGCCCAGATTCGCGCAAGTTTACCAAAGTATGCGATAGCAAAAAATGATCCACGGCCTTGCTCAATTGACCATACAATGCAAGGCGGGTTCGTTCTCGCCTGATCTGGGCATAAAATTGCGAACCATATTGACACGGTGCTAGTCGGACCGGTGCGCAGAGATTAAAGGAGTATGTTCGTGCCGGTACAAAATAAATATCTGCCAGGCAAGTATTCGTATCGATGTATATCAGGACTGTGAACATTCAGGAGTTCATGGCGCCTCATCATCGCCTCGGGAACTGGAAATGACGAGTGAGATGAAAGCACACGTAAATGAAAGGTTGACGGCCAATACGTCAATAAAGTCGCACGTATTGTTCACGGAGATTGCCGTCATGGTGAAGAACAATGTGCTCCAAGGTCCCAATCCGAAGATGAAACAAGTGCAGGGGTATGCGGTCGAGAAAAGCATCGAGACGATTCAATGCAACCGGTCATAGACCTCGCTCAATCAATGTTTGAGGTTATGCCCAAATCTCGATCGAACAGGCGTTGACTTGCTTGTGTTCTGCGACTCCAGATACGAGAACGGAGATCTCGTCTCAGGTCTTGGCAGTGGCGTCCGACGAGTAGCCTTTTCGGATGGCACTTACGTGCTACTCGCTTCTGGAAACCTACGTCGCAGTACGACAAGATCCACAATGTGGTACAATTCTCCTTGTAGGCAGTACCCACAGCATGGTTCGACAGCACGTTTACAATGTGTTCATTCTCGGGATATCGGACTCGTGTGCTCATTACTTTCCTTGGGTTTACTACTGCGCTTCTCAACGCCGGGCCGAAAATGTTGCATGGTGTGTCATACCTAAAGCGGTAAAGCGAGTAATGATGAAAACCTTCGCAGTAGGCTTTGCGCCGCAATTTGTTATGACCGACGCTGACAGAGCGCAGTATAAAGCGTGCGCAGATGCATTGCCGTCCACAAAAATCTCATGTGCTGGTTTCATGTAAGCCAGCACGTGAAAAAAACTGCGAAGAAGTTGTCGAAAACTAAGAGGGACTTGATTTTCCGAGACTTCGATGACCTTCACTTCTATCGAAGTGAGGACGAGTAAGTTTGACACAGTTCTCGCGAAAATAAGAGAGTGGCAGTCAGCTTCGACATCGTGTTCTCGATTTCAAACAGCAATGAAGAAGCTGAACCGTCAGTGGATCGACAACCCGCGATTCTCGAAGTGGCAAGCCTTTCACAAGACGCCGGGATATGCTACAACGAACAACCTGTCGAGCAATATCACAGACTGGTCAAGTTGGTCAATAATCGTGGTTTAAGTGCAACGCCGAGAGAAATGTTTATGCTTCTGGACCAAGCGCGAATCGGAATCTTGGCAGATAACAATAAATTTGCCAGTATAACGCAAGTGTCTATGCGGTTGAAAGCGCATTACAATGCTATTAAGACTCGTGGAGACCTAAGCTCAAAGGTACTTATCCGAGTCGAAATATGTATAATCAGCTGATGCAAATTAAACACATCTACCGGCCTCCCGTCCGTGTGCGTGGCTATAAGAAGAGCGCGGAGATGAAGGCAAATTCGGAATTCTGTGCGGATGATGTCACATTACCTATACATGTGACATCATTCGCACAAAATTCCTACCACACATTACGTACGCAATGGGAAGGGATGCCAGAAGACGGATGGATCGTTGGTGCGACTTCTAGAGCGTGCCAATGTCGTTTTCACAGGAAGTACAACATTTGCCCACATATCATCGAAGCCACCAGAGTTGTTGGACTCCCTTATCCGGGTATAAAGCACCCCGCGTCCACATTCGTGTCACGAGACAAGCGTTCAAAGCGCCAACCCAATAGACGACCCCCTAAAACACCACAAACCACGAACACGCGAGAGGCGGAAGTCGGGTTAAAAGTTCTGGAGGATAACACTGCTGGTGGTTTGTTAAACGACGAAGCCTTAGCCGGTTTTCCAGGAACGACAACAATGACCACGGTCTGTGGGGAGAGCACCATAGATGGAATACTATCTGGAGCTCGAAATGATGTACCAGTTTTTGATACTGATACAATTCTTCTCGACCCATCCGTCCCTTCTTCTGTCCGATGCCCAACCGTACCAGCGATTTTGGTAGTCAGTGCAATCGAATGCGGTGATGATCTCCAACAAGACCAGTCATATGCCGATGCAATTGCTGAAGCAAGTGAACACACCGATTGGGAAATTCGTGGGGGGACATCTCGTCGTACAGATCGATCAACAAGTCGAGAGTCATGCGAGCATACGAAACGCCGTCGATACTAGCAGACAACGACTGTGTCGATCCAGTCAATTCCGCGCTGCCCTAGACAAGACCATTAACGAAATCATGTAACCCTTGCATGCTGCACAATCTATATTCTAATGGCACGCTTCAATTCAAGTGCCACAACATTTCAGTGCCCAAGGATGTTTGCTCAGTGTTTACGGCCGATTCTTTCAGTGTTGACGATCTCCCTACACCTCAGTGTGGGAGCTCCTTTTCAGTGTTGAAAGCCAATTTGCTCAGTGCTCGAGACTATACTTTAAAAACGAGGAACACCTTGTCAGCTCGCTTATCGTTTCCGAAAACTGCGAAAACGACGAGATAGTGCTCGGATTGAATATCCATCCGTCGAACATGATACTGAATTTGGCAGGGATTGTCAAACCGATGTCAATCTCGAATTATTGCCGCACGACCGATCCGGCGTACTTGAGCAATGCTTCCGTCGAAATGGCCTCTAGGTAGGTGTACTTTGACACAATTGGGTCTTAGCACCACGAAAAAGGAAGGTGCAGCTGTAGCTCAGTCCAGACAAGAGAACACCGTTTGAGACTTTTCGTCGATAGAGCTGACTTTAGCGTGGCAGTGTTGGCGCCCTGGCCTTCATGGTCGCCATAATGTCCCGGCGACGTCATGGTCGAACAGCTGTAGTCAGTTCTATCCGTTTGTTTGAGTGGGCACTGACCGCGAAGTATAGTTGCTTCCTCTTGAGTCTTGGACGACCTTGAAGATGTAGCTGCAGATTTCCCAGACAATCAAACTCTCATATCCCGTACAGTACCGTGATACACTGTACCACCTAGTGTTTTGACTGGACGCAACCATTCGCAAAACAGGACGGTCGAGAATGGGCAGCGAGGCAGCATCTGTCGGCGACGTCCGTCGACCCCGGAGAAGACCGCAGACCTCTCGACCCCAACCAAACGCAAGAGGTCCATGTGATCTGAGGGGAGGATTGAGTACCTTCTGTCTCTGCGCCTCATCGCGATGGCCTCATCCTTCACTAGCAGCCGGTGCGTTGCGCAGCTTCATGGGAACAAGGATCTACCTGTGCAATCTAATAACCGAGACCGTGCGACTGAGCAGAGGTCGCCGAGGTGAGTTGAGCGAGAAGATATGGCGACAGCGGCCTGACCAATAAGATCACAGTATTTTTCAACTGAGGAGGCAGATAAAAGACTTGGACCGAGTATTAAAAAACTTACCACGTACTGTAAGACCTGAGATTGTGCCCCATCCCTCTAATAATGCCCCACCTCTGATTTTAATTATCAGAATTATCTAAAAAAAAATAACCAAAATTGACCGACTGAGCGAATCGCTCTAATACAATCGCTCAGTCATTTGATCATGCCCAGTATATGCGTTCGATATGTGTTTCGTACTTAATGGTGTGACATAGTGGACGCAAGTGATTTGCCGACCTTGCGCGATTTACGTGCAAGGAAATTTTGAGTAGAACGCAAAATATCAGAGTTGTCAGATCGGTGCCCGCAAGAATCAACTGTGACGGCAAGTGCGTTGACCATTGACGAGTCGCTAGGTTATCCTCCTCAGTGGGGACGCCGAACGAACCAGGGAGCAGATATTTTTTCACCTTTTATTGTCAATTTCTAGTCGTGGCGATGAAGCGCAAGTTCATGGTGAAAGAAGAGCTCCAGTGCTACAACCGGATCTCCCAGAAGCGCTGTATCCCGTAATCGACTCGTTTGTACAAGTTGCTCTGGTAGTAAAAGGTGAGCCGCTGACTTATCAATGGTTCGTCCAGCAACGTGGTCAAGACGAAGCATTCCTATCGACGGCGCCACACAGACCTATGTCTTACTGTCCCGCAACATTCAGCCCCACAACGACGGCGATTACTGTCAAGTTACAAATCGACGTGGTCGTGCAAGCTCCACCCGGATGCTGGTGCGTGTGGTTGACGATCGGGTGGAACCCGACCCAACGGTAAACTATGTTATGGTGTGAGCGCTACTAATGCCAGGAGCCCCACCTTACGTTGTTTGAAAGCTAGCGCTGGTGGCCGTGTACATGACTCTCAAACAGACGATACCATCGTGTTTCAACTCGATTTCGTTACATGTTTGGACCGTGATGGAAACGACGTATCGGACACATATGGGGCTGAGATCGCAATTTCTCATCGCGTAGCCGAGGAGGCGACGTTGTGGCTGCGCCATGATGAAAACCGTGTCAGCTGCTTGTTTCAAGTTGAGCCGAAAACAATGGGGATCTACAGCGTCCTGCACTGCTGTGGGTACCACACTGTCTCGTAGAAGATGCAAGCTATAGCTCCGTCGTTGTGGAAATTGACACGACGTCTGGACGAATACTCCGAGATTTGGATCATGCTTTTATCAGTCCCAAATTTGCTCGTGTGGCTATCAATCGACTTGGTGCGTTTGCTGTTGTAAGTCGACCGAAAAGCGTGCGTAATGATGATGAGAACTCGCACGGTGTAGAGGAGCGTGCAAAGGTTTTTCTCCTTCGCCTACAGAGTTTGTCTGCCTGCTCGCCTTCTGGAATTATCAAGGTATCGTTGACACTGGTGCGCGATCTTCATAACTGCTCCAGTGAAGCAGCGACGAGGTTACGAGACATATCTCCTGGACCGAACTGGACAATTGATTCTTTTCAGCTCACTATTCGAGACAAACTCTCATTGAACCTCCAAATTGGCGGAGGGGGGTCGCGTCGTCTTCCGGTGGCCGTCTCCGACATCCGAAATTGTGGTCACCCAGGTGGAGATTTCATTAGAGACTTTGCTTACATCAACCCAGGTATCGGCGTATGTCGCCCAGCCTTCTTCAGTCTTCCTATTCATGCCGCAGTGTCTAAGACGCCATTTCAAAAGCGCGCTCGTGTGAATTCCATCGAGAGTAGGAGTTCTGGTGCAATTGTACTCAGCAGTTTGACGCTTTTGCGCAAAATTGGACCGTGATGATCCCCTTCCTGCATGATGCAAAGGAAATTTTGACGTACCACCAGTCACACCATCAAATATTAAACGTACTAGTACACAACTTGTACTGAAACTGAACACTCTACCAACTTTAGAAGCCAAGAAGGAAGAAACGATGGATGAACACCTTACCATTAATAGCGACCAAGAACCGGCCAGCACAGCAAAGGAGCAGAGAGCACTTACGCCGTACTTTTACGTCGTGGAGATGGCGATATTTTCGCCCACGTGTTGGCGTCGATATGATCAAACGTGGTGGTTCGATAAAACAAAGACAGAAGTCATCGATGGTATGTATAAAGTCGTTCATCGTGGCTTTAAAACGAAGGTGGCGATTTCTACTTCTGCGTATGCAGGATGCGTGCGAGTTGCTTGGTGTAGTATTGATCGTTTCGGAGACTATAGTGAACCTTTACTCTTGACACCATGTGCCGATACCGAATCAATCTTGGCCGGTGAGTCGTTACCTTGCCCAGAGCTGACAGTACTAAGCAATTCTTCTTCTGAATTGGATGCGACTCGCTCCAGGTTACAGCAGCTACTCAACGATCTACATATCGACACTGTGACGTTAAGTAACGTGTATGGCCTCCCACGATTCGTACAAAATGATGCTAACGCTTTTGCAGCTCTGCTGGAAGCCAAAGTGCCTCTACGATCGTGAAACTTTGAGTTGGCATTGTTACTATCGGCCTTCAAGACGTTGGAGAAAAAAGTTAGGCGAATTAAAGTGGCAAGTGGCTCCTCCAGAAAATTAATGGAGCGCTTCTTGCGTGTGCAACGTGTAGTTCCAGAGCTGGAAACATGCCCTGTCAATAGCCTGCCAATCACGCGCAGACTCCACGAAGTTCTGCAGGTAATTTTGTGGCTTTGTTTTTCCAAATATCGTAAAACTAATATATTGAGGTCCGTTTTTCGCTTTTTTTTTTTTTTTTTAATTTTGAAAACCAGGAGACTTACAAAGTTATCGCCAAATTATCGTCCCCAGGATGGGTTGCAGTAGTACGTTCCTGCTGTCCTGACTCGTTGCAGTACTCAACTCGTCCTACCTCACTCCTTATTGATACAGCTTTCTTATGGACGAAGATGCCCTCCACAATATTTTCACAAGCACAGCAAAGCTACTGGCAAGCGATGACTGCACTTTACAATGTGCTCCGGTACTTCAAGCTGACTAGAAACGCCAGTAGATGACAACATCCCCTGGATCATGAAGACCACGCGGTCATATCTACTGATTGCAGTAGGTCGGCTCCAAGAGTCAACGGATCGAGCGAAGAAAGCTGCTGATTTGCCGTGAAGTACGTCATACTTTGCATCTAAACCCAGCGCTCGCTCCTCAGAAACCCGGTGACGATAACGAAGCGCTGATTTCTCGCGCCGCAGCGAACTTTCTCGTTGAATTGGAGTCACTGACCTCACGCAAGCACTGAGTGCTCTGCGCCAGCAAGATTTCTTCTCGAATCACCTCTTGGCTACGATCCCACGCGATGGCGAGACATGTGCTTGTGTCCCTGAGGCTATCCACTTCGACCTGGATCCATTCATTCGAGGCGTGACTCGCATCGAGTTGCACCTCGTCATACAAGTAGAAAACGTATCTCTTGACCCTTATGTTGTCCAGGGTAAAGCTACTTTCTGCGAACGCACAGCCAGACTAAGCTTCATTCCTGCAGCCGAACTCGAGCGTAAAAGCTGCTATCGGGTCACGGTTCGAGAACACGAGATCCTGTCAAGCCTCGGCGGTACAGTCCCTGAGAGACCACCTTTCACAAGTCGCTTTGCAACACCCGCATAAACTACTCGAGAACTAAAAATTGACGACTACACTGTAGAAAAGAGTTGTTAGCAGCCAACGCCACCCGCAAACCTTAAGCACGACATGCTTTGGAATACTGAGAGGAAGTTGGCCGTAAGAGCTGTAACGAAGACGACAGAAATCGTTGAAAACACGATCAACGCCATAGGTTTGCTAGAGCCTCCTCGAATTTTCAGTTCGCGGGCGTCGTGCCTCTGCTTTGGCAGCAAAGGTAGCGTCCCCAGACCAAGCACAGCACGTATACTGAAAAGCACAGTAAAAAGCACCGCAGCTCGCACTCGAACGTCGTCGGAGTCCTGTTTAATATCAGCATCGAAGACACAGAAATACGAGGCGACGACGTTATTTAATGCACTTGCCACCGGGTCCGCTAGGTTGTAGACGGAAGTGACGAGTCCATAAGTGCTGCTTTCGAACCCAGGCTCGGCGATTTCAACGACAATGAGCATCCGCACTACCACGGCGATACAGTCGGCAAACCCGACAATTTCCATTGCCAACAGGAAGAAAAACTTGCTACGCCATACGTCAAAAACCACTGTCATTGCCACGGGGAAGCCGATAAGGAGGCCGCCAAGTAGCGCAACAAGCACCGATGTGTGCCAGCTCGTCGACAGGAGGTATCGATGAACGAACACGGAGGCCGCGACGCAGACTCCTCCATTTGCAAATGCTAGAAAAAGATTCTTCATGAAAGGATCCGTATGTAGCCAAAATTCATGTATTGCTGACGAATGAGACGCCGAGTCCAGTCCGAAGGATAGACACAGTTTCTGCAGGAAACCAAAGCAGGCAATTTGCCAGGTTGCGCGCTGCAGCATGATTCGCCAAAACTCGGCCAGCTTTGATCGCAAACTCGAGACAGCAACAGGAATTGGGTCAGCGTCAACAATTCCACAGGTTTCACAGAGTCCCCACGCTGTTGCGCCTAATCCAGCCAGCGAAACCACAATTAACACCATCAGCAACTCTCGCAGCGAGAGTTCAAATGGAAATGCGCCTTGATACTCCTCCGAGTTCATTCCCACCGCGACGAGTAGCGTCCCCATCAGTTCAGCAGTAAATCTCACTGCATGAACTATACTTTGTGACAGACTGACAGTGCGAAACACTTGTCGCTCTGCAATTTGGCTCTCGCGATGCACCGTTTCCACCATGAGGCCGTCACAGGCTGCATCCACGAGTAAATATCCTACCGAAGCTGCTGTGATGGCAAAAATCAATCTCGGTGCATCTCGAACGTCGCTGTAGACCGTCGTCACATCAGGACAAAAGATCATCAGCAAACCAAGTGTCACGAGCACGAGCATCCAGCCAACGTAGAGGTACGGGGTGCGTCTACGACCACCAATTGGCACGCAGTCCGTGAGCAGACACAGCAGAATCTTCCCATGCCACGCACAACCCAGCAGCGTGTAGGTCGCATTTGCTTGGTAGCTTTGCAACCCTAGGCGGAGCTTGAACAGTGGATACACCAGAGCTGGGACGACACCGTGGAAGAGGCCGGCGGCGAAGTAGCTGACCAGAAGTGCCAAGCTACGATGGGAGCGGTGGTCAGCCTCCTGCTCGTAAACCGTCGGCAATGGGGACAGCGCCGACTCGTAGAACCCGGAGTTGCTGTTGCTGTCGTCGTCGTCGAGTGGATTCACAGTGACAGTGGACGCGGCGTCGAATTTGTTGCGGCTTGTAACTGGAATAACAGTGTCGCTGAAGCTGAAGCTGCTGCTGAAGGACCAGGATGAGCAGTGCGGACTCACGAGGCCGTGGGTCATGGCCGTAATAGGTACGTGCGCTCGACTGGGGGTTTTCGGTAATGAGGCAAAGGAGCAACTTCACCTCAGACAAGGCTGGATGCCGTCAACCAGCTGACAATATGCGGTTTAAAAGGTCCACGGAATTAGTGTTTGTATTGCGCTTTGCTGTTGGGAGATATACGATTAAGTAGGCACGTTGAAGTGAGGTGTCTTCTGAGCCAATCAAATCTCTTGTGCCCCAATGTAGCAGTGCTTGGTCGAATGCAAAGGCCCAAGATAATGGGAAACACGAGGAAGGGGCAACGTAGCATCCTCCTGTTTATCTTTGTCTTGGCATTCGTGTTTAATTTAATAACCTGACGACTGTCACGGTGCGTCAACTTGTCTGAGCAAACTGCCCCCCTTCCAATTCCATTGTCTGGACTCAAGGGCGACGCCTTCTGTCTTACTTCCGCCCGATTTACAGCAACGGGTTGGATAGGCGTGCTAAATGAAGCAGCATGGCTCCGTCCACTTCTGTCCAATGTTCGCTTTGCGCCCCTCTAAGATGTTTTTGTCACCTGCGTACCATGGTATCACGCTCGCAAGTACCGTGAGATCTGACCACGATACGTCCCGTTCTGGACGGATAACAAATGTAGCCATATCGGATGCTGCAACGTGTCATGGCCAATCTTTACCGTCGGGTGGCGCCAATTAATTATCCATCACAACCTCTACGTGACGAGATTCAACGTCTTGTTTCGGTGTAGAAATTCTCTCCACCGTCATCGGAAAAGAATATAGTCATGAATCATTGTCGTCGATGCAAACGAACCCGTGCAATATGAATCCAGACGAGGGTGGGCAGCGAATAAAGCTTTGTGAGAGCGCAGTGATGGAACCAAGCGCCCTCGCCAACTTGACAGAAATTCAGTGCCGCGCTCTCAAAAGTCGCGCATTAGGGTCAGACAGAAGGAATCTCGGGCGTGGATGGTAGCATTTCTACCAAATCCGCGTCAAAGACACCGCAACGTGGAATCAAGCAGTGCTGAGCATGACTCAGTTAGAAACAATTTCATCTTTTGCGGTCATCATACATGGATAAATAGAGCTTGCCTTAGCTATGATATCCCGTCATATCCGTTTCGTTCCCGAATCATCGTCTTTGACCGGGCATCTCGACAGGCCAGCAAATTCAGCTTGCAGCGGACTACCGAACTCTTCTTAGGTCTGTTTCACGCTCCAAGGACACGAATGCCACAAACGAGAGTATTAGGACCAGTCGACTAACTACATGTACTATCCGCAATTTGTTATATTTCCATCCAGTCTCTAAGAGAAGGAGCAAAAGCAGTCGGTTTGTTAGCGTGAATCCTCTTTTGCCTTATCGAGTTTAACAGGAACATCTGATGTACCCATATCTGACTAAAAGGATCAAAACCCTCACCATAGAAAACTTGACAAAGTCTATGAAGGCTTAAGAGGTGATGTCACTTCAAGCAGTTTTGATACCATGACTAGCCATTTTCAGTCAGAATCAAATATCGCATCCATTTCGCCAGTCGAATAAAGCCGCACCGTTAAAAGCCCTTCCATCCATTTTTCGACGCCACCCCAAACCGAGAATGCCAGTCGCGGCATCCGTACTCATCCACGCACGGATTGCCGTAGATACACGAGCACGACTCAAAGCCGCGACCATCGTCTTTATCTGTCTTCTGCTTCTGGAGCTCTCCATTCCAACGCGCCTTCATGACTTCCTGATCGCGGCCCAACTGGTCCGTCTCCTGCTCTACGACGACGTAATACGTCTGGTCCTTTTCCAAATCTTGATAGGTACCTCGTGGATCTTCACGCACGAGACTGTCGAAGATGCCGTTCTCCTCTCGCTCGAAGCGTTCAGCGTTCGGATGCCGCGAAAGGCGCACCAGGCAATTGGGCATCACAAAAGACAGACAATAGACTTCGTCAATATTTGCTTGAGTGGTGGAACCTTCTTCGATCGGGAACAGTTCATCATAGCATTCGTAAATGATTTTCACCATTCCATTGCCGTTCAACTTTCGTAACTGCTCAACCTCCTCGGTTGCTTTGGCAGTTTTTGCAGCAATAATTGCGTTGTGTGATATATCATCAACTGGAGCTGGTAGATCTTCTACTGAGATCAATAGACCCTCAAATTCCACACTAACCGGTTGCGAGCTTTCTGATGCCGGTAGTGTCTCCCTTCTCATGTCTGCAACAGCACTGGCGCCAGAGCCTTCTAAGCCTTCGGTGCTACTCCCGTCTACCACTTGCTGTGTGGCGGGTTGGGCCATTGAAGGGGGTTTCACAGGTGCCGATAGCTGTGCACGAGTACCCCGAGCGGCGAGCTTCGAAGGAGATTTTGGGGATGCTTTTACTGTTTGTGCTCCTCCAGCAAGCGCAGGCACTGGTTTCCTGGGCATCGGAATGTCTTTGGCCTGGTCATCACAAAGAGCGGATGCTTACGAGACAAACATTAAAATGATTATCTTCACCGCATACCTTTCTGCTGGGTGAAGACGACGCCAATGCTGGCAACTTCACATGTTCCTTTTCACTCTTTCCCTGGAATATAATGGAACAGTCAATTGCTCCCACCAAATCGAACGCCTTTCATGCCAGGCAGGCAACGGATCATCGAGACTGCAAACACGCACCTTATCGGAACTCATACGCGCTGTCTTACTGGTCCCAACCTTCTGTGCCATCGCTCAACTGAGTAAAATGTGACATCCTGCAACTCACGACACGACTGCTACCGCGATAAGAATAACACGAGATATTTCAAGTGCAAAGCAAAGTACTACGTGGCATGATTGAATGTTGACAAATAACCTTCGTCTCAGCGAAGTCTTCATCAAGTTACACGCCAAACCACAATCGATTTGTCTCTTCGGTTCTGTCCGTTCAGAAATCGCAGCTTTGTCTGAGTTAGTGCAGCTGAGCAAGCTCTTCGATTCGCAACGTCAAATCCTCCACAGTAACTTGGTCCATGCCATCCAGCATGCCATCGTTGTTCAGCTTGTCCACAACCTTCGTCATCTGAGGCTTCGGCAAGTCCAAGAAACTTTCCACCAAATCTCCATCAATGAAGTTACGAGCTTCTGATACTGACCGCCGGTTTTCAAACGTGCGCCAATCCTTGTGTGAGAAGCCGCCGACGCCCTTCACGACTTTTGTAAGCGCGTGCTGGACACGGAGCAGGAATGAATATTGATCTTTATTGATCGGCAGAATGACGCCAATCATGCCACTCACAGTTCCGAAAAGCATCGACTGGTGTTGAACGGCTGGAACAGCAGGTGCTAGGTCACCCACGTCAACCATATCAGTGGGTCCGGTAGAGGTACTACTAGTAGCAACAGGAGCCTGCAATGAAGTAACATTATTGTTCTGCATCACAAGTGACCCATATCTGAAGCGGTTAACGAACTCGCCCAGGTGGAACTCTCCAACAGTCTCTAGCCGACCGCGCTCTTCATCAGAAGCTGCGCCACTGTTGCGTTGCACAGTAAATAAGTTGAAATCTGTCTCGCTGCCGATGTACGTGTCGTCATCGATAATACCCACAGCAGACATCCAATTGGAGTTCAGGTCCTTTGCGATCTCTTCAATCGTACCATCCAACTGCTTGTAGCTCAGCAACGAAATTGACTTCATCAGGTCGCCTACGACAATAAAGTCGCCTCGTGACTCCATATAAAGCACCAATGTGTGGCCATAGTGACCGCATTCCGAGACCAGTTCTTTCTCGTTGTCAGTGTTCTCAGTCCACTTGTAAAGCTGCGCCTTGCTGTTAACACCTGCTAGTACTTTTCCGTTGAAAGAATTCAGGCAGTATACTGCACCCTTCACTTCTTTTTCGGTAATTAACTGTAGTTTCCGCTCACCATGGATGCCCATGACTGCAAACACCAGAATCCGGCCTTGGTGCGGTTCAGCTTCTTCCTCGTGAATATAAGCCGTTCCAACTACAAAGTACGACGCGCTAACAGAGTCACCTGCAAAAGGGCATACGACCACCGAGCAAGGAGTCTCAAAAGGATCCAGTCGGTACGAATGTAGCACTTCGAACGTTTGGTCGTCGAACAAACGCACAAAGCCTTGGTCCACCTCCTCGCCAGTGTCGTCCACTGTAAAGTTCACGGTCAAAACTCCAAGAGTGTGCGATTCTGGGTCATGAGCAATTCGGCGTGCCCACTCGTTCAAATGAAATGTCTGGATGTGCAACTTTTGAATGTCGTCGACCGTACCAATCGTCAGCTCCTCCTCGGATGACAGTGCAAGACATTCCGGGAAGGATTCTGAGTCAAACGGGCACATCACATTCACTTCCTTGGAGTTAATGTTGGAGTATAGCAGTTTGTTGTTGTTCGAGTAAATGACCGTGGGCCGATCACAGGCAGCGAAGACGTGTGTCATATTTTTGGATCGGAAAGTTGACAGTGAGAGAGGCTGTGAGCCCAATGATACTCGTTTTCGCGTTCCTAGCGTTCCTTGCTCGACATTCAGCTCGTAGTTCATAAGACTGCCATCACCCAGTCCGACGAGCAAGTAATCCTTTCCCTCGAAAGTGTTACGAAGCACGGATCGCGGAAGCAGGTCAGTTCCAAGCGATTCCGTAGTCAGTTTTTCAAGCGTTGGTAGTTTCAAGACGGACACCGAGAAGTTGGTCCACAGTCCGACAACACAAAGCGAACTGCGAAGTGCAGCCATGTCCCAGTGCATTGACGCGCTCGCCATAGAGACATCTCCATCTACCGCATCACTGCTAGCCAGCGGTGTAATATCCACACATGCGATTTCGTGCTCCATTTTGACCTTTGTCTTCTCAGTAACCTTGCCATTCTCAACCTCCAGATACACGAGTACACCGCCGGACGTGGCAACTGCGACCTGGGTGGGGTTTGCAGCAGCGACGGTGATACGCGATCCAAAAGGCGGCGACCAGGTGGACGACAGTGAAAAAGAGATGCAGCTGATAAGACGCACTTCCGACTCGGTCACTTGAAGCCACACATCGCCATACATGTTTCGACACAACAGCGTCTTTACATTTGTGAACGCCGGGATTTCTTTCTCCTCCATCTCGTCCTCGTCGCCGATTGCAAGAATGCGGATCTCGTTCACGTAACTTTGTAGTAGGTACTTGTCGTGCTCTGCAGCGAAAGTCTCGCGAAGAGACCACATGCCCTTGATACCAGGTAGCTCAGCACTAGCTTGTTCATTGATTCCAATTCCATTGCGGATCACACGCAGCGTTCCGTCCTTGTCAGCGCCACTGCAAGTCACAATTTGGCCCTGGCCCTGACGATCGAGATCCATCACGCAAAAGTCGATAATCGGTCCAACATTCACATATGTGTCCAGGACTTCAATGTAGGAGCCATTCTCATCACGATCTGCGTTGAGCTTAATCAGCTGCGAGTCACCAAAGGTGCTGCCAATAAACACCACGCCGTTGTCCAAATACGACAAGCAGGAGGCAATATTAGTCTCTCCCAGCACCTCGAGATGCACTCCACTGACATCCTTCCCCGTATGTTGAAGCGCCACCACAGACAGCGTACCGTACTGGTCCGCCAACAAGAACCTCGATCCATCCTTATCCACAGCTCCATAGACCTGAATCACGGTACTCTGCATCGGAATGGCGTGGAAAGTGGTCCCATTATGGTACACAATGGTTTGATTCGACACAATCAAGACACCTCCCGTCGGTGCCGGTACAGGAATTAACAAACTCGCTCCGGATTCCACGTTCGACTGGCTCCACGGTCCTTCGGCAAAGTCCTTCTCCTTCAGCAAAATATGGTACGTCTTCAAGTGTCTCGCAGCCTTGTAGTCCTCGTACAGCACACAAATGGTAGGTTTGTTGTATCCATGAAGAAACTTAATATCAATGACCCTCAACTCGTCCAGACGGATGTTAAACGTGTCCCTCAAGATCCCCTTGCCACTGTCAATGGGGATGACTTTGAAGTAGCCTTCGTACAGGTTCATACCGATGAGTCGCCCCTCTGGATCGATGTTGCCACTAGTGACGATCTCGCTGCTGCGACCGATGGAGTCCCGGATGCTGCCGTGGGCCTTGGTCACCACCTGCTGCGTGGATGCGTCATAAGCCAGCACGCAGAACTGGAAGCGCTGCGTGACGATGAAGAGCCAGTCCTGGGGCTCGTTAGTGGCGCGGAAGACCTCAAAGATGGCGATGCGACCGTACAGGTTAATGTCGTGCTGCGGCTGCAGCCCCTCGGGCGTCAAAAGGTGCACCTCGAAGCGCGTACTTTTGGCTAATAGCAGGTTGGTGTCGTTCGGGCCCGTGAACGCCGCAGTGAGCGAGTGGGTGACGCTCGTAGGCTTCTGCGCCGTGGCCACGTAGTTGAACGCCATTTGTGCCTGGTTTCTCGAGCTAAAAGGAACAGGTCGGGGAAGCAACTTGGGCGGGAAGATAGAGGAGACGCCACAGGTGGAGGGTGAACAGGTCGCAGGTGCACGAGGAAGATACGAGACGCCGAAGAGCGAGCACCGGACACCACCTTTGGTGCGAGTTAAAATCTTCCGAAATGCAATTCAATTTTGAATTGATATGTGCTGGTCAACAAAGTGGCTACCCCATCATATGATTGACATGCGGTCTGTTGAATTTAAAATTAATAACCGGTACTGTTATTTACTGATACCCTGTACCGTATGGTCTTAGTCCTTCTCGACACGCGACAAGTAATTTGACCAATCGAAATTCCTGAAAAAAAATATGTTGCCATTTTAAAACGTCTGGGTTTGACTCTGATTTAAGCCGTGAGTAGAGACTAAATCAGCATGCTACCACATCGCGACGGGCCGGCCTTCCATCCAGGGCACGACCAAGAAGCGCAAGAGGATACATGCGCGTCGCAGTCGCATATGGGCACAAGAAGCAGGTACTCGACTACTTAGCCGAGCTGGACGAGTTCTACGGGGGAATAAGCGGTAAACAGCGCAGATCAAGATAGCAATTGATCAGCAAATGGCGTGCGGATGCTGACAAAATTCAAGCAGCTTGCCATGATGGTCATTCACGTCATTTCAACTTGCGAGCGTGATGTGGCTACGATACTATCCACATCTGCCGAGAAAGAGATTGTGTTGTGGATCAACTCGCTCAGGAAAGACGGTGCTCCAGTGTCTCGAACTAGGATGAAGTTAAAAGGTAACGAGGTAGCTCAAGAATGTGGGTTAACCGATAAACAGTTTGCAACATCAGCAACTTAGTTGCAGTTGTTTATGCGACGCCACCGACTATCTCTTCGCTCTAAAACTAAACAAGGGTAAACTACACCAGAAGATGCAGCTGAAGCCGCTCAAGCATTTCGTGCAGAGGTTCTAAAACTATCGTCGAGCAGAACTGTGTCCAGGTATTTAATGCAGATCAAACAGGTAAAATGAAATTGCGCAATTTTGATGTAGTGTAAATCTAACCTTTTTAATTTGTTTTCTTTTTTCTCCCTAGCTGTATTTTTCGAGTACGTACTAAAGCAGACAATCAACGCTAAGGGGTTAAAAAACAGTGTGGGCTCGGAGTGGAAATAAAGACAAGCAAAGGCAACAGTGGTGTTGCTTGGTGATTCTCGTGGTAACAAATTGGATCCGTTTATTTTGTTCAGAGTGCTCCTGACGTAAAAAAAGGAGAAACAAGATGCCAACAACGAGTTACGCAACGGTTTTGGTACAACGGTGTGGCGTGAAACTAAATCTCTTCAAGACAAATATCGGTCCAGAATCTATGGCAATAAAACGGCATGGTGGAATTCTGTCTTGTCGCTCAAGTTCTTGGAATACCATTTCGCCAATCGCGAAACTAGAGAAAACAACATCCTACTATTTTGGGATGACTTTAGTGCGCGCTGAACCCCGTCGGTTTTAGAATGTGCAGCTTCTCTGAATGTCGTATTGCTCAAAGTTCCATCAAAATACACCTACGTATGCCAGCCGGCTGACATATCATGGATAAACCATTTAAAGGTGAACTACGAGCGCTCTGGATTGACAGACTCAAGGAGCAACTTTTATCACACAAGCAACGTGAAAACAGACACCATAGAGGAACGAGGAGGCACAAGCTGATATATTCCATGCACAGAAAGAATTCGATCGAGTTTCTGCTGACCGCAAAATTGCTGCGTTGCGGAAGAAGCTACACGGAGAAAAGTTATCTCTTCGTGCGCCGTCTCGTCCAGATATAACCAAGTGGGTAACCATCATGCTGGACTCGGTTATCAACCTCTACAATTGTCAGTGGTTTTGCGAAGGCCGGGCTCCTCACCAATACTCGTGTAGTTAAGGCCGACGAACCAAAAAGTATTGGTCGACGTCGACGACCATCTCCAAGATTAACAGCGCTTTCACGTCGCACAAGAAGAGGTGTCGTCGGAAGACGATATTGGTAGTGCGTATAGTAGCGGGAGGGCGTACAGCGGGAGTTGGTCAGGTGAGGATTGACATGCTTAGATGAATCGCAGCCGGGCCTGCGCAAAACAGATTCGAAAAAAATAATAAAGCTGCACTTGGATATCAATAAAGCTTAGGAATTAATTGATCGTTAACTCACACCTAACCTAACGTGTTTGTCCTTTGTGGCTTAGGACTACGACGATACGGTAGCTCTATGTTATACGATAAAGGTTGCTTTTTGAACATACCCAAATTATTACTTGTATGTCCAAAAAGCAACCTTTATCGTCAAGCCTTTTGGCGAGCTCAACATTCGTTAACACTCGTTAGCGTCTACAAGACTCTCTCTCCTAAATAGTCATCAACAATGCATGGCATGTTCCACACTCTTCTGTGCAGCCTTGTCGGTGTGGAATGACCAAATTGGCGGTGGGTTTAGCCCGCGGGTCGTACAATTTTCCATCTCGGTCATGTTATGCTTTCTATAAAATCGAAAATGTTAAAATGGTATACTGTCTCTATGTACCCTTGCGACGTCGCCTGTCCAAGGCTGCTGAGTCTCATTTTGTTTCGCTTGATAACTCTCAGATCGGCGCGCTTCAGACTTGGATGAGGGTGCTTCAGATACTGACCACACTTTCTGGAATAAGTGATGTAGGTTAGTCCTGTAGGCTACTTGCCATGTCAAAATGGATGAAGGACGGCACGTTGGTTGTACAGTTAGTGAAGCCTCCATAATCGATACGTATGACTTGAAAGTCGATATTTGGTTGAACAGTTACAGCAAGCTCGTAAGAGGGTTGTACAATTGATTGACCAACGCGCTGAAGCCAAATTGCAAGCGCCTTCTATACGGTACTGCATTGAGGTGGCCCACTGCCCATTTTTTCTACGGTTTCCTTTTTCTTGTGTGTATATAGTTTTTTTTTTTTCATCTTCCCATGGCGCATCCCTGGGAACGGAGCCCCAACATTGCCACTGCGGCCTATAGCGACATGATCTCAGTCTTAGCTTCAACAATTCCCTACCTAATACACGTACGCAACGCAAAGAGCGGTAGACCTCCATTCAAGAATCCTCAATCAGGAATTATGGGGTTTAGCAAATTTTGCTGGTGTTTTCGTAGATGTTATACGCGCGTTCACGTCAGGGTCGTACAACAAAGCTAGAAAGACGGCGGCGCGATGTGTCTCTTACTAGAGACCAGAGTCCGTCATATTCGCTATTTTGTCCCTATCGCGGACGGCTCCATGAACGTTAACAGGTGCGCTTCGTAACTGACCAACCAGGAGTGATAAGCGGGAGAAATGAAACGTGGCAACCGGAGCCATCACGCATACACTGTGTGGATGCCCACTAATTTCGATGTGGAACACAACTCACGGAGCTCGCTTAGAACTCGATGGAGCCCATCTTTATCTTGTCGCGGTAGGACACCCCGTTAAAGTCCTCAACTAAGTGCTGATACTCGTGCAGGTGCGTCAGGTGATAGTGAGCGGTATGGTTTGGGATTGCCTTGTCCCCTGGCATGTAGTGGCACACGTGAGTTCCTGCATTCCTGTTGCAACAACCATAACACCACAAATAAAAACATGAGCGTGTGAGGGGAAAAAGGATATCAACTGCGTACTTGGCAGCTTTAATTGTGGGTGCGTGTCGTGCGAGCACTAGGACGTCGGATGGTCTGAGGCCGAACACCTCGCAAATGTGGAGGATCGGCTTCGGGTCTGGAAATTTCTCTTGGTCTTCCTTCGGCACAAACATGTCAAACTGGCCCTCCATCTTTAGTACATTCCAAAATTCAAATCGTCAGTCTTTTAATGCGGTCTAAGGGTATTATGTCGGGCACAAGTAGTAATGCGCTTACCTCCTTCAGGAAGAACTTATACTCGTCCTGTATTCATCCAATACCAATAAACCCAAACCGACGTTAGTGCACACTACTACTACTTTACATCAGCAAAACCTTGTGGCGCTGCATACGCAATACGTACATCCTGCAGTGGATCTGTAGGCGGAATCACAGCCTTGAACAATCCACGAAGATCCGAGTAACTCTACGCAAACACCAGCATCCGCGTCAGCATTATGTCATTGCCCTACGCGAACCCACATCATCCCAAATTTCTTAACAGCGTATGTACCAGCACTTCATTCGCTCCGTCGTTCACGATCCAAGTGGACAATCCCGAGGACGTGGTCGACCCCACAACTTCCTCCAAACCCGCCGTGCTACTCGCCATTGCCTCCTGCTTCTTTTTCTCCTTCAGCTTATTGATCTTTTCCAAGTACTTATCCCTCACTGAACTCGCTTGGTTCCCCCTCTTGTCTCCAAAATCCTTCTTACCCCGCTCCTCCCTCGCCTGCTTCATCCTCGTCTGCTCCTCGAACGCCGACTGGAGTTGCTTCTCTAAGTAAATCTCATCCTCACTCTTGCCTGCCGCAGCCTGTTCCTTCTCTTCCGAGCCCGTGACTCGCTCCAAAACTGCAGTGTTACAACGTTGATATATCCAGTCAGTCGGCATCCACTTGTCGCAATCCTTCCACGCGACGTACTTTGGCTCGGCAAGCCCTGCAACGTGTTTTGCAGCCGCTCCTTGACTGCCCACGGTTTGCCCGTCGAGTCCTCGTTCAGGTTCTTGAGCAGATCGCGCACATCGCTAACCAGCATGGACTGGATGGAGTTGGACCCGAAGAGCGACGACCCGAAGCGAGCGTCCCTCTGCCTCTCCTTCTTCTCCGCGGCAACCTTCCGGCGCTGCTGCTCTGTCAGATCTGCTGCAGACCGACCTAGCAGTGTGCTGCATAGCACGTCATACTCGATGATCACGCCCTTGAGCTGCTGTGCCGCAGCCTTGGCCAGCTTCATGGTGCGATGCAAGCTATAATGTGTGGTAGACATGAATGTAGCCATTTTGTAAAGTGGGGGATCACGGTGATTCACCAAACGTGGGTTGAATCGACCAATACTGTACAATTCTCAAGTTGGGAATCGGCAAAACCCATTCCATATGGTACGAAAGGTTTCGCCTAAGTCCGATTACGTACTTAGTGGTGATCATTGTTAACTCAAGTGTGTTTGGGCTTTCGGTCGATTTCCGATTCAACCAATCCACCGCGGAAACTTCGACTAGAACGCATAATATACCGGAGCTATTTATGTAATTATGCCGGACAAATGTTCAGGCTGCCGTATTCGAACTTTGACAGTGCACCGTAATTTTTGTGCGGATTGGCTGTTGTCTATGATAAAAGGTATGGATCTTGATAAGCGAAGCTTGGACGGGGGGAAGGAGGTTCTGCACTTGGTGCGAAGACCGGAAGGAAGACCACTTGAGCTGAAGAAGGAAGATTCGAAAGTGATTGATTTATCGGAGCTTACACTACCTAGTCTACCACATAGATATGCAGCCCTGCATCCAATCATTTGGTGCATCCAATCACCAACACTCCGCACTCGTCCAATCATCCTACTCGTCTAATCATCGGTTGCGTAAACAACGTACCGTAAACATCGCGGGATCGTGTTGGACCGGTTCGGGTTAACCGGTGCACAGTACCAAAACCCGGCAACCCTCAATACGCCCCCTCAATGCGAACACGCGTGGATTCCGAAAGACGCCGTCAGATCCATGTGGCGCGGTCCTGGCAGTGCCTTGGCCATGATGTCCGCCAGCATGATAGAAGTCTCGCAGTACTCGAGCTTGACTTCGCCGCGCTTGACCTCATCACGGATGTGATGGTACTTGATGTCGATGTGCTTGGCGCGACCATGGTTCACTGGGTTCTTCGTCATCTTGATGCACGACTGGTTGTCTTCGCGGATCTTGAGCTCGGGTCCAGTCTCGTTGGCAGCCGCCAAAATCTCGCATAGCAGGCGATGAATCCACTTGCCTTCTTGGATCGCCAGACTGGGCGCGATGTATTCCGCCTCGCTCGTAGACAGCGACACACTTGACTGTTTCTTGCTTCCCCAACTGACTGGCGCGCCCATTAAAATGAACGCATAGCCGGAAGTCGACTTGCGGTCCGCGAGGTCGCCAGCCCAGTCTGCATCCGAATACCCACGAAAGTCGATCTTGTTGCCTGGCTTGAAACAGATTCCATGCGTCTTGGTGCCTTGTAGATAGCGAAAAATGCGCTTGACCGCAACCCAGTGTTCCTCATGGGGGTTCTCCATGAAGCGCGATACATAGCCCACTGCGTACGCGATATCCGGGCGAGTAGCAGTCATCAAGTGCATGAGGGCACCCACAGCTTCGCGAAACGGAGCGTTCACCTTGGTCGCTGCGTCACTTGGAACCAGTCGAGTGCTCATGTCTACCGGACTCACCACAGCCTTG
The DNA here is from genome assembly GCA_033558025.1 of Phytophthora sp. 'mugwort'. Taxonomy (NCBI): domain Eukaryota; phylum Oomycota; class Peronosporomycetes; order Peronosporales; family Peronosporaceae; genus Phytophthora; species Phytophthora sp. 'mugwort'. Next base: position 2,275,333 of record JAUCEF010000017.1, on the reverse strand, counting down.
CACTCGTCCATACCGAAACGCTTCAGGATATCATCCACATAACGCCGCTGGGACATCGTCACGCTGCCGTCCGGGCCGTCCACCAGCTCGATTCCAAGGACGAACACACACTTGCCACTGTCAGTCATTTCGAAGCGTGTCTTGAGGTCGTTCTTCGTGCGTGAGATCAGCTCGGGTGAACTTCCGGTGACCAACACATCGTCCACGTAGACCAGCACGAGCACATAGTGGCCATCGACAACCTTGATGTAGAGGCACGGGTCGAAGGCTGAAACTTGAAAACCGATAGAACACACGAATTCGTCGAAGGTCTCGTTCCATACGCGCGAAGCTTGCTTGAGACCGTAAATCGCCTTCACCAATTCCAGGCAGTCGAAATCACCATCCAGCTCGACGCCTTCAGGAACCACGCAGAACACCAACTCCTTCATGACGCCGTACAGAAATGCCGTTACCACGTCGAGTTGGTCGAGGGGCCAGTCGAAATACTTGGCAATCGCGATGACCATGCGCAGCGTCACGTACTTGACCACGGGCGAGAACGTCTCCGTGTAGTCGATGCCGTACTTTTGCTTGAAACCCTTGGCCACCAGGCGCGCCTTGTACTTCTCGATCGATCCGTCGGCTTTGCGCTTAATCTTGAACACCCACTTGGTACCGATGGCGCTTTGTCCGCTGGGCAACTTGGCAGCACGAAACACACCACGAAGTCGCATCGACTTTAGCTCAGCACGAATCGCCTTGCGCCAGTGCAGTTGGTCCGGGCAGTTGACCGCTTCTTGGAATGTCGACGGCTCCGATAAGTCCACGGCTGCTTCGACCGCGTTGGCACTTGCACGCCAAAACACAGATGGAGTCGATTCTTCATCTTGGTCTCCAGACTTTTCTTCTTCATCTGCGTCTGTTCGGTGCGAAGGGGAGTCGTTCGGTGCACTTGCTTCTTCCAGTCCAGGTCGATGACGCACAGCGCGCGGTCTTCTGGCAGCTTCATCTTCGTCACTCAGGCGGCTCTTGCGCTTCCCTGCCTGTTTGTACTCCGTCTGGCGCGGACCATCATCGTCGATGTCGAGCGAGTCGAAGTCCAGGTCGTCGACATCTTCATCAGAAATCGACGGTGAAAATCCAAAGGTTGATTCATCGAAGTTGACATCGCGACTGATGACCACCTGCCCCGCCTCGATGTCATAAAGTCGATACGCCTTGGACACTTCTTCGTAACCCAGAAACAATCCGGCGCGAGCCTTGGGATCCCACTTGAGTCGCTTCTCCTTCGGAGTCAGGATGTACGTCCGACAGCCGAAAACACGCATGTGCTTCACACTCGGCTTGGACTTGTAGACGATCTCGAACGGAGTCTTGTGCTCGATCTTGGGTGACGGCAGGCGGTTCTTCACATAGATGGCCGTCATCGCCGCCTCAGCCCAGAAACACTTGTCCAGCTTGGCGTGATGCAACATGCTGCGGCCGATCGTGACGATAGTTCGGATGGCTCGCTCTGCCGTGCCGTTGGTCTGGTGCGCGTACGGAACCGTGGTTTGCTGCTCGATGCCTTCGTCTTCGTAAAAATCCTTGAGCGAGTTAGTCGCAAACTCACGAGCTCCGTCGTGCCGCACAGACTTGACCTTCTTGCCAAACTGCGTCTGCACCTTCATGATGTATGTCTTGATGCAGTCTTCACTCTCCGACTTGGTACGCAGACAGAAACCTTCATGCATCCGCTGGCTTCGTCCTCGATCAGTAGCAGATACTTGCTGCCGCCAAGCGAGTTTTCTTCCATGGGTCCGCAGATATCGAAGTGGAGCAGCTAAAATGTGTCGTAGCGACGCTTGTCACGGTTGCTTGGGAATGGTTTTTGGACCATTTTGCCTTGCTGGCAACCACGACACACAGTTGGTTCACTCGACTTGGAAGGTGCTTTCGCGTCCTTGATCATCTTGGTGTCGACCATCTTGCGAAGAACCTCGACTGGAGCGTGACCCATACGCGCGTGCAAATCGACCGTCCTTCCACATGTCGCCGCATTTGCCGATCGCTGAGGTGTGCGAAGCCAGTAGAGTCCATCCACGAGATCCGCCGTCGCCACCACTTGATTCGAGTCCTTGCGCGAAACGTGCATCTCAGTGCCGTCAAATATAACTTGAACTTGCCATGCTTGTTTATCTGCGGCACTGAAAGCAGATTCTTGCTCATATTTGGCACGTAAAGCGCGTTCTTGATCTCGATCTCGCGCTCGTCGCCGTTAGGCAGGACCACTCTTTCCACGATGGTCCCCACACCCTTGATGGCAGCCTTGTTGCCATCGGCCACCGAAAGTTCGCCTTCATTTCGCTCGATCAAATTAGCGAACTTGGACTTGTCGTTGCAAATATGGTGCGTGGCACCGCTGTCGACCGCCCACATCCCGGACACATTCTTGTCCGTCGAAACTCCACATTCCAGGGAAACCGCGAACGCCACTCGATCGTAGTCGTTGTCGTAGCCGTCGCTGTCGTTTCTCCACTGGATGTTGTTGGCCCCGCGTCCACGGCCGTTGCCGCCGCGTCTTGGCCCTCGGTTCTCGTCCTTCTGCTTGGTCCAGCACTTGTCAATGACATGCCCCAATATCCCGCAGTACGTGCATTGGCGAGGCTCACGGTCGGTGTTGAACGCCTTGGCCAGTCATCGACCACGTGATGATAGCCAGCGTCCATGTGGAGCAACATCAGTCCGAAAGCGATGTTGCTCGACTTGACGTAGTCGTCCTTGGCCCGGGAGTCCGTGAAGCTTGGCGCCGTCTCCCGGTTCACGACATGCCACACCGACTTGGTCAGGAACACGCCACGCATGTAGCGGTTCCACGTCGCGTAGTTGTCTCCGTTGAACTTGTCGATGGAGACCTTGGTCGAGACGTCTTGGGCAGAGGACCTGGTGCTTGGGCTCATAACCTGATAAAAGGTATGGATCTTGATAAGCGAAGCTTGGACGGAGGGAAGGAGGTTCTGCACTTGGTGCGAAGACCGGAGTGAAGACCACTTGAGCTGAAGAAGGAAGATTCGAAAGTGATTGATTTATCGGAGCTTACACTACCTAGTCTACCACATAGATATGCAGCCCTGCATCCAATCATTTGGTGCATCCAATTACCAACACTCCGCACTCGTCCAATCATCCTACTCGTCTAATCATCGGTTGCGTAAACAACGTACCGTAAACATCGCGGGATCGTGTTGGACCGGTTCGGGTTAACCGGTTACTGGTACACAGTACCAAAACCCGGCAACCCTCAATAGTCATCTTGAGATTTCATTCTGTCGTCGATGAAAGATGACGGATCCAAGGAACATGGCAACGCTAGTGGTGCACCGGAGGCAAAGACGATCTAGTTTGCAGTGCTGGTTGCAGTATGCGCGTCTTCGCGGGTAACAGGGATGGCTACAACGAGATCTATGCAGAAGGACAGGAGCACTGCCATGGCAGCAATGAGGGCAGCGACATTTCGACAATGGTGGTGATGAGGATGTTTCTGGTTAAGGTGACGGGGAAGGCGGTCGCGGTAGTGGGAGTGTTCGGGGTGGCCATGGGGCGGTGGTCGTGGTGCTCCAAATGCTCGTGTAAAGGGCAAGAAGGCAGTCAGCAAGCGACCTACACGAGGCAGAGCATGGGCAAATGAGGAGGTTCTCCTTTTGATTAAGGCATGGAAAGCTGCATCGCTACTGCGACTTCCTGACGGCCACGCAGCTAAGCAAGCTGCTGCCGACGTCTACTCAATCTATATTTCCCGCTTGTTGACGTTGAAGTCATAAGTTACGGTGTTGGAAATGGAAGGTGCTGGTGCGTATTTAGCCGGAATCGATAATACCCCGCCTCATACTGAGGGAGGATTAGTTGTTGCCGACCCCAATTTCCGTCCGCGATCAAGACGAGCGCTTGAAGGCAAAATGGGTTCGCAGCGATGCTAATCTCAGACCACTACAACGGCACCTTAGTTGGAAGTACGGGGCGGCCAAAATGGTTCGGTATTCCTACCTCCGAGCGGGCGAAGTTACTGAAAAAGTGTCAACGTGTTGCGTTCAGTTCTGATGACTACATTGCCCTTGGTGATGTTTTTGAGGACGCCCCAAGCATAACCAGTCTGTGGTGGCGTTGGATAAGGTTCTATCGCTCATGACAACGAGAGCCACGTTGTGAATTCATCACCAAAGGCCAAAGGGAAAGAAGCGTTCTCCTGTGGACGATTTCGTGGACGTGATTAGGAGGTGATGGCGTGAAGTCCATGGAAACAATTGCACAGCAAGATCGAGAGCTGTTCTTCTTTCATCAGAAAAAGGAAAACAAGAAAACGCGTGCGTTGCTACAAGTACTCTTTCAGGCGCAACCTTAGCTGACTCTAGCTACGACCATCTAACAGAATCTCGAAATTTCATGCAACTTAAGATCGCGTTTCTTGTTTTGTCTGCATCAATTTAATTGTCTGGACAGTGTGAGATAGTTCGCAAAGTAAATGCACGCCGATGCGCTTCAGCTTATGGGTCCCACACGCCACCGTTTTCATCGATCACGAAGTTGTGCAATATACAGACTGCACTTAATAGCGTTGGAACATCGTTCACATTTGTCCTTGAAATCTCGATTGCTTCGCTAGTACTCTTCACCTGACCTTGGCCACGTCAAACGCACACTCGATCGAATAACGCATGCCAGCCATCCTCCTGTTTAGCTTGCTAACGACGATGTCCTTTTTTTTCCGTCTCGACATTCTCATACGTCGTCATGATGTGGGTGGTGTTGGCGTAGGTCGTACCAGCTAACAGGAAAAGCAGGATCTTCCAGTTCTATTTCGACCCTGTTTGCAGGAATCCAGCCCTTGAGCGCCCGGCTTCACTGAGAATAAATCATGCATTCGTCCGCGGCGCTGTTGGAATATACGTGGCTATTTTCTACTGTCTATGGCCAACGAACGTCGACATCGAGAAATCGCCGATACGTCGACAACAGCGCTCATATTTTAGAGAGTAGAGCCTTTTCGGTTAAAAAAAAACGTATTGCTGTTTGGCCACGACGGTTGCACGATCGGGATATGGCAGCCATCTAGAGCAGTACAAGTAGAAGGCTGAGCCGTTCATTTTGGTTATGAGGTTGAACCCATCGCCCGCCGAGAGCAGGCGAACTCTGGAATACAAAGCCAATAGCCAAACACATACGTCATGCGTAAGAGAACTATGTCGTGAAGTCGTCAAAATTCCCATTGTAGGCACTAACACTGTTGCTGCAGTTTGCTATTACCACTGTGCTGCTCAGCATCATGCCGCCAGTGGCCGGCGAGGTGCCGCTGCTAGACTTGACCATGCCGCCCGTGGCCGGTGACCCTCTCCCATATTTGCCGCGGATGTAGGTGGCAGCACGACTCTCCTGGATTTGCTGGTGGACGGGGTGGCGGACAGCGCCCGCGTGGCGAACCTCATCGATGACAATACACCATGGTCTACCAGACTGGGTGCTCCTGGTGGTGCGGGTGCGCTTCATCGCAGGCAGCGCGCTGTTGGAAAAGGCGGCGCTACGTCTCATGGGGCGTGCTGCTAGCTGTGGATGAGACGCCACTTGTGCAGCTAGGGCGCGCTGCGCCCTTCCCCAGAATGTTCTCGGGGGCTGGATCGGCGCAGACGTTGGTCCTAAAAATTGTTGGTGCGCTATTTCATGCCTGGCTGAGGAATTTTCGTTTGCTATGCCGGAACATATGAGGGTGCCCAAAAGAGAGGGCCGCGAAACGAAAAGACTCTCACAGTTTTTGTCCAGTCTCCGGCATAGCGATATACCGGAGCCGGCAGTCTGAACCCATACTCCGGCATCATTTCCGGCATGCTAAACCGGAGCCTGATAGTGTGAACCCGGCCAGTGGCAGGGGGGTGCAGCTCAGTTATGATGGAGCTGATACTGAAGTAGCTGGATAGTGGAGTCAATCGACTCTATATATTTATTGAACGCATTGGCGCGAGAAATCAACCGAACCTTGGCGTGTCATGACCCCATTATGCACGATACGCTGAGCCATGTGAAGTGTTGGGAATTGGGAAAATAGGTAACTACTTCTATATGCCAGTAAGGTGCAATTGGCTAGCTTCTTACTAAAGCAAAATGTTTCGATGTAAGTGGCAGATATTAATACTGGGTATACATAACAGGGATGGACAGTTCTCACGGGATTAATTCCGCGACCGTGACTGCATAACGCATAACGCGTAACTGCGTAACCGACAACGGCACCGTAACCGTTAATGGCATCCAAATTAAGGACAGGAATTCTACAATAAGTCCTGTTCCGCTTGGCGGAGGATGGCGGACCCCGATATCGCACAAAAGCCGTCAACCGGTCACAGTGAGATGCCGAGGAAGGTAGTTGGCATGAACAAGAAGCGCAAGCGGGCCCTATACATGCATAGATGATCGTGCCAAGCGTAAGCAGTCAGTCGTTCTGAGGAACGAACATCGCTAACTACGTCATACTACCTGTACTCCTAGGCAAGTCGCAGACGACCTAGTAACAAGACGAAAATCGAATGGTGTAACGGCTCTGTCCTGACAATCGCGAAGTTGGCCCGTTGCTGCAATTCTCACCACCTCCTCGAGTTTCGATTAGTTTTATATTTGCAGTTGCAATGGGACGCATGCTGGCTAAATTAGTATTTTTGCAAGACATATACGGCGCGACATTCTCACATGGGGTCTAATGCCGGGATGAGGCCAGCTTCTAATATCAAGGGCGTGATCAGCCGGCAGCCCGGCGGAGGCCATCCTTCAAGCCGCGTGTTTGAAGTACACCGAGCGGCATTTTGTTTTGTAAACGCAGCGGCTACTACGTCTAGGCCGTTGCCCACTGGATGATGTCCAGGTAATAGCAACAGCAGTGGCCCGCGGCAACGGGGCCCAACCTTCAAGCAGGAACAATTCATCAGCACCTGCTTCGGGTAGTAACGTGCGTTTCGATAGGGTTTCCTGCCTGAAGGGCCGCTCAACGGAACATCAAGTCCGATAATGTAACTGCTTCCAGTCCGATGAAGCGATGTAGCTGCTTCGAACGAAGCAAGACCAGCGAAATACCACCGATCGATGGGCGCGAAAGATTGGTGTTGTGACCATTGAGGCTTAAGACGACGAGGATCCCGGAACGGTGATCGCTGCTGTCGACGCTGTACCGGTACCAGCGCCGCTACTCGACTTCGGATCAGATACGTCTCCCGTTGCGTGCGATGTCCTCGAAGCCTTAACGCAAGCCGGAATGCCATGGTCGTGCGATTGGTCAAGTGTGCGGCAGAGACCTGTGGGCGGCCGGAAAAGCAAGGACCCGCGTGTTGCAAAGTTCACGGAAGTCACCCTATCGACGACTGCAAGGCCGCTAATGCTCCGAAACCTAGAGTGTCATGTCGAGTAAAATAATCGGACTATGAATCTGAATGTGAGGCGATCAATCATGCGATGCTAGGGGCGATTCAACGGACCGGTGGTAGGCAGGCGCTATCAATACGAAACCCGGATGAAATCTATAAGACGACCCAAGAAATGTCGCCAAAGACGGTACCGAGCCCTCCGTGCTCCGATCAGGGATGATAACGATGCCTTTTGGAAAATGGTGATTTTTATAAAATACCGGTGGAATACCTACTACTAACCAGTCTTAAGCCACTGACTTCAACCAATAGATCTTGGCAGGGAACGTCGAGAACGCCAAAAAGTACAAACCGGTATGTTTGAGCTGTACCGGTATCAGTTTCTCACTTTTTTGCACTGGGCGAATATGAATGCCCACCGGTCATCCCAGGAAAAAGGGGAACAAAACCTGTTTATTTGCCATCCCTGATTTGGGGGGGGGGGCTTCGAGCTACAGTTCAACCGGGTGCTCAAGAATCATTGGGGCCTCACCTTCGAGGATATTACGAAAAAAACAAGAACAGGACGTAGACGTGACGGTAGACCGTTATGACCGTTAACCACGCGAAGTGTGAGCAAAAGTCCCGAGCCGACGCCAAGGCCGATGCCCATGCTGGACATGTTATCGGCGAGCGCGAAGGAGCAAATTTGTTTTTCGTGTTCGCTTGGTTTAGGAGGCAACTGGCACCCGGACCCGCACTAAATCTAGTCGTCCGTCACGCACCGCGGGATCCACATACCAACACGACTACCAATGGCGCCACCGATGCGATGGCCTATTTCCAGGGCGTCATCGAAAAAATGCTTAGTGATCTACTGGGTATGTGCATCCTTGCCCGATTGAACAATATCCTAGGTTATACGGAGAGAAACTATGCCTTGCTCGTTATGCTAGATCAGGTGTCGGCATGAGAAGTTTGGCTTAACGCTTCAGGCAAAGAAGCGCTCGCATCACAGCAAAGCTGTACGACGCCTGGAATCGAGCTAGCAAGACTACAGGCTCAAGGAAGAAGGTCAAGTTGCCGCGCGGTCCGCTTGCTGGTATTGTTTGGAATGATGGCAAGCTTGAAAGTGTCGAGAACGTACGTGAGGATGGTACTACCCGCATATCGAGGAGAACGCGTGACTGGCACCCGAAAGTACCGTGTCCACAAACTAAGTCTGCTGTAGTGTAGCACATTAAAAGTGGGGCGACACAGTACGTTACGGTAGCAACAAAAACCGATGTGGAGTCGTTGCAATTTGGGACTTTTTATACATTTTTGCACAGACAGGACGGGGCTAGGTATGCAGCAACCCGTGTGAGCACTTGTCACATGGGCTGCACGAATGCTATTCGCTTGTGCCCCCCCATTCAGACGCACGCCATCCTATCGGAGTTTATGCCGAGACGAATCCGCTGGAGAGAGACCGCCGTTACCGCCGAGCCGGCCATCGCTGACGGGATTCTCGAGGGATGGAAATCCTTTGACATCACTACGAGCAACTGATGTCTTGCGCTGTGCGCCCCATCGGGGAGCCGCATAAAATGCGCTACAGATTCCTGGATTGTAGTTCGAATTCATGCAGCGAACGATCCGAGCACGACTACACATGGCGAGGGAAACACCTTACCTGTCTCAAAACCAACCGTGTGTATCTCTTCTATTTTGGTGAGCATATCACAGTAGCGTCGTCTCCGAAGAAGAAGAAGAAGACGCTTACGTCGACACAAAAGGCGTTCCGCCAAGAGATGGCCACGCATCATTTGCGACCCCTGCGAATTCATCACGCGCTGTCGCGTAAATTTTCAACGCCACTAGAAGACCTGCCAGCTTAAGCGCCGTTTAGACTTCGTCAATCACTATTCTCGTACGTACCTAGAAAACCATGATCGAGTCGACGATCTCAGGAAGTGGGTCAGCGAGAGAGCTTTCACAGGAGCGGATAATATGGCCTAGCCATTTACCGTTGGCTGGGAGCTAGACCATGAAGGCAAGCCAATAGTTGGCAACGGGTCCGACAAGAGCCCGTTTATCGTTGACTTAAGCAGGAAAGCCATGATCATGAGGATGATGCTCCCGCCTGAGACGTTTATTCTGCACATCGATGGGACTTACAGGACAGACCACCGCGAATATCCAGTCATAGTCATCGATTTGTCTGACCGTTTCGACAGTTTCATCTAGTTGCTGTGTTCCTTGTCTCACAAAAAAAACAGTTTGTCTTCGAGTCGGCGTTACTATCGCTCCGCCGGTTATTCTACTGGATTACTCAGAAGGAACTGCTCATTCGTTATGCCATGGCTGCCGCTGATCAGGTGCAGTACAATGCTCTGCACTCGGTATTCGGACACTATCCTCGCTTCCAGTACCGGATGTGTTTCTTTCACGTGATGGAAAACATACAGAAAGCTATTAAAGGTTTTCCCTCGGGTGTAGCGTCCGCATTGGTACGCGATGTGTACGATATACACTTAGCACGAACAGAAATGGAGTTTCGGGGACTGAGGGATCGAAATTTGTTGGCTTGGATGTCCAATCCAGAATTGTACGAATTTGCTCACTAGCTCACTATATGAGGAGTCCGTGGCCATTCGGGCGATTGTGGTCCTGGCAGAGCTTCTCAACTCCGAGTGGTTCGCGGGTCCGAACAATCCGGCCGAAATATTCAACGCCGTGTTCAAGAGAGACTACCCTCTGAGACGTCGTCTCAAAATGGGAGCTCTGCTTCGAGAACTTGCTCACTGCTATCACGACCGTTCGTCCACGACTCGCCCCTTCAGCTTTGTGGTCATCCCTGCTCCAACCTTCGCGCGCCGGATGTCGGAGATGTCCAGGCAAGGCCTTCTAGGTCTGTGGAATGGTATTTTGCCGCCCAAGGGCTGTCAAACGTGCCTGAAACGTCCAATCGTCTTGTGACGCAACTGTTCAGGCCCCACAGGGCGTATGCTCAGACATACTTCGACGATATATTCGACCACAGTCGTGTAGAGCACCGACAGACTGACGTGGAGACCACATTGAGGACCTGCGAGCGGGGCTCGAGTGCATGCGCACACACAAGTTGTATGCCAACATTGACAAGTGTGTCTTCGGCGCTGAAGTGATCCCCTTTCTGGGACCCTTCATGCCAAGCGAGGCCTTCGAGCGGATCCCGCTAAGGTCAAGGCCATTGTAGACTGGCACGGTTCCAAAGAACCAGAAACCTTACGGAAGTGATTTGGCCTGGCTAACTACTTGCACAAGTACAGACAAGAACTATGCTGAGGTGGCAAGGCCACTGTCCAATCTCGTTAAGAATGATGTGGACTGGTGTTGGGACACCGGACATTAAACGGCTTTTGAAGCCATTAAAGAGAGTCTCCTTCAGGCGCCGGTCCTGGCGTTGCCAGACCCCGATCGTCCTTTCAGTGTCGTCTGTAACGCGTCGGACTTCGCCCATCGGCTGTGCTTTGTTGCAAGCATACGCTGAAGGCGTGATCGCGTTCGAATCTCGCCAGCTTAAGGCTGCTGAGAAGAACTATCCAGTTCATGACAAACAGCTACTTGCGATGAAGTATGCGCTCGTCAAATTCAGGGTTCACCTGCTCGCCTCCAAGCCGGTTGTGATCTACACTGATCATGCGTCGCTACGCACTGCGACGCAGTTGCCTCACCTCTCTCAGAGAATGGCCCGTTTGCTCTCCTTCTTTGCGGAGTACAACTCCGAGATGAAGTACTGACCTGGCAGGCAGAACGTCTTGGCAGATGCATTATCACGCAGGCCAGACTATGTGATCGCTTACGTCACGACGATGGCTTCGTCCGTGACAGACTTGATCCGCGCGGCGTACGCGCGTGACGACTCCCGCGTAGCTCTGCTACATGCGCTAGAAAGCGCGGAGTTTGCTAACTCAGCCATTAAGCTGTCAGCGCGGTTGCGCACGAGGCTATATCGATACACTCTCGATGATGGTCTATATGGCTCAAAGCCATAGTCATGACATGGCGGGGTAAGCAATGGCCGAGCCATAGGTCGCCTCGAAACGGGGGGAGCTGCGGATCAGCCGCGAGCTGTTGCTCTTGGATTTCGTCGAACAGATTGGTGACGACACCAGATCCCCTGGAATCATCTGTTGTTCCCCACGAAGGTAGCGGAGGTGCATTACGCAGGACTCGCGAAGTCGAAAGTCGAAAGGATTCGGAGCGCGCAGTTGGCGGCGCGGGCTCGACGAGTGGACAGGGCTACTACCGGTCATGGACTCAGTGTAGACCTCCTCTTCACCTTCTTCAAGGTCGTCAAAGAGGGCGTCTCGCGCAAAGCGTACGGGGGCACTGCCTCCAGCGGCTTCGCCGCCTCCACTCATGATCCTTTGACCATATCGGCGTTGTGATCTGAGTGATACTCTTGCACCGAGAGCCGCGAGGGTGCGGATGGCGCACGGTCAGAGACCTCTCCCGTACGGGATGACGAGGATAACGAAGGTGTAGGAGACACAGAAGGGTTTAGCCCGCGGCGAGGGCTGTTATCGCGAGGCGAACAAGGGAGGTCAAAAGACCAAGTGGCTGTTGACATCTGAGTGTGAACACTCGATGCGGAACAAACAGTGAAATGCTCTTGGAGCGGAAGGTTCCGGGTCTTTTTCGATTGATACAATCAGACCCTCGTGGATACGGTGTGTCCACGGTTTGGTGGGGGGGAGTATAACAGGGTTACACGAAGGTAACACGAGTGTAGCCGTGCTACGTGTCACCTTGTAGTAAGTGGTACTTGGTACCACTTGGATTCACGGGATTTCAGTACGTGGCCCCAGGGCCACCCGATATGCATTTGACGAGGTTAACTATGCTAGATAGTTAGAGTCATACATTTACACCACAGGCGGCTTTGACGCAGATAAGCAAACATAAAATAGTTCAGTGTTAGCATTAAAGAGAGTATTGCCCTAGGTTTAGGAATACCGACTCTTTGAGTTTCTAGTGGTATAACTAGAGTGATCTAAGCCTCTGCGGGGACCTTAGGGGTTAGGATAACCACAGCTAAGACTCGGGGAGTCATACATCTTCCTCTGACGGACTACGCTACGCAGCCCCGCTGCAGCTTGGATCCCCATCATGCGCGCTTGCCTGCTGTGGTGTTGCTTCGCTAGGCACGTGCCATGCGTACTGGCGGACATGTAATTGGTTGAATCTCAAGATCGGAGATCCTGATTGGACAAGAGAGAGCGGGAACTTCAAGTTGCTTTTTAGGCAGGTCCAGGAGCTAAATTATTGGATTGTATTAGCAACCCCGCTTGAAGCAGAGAGAGTTAGGCGATGCGCGTTGGACCAGATCCCGCCAGAGCAGAGTAGAGTAGATCGATGAAGGTGATTTTGTCTAACTCCATCTCAATCATTTCGGATTTCCTTCCTGCCTCACACTTGCCTTCAAGTCTCGCTCGCATCGTTCGGCTACACGCTCAATTATAACTTCCATATAATTTGAGGTCAGGATACCTGCAACGGTAGCCCAGCATAGATGTCAAAAATACATATAGTGAGTGACGGATACGGTAGGATAGAATATCGTTTCCGCTCGGACACAACTACTTGATACTAAATTCATTAATAGGTTATGACCAATGAAGATGCACAAGCAAGGCATTTGAACCAAGTATCGTACGTAATCAGTGCAACGTTTAGAGCAGTCCAAAACTTCGACAATTGGACATATGCTGTCCGAACGTCACGAAAAAAAAACTGATTATTACCATAGTAAAAGAAGGTCTACCATAATATCTTATCGCTTTCACGCGAACAAACCCGGCTTTGGGAGTGTCCGTAGACGAGACGGCTTTGTTGCAAACGATAAGACAATCGATATTAACGAAGGAATTGACCTCCGGAAACTCGCATGGCGTGCTTGACCAACGCCCAATGCGTTCGAGAGCTTTGATATTTACCGGCAAGGTAATATGTGGGTTCGTCGGTTCTGACCATGCTATACATCGTATTTCCAAATTGATGTGTACCTAGCGTTTCGAGACAGCTCGAAGGGGTCGCTGTTATCAAAGAACTCGGTCGCTAGCTACTTTGGCAACCTGAAGAACCACCTCCCAGAGCTGAATCTATGCATCGTCTATAAAAGGTAACATTATTCGTGGCAAACATTCGGCACCGATTTCATGCATCAAGCGCTGCCGTGCACCAACAACGGCCTCCTTGCTTTTAGCACTATCAGCATCCTGGGCCTATTGTTGCCGACGACTGCAAGAATGGTGCACATCTCAATCTCCTATGCTACCTCGTCTGACACGACGGGCTTGATGAAAAACCAGGTTGCCGTTTATCCTGGAAAGTTTTCGACGGCTATTACAATATCTAAAATCCGACCGGATTCTACGTGTTACTTCAGGTATTGCTTGTTTATCGCTTTCAAGCGCATGAAGTCTGCTTCAACTAGGGCCCTTCGCTTTTCAAGACCCCAATGGTTTTATCCACGCGCTACCTTTGATCACCATCATGCAATCGACGCTGAGTGCGTTTCTCTTAGACCAGCTTCCAGAAATGAGCAAGCCGCTGAACCAAATTCTCTCGATGAGCCCCGCCCCCCTTCCGCGAGGTTCTCGAGCCGCGAGAGGAATTGCTATCGACCTGGACACGTCCTGCCAGAATACAGGCCCGAAGCACAGATTTAATTTGGCCGGGCATTCACGCGTATGTGTCGCGGTTCAGAAATGGGGTCCGAGGTGTACCACGGAGGGTGATTGGTCCTTGACTAAAGGGCTTCCGTTGCATCCGTTCAGACGTGGTGCTGCGCAAAATGCAAAGGTAAGCATACGTCCTGGATCATGTAGAGAGATAAATGGAGCATGACAGCAGTATCCAAGGTTTTCAGTAAGCACCACATCCGAGAATTTAACGGTTGGCAGAATACTCGATGAATGGGATGACCAGGCAAGAGCGCGGCTACCCTCCCTGGGATGCTTTGACGCAGTGGTGCTTTCGTAAATTTGATTGCTTTAGAGTCTTCATTTTTCGGCTTCTCCGAAGCCCTGAGAATGTGCGACGACATCATCGAGGTGCTCACAGCCGTCGCTTTGCTACACTACAGTGGCATGCTTCAGATTACACCAAAGCGATATAGCGTTGTGCAATTGGCCTAACACTGAGCTGAAGATGCTCGTGAACGAGACGGCAATTGTGCGCGTGGCGTTCGATTAGTTCCTGAATACCTGCTCACATATGGTAATACCGGACGTTGGGTCTTGACATCGCGATATGGTATCGCTTCTGCAGAGCTTCAACCTGGTTGAACGACGACGGCCTAAAAACGACTTGAACTGTTCGATGCAGAATGGAAAGTGACATTGACAGCCAAAAGCTTAAGCTCACACCTCACTAGCTTCTCCTAGCACTACATTCTAGAACCCTGATAAACTTGATAGGTAGTTCGCGAAACTTCGACGATTCATCGCCGATCGTGAAGCCGTACCGCTTTGTTATCATACCATTGCGGATCGCTAGATGACGCGGATTCATGGTTTGGTGCTTCGCTCGACCAAGCCGCAACTGCATCACTACCATGTTCGGTTGTCCAACTGTCCATGCAGCCGCTAGCTTGTCCGACCCGAACTATATGGTGTCTGTGTGCCAAATTTATCGTATTCAGCAACCTCTAAGATCTTCCTCTACTCGATGTATATCGGAGTGTCCGGATCCTGAATGGGAATCAGCCAGTGTATTTCCGTCGTGCTGGAAAAAAGTACGCATACTAACAATAGAAAAATAACTAGTCGGGATCGAGTCGATCCATATATCTACCTTATTCACGGCATCAAGCACCAATTATTGCTCCCTTTGATCTCTGGCGGCCCTCTTCTGGGTTGCTTGGCTCTATAATCGCAAACGACCGTATTGCTCTCTGACCTTGTTTTTCCCTCTGTGATTATTATTTTCTCTATATATTTCTGTTCTCAGCAGATCCTCATTTCTCTCATCGTGCGCGCAAGAATCCTGCAGTCGCCCTCGCCCCGTATCTCCAGTGGGAGCGTAGAACCATCGAACTGCACGGCCAAACGGTGCGGATCACTCCCACCAACATAGTAGGTTAGCGGTCGCCTATCACTCTCGCAGTGCGCGTACTTCCAGTGGAGAATGCTTCACCACCGACGAGTGGTGAGTTGCCGTTCATTCGGTATGCAAGCATTGCGCCGAACGCCCTTAGTGCAACTGATCACACGGCTGGACAGTCCCGAAGGTATGCTCCCACACTTTCGGTTTAAAATCTCCAGCCCATGAGGTGTACGCTATGGTGAAGTGGTGGTGCGCGCCACAAGCGCAGTGCGGACGTTCAACCACCTGGTTGCGGAATAGGCAAACCCATTGAAGTACCTCTCCGAACCGTTTGGCCAGTTCATCATTTCAACCTAACACATAGTCTGCCGTAGAATGCGGGCACGCACTCCGATCCACCTATCCGCCCATGTTTTCCTTCGGAACTAGCACGTACGTCGGCCCGCCCTCACCTTTAACCATCATCAATTAGTTAAAAGGGAGTTTGCGTTGGGCTTTGTCCCGTGCAAAGCTCGTCAACCGACCGTGGGATCCGGCCACTCGCAGGGGCAGAGCAATGCAAGCATTTGCTGATGGACACAGAGACTTCGGACGACATCGTCCTCCAAATAATCTCTGTCACCAAAACATGGTTGTAGCGCGGGCACTTCATCGGCCGCTGGCCGCTCAGATCACTTTAATCTTTCTCCGTGATTAACAGCATGCACGCCTGTAGAGTGAAAAATCTATTGCTATTGTGTCGGCTATCCACTCATGATAAGCGTCCTCCCCGGAATCTACAAGCGCGTCGGTGCTCCTCCTTAGCGGCCGGTACCGAATGCTCTGCATAGAGGCAAAAAACGCTCCGGCCAAGGCAGCGGAGGTCCATAACATTCGATATTCCATCCACCCTCTGTTCCACGTGTGGGTCCAATGGCGACACATGTGACCCCGCATTCTCCTGCTGCACAAAGAATATCTGTGGCAGTTATACTAGCCTAGGTCGCAGGGAAGACCTTGTTTATTCCGAAGACAGTCCTCGTAGACTTTCCGATCGATCGTATCTAAGTTGCTTGCGCGCTGATAGTCCCCTTGGCTCTTTTGTTTTGCTTCGCTGCTCGGTTGCATATTTGTCCGTGAAAGACCATACCTCGATCTTGCCATCCCATCGCTGCATACAAATATTAGAGTTTTTTTTTACATAGGATATTATACAGATAAATAGGAGGGTACCGTTTTCTTGGCAGCCCTCATTTTTTTTTTATGATGGGGGAGCCAATCGGCTTTGAAAACATGATAGGGACACATGCTGCATCTGGGTAGAACTAATTTTCGTTTCCATGTAACAATGTAGAATGGCGGTGGGCCAGGTCTCTCAGAACCTTCAATGCTGCCTTTAATTTCATGTAATGTCCTGTTATACAAGAAGTAATAAGGGATTAGGCGTTACAAAAATTTAAGGGTCTCGACGAGGCGGCGGGGATGAAGAGTGAGCTCTACGGTACAGTGTGCGGAGCGCACGTCAGCCTGTCCTTTCATCGCAACCCGTACGTTGTATTAAGGCTGGTTACCTAGTTATTCACGTAGTTGTGCGCATGAATGCTGTGATGCGCGTAGAGAGAACGTAGGCGTTTCACCCAAAGGGAAACCTTTAGCACCAGACAACAGTCTGGGCTGCAGCAGAGTCTGGGAAGCAGCAGGGTCAGATCAACGCCAGCGTACGTTGCAGTACCGTTTGAGCCCTCGTGGGGATCACACGGGATCAAGCGTCATCACTGCGTCCCCGCCGGGACAAAGCAGGACGTCAATATGGTGGTGCAGAGCGCTGGGTCCACACCACACATATGTTGAAGACTCAAACAGTCTCACAACCGTATTGTGCTTCGACTCGAAGCGTAAAACGCGATCGTCGATAAGCGACAGTGCATGTCTTACACGCTCCAACTTGTATTCGCTAGTTAAAGCTGACTTGATAAAAGCGGATTGGAGCGTCACCAAGCCTTTCTTTCTTCACTGCCCATCGTATGTTGCGCCTAGGGATCCACACAGAGGTCGCGATGCGCCTATCGACGGCTTCTTTACCAACAGAAATACTTGCCAGCTTCTGGTGCACGTCACCTATGTTATTGCGCTTTCTGCCACTGTTGTTCGTTATCCGACAGGTCCCTTACCCACAGGAACACCCGCATGGGTAGTGGCGGGGTATCGCTTCCAAATTTGCTCGCAGTGGCCGGATCACGCTGAACTTAAGGACCAAGTCTAGCATAGGATCTGCGAGGCCATTATTGCTGATCTTGGGTAGCCCCACAATGACGCAACTACGCTCAAGGTCCAAAAGGTTGAACTTGGGCAAGCTTTCACGGCCGGATACGAACTTGTGCAATCGCAGCGGTCGTTCTGGAAGAGTGGAGGTGACTTGGCTGCTAAAAATGACAGGACGGAGCGGTAGATGTGAAACGAGTGGTCATGGAAACGGCGATGTCGCGCTTTCTTCTGAATGCTTAGTCGACCCTACCAGCTGAGTTGTTATTCTTATGGTTCAAAGTTCGTTTCGGTAATCATTTCCGACAAGTGGAATAAGTTTTCGGTTACGCAGCCAAAAGCCTCGCAACTCCGCAAGATACAAACCCTGCAGATATATTGGTAGCAGGAGTGCTACGTGTTCTTGTACAACGTTTGTTAGAACATAATTTACGATGCGCAATTAAGTTAGAGAGTAATTGCTGCAACCGACCGGAGCATCTCCACTTTTCGCAACGGTTTTATCATGCGTCCTACTGTAACCTTTCCCTATCATTCTTGCCTCCATACCCGTATACTTGTATACTGCACGACCACAAACTATTTCGCAAAATGTCGTCGGGAGGGAGTAGTGCTGAATCTTGGGCCACGGTGAAACAGCAGAAACGAGGAATGAGGAAGAGACAGTAATAGCGACGACGGCGTCAGCGCTAGGGGCGACGAAAATGCAGCCGGCGGCCGAGTCAGCGTTGGACCAGACTTCGAGGGAAAGCAGTTTGCGTCTTGGGAAGCATTCCATGGCTATATCAAGTAGCATCAGGCGCGGACGTATCCGGTCCGTTTGGCTGTGTGACTTCAATATTAGCATCTGCTAATATGTTTGGCTTTATAGGCGTTCCGAGTTCGCTCAAACAAAAGGGCAGCAGCTCGAACGCAGTCATCACTCGGTCAGAATCTGCAGCACCAAAAATTCCACTCCAATGGACAATTTATGCGAAGACGTGCGTATGCAGACATGCGGATGACTACAAGACAAGCGGACAAGGGAAACGACCTCGCCATGAGACAATGGCGATGGGTTGTAAAGCGCAGATGGGTTAAATACGCAAGGGCTCAGTCATGTACCAATCGGTCTCAATCGGTCTCATTCGGTACTGTCGGCTACCAGTCGGTTAGTCGATTAGTTGGTTGCCACCTTAAGATCAAGATTATCTCTTTGCTAACGTTTTGGGTGTTATATGTAGTTCATTGTGTTCTGATGGAAGGTAAACGTAGGAAGTCGACGAAGAGTGTGGCGGTGTAGGAGACTCGAAGGTTGTTTGTTGGTTAGCAGGTAAACATGAGAATGAGAAAGAAGATGAGAGCTCGTAGCTCGAACTACATGCACGGCTATCCTCTTGGACTCCTCTGTGGTCATTTGTCGACTGTCCTCCGGCTGAATACAAATGAGCATACGCAGCAGCCTGTCCTTCGGTTGAATACAAATGAGCATGCGCAGCAAATCATATCACTACGCTTGTGTGCGTCTCTCGCTCTCTCTAACTGCATATCACAGCTGAGAATGCTTGCACGAAGCTTGATTTGCAACATGTTCGAGCAGTTGGAATTGAGAACAAGACACATTTTGCTGCATGCATTACCAGGTTAAACTTGGGGCACAATCATCCATTGGACAATCCAACATATCAGCAGTATGAATCGTCGCGTTTGGCATGCACTGTTATATGCTTCAGCATATTGGCGTTAAGAAAAGCAAAACGATTCTGAAGTGACAATGGCCCATACCGTATTATAGACCATTGTCGTGAGTAGTAATAGCCAGCACATTACACCGGCAGTTTTTTTTCTTAGCTGTATTTAACAAGGAGAATAAGGCTAACCGTTTCTAATGCAATGCTACGACTTTGACGACACAACCTCTCGACCACCTTAGGACGAGAGAAAGCGCCACCACTTCAGAAGTAGTTTTAAATGCTCTCGTCTCCTTAGAAGCGACAGCCGGTGGTTTCAACGAGGACAACCTCTCGACCACCTGAGAGTGAGAGGAGCAGGCAACACTTCAGATATAGTTTCACAACCTCCTTGAGCCTCAAAAAGACTTGGATAGATTTTGAAAATCAAATTCAGATTGATCCTGAAGGATAAACTACTAAGTATATAAGCAAGGTTTCAATATTAACAATGTGCAACTTTATTATGAAAACTGGTGAGCTGTGTCCAAAATCGAAATCGAAGGAAAGATGCTGGATCCACCCGATAAGTAAATTCCCTGTAGCAGTATCGGATATTGATAAAGCAGAGAAAATGATGGATATTATTTTTAAGGCTCGACTCCATCATAACGTTTCATGTCCATGTGGTAAGTCTATGAAGCGTTGGAATTACGCGCATCATTGTACGTACCCAAAGCATAAAGCTTGGGTTTTGACCATGCCAACTTCGGAGAACGGGCATTTATGGAGTATAAAACCGCTTGATGTAAATGCTAACATCTTGGTGAATGATGAGCGAACTAATGGATTTACTTCAATGTAATGAATCCAGTCATACTTTTTTTTCTTTCAAGTTTCATATGGGTTATTGAGAGAAAAAAAGTCATTGTCTTACATCAGCTCATCAATAGCAGCACATAGCTTCGGCGCCTTTTCCGTTTCGAATTTGGATGCACGCAATCACTGTAGATATTGTTCATCAATAGCAAATACTTGCTTTACTGACTTGCCCTTGTACTTCCCGAAATTTAGAAGGTACGATCCATCATCGGTCTATTTGCAAACTTGCTCACAAGAAAATTCGCAATTTCCTCATCTAAATTTGGTTGATTACGAAGCCAGCGACAGTAGTTAGGATCCTTTTCATACATTCCCTGGATAGAGCAGTCTTTGTACTTCCCGAACGTAATAGTTGTGTCCATGATATCTATATAGATAGCTAGCATACTTTATCAAAATATTAATTATTTAAGCCGTGGTGAAATCGAGTACCTCACCCGTTAGACGATCGTAGGAGAGCTCTTGCTTACTCACAACCAATACGAGCATGTTCGTACCCTGGCAACCAGCATTAACACCTTGGACATGAATCGCCTGAGGTACATCACGCTCCGTTAGGCGGCTAACGTCAGCAATCAGAACGCGGTTAGTTAGCGACCAGGTCTGATAGTCAAGAAGACCATTCACCAGCTCAGGAGTCAGATCACCATTAATCGAAGCGATCTTAGCGATTTCATTAGTGAAGTGGTGGAAGTCATAGTCATGGCTGATGTCAAACGTCTGCTGGGAACCAATACGAACGTTAAAGTTGCGAATGCTCGAACCAGGGTGAAGAGTCCAAGGAGCCGAATCAAACGGGCTCTGGAACTCTTGTACAGCAGCGGAAGCAAAACTACCAGTCTGTTCAGCAAAAGGAAGGAGAATAACGTACTTAGCGTTCTTAACAGAAGCCGATAGCTGAAGATCAAATGCAGCATTAAGCTGAGTCGATTGCTTACCAGTACCAGCGCGCTGGTAGAACCACTGAGCATAGCAATCATGTATCGAACCTTCTTTACGGGCTTGGAGATAATATCCTGAGGGTTCTCAAGATGCACGAATGGTACGTACAGACGAGAAGTAGTGAATGGCATGTAAGTACCATCAATAGTAGGTTCAAGAGCATTAACAACAGCACCCCAGGAAATACTGAATGGAGCAGAAGCAGCGAGAATACCCGCCATAGGATTACCGGTGGAAGAAGCCGCAACCATCACAGGACAGACACTACCACTCGCGAGGGTAGTACTGGTTAGCGACATACCCTTCGTAGCATCTACAGAGACACTAGAAGTGCCCTGATTGACGCGGAAACGGAGACGGATTTGAGGATTAGCCATGAGGTCGAGTTCCTTAAAGATGGGGTGTAGATCGGTTAGGTTAACATTTAGCATGTAGTTCCACGTTCCCATGATAGCGTTAGCAGTAGCAGCACCAGCTACGAAAGCATTACGAGCCGTTTGGTTAGCAATTGTGGTAGAAGCAGCAGCCCCACCTACTGAAGTCCACGCCGTAGAGAAGTCAGAGCCAGCATTAGGAGGGTTCGACAGCAGGCGCTTTACGAGACCATCGTTGGGGATAGAGGCACCACCAGAAGGACCGGTGGTAGCAAACGAAGATGAGAATGCAGTAGTGTTAGTGTATCCATCTCCAGTAGTCGAACTGGTGGCAGAGCTGTACAGAGCAGACTGAGCGGCATCAGGGAATAGGAAGGACTCCGCTCCATGCTTTCAACGTACTGAGGACTATAGCTTGTCTGAGCACGGACATTGTTCCAAAACAGCTTGTAATCAGCCATCGAAACAATGGTCTTGCCATTGAGTTCCAGCGACATGCTATCGATAACATTCCAGTTGCCGCACTTTAGAGTAGCGCAGAAGCGATTGGCAGGCAGAGTCTGAGCGGTACCACCATTCTTCATCGATACCTTGTATGGGAGCATGATGTAAGCATCGCGAAGACAGGCAAATCCTTCAGAACCGTTAAGCTGAGCAATGGCATCGATAGTAATGACACCATTCTGGTACGAACCCTGATTCAGGTCGATAACAAACGGGACACGCTTGCCTGAAGATACCTTGATCTCAGGATCGCTCTTGAGCGAGCTCTGGTACAAATATTGGTCGAATAATTGAATTTCACTCATCGTTGAATCTATATGGTTTCTAATATACTTTTCATGAAATTAGATATTATGAGCGACCTGGTCAAACCAATCACATCCGACCATGATCTGATCGAACTCGCGAAAATAATTGGAGTACATCTTGATGATATCTATGAATCTAACGAAATAACGAAACCAATTTCGAAGAAAGGTTCATATCTGGTTTTACTTAGACCACCTAATCTCGATGTAGGACACTGGCAGGCTGTCCATAATGGTGAATTCTTCGATTCAATGGGAGAAGCAGCACCAACGAAATATGGTATCGGGAAGTATAATCCCAAGCAGTTCCAAGGTACGTATGGTGATTTTTGTGGAATATGGTGTATGCTCTGGCTATATTCCAAGCAGCACAATAAGCCACAATTTTTTTCAAAAATGAAAGATTTAAACTTGACTATTATATAGAATTAATCATGGCTTTCAAGGAGTTATCAGTTTCATCAACAATCCCCGAGGCGAAGCTCAAGTGAGCGTTCAAGACCGGTACATTATCGCTGTCTAAAGATGATCTAAGTGGAACCGGAGCTACACTACATCTACACCCTGAATCGTACGCTAAAGCGGTCAAAGCACACAAAGCAGGGAAAGGCACGCGTCTAACTATCACAAAGAAGGAAATTGACTATCCATTCAAGCATATGCAAGGAGGTGGCATGTATGGAGCGAGTATTTGGTCCAAGATATGGGGAGGCATTAAATCAGCTTTTAAGTTCGCTAAAAATTCGGGACTATTGTCTCGCGCAGCTGATCTCGCTGTTCCCGCTCTCGCTACATATGCTGGACAGCCATCAGCGGCTATTCCAGCAAGAGCAGCCATTCGTTCCATGACGGGTATTGGCGTTTATGACAGTTATTCTGATAAAGAGGGTGGTCGTCTAACTATGACTGACGTAAAGAAAGGGGCAAAGCGAGCTCTTTCGTACGCAAAGCGAAAGGGGGTTCTAAGTGATGGGGTAGATGCGGGTGAAAAGTACCTTCTATCCAAGGCGACCAAACCTGATCATGAAAACCTAATCAAGTCTATTTGCGGAGAAGTAAAGAGACGATATGATGTCGACGTCGCCAAGCCAAAGGGTAAGAAATTTGTAAAGGGGAGCGAAGAAGCTAAGGATCACATGGCTAAGATTCGCGCAATGCGTAAGTCTGGTGGTTCATTCCGTTTGTGAGAAAAAAAGAAGCATTAGCTACCTTATTTTTTTGGTCTTAGCAACAGCATGATTGAAACTGAAGTATCACGGAAGATTACCTTCTTGTCGTTTTGGTTATAAATACTGATAGTAATCGTAGATCGAGAACCGTTGTGGCAGTTCATCCACGCATACTGACTCGGTTTATATGAGATTAGCTTACCAATTGCTGTATCACCTCTATCAAATGCACTGACAATATCACCGGATGCAACGTACTCATTTTTGATCAGATCGCAACGTACGATGTATGAACTTGTGGGATGAATCGGAGGAATGATGTTAGAGAGCTGAGCACTGGCAACAATCGCGGAGGCAGCAGGATAGGTACCTGCGGTTAGGCCAACTACCTTTCCAAACTCGGTATTATCGATAATAAGACGAGGAACGCGGGTGGTGGTAGGTAATCCAGTACCTCCCGCTGAGTATAGACCAGTTGCAGGTCTTGTCCAAGTACCTCCGAGAGTTGGCAATGTTGTTGGAGTCGGAGAAAAATCGAGCTGACAAGCGTAATGAACACTGTTTTCGCTAAGCTTTAGGTAGAATACGTTGTTTCCACTTGGATCGATCAAATATGCTCCAGCATTAACAAGGGCTGTCTGAATGCTGCGATTGATATCATCGTAAGAATAAATACCATCCGGTAGAGTGATACTGATAGTAGAAGTAGTAGCCGCAGTCGGGACTTCAACCTTGAAGCTTGTGTTTTGGAACTGCATCGCATCGATATTATATTCCGAGTTGTACATGCTGATGCTTTGGACTGCGCATACTACATCACGAAAGTCAGCAGCTGAACCAGGGAACGAGTATTTCCAAGTTGAGTTGTATCCATCTTGGATTAGGTTGGTACTGTCAAGTTTGAGAAAGCTCGCCATTTTAGTTGTATATGATGTTAAGCATTTTTCTGATTGATTAATTGGAATTACTCTTCCATCGCAATAGGCCTATCGAAGTTGTACCTGATTTGTCCCTTCACAGAGTCAATGAACAACATCTGTCCCTTTTGCTCAGTGGCTTTGTTGTAGTAATAGACAATCGATTGGTCATCAACTCCCTTGATACTGAAGTCCTTGACCACCATCTGCAAATCACGCTTCGAACTAGCTTTTAGGATCGCTACGTACTCTGAATTCAAGCGAATCATCTTATCAGTAGCAAAGTAGCTGTGGCTAAGGAATATGGTTGATATTTTGAAATGTCGGCCCCTGGTCATATAATGTGAAAAGATATTCTTCTGAAGTAGCTTATCGTTGCTATAGTCATCTATGATGACAAGCTCAGGTTTGTTAGAACTCATAGGTGTATGACGTACTTGATCAACTTTTGGGGGTATATCTGGATCAGCAAAAGTAATGAATCTTCCAGCTTATCTCGGAGATATTCGTACAATTCTTGGTGTGGATTGCGCGCGATGATCGTTAGATGCGCGAACACGTGAGGAGAATGCTTGAGGATGAACATACAGAGATTGTTCTTCCCGCTGAATGAGGGGCCAAGGACAACCATTCTAAACAACTTTTTGATGTCAAGTGCAGACTTGAATTTCTTTGGCAAGGAAGCGCCGAAGTCTGGACTACCGCTCATGATCGTGTCTTTAATCACTCGATCTATATAGCTCGAGACAAAAACAACTATGAGTTCAGGTTTCTCTTATCCCCAACCAATTTTTACATCACCTATCTATAACCCAGCATTCTATCTAACATTGGATGCCAGTGGATATCTTACATATGAGTATGCGCAGACGCTTTACCTCGATAAGAACGATTACCGCCTCACTTACATAACAAGAATTACCCAAGGAACAGCAACACAAGGTATAGCCCTCGTTCCAGGTACCAATAACGATATTAGCGGAATTGGGGCATTATCATGTAGCAGTCTAACCGTGAATGGTTCCAGCGTATCATCTCCTCCCTCGTACGTAGTAGGGATCACGCTTGGAACGGCAGCAAACAACAAAGCGTTGGTACTGGGGGCATCCGGTGAAATCGGAACGATTATCTCGCTGACCGCTACTCAGATCACTGGTACGCTACAGACGGCAGCGCAAAAATTATTATTACATCGGTTGGAACGCTATCAGGGCTCACAATTGCTGGCACTTAACTTTTACTGGTGCTTTGCGATCGGTCAGTGGGGTGAGCAGCATCTCAGCAACTTCGATTACTGGTACTCTACAAACCGGAGATCAGGGCAATATCACATCCTTAGGTACTCTTAGTGGGCTAACGATTGGAGGTAATCTTGTATTTTCAGGAGCCGGACGGACGATAACAGGATTGTCATCGGTATCAGCGACGACTCTCACTGGAGCGCTATCTACAGCCGCGCAGGCATCGATCACGTAAGTTGGTACTCTATCTAATCTCACGCTATCGACTGGAGGGGTGGGATTGAGCTGTCAGAATATCAAATTCTGGAATTCAACCACCGCATTGTATGACAATTTCGACCATTTGGCTTTTATTGGATTCTCTTATGGCGGCGCAGTCGCTCAAAAGGCTCTTGTGGTAGATGTTAATAAAGATATAGGGTCGATCCGCACTCTCTATGCTCAAAATCTAAATGGTTCGACAAAGGTCAGCGGTGTTCTCGCTGACTTTGGATCCGTTAGAGTCTATGGGACGGATGTTATTACATCATCGCGCCATATTGTAAACATCGGTAATATCACGTGTTCAGGAAGCACAAACGCTTATGGCGGGTATCTAGTCAATTCATTTGCTTTCGTCGATGCGAGTCGAAATATATCAGCAGCAAGTCTTTCAACAACTGGCGATATAACCTGCTCTGGAAATTTTAATGGATTTTTAGCATATGGAAATCAAGCTAATATAACAACGGTAGGAAGTCTAACCGAGCTGAGGGTTAATTCAACTCCAACCAACGAACATTTTTCAATTACTGGTTCAGGGACTGACTATTTAGATGGTTCTTACACACGGATGTGCTCGTTTGCCGGATCGAATACCATACCTGTTAAATTTCAGATCGAGGTCAACAATGGCTCTAATACGACTTCTACCAACGCGACATGGATTGGTAATTATTCAAGCAACGATCTACGTTTTGGAACGGGAGCAGCTACACGCATGATATTAACTAACTCTGGCCGACTTGGTATTTCAACAGTCTCTCCGTCAGCCCCATTGCATGTATCAAATACTGTTAGTTATACGTGGAATAGTGGGGGAATATAGGATTGACAGTCTATAGACTAAGAACAGATTCAGGAGCTACGGAGACGGCTACTGGAAGTCCTATAACATATACAAATGTATGTGCGATATTCAATGGTTATATTGGATGTGAGGCCATGGTCATGCAAAGCGATCGACGCTGTAAGCAGGATATTAACGAGGTGCCTATAGAGCGCGTTGAATGTCTCTATAGATCATTGAAAGTGAAACCCTATAACTGGAAACAACATGCAGACAAGCCAAAAGAGCTTGGTCTAATCGCTCAGGACGTTCTGGATCAGGGATTTTTAGATTTAATCGCTTGGATTCCTGATGGAAGCGAGGAGCTTCAAACCAGTACTGATCCATGGCTAGAACCATTAGGAGTCAAGCTTCACGTAAATTATTTCTAAATTGAGCGTCTATAATGTGAGAATGATCCAAGCATTGATGGAAAGAATAGAATTGCTTGAAACTCGTGCGAGGCTTACTACAAGCGGCATGGCCCCATAGACGATGATAACAAATACACAGCCGATTGGTTTTCAAAGAAATATCTTTGGTAGTGTATAGCATAATCATGGGTTGCGGTCCGAGTAAAGAGCTCAAAACCAATTTAACTACTGATGACCCTAACCAAATCGTGGGATCGACGATGCCCAAGCTGACAAAATTATTGTTCTTGGTGATAGTGTGTTCCTCCCAACCAAAAGTCCTGATGGCGAGTCTGCCATACTTGAAGTTAGTATCAGCGATAAAAAAATAACATTTATGGAGGATATCGAAATAAACTCGTGCGAAGTGGTATCGCTTAGATAGCAAACGTCTTCACAGTCTTTTTTTTCTTGGGTTGGTAAGCCCACATACGACCACCTCGGTTTGGGTCGAAGCATCTACCTTCTTGATTGACTTATCGAGATCAGTTGCCCATACAGCGGCCTGAGTCATCTGAGGGCGATCAGGAATGATAAGATTCTTCATGATAGCTTTGAGTTCAGCGACGTTGTTATCGGCGTTATCGCCATAGCTACCAGCTGAGCTGGAAATAATGCGGGGGTTAAAGAAGAACATGATGTTTATGATGTTTATAGTAGTCTCGTGATAATTTCTTTAGATTCTTTATCATCGATGAGACGATTGCTGTACATATACACCGTGAGCGACTTGAGCTGCTTGATGATACTCGGATTATCATTCCCTAACTGAATCTCCCCCTTGAGCTTGTCATACTCAGCGCGAAGTGTTTCAAGTGGATCCGTGAGCTTATCGTGGAAATTATACTGAAGATGCGTTATCGCAAGAATCTCCTTGAACATTTTTTTATCTTCGATACTGAGCTTGTCATACGTAGGTTGATCAATATGCTGCTTATAGACAAGTGTTCTAATCATACCTTGGAGACTATCACTAATCTGACACTTAGGCCCACACTTGCGTCGATTAGGTTGAACCATAACAAGTGTCTTCGCATCGAGGTCAGGAATACGAATGTACTTGCTACCAAGCTGGCGATATACGTAAGCACTCGGTGTAGCTAAGCCCTGAATCTCATTGAGATTGTAGGTTCTTCCTCGTCTGACCAACCCGTCGAGTGGGGCTACACCTGCTCCTCTTAGACCACGACCCTTCAATCCGCTTCCGCTAACCTTTTTTATCATATCATTCATAATTCCTCTAACCGATTTATCATCTTGTCGATCAACAAAGTCATCTACACTGATTTGATTCTGAGCTGCATTACTGTAAGCTTTAGACTTCGCGTTGAATACAGCTTTTGTTGCCTTCATAGCTGATGTAGCTGCCTTGAGAGCTGATCGAGCTGATTTTGAGCTATTTCCTTTGACTGCCTTCTTAGCCTCTTCATAACGCTTTTGCGCTTCTCCGTATGATTGGTAGGCGCGTTCAGAATCATCATGAAGCTTCTGTAGTTGGTCTTCACTATCAACCTGAGTATATGGTTCAATACCTTGTCGTCTGATACCGTGAGCCGTATTCAGGGTTGCTTCATTCAATATTTTAAGATTATCATCAAGATTTTTGCGCATTTGCTGATCAAGTTTCTTACTTTCAACCAATGTTGCTGCTTCCTCATCATTTGATGGGAATGGATACTCAACTTCCTTAAGATATTTATCCAAATCCTCAAATCCATCGAGCAACGACAGGAATGTATGCATCCATCTGATATTCTTCATCAATCCCTTCCACGCCTCTCCAGATACTTGCTTGTGTTTTCCATTTCTAATATTCAATGGTCTGGTTAGAGATGGCTCACCAAAGTAGTATTCAGGATGAGTTTTAACATTACCCCTAGCCTCAACGATAGGTTTGAGTCTGAACGGGATTTTAACATCTTTAGAATTGATTTGCCTGTAATAATCAGTTAAGATTTTTTTAGCATCATTGTCGGCGTTAGATAGACTTTGATTCATATCTTCATCAATTTATTTCTCCTTAACACCGATCACCTCTAATTCAAGTCCTTTCGATCTGACCATATCTACAAATGATTTGAGCGTAAGTTGCCAATTGACCTTCTTGGCGATAGCCGGCTTCATTTGATTACTTTCCTTACCAAAAACACCAATAGTACTTCCCTTGATCCATACATAACCGTTCGCATCAAAAGGGGTTGCTTTGTTGGTTCCTTTGAGGATATGAACAATCTTCTTCATTAAACCATTGGATTCAAGTAGTTCCTTGTTTTATCAACGATCAAATACATTTTTAATTTACTATCAGCCTGATCAGAAGTTGTGGATGTTGAATTATCGAAGGGAAACTGTCTTCAAGCCGCTGTTTGCTTTGTTTATAGTCAAGCGGTGTGCTTGATAGGCTACGCTTATTACCAATAAGCCTCTCCCATACCTGATGCGGTGCATTTTTATCCTCTTTACCCATCTCATTTCGCTCACGTTTCTCATTGACATAATTGAGGAATCTAACATCGTTTGTGATGACAAATCCAATATGATCGTATGTCTCTTCCCAATCAATGTTTGGAACTAAAACAATCTTGTTCAATCTAATACTGTATGTCTTAGCTCCGTTTCCAATATTATACTTCGTTTGCTGACGTCCATTAGAAGCAAGGGGATGAATACCGAGTTGAGCAAGAATCGGATAAACCTCAAATATTTCCTCAACCGCTTTCTTAAATTCGCTTTGAAAGATTTGCTCATCATCGCTAAATAGAGTATCAACTGTTGGTGATTCATCCTCACCAACCGCGACATCTGATGTAATAGGTCGAGCTTGAACGTTTTTGATCATGTTTTTCAACACGAGGAGTGTTAGTTCCATTTTCTACTGTTCGAGCACTATTATCCACTCCAACATCTACCATAACGGGGCGAACATTTACTTCAGGATCAGTTGATACATCAGGGTTTGTGTTGGAGTTTTCATTATTCAGATTTGTTTTTAATTCTGATTGGGCAATCACCTGATCAATAATATCATTCAAGGTTTGCTTAACTTCTGTTGGAACAGGCCCGTCAGGCCCAACACTCATATCAGTCTGATTGGATTCAGTTGATTTCTTCGCTACAGTAGTGATACCATTGGTGATATCAGTCGCCCACGATGCACCTTCACTCATATCACGCTTCGCATTAGCTTGACGAACACGACGTTGAGATCGTTCAAGAAGCTCCTGTCGCTTCTGCTCTCTCTGAGCGAGAGATGTGAAATTGGGGAAGATTGTGTCTATATCATCAGAATCATAAAAGAATGAGTAGATAATTACCAGTAGCTTGGCATGACTGAGTCATAACGAAATGAGACATAAGAATGACAGATGTGATTTCGCTCATTGAGAAGGCTTAGATAACGATCCTTGATACAGTGGAATGGAACGCCAAATATTGTCTCCAATTCGTATCGATACTTACGGTTAACTACTGTTTTACGAAAATTTGAAGCTGCATCAAGATTCAGCAACTCGTTTTTAACTCGGCTCACTTCCTGGATGATCCACAACTTTCGCCGTAGCTTAGCAAGCTCACGGTCCTTTTCTAAACAGCTGGAACCCATTATGAAGGGATTACTATATATATCAAGTCATATATTTTCCAAAAATCTCACCAGAACAAATTCAAATAGTATACTTGAGTCAAAAGCTTACAGAGTATGTCTCTATCGAATTTATTTACAAGCTGATTATGACTCACTTTTTTGTTGCCTCCCAGTACTCCTTTTCAAGAGTCGATCTCCTGTTTTTGTTTGTTAAACGGAGATTTGAGACTGGCTCCCAGGAATCAGGTTCATTATCAACCCACTGAACCAAGTATCTGTACTTTCCAGTTCGCAACTTTTTGTGGTTTAAGATCTTCTCTGCTTCAAGGATATCACCTCGGTTGATGGTTGCTTCAGTCATCGCCGATTGCACCATCTTGAGATCATTGGGAGCCTTGTAGAGTGTGTGCCCATTTTTTGACTTGATTTGGACGCGATAACCATCCATTCCAACAATCGAGTACACGGCTTTACTCCACCTAGCAGCTTCCTTATCAAATGTCCTCTTCTTTAGTCGGTAAAGGACATTGGTACCAATCTCGAGCTCATTATTTCGAGAATGTCAGCCTATGATGTCAGCCATATGACGTCCACATCTATCGAAACGGCTCAGAGATGGTTGGATTTCGGCTAAGGAACACGACAACACGAGAACAAGCATGCGGCAGCAATTGATGAAGACTTGCTACGGTAGCTGGGTGGTTCAGCAGACCTATTTGGAGAGCTTGTTAGCGTTCGAGTACAAAGGGAGCCTTTAGGCGCGTCTAAACAGCGCCGCCATTTTTCCTATGCCATACACACGCTGCAATCACCGGTTTTATTTGGGAAATACTGTGTGGCGAGTACAGGAAGATCAGATCTTGATGATCTCTATGAAGACAACCCGCGCCCTCGCCAAGTGCATCCTCCCAGATCTTGCACAAACGCTGCCCGACGTGCTTTGCACCAATGACTCAAGCTTAAAAAAAACCACTTTTTTTATTTACGCCATGTGCACCCTTGCCGCCTTTTCTGAAAGAAAAGGCGGCAAGGGTGCAAATAAAGTCGAGTACATGACGCGTTAGATCTTTATGGTGTTTTTAACGCCGCCAATAAGGATCCAGTGGAGGCAACAGAGAGCCGCCAGTCCCAGTGACAATGTGGACATATAGTTGTGGTGGGCGGAACAACAATTTTTTTTAAGTTGTTATGTATCTGGTGTTACGTGTGGAGTATGGGCTGTTCAACGAAGTGCATCTTAAATCTTACCGAAGGACATGAAAAATGCATGTGAGCGCGGATTCGGAATCTTAAGTGTCACACGCGACGCGAGTCGTGCTGAACATTGCCATCGATGGTGGAAGCTGTGGCCACAGAAAAGGTTAGTGTTGTCAATTTAGAACAGGAAGGGAGCCCGTTATAGTCGTCGAAAGGTTCTTCAGGTCCAGGTACAAGAAACTTGCATGCATTCAAAGCACCCATATTTCGCGTAACTAGCGAGAAGCCTGGCTCCGTGGAATACAAGCAAACCCCTACGTCGTCAGGTGATTGGATAAAGCTCCACAAAGACAAAGATCCTAAGCCGCAGTTGCGAGCATGTGGAGTACAGTACCAAAAACCGAAGACAAACCTCTCAATCCTGATTTTTTGGATATCTACAAGAAAGTGCTGCCGTTTGTACTCTGTACCTGCTACATTCCGTGAAACCCGATCTATGAGAGGCCGACCAATACCATATCAAAAACCGCTTTGGAGATTAAGCGGCCAAGACGTAGCAAGGCAGAGAATATGCGGACGCAAAGAGAAGAGGACAATCATGCCGACGAGGAGGAGGAACAGGAGGCTATAGTGTAACACATGGCTACATTTTAGTGATACTTTTGTTTTAGTGGTGACATGTTCACGAATGTAATCCTGCATGTTTCTAGAACGTTTTGAGATCGTTCTAACACGATTTACAGTACGCTATTTGGTCCATTGGAAAGCTAGCTTTTAGAACAGTATAATAATACATTTTTGTGTCTGGACATGTTGCCGCCGAGCTTAACTGCACCTGTCCTTCGAGCTTGGAGCCGCTAGAAAAATCCAAACGATTTGCGCTGACCGAAAATCTCATGCGTAAATATTTTGCATCTCATCAAATTTGGAAAATTATTTGTATCTTGGCAACTACCCCACTTTTGGATAGTCTGAAAACACTACTCACCTTCTTTTGTTCTTCCTTGCCTAAATATGCAAGCCTTGTTCCTATTTTTGGAATGAAAGTGGACGGGTTGTCAAATTTGGGGGTGCGTAAATATTAAAGGCGTGGACTGTATCAGGCGCTTGGGATTCGGAAATTGTATGGTTCAGCGTACCTCAAACTCAGGGATTGGTTCAACGGGACGCTTATCGGCATGCTGGAAATGCATGTGAGTGAGGCACAGACCAACTGGGATGTATTTGCTTTCCTTGCCGTCGTTGAAAAACCTAAAATACGAGTGATACTTTTGGAAAAATCACTATGACTAATGGCTTAATCTACAGAAAAGGGCAACGGATCGCGGATGGAATTGTCATCTACAGTAACAATGCCCCACACCCCAAAAATTTAACGTAAAAAACAAAATTATCAGAATTACCAGAGTTGTCAGATCGGCGCCCGCATAAATCAACCGTGACGACAAGTGCGTTGGCCAGTAGCGAGTCGCTAGGTCACCCTCCTCAGTGAGGACGCCGGACGAGCTCAGGGAACTGATTTTCACCTTTCATTGTCAGTTTCTAGTCATGGCGATGAAGCGCAAGTTCACGGTGGAAGAGAAGCTGCCTGTAGTCCAACAACTGGAGGCTTCGAGCGTCCGAGCGGTTGCCAATAAGCATAACCTCGACAGGGACAAGTGGGGTGTCAGAAGAATAAGCTCCAGTTTGTCAACAGCGGACACTATCGTCTCCCTGTGTGGTGGCCGATTAGTCGCCCTACGAACGTGAATTCACGCTGCTGGAGATGATCGAGACGCAGCGACTCCGACGATGGCGACGCTTTTGTCGCCCCAATTCCCTAACGACATGCTCGAACGAGAACTTAGGACTTCCTAAGTGAACATGACCCACACTGACAATTTGTCAGGTTTTAATACATCATCCCTTTAATAGTGCTCCACCTGTAATAGTGCCCCATCTGTAATAGTGCCCCAAGGGGCAATATCGCAGGTCTTACAGTACTTCAACCCAATCGGACTTTTGACCGATTCCCAAATAGCTAGAAATTGTATTCGTCGATTCAACCCAATTTGGCAAGGCATTCACAATACCGTTGTGAAGGAAACAGATTCCTCTACAAGAGCAGCTAGATACATGCGATGTCGAAGCCAACGAGCTGGGACTCGGACGGCGTGGACGGCGGGCCTTCATCGGTTGACATGCTACTGCAATGGCTGGCGATACCTGGGAATGTCGACAGGTGGTTGGCATCAGTACGACGAGAGGATGCATCAATAAACGATGTGGTGGACGAAATCTACGATTTTTTTATGAGCCATGGGATCTCATGCCGTAGTCGTGGCAGCATCAGCTCCAAGCTCTGGTACTTTGTACATGAGTTCGACGCTGCTGAGCGGTGGATAATGAAACGAAAACTAGTCCGTTTTGATGTTACTAGGAAGTCGAAGCGCCAGGTGCTCAGAATATGCCCTTATTACCGAGAAATCACCTCTCTGCTGCGTCATTCACGGTCGAGACGAACAATAGGACCCCAATCTTTCGAAACAGAAGACAAAATGGGACAAAACGTTGAGAGTGAGAGCAGCGATGGTGGAGAAGTTTTCAGTGATCGTCAGGATAACCCAGCACCTTTTCAAACGCAGAAGGAGGGGGGTGATCTCAAATCTCACACGGTGAACCCTAAATGGGACTCAGATGCCGGGAACGGAAGGCCCTCGTCATTGGATGTGCTATTGGAATGGCTCGCGGTTCCTGGGAATGCTTGGCGGTGGTATTCAGCATCACTGATGCGAGATGGCTCGCGACATGAGCTGAGCGCTGAAGTCTATGCGCTGCTCCTCAGCCGTGGCATCACCTATCGTACTATTACCGGTATCAAGTCAAAGCTGGGGGAACTAAATCAACAGCTTGTCCAAGCGGAGACATGGCTGGAGAATAGGGGGCTACGACGCTATTCGGTCGGCGTTAGCAAGAAGACGGAGATCGCAGTGCTTAGTATCTGTCCTCATTATATTAAGATTGGCCCTTTATTCCATCCTCCAGGGCCTTCAAAGACCACGATATCGCAAACTGACAGCAGTGAGGCTCAAACTACAGACACGATGGAATTTTCCGAGGATCAAAGCAGCGACGAAGACGCTGATCTCACCTACAGTATGTTGAAAAAATCTCAACCGGTTGCGAAACGTGTGAGATCCGATCCTCAGTCTCAAATCGACTATTCGAAAATTAAATGGGACTCGGATAACGTTCGCAATGGCCCATCGTCACTGAATTTGCTGCTACAATGGTTAAGAGCTCCAGGGAATGCTGCACGTTGGTTCCAATCTGCAGGGACACAAGGCGGTGTGCGAATTGAGTTGGCCGAAGAAATTTGCGACCTGTTTGTTAGCAACGGCATCAATCACCGTACCAGTAACAGTATATACACCAAGCTTGGCCATTTGAGTCGCCAAGTCGAAAAGGCGGAAAAGTGGCTCAAGAAGAGGAGTCTGCGCCAGTTTGATGTCAACAAGAAAACAGAGCGTGCAGTACTGGAGATTTGTCCAAACTACCAAGAGACCGCGCCCTTGCTCCGATCTGAGAATTCTCCAGCCATAAGAGCACCATGCATTTCCACTCAACGTGCGTCCTCTACAGTTGAGTACC
The DNA here is from genome assembly GCA_033558025.1 of Phytophthora sp. 'mugwort'. NCBI lineage: Eukaryota > Oomycota > Peronosporomycetes > Peronosporales > Peronosporaceae > Phytophthora > Phytophthora sp. 'mugwort'. Next base: position 2,239,780 of record JAUCEF010000017.1, on the reverse strand, counting down.
AAAGCAGTGACGACGAGGTCGGTCCCAATCATGAAGATTTCGGTGCAGATCGAGATGCAGAGTTCATCAACTCTAAATGGAATTCTGATGCTATGGACGGGAGACCATCGTCGCTAAACGTGCTGCTGAAGTGGGCAGTAACACCGGGGAATGCTGCGCGTTGGCAGGAAGCAGCACGGAAAGCGAATGGGTTACGTTGGGTAATTGCAGATGAGGTTTACGACCTGTTATTGACCCATGGTATTGCATATCGTACCATATGTGGCGCTGAGTCAAAGCTTCGTGCATTGGAAAAGCAGTTTGATAAAGCAGAGACCTGGCTCATACACAATGGACTCCGTCATTTCCAAGACACCCCCGAGGCTGAGAGCGTTGTACTTCAGCTCTGCCCTGTTTACCCGATGATAGAGCCCTCTCTTCGGTCAGCACAGCGATCTGATGTAGCTTTAGCAGCACCACAAACAAGCTGCAACACGGAGGTTGACGCCAGGTTTCGACCTACTGCAAAAAATCCAGTAGTCGCAAGATTGTCCGGATCAAAACGTGCTCGGAGAGATCACCCTCAGCATTTGGACGCAGCGAAAGTGAGACCTGTAGTCGTATTGGATGCTGAACCAGAGGAACGCCGAGAGTTTTTTAGACTCGAGCTACAAGTCAAGCGTGACGAAGCCGTTTTGGTGCGAGCCAAAGCGAGAAAGGAGCTGCTCGACATGGGACTTCCTCGCGATGAAATCGATCGAATAATGCCATTGTAATTGCGTAAAACAATTGTTGTGCTGGACAAAACAAAATTGCCGAAGCAATGGCGTCTCATTTGAATAGGTGGCGGCTCCGCCTGGCGAGGGACCTGGTTAGGGACCTGCAGGTCTCGGAGAACTGCGATAATTTGAAAAGTGAGTTGAAAAACGGATGAGTGAATGCCATCGTCGATCGAATAGATGGTGAGATGGCTGTGAATGGAGCACGCTGGTATAGCTCGGCAGAGAAAATTGGAGGGCACGGACCATGCCACTCGCGGAGACCTACTGTACGATTCTGCGGAGCCACCGCCGTATGGTATTTGGACTCACCGGAGTTTGGTTTGCAAAGTTTGGAAAAGGGAAAGAGCTTCGAGATAAGAAAGGTTCAAGAGCAAGGGACTGCGCCATTATGGTATATTCAAGAGGTCTTGCAATACAGATTACGTGAAAGCGTACATATGTCCTGTGTGTTTGGAACAGTCTTTGGGCCCGCATACTCGAACTCTGGCGACACATTTGGAGTTTCAAAGGAATGGTGGTATCATACCCGTTACGATGAATTAGCTGACACTTGATTCAACCGGTCTAAACAGTTACTTCATATCTGAGCCCGGTACTGTGCAATATAAGTGTTAAGGGGCCTGGAAGTATGAAGCGTCGAATAGCCAAGAAATCGTGCAAGACAAAGCTGGAACGGGGTGAGACGTACGAGCAGATTCGCGCGGAGGTCGCCAGCTATGGTCCAGTTTCTTTTGTACCAATCAGAACATGTTTTTACGCAAATATAGGCCAGTCTGCGATTCGAAAGTTGAATCCTTCCATCATTTCCGAGCGGAGAAAGTATATCTACGGTTTTGCAGATAAAAATACAGTTTTATCTGCCGAATCGAGGATTACAATAGCTTATGGCTAATTTTGGCAGTTTGGATATTCCAAGTAGTCGTTTCTGTAGTATGCAAAATGAAGAAGTTGCCAGAGATATTTACTATTCCAACATCTTCGGCGGCTGCCGAGAGAAGTTGGAGTACGCACAAAGACATCCACTCAAGTCTTCGAAATCGGCTCAAACCGGAGACAATGCTCGTCTTTATCTACTCTATTCGGATTGGGGGGGATGGAGTGACTGATGTAGTATTTGATCTTCCAACGCTAAGTGAGCCGAGAGACAATAGGCAAGACGGTATTGAAGTACCTAACTATGAACGGCAGCGATAGTGTTACGAGCTCCACTGATGGAGGAATCAAGGACAGCGAAGATGAAGACTCTGACGAAGGAACCTCACGCTAGACAATCCTTTGGTTACTACGATTCCGGAGACTAAAGAAGCATTGAGCCCACTTTTTCATATTAGTTTAAGTTTATGTTACATGAATGAACTTTGTTCTCCGTCGTTCTAACTCGTCCATAGCCTATGTACTGCTTGCTGCAATGCTTTTCAAAGATTGCTGTTAAACCCATTGGCTTAGTCGCAGTTTATAATGGAATAATCTGTTTTAACGGACAGTCAAAAACTAGTTTTTCGGCCGCAAAACCAACACCAGTGGTATGGCAAGATTGTCGACAATAATGCAATTTCCATAACGCGGCAAGACCAGTTATTATGTAGCAAGAAACGGAACGGGGTCCAACATGGGGAGAGTTGCATCAAATGGGACACTTACTGGGTAGATGGGTTCCCATTTGTCGCTCGATACGATCGTAGCAGTGCCGAGGGACCGGGGGGGGGGGGGTATGCTGACACTAGACGATGAAATTACGCTTTTTATAAAGCCATGACATTGCTTATCGCTCATAAGGGGAGACCTGTAGTATATTATTGAAAACCGGTTGGATAAGGTCAATTAATGACCTCATAAGATTATCGATTTCGCCATTTAAAGTGCAGAGCACACAGTGTATTGCAGCGCTGCTCGATCTATCCCAAGCTTGAGCTGTTGTTACGGCGTACGCTGTATTCTGGGATGTCTGCGGATCCAAAGGTAACGGATGAACAATCACTGCAGGAGGGCTCGGCCATGTAGATAAATGATTCCGACCAGAGGAGCGTCGGGAACTCTTCAATATCGGGCGTACAAGTCACCGGGCCATCAGCTTTGAGCGAAGACACGCCAGGAGGGGGGATTTGGCTTGGGAGTCTCGCATGTCGACATCGATCATTTTTTTTTCGTTTGGAAATGGCTGTGAGGGATGCAGCAACGGATCCCTCCGAATAAACTGATCGCCAATCCCTTTTTTACGCCCGTTTTTAATTCGGGGCTCATTTCATCGGGGTACAAGAGCATCGACTTCAGGAAAACTACATCCATGATATTTTGAGCAAAAGAGTTAGCAGACGTCTTTGGTCTTTGTACTGAGACGATGATAATGTTGATAGTAAGCCGTTACAATGTCTCCCGTATCTGGGGAATAGCGAGCGCTGGCAAGATGTCACCAGGTAAACGAGATGAAAGCGGCGTGTTCTGGTTAACAAAGTTTGCGCATGGCTACTGGCCCACCATATTAAGTATATCAGATGTGGAAGCGTTGATGATGGCTCATGCATAGTTTCGAGACACGGTGGAGCATTCTCTTGAGAGGAAGGGGATACATGCAAATCCCAACGGCAGAGTTGAGCGCAAGATGTTGAAGGCTTGACCAAATTTCATAGAGCTGGCGACGTTGCTGAAACCTTTGTCGGCTTACGAGCTGCCAACTCCACAACAGAGATGAGGTTTCTGCGAGGATGACACGAAATTTGTACTATTCCAATGACGTAGTGATTTTGGCCTATGGGTATAGGGCATCCATTAGTAGGAGGTATGAGATTGAATTATTCATTTTATTATTCTTTACCACAGGTTTGCCGATCACACTTACTATATTGACTCCAAGCGACAATATTAATAATAACAAGTGAAACCGTGAAGTGCAAAGGGATGGAGCACCGATAATGTTCGCCGTTTATGTCTACATATTTGCCACCCTTAAGTTAGCATTTCAGTAGAGGATCTCCGTTTACTGTACTACTTGAGTATTGCGGGTTTTACTCAAACCTTTCCGGACCGACTTGGTTAAATCGCACGAGCCCGATCGCGCACCAATCACTCGCCTACTAAACAGCATACGACATATAGCGTAGAAGTGTTTCCTTATTTCTTCTGTCAGTTCTCAAGATGACAGATACAACGCCAGCGTGGGCATCCCAAGAATGCGTTCGAGTGTCCCCGTATCCAGAACGGCGTCGCAGTCCAGTGTCAGCGAAGTCTATCACTCAGCGATCTCCAGCATATACCAATTGTTCGTACAGCCGACCGTGAAGGCGTCTGTAGGAGAGCACGACACCTCCGATAACACGCTTAATCCTTTTGCTGCCGGTGGAACTTCGCTCCAAGGTGTACTGGAGAAGATATGGGAGCAATTTAACCCTCACGTGAAAGGGCGGGCTGTGAAATCTGACGGAGTCTGGGATTTTGAGCCTGCTGCTATGGACAGTTGGACCAAGTTCATGATGTTCTAGGTAAAGAAGTATCTCGGTGACAGTTCAAAGTCAGAGGAAGTCTGGAACATTTGGCTTCAATCCATGCACGACAAGACCGTAACACTTCTCGTCTATGATAACGGTGTCGGGATTGGGAGGAAGCAAGATCGTCAAGCTTTCCTATAGGACTGAATCAGCACCGCAGAAACCGACCGGGCTCGTGTCACTGCTGTATACAAGATATATAGCTCAAAGGGATTTTATCGGTGTGCATCTTACGTGAGGACGGAGAACGCTGTTATTCAAAATATCAGCTATCAATCCAAGCAAGAGCACTTTTATCAAAAACATACCTGTTGTAAGCTGTCGGTGACTCCGAACTGCGACACAAAAATGGAGATTGTTGGCCTTCTGTATCATATCAAATTCTCCCCAGGGTTCGGGATTACGCTCGCTAGAAATGCTGCAAAACAACGTTCGCAATCTCATTTTGCGTCTTGCGTTGTCGACAGCTTGTCAAGTTGCTAGCTTGTGCGTTGACGAAGCTTCTATTGCTTATGGTACGTGTCATTACCCCCCCCCCCAAATAGGTTGATGACATGTGTCATGATGAATGCAAGCCACGTTTGCAACATTGTCACTTTCGGAATGCTCCCATGCGTTTTCGTCAGACGGTACCTGCATCTCTGTATCGTGCGACTCCCACCCCTACGCCTCGTGCCCTTGTCTCCGAGTTCTGCGCCTTCTTACTCTTCTTGCGTCAGATCCGGTCGTCTATGGACGTGTGTAACGGCTTGTTACATTTGGTATTGTTGTGCTTGGAACTTGACTAGTTTTTTGCTACCCTTGCTTCATCAAAGAACAATGTTTAAGTATTTACAAACATCAGCAGTTCATCGCAAAATGACTACCGCAAATCAATCATAAAGCAATCGTAATAAATTAAAAAATACGCAGGACGTCCGCGCGGGCCTAGGGGGCGCTTTTGGCTCAAAGGCCGAACAAATGCTCACATAGTTGTTAGAAGCCTGAGATTTGATTGGAATAGATAGTCAACCCTTTCGTAGGTGGATCGAGTATCCGGCACCGTCTGGCTAGAAGAATGTGCGCTAGAATTCTTCACGGAACTCTACGGTGAGGAAAGGTTCTTCATTCAGCAGACATCGTCGATTAAGCCTGGTTCGCTAAAAAAGGGCGAAGTACTGGCTGCACGGGCCAAATTCCCTCAGTTCGCAATGCTGAAACCTATTAAGGCGGATGCCTCTTGGCATTGAATACATACGCCTATCGTACATGCAGTACGTGAAAGCACTCCAGAAGCAGTATCTGCTCGCTCAGAGGACGGTTGAAAGCAGTATCTGTTCACTCAGAGGACGGTTAATACTTGGAATGGTTAGATTTTTTAAGGTCGTATTCGGGCCTGACATAGCTCTAGGTCTGATATTTTATTACACGTCACTTTCGTACTGGTCGGGATTTCAGTCTGAAGAAGGACCCTAATAAGTATAAGTAGGTGGCTCCATGCGCCCTTGCAGTATTGATGTAGCGGCATATTCTAGCATGGGTTGTCGCCAATCGCATGAATAACCACTTGGATCGGCAAGCAACATTAGTGGCTCTGAGCAAGGCATGCGCCTCGCTGCCACAAAGTTCAGATTCCTCTTGTCTAATCGCATTACGAGCTCAGTATCCCCACCGGTCCTATCGTTCATTATAGCATTTATTACTCTGCATCAATTCCTTTCGCGTTTTGACGGCAACAACCCAGTCAATCACCTCAACCTTGCAACATCCCCACTCCAAGATGGCAAGATACTGTGTGAGAGCCAGCACCGCGCGCCAGCAACTTGGACGTCCACGGCAAGCAGACCACCAAGCTGTTGCCTGGGATAAAACCGGTCTGCCCTGCTCAGATAACTTGGTGCCCGGTCAGCGGGCAAGTGTATCCTTTCTTGTACCAGTTGCATCCGTTGTTGCCCCAGCTACACCTGTTGTCGACCCAAAACCGACCAATAAACCCCGCGGCTCTCGCACGGTTCAGTACTATCGTGGCTACAATACACCAGAGGCTGGGGATCCAAGCAGATGAATGTGTTCAGGTGCAGCGGGTATCGTAAAACAAAGTGCCAGGCGAGGCTGGAGTGCGGATGCCGGGCCATGCTTTGGTTAGTGTGGGGAAACACTCGTGTCCGCTTCCAATTACGGCACGAGGCCATACCGAGAGCGTGGAGAGGCGATGACAGCGATGACGGACAGGCTGGCAACCACAAAGCTCGGTATATCGGCTATCGACATCTGGAAACAAGTCTGCACAGCATTCTACTCCGCAAATGACGATCGAGTTGGCAAAGGGCTTACTGAAGAGCAAGCCATCACAGAGTATTCCGAGTCAAGCGGAAGTATTTCGGGGGTGAATTGCATGGTATTGTGGAGGTGCAGCCACTATCAATGGTGTCGCGCACCCAGCTGTCATTTTTTCAATTCGACTTGGTGACCCCGGACAAGAAGTCTAAGGGAAAACCGAACCGTTTAATCGGATGGGCAATAGAAGTCCTCGCATCGCGTAGCGTCACGCTATTTATTGATGGAACATTCAGGTGTGTTCTAAATCGCTTCCGGCAGTGCGTTGTGGTAATGGCAGAAGATCGAACGCGTTGCTTGTGTGTGCCCGTATTTACGTGTTATGCAGTAATGCAGCTAATAAACGTATTGGGAACTCTTGGATCAAGTGGTCAAGAGCACCGATAACAACATGCATCCAGCCGAAGTCGCTTGCGACTTCGAACTTGGTCTAATCAAACGGTACAAGCCCAATTTCCTAACGCAGAGGTTATTGGATGTCTCTTTCACTTAAGACAAACGCTGAGACGGAGGATGAAGAAGCTGTGCATTTCCGACGACCAAGTGAATGTCGCAATGGCAAAGGGTGTGGTCGACATGCTAACGGTCATTGAGCCCGATAAAGTGGAAGTAGCTGGAGTCACATGGGTAAAGGCAGAGATTAAGGCAAGGTGCGCTCGTCTTGATTATCACTAGTCTAAGACGAAGTGGAGGTCATTTTTGGTCGTGCTTTAAGAAGACGTGGTTGGGGCGCTACTCAGTGCACGAGTGGAATGTTAACGACTTGGAGGGAACGTTGGTTGCACGCACCAATAATCCCCTCAAACGTTCTAACAGGGGGTTCAGTGCAACCTTGAAGACATACCCGGACATGCCTACATTCGTGCAAACTATTCTCGACATTTCGGTCGACTACGTCCGGAAGCAGACACACACCACGATCGGTGTCCGCAGAAAAGCTTAGCGGGCGCTACAAAACTTTGATTTGCCTGCCGCCGTCGACTTAGCAAACGTAGACACGGTCGCTAGCGCCAGTGAATCATCCGTGGAAGGTTATGAAGCTGACAGCGGTAACTAGGACACCAATCCTGACCTTTTTGACTCCGGCGAGTCTCATGATGAATGCCACAGCGAGGGCGAGGAGCGCGATGAAGAAGACGACAATACTCTCTGTGACTTGGATTTTGAATTTGGAGGATACGTCAACACTGGTGACTCCACGGATGGTAGGTTAATCTTCGTGTTTGCTGAGAGTTTGAGATGTACTGACTCGGTGTGTGCGTTGTAGCGGATTTTACACAGGCGACTGTCGTGTATATGCCATTCAGATCAAGTTTCTAGGGCAATATCCTTCAAATGACATAGCTAACACTAGCGAGTAGATGTCGTTTACATACGACCCACCTTAGGTCGGGGTTTCATCATGGTCGGGCTTTTCAGTCTGACAAACTATCAAACCAGAAAGCATGTCAGGCCCGAATACGACCTTAAAAATGCTAACCATACATTTCAAGGGTGATGTATATTAACGTAGCGTTTCCGGCGATAGAAAGTTGCGAGTGTCGCGGACATGTACAGTATCGATGTCAATGGATACAGATAACCGTGAGCAACTCGGATAGCATGTACGCTTAAGGTGGGTTCCCGTTGAAAGTACATTAGCAACGTTCCACGTTTGGTACCTAGTCACTCTGCAGTGATGATGACAACCCGAAGTCGTTGGAGACTAAGGAATTAATTGTAAGATGGTACTAAGATAAGCCATTCGGAGAAGTAGTCGTTATCAGCTAATGCTCAAGCAAACTGATTCTTGAATGAGGAAGTAATAATAACCACCCGTTGTATGCTCACCAAATAATACTCGTGTTCAATTCTGCTTTGAAACACCCCGTACCGTGACAGATCTGTCCCGAGCTATAGGACAGATGTCCGGTGGCAATGTTCACCGGCGGCTGATACGCAACTTAATCCTACTATGAAATATACATGTCCAATATACGCGTGGTCGTTCAGGTGCGAACGTCCGGTCTGAGGATCTACTCGATATCCTGCGATAACTCAGGCCACTTCGTCGACGGGGCTACTATACCCTGGGGCTATGATCCCTCCCTTAGACTGCCAAGCGACCTGATATCGGGCTGCAGATATCGCATACAACCAACGATGCTTGTCTAACCGTAAACGGGGGTATGATACCCGTGTTATACTTCGCACACACTCCAGACCTTGCTCTCGCGTCACTGACACTAATCTTACTACGGCTTGCTTGTCAGCTGCTACCATTCTTTGTATTGGGTTGAATAGTTCTCTCACTCTACGTAAATGCCTGCTAGAGTCTCCGCGCATCGCAAGGCAAATAGCGAACTGCCGATTTCTCTATCCTAAAGATACATGGTCGTCGCAATGGGTCCGCACCAGCGCCCGTTGGTGGCTGCTTCCCGCTGTCATCGTCTGTGATCTTGTGAGTCTTGTTTCTTAGCGGCGTTTCCGCAGTCGTCTTTTGAACTTCATCACGGGTCACCACTTCGCTCACGGGACCACTTTAACCTTCCCAGTTCAACCGTCATCCCCCTGGGCCTGCTAATTACCTATGTCCGTCCTGGTGCCGCTAATATGCCCGCTTCTTAAGCTGTCCGGCGTGTCCCTGCTCCTGTGCCTTCTCCGTCCGCTGCACCGTCCGCTGCTCCGTTGTCCTCACTCTTGTCCTCCTGATATTCATTGCGCGGCTGTTGTGGCGGAAGATAGCCCATAATCTTTCCGATTATTATTAGGAGCTTAGATTTCCCAACCCTTAGTAACAGACAAGAAGGAAATGTGGATTAGTAAGCCCCCACTGAGGTGTGGTAATGTACATGTATGTATATATTCTAAAGCTATTTTGGTGGTCAACACCTGCAAAATACATGACCTTTGTTGCAACGAGTCGTTGATAAAGCTAGAAGGCGGAAAAATACTGTCGAAAAAACGTCAATGCTACGTTGGGAAGAAAGGGCCAGTGACCGAAGTTTTTTTGGTCACGGCTTGAACGTGGACAAGCTGGGCATCATCAACGATTTCCAAAACACAGTTTTTTCTGTTCGACTCAGCCGGACTTTGAGAACTACCAGGAGGTTACTTGTACGCTCCGAGCCAATTGGTATATAACAGCGTCATAATACTTTCTGAAGCGAAATAATGGCGTACTTTCAGAGCTCTCGTTTCGCGGTATAGGCGAGAGTCGCTGAATTTGAAATTCTTACCTATACCAGGGGCATCCAATTCGGCGCTCTTTGTGTTTTCTTTTTGGTAGCAACAAACATAAGACGAGTGATCGAAACCTTAGTGCACAGAAGACCTCGACAAGTAACAACAATGTGCCAGCATCAGATATCATAACTCAAAATACAGTAGTAAGCGCAGCTTGACGACCTATTGCGATTGTGGCAGAGCCGACATTATTGATATTTCTCAGCTGTCAAATGCTTTATTTCTACCCGAAATCCAACAAAGCTACTAACCTTGCTGATCACGGCAGTCAAGTTAGTGATGAACTTGACATATCATTCTGTGTCAATTTTGCAGGATGCTAACTCCTGCAAAAACAAATATATTTAATTCGGCAAAACGAAAGACTACACTGCAATCCTTTACGATTTACTTCCCGGAAGTTCACGCGTTATCGATCAAAGTGAGTGGAGTCTGCTGTTGATACTAGTATAAAATCTTGGTAGAAGCGTCGTACTTTCTTGCTGATAGGGCAACAAGCTGCGGACACCAAGTGCTTGAAGGGACGCTTCTTGTTAGCCGTCCACTTGTCATACTGCAAAGCTTGTAAATTCTTGGTAACTATCGCAGTGGTTTCGGTACTTGCTCGCCTAAAGAAAGCAAATTTTGATGGGGCAAGCATCCTCTTCAGCTTAGCGGTACCGTAAAGTTTTTCGAGCTGCTTAATAGCCACAAACTTTTCTGGGACGGCTTTGACTTTGTTCAGGTTTCCACATAGGCACCCAACTGCTTATCGCCGGTCTCTTGGTATGCTTTTCCCCGTTCTCATTCAATTTGAGCAGCTTAAAAATGACTCCTTTTCCAACTTCGAAGCAAGTGCTTTGGTGCTCTCGGCCTCTTTCGCTCTAGCAACTATCTTCGTTAGCGTATCATCACCAAGTGTTTCCAGAGCACCACCCTGTCTTCTGGCTTCAAAATCTTCATCATCGCAATACCTGAATTTGTCCATATTGGTGATGACACCACATCGTGTTTTGCTTCGGTAGCACTCAGATAGGAAACCCAATGTCCCACACCGGACTTTCAAAAACGTGGTCTCCATCCTCTTTGAGTCCGAGAAACGTGAAGAGTTGTTCATCACTACTCATCACTAATGTTATCTTTCGACCATTTGTCAAACTCAATTCTTTTCATGTTCTTGGCAATGGACTCAATGATGATCCGCCTTCGCTGTACCAATCAACCTCGCCAGTTTTGTGTCGTCAGAAAATCCATTTTTCTTTAGCGCCGAACACATTTTGTACGGGACTTTACCCAACATGCTCGCGTACGAGACCCAAGTGTTCAGAGCTGGGGCTCGCAAGAGATTACGTCCTTCATTATTCAATTTGAGGAGTATGAACACGCCGACCACAGCATCGCCGTTCTTTTCACAGCTCAAGCCGATGATACTCAAAAGCCTTCGCAATTTCCGCATTTGTTCTTCGACATCATGATCAAGTTCGATAGTCCGCATTCGTCATATCGTGTTCGTAACTTGAAATACATGTATAACGAGTCATACGGGTTTTGATTCTGCAATGTCACGAAAGACAGCCACCTGATTAACGCTTGGTTGTCCAACAGATTAATGTTGTCGTCATGCAGCTTTAGAAGCTTGAAAACATAATCCGCAGTTTTGCCTTTATCCCTCAAATTCCTTGGCAGTGCGCTTTCAAGCCTGTTGGTAATTGCTACAGTCGTCGGTGCTTCTTTTGCAAGAGTTAGCATGCTTATCACAGCATCCTCGTCGTAGTGGGTCATCAATAGAGACCTTTTGCTCACGTATTTTACGAGACTCGGAGTGTTGCTCCTCGAGCAGCTACGCGTCTGGTAAGTTGTAAATGTAAAATTGCTGGAATCACCATTTGCTCGCGTTGTACCCGGTTAAGTACGCCCATCGGTCACTGAGAGGTGCCAGCTGTCATTGCTGAAGACCAAAAGGAAACCAGAGGAAACATGCCAGGGGCTGAGGTGCTTGAAGCGCTCGAAGAGGTTCCATTCCGGGTTGCGGATCCGGAAAAGCGGTCGCGCTTCAACCAGCGTGACTGGGAGAAACTGATGCTGATCGTCGCTCGTCACAAGACATATTCGGCGCCTCACGGCAGCGGCGAGTTGGAGTGGCAAGCGGTTGCAGACGAACTAAATGAGGCTGTTAACGCCTCGTTTTCCCTCAGGGCATGTCGTGACAAGGTTGCTGCTCTGGTAATGAAGCACAAACAAGATTAGCGGCAAGCCGCCGAGTTAGTGTTGTTTCTGAAGAGCATACGACGTTGAGCAACTATAGCCGCCTTCGACGTGAAAATTGGCCACTGTCAGCACCGCCATCAATACTTTGTTTCATTGTATTCTCCGCAGGGCTCCGGCGAGCTTGCCCGTCGGTAAACTACTCTATATTGGCGTTGGTAGCTGTATCACGGCTGAGTTGTCGCTCATGCGCAAACACCCCACCAGATGAATCCAAGCCACTTGCTCTAGCAAAGCATTCCACTCGATCCAGCATCTGAAGCCCGACCGCGCCAGTACTTCTCTGTAGAGACGATGAAGGTGGCTCTGTGAACGGCTAATGTAAGGTCACTGTGCCATCACCACGATGTGAATCACTGTACAACACTGTTCTCCGGCGGATGAGATGCCATGCGATATCACAAAAGGCCCGGTCGGGTTGCGCTGCTGTTGTCCGCCATAAGTGCGCAAATGACATCTGCGAAGAGGATCTCCAGTTACCTGATATTCACTTTCTAAACCCATCTAATTGAAGTATGCAACGCTGTAGTTATATCTGCATATGCGGTCACGTGCCATTACGCTATTTGGGGCTGAGTTGCGTTCCTTCCAGGAACTTACGATAGCTTTCACGCGTTGGGTCGCACAGATATGAATCACCTAAACTCTATGAACTGGTTATGGTCTAAAATAATAGCTTAAATTACTTGATCAAAAAGTCTCTAATGTCGAGATAATCTCATCGTGCCCAGCTTCTGGGTTCTTCTTGTAAGCTTTGGCGACAGACTGGTCCCACTTCTTGAACTGTTTGCTCCCGAGGAAGGCGGTTGCCACTTGATCGTTCCTGAACTGTGCAATGTATTTGTCGATGGATTAGTAGTTTTGGATGTCAGCCTATTTTGTACGCTCTGAGCAGTCTTTCGAGTCAGTTCCTTTATATCTGAAATTCCTCTGGTTTCGTAGTTGTCTTCACCCAACACGCCAACACTTTTGAGACGCTTCTGACTCCGAGGGTACCCACACCTGCGCCGAAGGAACGAAGCGATCGCGTGTAGCTGACATTTGTCGTCTTCGAGTCCGTAGCCACCGATGCTGCAACCAAACAGCTCAACATAGTGACAGCAAGGAATATGACACACTTGAGATAATTCGAGGCGTCGACTTGGTAGCCATTGTAATAACTGGGGGGGGGGCGGTGAGTTGTCAAGTGAGTGGTTTAACTACCACGTATTTCGTCGCAGTCTTCGCCAAGCGGTAGTAGCATCGCCTTCTCGGATAAGAAGTTTATAAATGATAATGATTAGGTGGAGCTTACCTACCGTAATATAGGGGCCCAGTGCGACAACACAAAACATGAGGGTGACACCCCTCTTCCGAAGCCGTTTTTTTACAGAGTAGACGTTTACCTGTACTGTACACATCTTTTATAGAGCAACTAGATTACAATGCATACATTACTCGTCTTCGTCAATAGGACGTACTATATAATAGATACATCCCAAATTAGAGATGCCAACCGTCCAGGACAGATGTCATTACATCGAATCAATTAAAAACCTTACGAAGTGTTTTAATTCACTTGACTGGTTCCGATAATTACGGCACAGAGGAAATACTAGAGAGAGGCAGACTACTCTATTTGGTCTTAACGACGACTAGATGTCTGGTATGTCCTAAGCCTGGTTAGCAACGCCAGTGTCTGATTCAGGTCCGGTGGTTGTACGGGGCTCATGACTGGTGGTGAATGCTCTCGCGGGTGATGCTCCAATGCATGTTGGCATAGAGCAGTCTTGTCCCTTGTATTTGTGTGTCTGGCTGTCGACGTTCGCGCTTCGCGAGTACTTTCAGCTGCCTCATGGCTGTCGCCCAGAATTCTTCCTTGCTGCTTTCCGCCGTCACCTCCTCCTGTTGAAACACCACTCGATTTCTCTGGATCCAAAGACTTGTCATGCAAATGCTTCTTAATATGAGCCACATTCGCTTTCACACCACTTTATACTCCTTCACTTCGCCTCGATACGTCGCTAGCAGCCTTGCCCTTGTTCCTGCCGAGAGTTACGGCGCATGCCTATTGGCACAGTTGGTTCTGAAGTTGGTGATTTGACCCAGCTCCCATTTGTCCCCTGTCCATTGCCGGATGAGTTGTAGCCAGCATTCTTGAGCGCACTCGTATTCCCAGAAGATGTGCTCCATGGTTTCTTTCTGACCGACACACGTGTTCAGCTTTCTGCAACTGTTATCATGTCTCCTGCCACCTTGATACAAGTTGAGTTGTCTGACTGCGACTCGATAGACGACCCAGACTTGGATTCTGTCATCCCATTCCGGTGTGCCCACAGGAACTTCGGTGTCTGCTGCATCGCAGCCTGCTGCCACTCAGTTGTGCGTACTACTGCTCGCAGCCGGTTGATCTGCGTCGTCAATGCCCCACCATCGCCCTTGTACTTCTGAAAGGGTTGCTCTTTGAGAGCCATCCAAACGTGCTTGTTCGCGATAGTCTCTGCTACTCTCCATGGGAATCCGTGCATCGCCGGGTGCGCATAGAACACTATGCTGCCTCTGTCTTCATGCTTCTGCAGCTTTATCCGGTCTGCTGGTGTCTCTGGACTAGCCTGAGTGGGTTCCAATACTTTCCAATACTCTCGAATTGATTCCATTGCTCTGCTGCTCCAATGTGATCGTGCTGCATGGCGTTTGGTGTGAGGCTCCTCCCGTTCCAATCGCTCTTCCTGCCACCGTTGTTCCCAAGTGTATTCATTGTCAAGGCGAGTCAAATGCCTCATCCTCAGTTTCTTCGTCACCTCAACTAATATCTTTAAGGAGTACGTGGTCTCTCCGAGACGCCAGATGGAGAGGTTCGCACTACTGGTGAGCATTTGTCTTCCCTTGTCTACATCCACGGGTTGTCATTCCAGCTGAACGTCGGCCAGAACTGTTTCTCTTCCTCTGTCATCACCACTCGGGGCTGAGGCAACACTCTGGATAGCTCTATGAGCCATTCTCTTGCTGCCATCCAGCTAATAGATTTCATATCCAACTCCTCCATATCGAGTGTGTACTGCTGCATTTCTTTCGCTGAATGTTCCATCGCAGGGTTCTGCCACTCCCCTATGAGTTGTTGAAGCTCGTTACCTGGGGGTTGACTTCTGGATTGACTGCGTCCCGTCATCTCTTTCCGTGGGGAGATTGTGTCCTTCCACATGTGCGTGCTGCCTCGGAACATCCATCCTTTCCAGGCAGCACAGCATGCGTTTTTGCGCTGGATTAGCCATTGGATAGTGTGCTTGGCTCGCTGGGTTTTGCTTGCTAACGCCACCGAAGCGAGTCCAATCCCGCCATCTTGCTTTGGCATGTAAATTAACCCGAGATTCATTTTGTGACGGCTTCCTTCCGTTGCCATCGAGTGGTTCCAGAGAAACTGCTTCTGTAGGTTGCGGTGTTGCTTGTGGCCCACCGCGGCGTGTCGAAGGCTGCCGCCGTAAACAGCACTACCGGTAGCATTATGACATTCAGCAGTAGCACCCAAATATTGACGTTAATTGCTATTTGCGTTGCGGGTGCCAGTCTGCGTTGTATATTTCTGATCCGCGTCGCCCAGTTCACATTCGTCAGTTCTCCAGTTCCAACGTGATATCCGAGGTATCGGACCGTCTCGCCATGCTTAAGTACCGGGATCTCATGAAATGTCTGTGCCTCCACCACAGTGATCAAGAAAATAAGATGACTTTTGGCGGGTTGAATTTGCGGCCCTGAAATCCGCCCAAATTGCTCCACTATCTCCATTGCGCGCGGTAGTTTCCGAGCCTCCTGAAGGAAAATCGTCGAGTTATCGACGAATGTTGAAAAAGCAGGCCTGTCTCCGTCTCCACCTGGCACCTCAATCTCCTGCAGTTCCCGGTCCTGTCGGATCGCCAACGCCAGCACCTGTGCTGCCAGAATGAACAGCAAAGGTGCCAATGGGTACCCTTGCCGGATCCCTGATACTACTTCCTGGGGTCTGGAGAGCTCACCATTCACTAGAAATCTGGCTGTTGTACCCGCGTAAAGTCGCCTGAGCATGCTTACGAATTCTATCGAAAACCCAAACTTGAGAAGCGCTAGAATAAGAAGTCTCGCGCAACCGTATCGCACGCCTTGCGGAAGTCGAGCAAGGGGATCACTCTGCTCAGTTATGAGGCTAACTCCGGTTCTCCATTTGCGGTTGCTAATACCGCCAACTTCATCATCACCGTCTTAAGCATTTGACGGCCGTGAACAAACCCTTCTTGCGACTCACCAATTGGCTTTCCTAGGGCTCGCTGCATACGCGTGGCCATGACCTTTGTGAGCATTTTTGTAGCCCGTCTGGAGCAACGAGATCGGCCGAACCCCATTGCGTCGGTGGAATTTCCTTTCTTCCTCAGCGGTATTATCAATTCCTCTAGAAACGCGGGAGGTGTCTCCCCCTTTCAGGAGCTCGTTGTCTACGGCTACCATCACCGGAACTAGAATAGCTTGGGCATCTTTAAAAAATCGTTGTTAAGCCCATCCAGTCCAGCTGCTTTTTGAAGGTGGTACAGAGGAAATATTAGCTGGCTATCTCAAACCCATATGATGGGATTGATTAAAACATGTACATATAAAACTCGAGGTTCTTTGAATCTCGACCAGTGCGTGCGATTTATCATCTAACATTTAACCGACATGGAGTGTGGAGAGCATCAATCTACGGGTGTTCTTTAATTTGGGGGGGGGCAGCCTGTCACCCATGTCGACGACAGGAAATGGCTAAGATCAAGATACAGTATCGTCATGCACCGACATGGGATGAGAGAGATCCAGACGATCGCCGTGCACCTCCATGCGATGGGAAATTAAGGACCACACCGCCTACTGTCACTTACTCTTTAGTGCTATTAATACGTGTAGTAATTTATCCCGATGTGAAAAAGTTTTCGATTTGTGCACAATAAATACGGTTTGCTTACGATTTGAGTGGTTATTTTGTTTTGTAATGACCGAGAAATCCATCACCTGATCGACTCTGCCTACCATATTAAGTCTCAAACAGTGGTTGTGATACTTTTTCTATTAAAATACCGAAGCTGCGAGCTGGACGGCTTGCAGTTGAAGGGTCAAGCCTAACCACCAAGATTTTACTTATAGCACATTGGCTTCATTAAACAAATAGATCGATCGCGTTGTATTCATTTAGGTATTAAGACGGATATGTAGGTTACGGTATCCCATTTGTCAAATGACTAGGGTTTGGAGGCAATTGCTTTTTAGTCTTAATAGGTATAGTGGTTACAGTAATTAGTCTGCGTTAAAAATTAGCACGGCTTCTCTATTAGTCTGATTCAGTGCCAAAGATTCGGTCGAGTTCAAAATTAGTCACAGCACAAATGCTCATAATTAGTATGTACTACATCTGGCTAACTTGGTAAAGTGGTTTGTTTCCAGCTGGAGTCTGTAAAATTGACTCGTTCGGCTGTCTTAGGTTAATGGAGGCGGGTGATTAGACATAATAGTTTAGGGAATAGTATTGTTTGACTATCAAGAAACATATTTGTGTCGAAATGAGCTATGAAAAAATTATTATGGAATATATATTTTTAGCCGTAGTATTGTTGAAGTACATCGCTCTCGCACGGTTCACTCACGTATGCGGACCGACGACACGGTTCATCACGAACCGCGCTCTAATTGGTCGATACCTAGATAACCATCTTTGTGGTTCAGAGGGGCAAGGACTGATTTTTGCGCAAGCGCACCCAACAGAACAACAGGGAGTAACTTGGTTAACCAATTGATGGACCTTACCAGATCATGGACCAAAAGCCAGTTTTCATCCAATTAGAACCGCCACTTTTGATCTCGATCGATTTGATTGGTTATGACATTTAGTTACCAGATCATGGACTACAAAACGCATTGCACTCGTCTCGTAAGTTACGATATCTCCCCCTCACTCGCAAAAGGGGGGCGAAGCAAGTGCTCCGAAGCCCGAATGAAGGCTCGCTACTCAAAAGTTCAATTTGCTTTAAGTACGGGAAGTGTGGTTTTATCTGGAGGATGCATCACTGTACAGCACAAGGATGTCGAGGTTGGCCCGACTTGAAGCAAATTCACAATCGGCTCAAGGGCATCCGTCGCGAGCAAGGTACACAATAGAAGCTGTTAAGGGGATCATTCGTGAATGAGTTTATCATCCGGACATCGCATCTGTATCTGCCTTTCTGTTTGGCTACAAAGTTGGCGGAGGTGGATACGCATATGTGGGCAAAGGTGAAGATGATGATCCGTTTTTGATTGGTATCACCTCTTTTTCGTTAATCGACAACATTCTACAATATGCTGCACGAGATTCATGCTGACGCCACCTTTAAGCTAATCGACATTGGGTATGTATCCAGTTATAACCTGTGCCTTTACCGATCAGACTCGCTCATACCAGGATGCAGCTGTGTTTGTAGTCAGCAGACGCACATCTGTTGATATGGCCATTTTTTCGGCGTTTTGCTGACGCTGTGTATATGATTCGAGATCAACGGCTTCATATCAGTGCTGCAATGGGTGATGCTGAGCGGCTCAACTTATGCTCAAGCGAGTGTCCCTGAATTAAAGGTGCTTATGAGCTTTTCCATGTTTAGTAAACGTGCGCAAGCGTATTCGCCAACTTTCAAGGGATGAAAGAAACCTGGTCATGACATCGAATATGGATATGCAATTCTATAAGAACATGAGATGGGTATCTGGCCTGCCGCGAAGAGCAACTCTCGAATTGGAGCGACGTGGTAGGTTTAACAGATTTTAGCTGCTACTTCCGAGAGCAGTGGATCACAGTGAATTCGGGAGATGGCAAGCATTCCATACCCAGGAGGGTACGCGACTAGAAACAATGCGTGTGAAACGTTTAATGCCAAACTTAAACCTTTCATGCAGCGGGGAGGCACCATATGCGCCTTCTACTCCAGAAATGTGTGAATTTGTCTATACCATAACGCCACCACCACCAGTATCGTCTGATTTCGTACCGGTGCCCACTAGAGACGTTATCAAGGCTGCAGTTTTGACAATGGAGACATCCTGTGTTAGAGTAAAAGATACCGATGACTTTTTGCGACCGTGAGAGTTATTGAACTTGCTGTGGGTGTTGGTGGTGATCAAGCTGTTGAGGAGGCGAACTCGAACGATAAATCCAACCAATGTTCGTTGAGGAGGTTGACGTAGCTGATGAATTTCCTCTTGAAGTAAATCCTCCTACGACAAACAACGATCAGCCAAGCATTGGGTTAGCCATAGAGATCCCCTCGGATACGACAGGACCGTTCACATACCTTCGATCAAATCACGGCACCTCCGGAGGGTTAGAAGCCGAAGTTACGTCAAGCATGCATGATCTGTACACCGATTCGGTTAAGTGGTCTTTATGGAGATCTCATCTGTCCGGCATACCAGTTGACGGATGGAGTGTTGCAATTCAACCCCACCATGCAAGTAACGCCAAATTCAAAATGTGCTACCATACTGTTATGGGTCGCCACAAACGCAACTTGCCGTACGGGACCCAAGTTCGCTGGACGAAGCTGATTGATGCTCACCTTGACAATCGGGGATACTGGGCACCTTTCCGAAGCTCTAGTGGAATGCAGGAAGAAGTAGTTTGTCCACTTCCCCGCTTAAAGCATAGCCGCAATAACCAGGGCATGCTTCAGATACGGCGATCTGGTACGCTTTCCTTGCCTTTTCCAAACGAGCATTTGCAAAGTTTTCGAGGGCTCGTCGCACGCGTCTACTGGTTCAGGTGGAAACATAACAACGTCTCGAACTGTCAGCAACACGTCAGCAAGACGCTTCGGCAAAGCCTTCTTCAGTTGTTCCGCTCCCATGATCGCTACGAGCCAGCAAAACAGCACTTTGGCAACTCCTGATGGTGGCTTCGAGGACCCCACTGAGACTCCCGCGATTATAGGTCGTGTTAACGCGAAGCAATTCCTCCTTCATCACTGTACGAAAGTAGTGTGATCTCACACGTGATAATGTGTCATGGTTATGCGTTGGAGTATTCGATGGCTGTATATCACCGACATGAACCGGAGATGCTGGTCGGATCGTGATTTACTTGTGCGATGTTTTCGCATTTTCTTCAGGCGTTCGTCCACAAACCCAGTTGAATTGGGGATGTTGGGTGGGGACAATCATGCATGAGTTGACGGCGATCTAGCAGACAGGTCGAACCATGCCTAACGAAGTCGCACACCACCTCAAGCTCGCCGCCATTTGTTGTCGCTCAAACGTAGCTAGTCACCACGGATAAGGTTGTGCTTTGGCGCGTAAGAACTAGCGGAGATTGACACTTAGTCTCAGCAAACCTCCAAAACGCTTTGTGCACTCGTATCTGTGTCGCAATTGAAAGTGCGTGTATACGGACATAAATAAACGTTAGTGAAGACATGGTTTAGACAAGACTTCAGGTCTGCAGGTATATCCCTACGGTCTTGTGCCTGAGATGCGTCTTCCGCTCTTGTGCAGATTTACAATTGCGCTCTGGATAATATTTTACAGTACTATACAGAAATCAACTATATAAAATTAGACCCAGTCGTTTTCGCAACTAGGGGATATCAAGACTCCATCCTGTTTTGTTCCCCCCAGCGTTCGTGAGCTAACGCCCCGCCTTTCTGTGGCGAGCCGAATCCGCATCTCTTTGTTGGCGAGCTCAAGCCGCACCTCTCTGTTGGCAAGCCAAGCTCAAGCTGCACCTCTCTGTTGGCGAGCTTAAGCGGCACCTTTCTTTTGGGGCGCTGAAGCCACATCCTTTAGTTGTCAGTCCGCTTAAAAGCGTTTAGGTGTCCCTTTACCAAAATGTTTTGTAGAACCAAAACGAACCTGACACAGGGGGCTCGTGGCTTCTTCCTCTTCTTGACCTGTTCATTTTTGCAACGTATTTCCTACAAAAATGCTGCCGAAGTAGCAATTACATTGTTTGTGCGTTCGATGATGCCAAAAGGTTTATAAGCATGAAAGGACTTGCTATGGATGTTCTGCATGTGGCATTCATGCGGAAGGGAGTTAGTCAAAGTGCTACTCGACACAGCATTCAAGTTGCTTTGGAAGCCCCCCTTACCCTGGTCATGTAAGCCAACTTGACGTTGTCTGCAATTTTCCCGAGCTCAGCGATCAACATAAGATTCGGGTCACAACGGGGCTGACAGACAAAATTAAGCATCCGGGCTTTGCTGAATGCAGGTTAAGCTGTGGCGCAAGAACTGGAATCCGTGCCAGCTCATCATACCCCAAACCATGAAACATCAGCTCTGCAGTTATCCCGGCAAGAAGTGACAGCGCCACAAGTTCATGTGCAGGAAACACAACGTCCGGAAGCACCTGCACAGTTGCAGCACCAACAGCTACACCAAGCGATCCCACCATCGCAATCCCATACAGTCGAGCCAGTTGTATCTGACGATGGATCTGGAGATGATGAGCCTCGTGAAACCATTCAGCGGTATCGATATCGACGGGTAGGTGGATTTAACGAGGGCAAAAAAATGGACGCGGCTCTGGAGTGGGAAAACAACGTGGAGCCCGCAGGTCATCTCAGTCGCCGAGATAGGACCATCGCCCTGCGTCAGCAAGCGCTTGCCGATAGCAGAACGCGCTCGGGAGTAGAGTGGAAGTTCAGCGCCTTCAGCGGATGACTCGATGCGTGAAAGCAGAAGATACATATGTACATATACCAGATTTTCGGTAACGAAATAGCGGTGTTATATTTCGCGATTTGTATGTGCAGACTGGGAGCTCATCAGGGAGTAGCGAATCCTTGATCCATGTAGGTGCATTCGTGGCTGCGTACTTCTATCGCTTAGGTATACCTCCCTCACCTGCATCACTAACAGAGGGCTATAGCGCGCTCGGAATAGTAGGGTGCTCAGTGTTGTAATGCTGTCCTGCGCCGTGCTGAATGCTGCCCTGCGAAGTATGTATATTTCACACTGTATTAATTGGTCTAACGCCCAATAAGGTTTGCCCGAAATTGTGTATACTCTCGACCTTATGTCCTACTGGGAGTACAATATGCGCATGACGCTGGCCCGGAAGGGGCTGATCGCACATGTGGACGACGTCCAGGCGAAGAGTGAGGTCACGGAGGCATGACTCGTGATCGATGCGAAGGCGCTGGGCATCATCGTGCAGGGCGTGGAGCTCAAGACCCAGACGAAGATCCGTTCCGCGACGCGCGCCGTCCATGCGTGGGTAACGCTTCGGGAGTTTTACAATCGTACCGCGCTTGTGTCAGAGCACACAACACCTTGCGACAGAAAATGTGACTCCAGGAAAGTATACAACTCTTAGTGAACGGCAGTTCACAAGTCCCTGGTCTGGGGGACTGTTACCAAAATAGGTAGAGATAAACTGAATACATTTATAGGTGATCGCCTTTAATGCGTCTACATACTAACTATAAGCCACCGATAAAGTATCCTACTTTTTGGGCGGTTCTGAGGTCTTTGTACCATATGTGTGATACATATCCGTCGCGACTTTACCGTGACGTCATAGTGGTGTTAGCGACATCACTAGGTGTACTTGGGTACACAATTCTGAAGAGTGACTTGGCATTCTTCATGTAACCCCGTTACATCCTCCCCCGCTTAGGGTTGGTTTACCGACCATCCAGGGTGAATGAAAAGAAGTCGCCGCCTTTCACTCTCCAAGTCGAATTACACCGACTTTGTTGCAGGTAGTTTCGGCAGCCGGCTCATTTCCTTTTGAGCCCCGAGCACTTCCACGTGCTCTTCTTCGTCTCGGTTTCCACATCAGCCTGAAGCATGACCGAGACTCGGTCTGGCAGTGGTGCGAAAGCGCCAGCCAAGCCTGTTGTTCCCAAGCAGCCGACTAAGAGCTCTAAGCCGTCTAGCAAAAGCTCTGCCTTCAAGGGATCCACCAAGGTGTCATCCAAAGTTACTTCCAAGGCGCCTGAGCCGCCTATGGAGAACCCTGGGCTTATCGTGGACAATGGGGAAGACTCTCCCATGTCCTGGGGTGACAACAAAATCCCGCTCATCAAAGGGTCTGACGGTGACCTGAGTCAGTCAGATTCGCTTGGGTCTCGTACCTCCGCTGTCTAGCCATCATGGCGATGATGGCGAGAAGCCGAAGACGCCCGAACGCCAGGGGAGCCCAGATCACTCAAGGAGGACGAAGAGAAACATCATTCTCCGGTCAACAACTTGACGCTCGCGGAGGGGAAACTGCATGCAACAAGGTTGCGAAGGCAGCAGCAGCCTCGGAAGTCAGCCATAAGTGGCGGGTTGCTTCCCGGTCTCCACTATGGGAAGAGTTGGGGGACATCATGTACACGAACAAGGGCCTCTTTAGCTCTTCTTCCGACGAGGAGGAAGGGGCCAAGTCGGCCGAGAGATCGCTAATGATCTCGACGGGCAGCAGTCGGAGTATCAGGCTGCTCCTCAGAGGGGAGTGCCTGCCCCGGCGACCCGGTCGCCTGTGATGAAGTATTCTTCTCCTGTCCGTTGGGGACCGCCTTACGCTCCAGGTACATCCCTCCTGAGGAGTCCCACGGAGCAAACTCCTACATTGGTCAGCTCCAGACGCCCCGCGTGCTTCTCGGTTGCGCTCTTCTAGTGGTGCTTGTGAGCGTCTGGTGGTCAAGCAGTCCCTGTCCAGAACGTGAGCATTGGTCGATGCGTGCTTTCGGCACATCACAAGATTCCTCTTAAGGAGTGCACGAGCCGGCGAAATAAGCCAGAGCTCCGGTCGGGACTGCGACCTGTGTGGGGCTATCCAGCCGTGATGGCCCACACTATGACTCTTTCCAAGAGGCAGAGGCCGTCTTTTGGAAGTGGGCAGCTACGCGCTGCTCACAAGGACATCTTGATGTTCTCCGGAGGGATCTCATGCTGTAGGCCATACTTGACTTCCGAGATCCCCGCATTCAGTTTGCCCATGTGGTAGGCAAACGGCGGCTCTCTCGAGAGCTACAGAAGCATCCTGCTTCTAGCGGTCCTGATGAGCGCGGGTATGATCTTGGCTCTACAACCACATCGCATTCGGGCGGGAAAGCCCAAATTGGTTACGAAGCAGTCGCCGATTCTGTTCCCAGATCACAACAGCATTCGGGCAATCAGCATGGAGCCGCTCAATCGGCTCTCCGGAGCACGCAGCCCCCGAGTACAGCCTCCACTTCACGAGGAGCTGGCGCATCTCGTGAACGCGCCGCTCCTGGAGCACACGCTCCACGAGGTAGTGGGTCTCCCCATTATGATCGTGGAGATGGAGTGGTGCCCTCGAAAGAGTACGAGTATGAGGCGCTACCCCTCCGGTCCAGCTCAGGACCTGGTGTGCCGCCTTCGGCTCCACCTCGTGTCGTTGAAGACACCGCTCTCCGTCGTCGAGTCCTTGCGCTTGAGATTGCGCTTGGACTTGATGAGAGCGGGGCTGCTGCCGCCCAGGCCGGGAGCACTGGAGTCCTTGGGTCGATTCGTGACGATGTGAATCGTCTGGCCGATGACTTGTCGGCCCTCGAAGGACGGGTCGACCGTACAAATGACGTGGACGAGACCTTCCAACGTCTGGATGCCTTTTGGGCGTCCATGGACCGAGGCCAACGGGAGTTGTATCTCGTTCGGGACCTTCTACGGCGTGTGTCCCAGACGGGAGCGCCTCTGCGTACTCCCAGCCGTATCACTATGGCGCATACTCGGCGTATGCAGCCGGTGTTCCTTCGTATGGAGCCCCTTCCGCGGCCCCGCAAGGGGCCTGGGCTTCTGGCCCTGGGCACTCTCAGCGGGAAGAGTCACAGCCTCGCTTTGAAGAGCTGGGGCCTGCGACGCTGACGATCACAGCGGATCATTGTACCACTTTAGAAGGCAGGCACACGTGGAACGTCGGGAGGGTCGTCATCGACTTAGGCAGATCAATGGTATATGCCGCACCATATCTGGCGGGTCCGCCAAAGGTCCAACGAAGCGGTGCTTCAACTTGATGCTCCTAGCGGAACTTACCGTGGCGAGTGATAAGTTTCTAGTGTCGATTAGGACTAATTCACGCACAGTAAACACGTTTAACTTTTCTCTTCCATTATTGTGAGAGTACTCATTTTGTTTGCCCTGTGGGCTGCCATGGCATCACAGACAAGACTAATTACATTCAGCCTGGTGTCTACAAAAAACTCCACTTGTTTCCGCAAGTAAACCGGAATCATGTCCGAGGCCCGGGAGGAATGCGCTTCCTAGCCTCTCCCCCACTTAGAACCGAAGACGGGGTGCTGCCGTGTAGAGTGCGCGGCATCCTTGGATGGCGTAATCCATTCAAATAGAACGGGGTTATATTCGGTCGATGCCTGGACCGCATTGTTGAGTGCAACTCAATTACTGGCAGGCATTCCTCCCCCGTGCGAGAAGACTACGCCAGATGCTGCGTAGAGAACTAGGTTGACACACTAGGTCAGCCCATCCGTTTGACGATTTGGGGCAACGGGCATGTACAACCTCGTTCCAAGTAGTTGGAACAGCCTTCACCAAAACACAGCGGTAAACCGCGGGTCACGATCCGACAATTGTCTCCGGCAGACCATAATGGCGGAAAACGCCATCTTGGAACAGCTTCGTAGCCTGATCCCCGGTCACGGTGGCTTTGACCGGAGCAAGACGCACCATCTTGCTCAGACGGCACACGAACTCCAAGATGCCGGTCTTTCCGTGGCTGTCGGCTGGCAGTTCAAAGATGAAGCCCAGACTCATGGACTTCCAGCAGTCCGCTGGAACGGGCAGGCTCTGGAAAGGAGTCGAGGCGTACCCGGCGGGTTTCACCCGCTAACCTGTTTCACATGCCTGCACGTACTGTGTGACCCACTGGTACATGTGGGCCCACCAAAAGTACTGAGAGACCGATTGGAATGTCTTCTCGCGGCCCAAGTGGCCGCTGGACGGCGCATCGTGCACCTCCTGTAGGATGTCAAACTTGAGATCCTCGTCGTTTGGAACGACTACCCGAGGGGGTTCATGTGGTTGTACTCAATAGTAGAGCAGACGATCGACCCACTCGTATCGATGGAGCCAAGCCGTCTGACGTGGCATGAGCAACTCGGCCTAGGCTCCCTTGCCAACGGCCAGGAACCGTACCAGAGGAGCCAAGGTTTCGTCGCCCCGACACACCATGCGTATCTGATCGTATAGATCGGTCATGGCACGACGGATGTGCGCAGCTCGTAGTCCGGCCTGCGTGACAACGCATCGGCAAGCATGTTGAGCTTGCCAGGCGTGTACTCGACGCGGAAGCTGTATATCCGCGCAGAAGGACAGCCACCTCGCCATCCGTTCTGAACAAATGGGGCGTATTTGCCTCCTCCCCAAGGATGCGTGCTCTGTGTAGATCACAAAGGGCTGGGATCCCAGGAGGTGCACTCCGAACTTGACAAGGGCGTACTTCATGGCAAGCAGCTCCTTGTCATGAACGGGGTAGTTCCGTTCGGCAGGC
This sequence comes from Phytophthora sp. 'mugwort', assembly GCA_033558025.1. NCBI lineage: Eukaryota > Oomycota > Peronosporomycetes > Peronosporales > Peronosporaceae > Phytophthora > Phytophthora sp. 'mugwort'. Next base: position 2,213,292 of record JAUCEF010000017.1, on the reverse strand, counting down.
TTGAGCTGTCGGGACTGAACCGAGATCACTCGTTCACGTCCTGCAGCAATCACACCTGATTGCATAATCGGATGCATCACAGACGACGCTGAACAGCTTCGTCTCGTTCGGCAGTGTCAGGACAGGCGCCTCCTGTAGACTTGCCTTGATATTGTCAAAGGCTTCCTGGTGCTCACGCCCCCAGTGCCAGTCGGTATCCTTCTTCAGAAGATCCGAAAAGGGTCTAGCCAGACCCGCGTACCCTTCGCTCTACTTATGGAGGTAGTTGGCTAAGCCCAGCCACATCCCCAGGTCCTTCTGGGACCTTGGCGTTGGCCAAGCCGAAATGGCCTTGACCTTCTCCGGGTCGACTCAAACGCCGACATTGCTAACGAAGCAACCGAGCACTTTGATCTCTTGCGCCGCGAAGACGCACTCGTCGATGTTGGCACAGAGCTTGTTCGTTCTCACGACCTCCAGCACTCGACGGAGGAGCTCAAAACGCTCCTCCATAGCCGTCTTGCCTCCCTCGGCACGGCTATGGAAGCATATGGCGTCGAAGTACGACTGTGCGTACGCACGCAGTAGTCTAAACAACTGCGTGACCAGGCGATTGAACGTCGCCGGGGCATTAGCCAGGCCCTGTGGCATCACCAGCCACTCCCTGAGCATACCGCTCGGGGTGCTCACTACGGTGAGCGGGATGTCGCGCTCGCGCATTAAGATATGGTAGTAACGGTCCACCAGATCCAGGGCGCTGTATAACTCGCAGCGGGCCATGTTGTTTAACAACACATACTTTCGCGGGATGGGTGTCCGTGTCGGCACCTTCGCGCTGTTCAACTTATTGAAAGCATGAACCAGACGCCACTTCCCGTTCGGGTTTCCGAACGTAGAAGTCTGACGTCAAGTGCGGGGATTTCGATTCCCGCACCATGCCTGCCTTGGCCTTAGCGGCAAAGTAGAGAACAATGATCTAGCACTACTCGCGAGGCAGGGGCCATTGTCTGGTGATACAGTACTTTGTGCCCGGCACGAGATCAATCTCGTGCCTGGTCCTACAATTCCGGTGGGAGTTGAGACGGTGCATTTTTGGACACACCGTCCTCGTCCTTCATCAACCGAGGAGGAATTCAATTCCTCAGGAGTGGACGCTTGCTTCAAGTGCACCACCTCCGCGATTTCCCGAGCCTTCAGGTTGGCCAGGAAATCTGTCGGGTGTCAACTCTTCGAGGTTTAGGAGCTCTGACACATCTGGCATCGGCTCTAGCTGGATGCCGCCTGCCTTGACGCGGTGTCCGGTCTCGCCGTCGAGGATGTGAAAATATCCTTCGATTGGTCGCGCCGATGAACCCGAGCCCTGGGGTTCTGATTCGCTTGAAGCGACTCCAGTCTAAAATGACTTCAGACTCGACTTGCGGTGTCGACTATGACGTCGACGTCGACCGCGACGTGCTACTTCGTCACCCACGTCTGCGGACGTCTCATTGACGACGTCCAAAGCCTCTAGGGCTTCGTTTGGAACATGTTTACCCACACAAGAAGCGCGTTCCTCCACTCCTCTTCAGTTACGGTCTGGGCGACCTGGTGCGGAACAAGGTTACCCACACAGAAAGCGCCATGCGTCTTCCTCGCCAGTTTCAGTCTGGGTGACTTGGTGTGGACCTTAGCTACCCACCTGATCGGTGCCTCCTGACGCCGCCACTCTTACTGCCTTGGCCGCCGGTCTAGATTCCGGCGGGGTCGAGGGCTATCCGGTAAGGTCTGCCCCATACGACTAGGTGTAGCTTTGCTGCCAGAGCTACTGTGGAGTCGTTCAATACGTCGGTGGCTCCAAACATTCATTGGATGCTCCTGCATCCCGGCACTCCTATCGGACGCCATAGTCCTGAAAAAGGTGGGAACATGACTCACCAATGCTCTGCTGGTAAATGCGGGCCTGGTGGTTTTGTTTAGCCAATCGATCCATGGCCATGCTTCTCGAGCCAGGGCATGCCCAGGATCAAGTCATACTTGTCCATCTCTAGGACATTAAACTGCTCCGTGTTGACGAAGTCCTCGAACTTCACAGCTAAATACACATGGATGAAATGGTATTCATCGTTCCGTCGGTCAGTTGTACCGACACTGTCCCGTTGTCTTTGCTTTCTCGTAAAGCATCGGCCAACTTGTTGCTGTTCTCCCGCAACAGTCTGACAGCGTGCGAAGATCTTCGACGCCCCGGAGTATATTAAGACTCAGAAAGGATGGGTATATCCCCGTATACTTACGGGTCCTACTAGCAGCACAGCGCTGCCCTTCTTCGTTTCGAGAGTGCAAAAACTCTCAGGGGCTAAGTCTCCATGGTGCGCGCCACACGAGCACCACTCATGTAGACTTAGACCTTCCTTAGGAGCCCCCCCCCCTACTGGTGTCGTGTGTCCCCCTGTCCATTGGGTGGCGGCCTTTGCCAGCGACCCTTGAGCGCGATAATGGCGTGGGCGGGAAACGTTTTCGTTCCCCTCCCCCATAGGACAGGCACTAGCTAGAGCGAATATGTAGCTTACCACAGCTATAGCAGCGAATATCATGCTGATGGGCGAGCCCAAGTTCCATGGGAACAGTCCCGCTCGGGGCCCCCCCGACTTGGTGTCACTCCCCCTGGTTACAGCGCCGCCGGCATGCGCGCCTGGCGGCGACTGTACTCCTCTTGGAGGGCGACTTGGATCGCCTCTTCCAGAGTATTGGCCTGCACCCAAAACAGATGGGAGCGGGCCGGGTCTCGTCCATGAATACCGTCGCCTTGATGGTTCGTGGAGTGGGTTCCCCACGAGGGATGCGGTGAGCCCCCGCATCTCCTGGATGGACTCGTGCAGCTCACGTCGTCCCTTTTTACATGCATAGAAGCGTCACCGCTGGCAATACTCATAGTTCGCCGGGAGGAATGCGGCTCAAAACTGTTCACACAGCTGAGCCCAGGATGCGAAGCATCGAGGCGTTGGCGCTTCCCGCATATACGCCCAACTCTTAGCACGCCCACTAAGGTTGAGAGGGCGAACGCCGCTCGGAGGTGCTCCGAAGAAATGAGAGCCGCATCTATTGCGAGCTCTACTTCTCGCACCCAGAAGTGAAGGTTTTCCCCTTCCTTCCTTTCGTATGGGTTTACATTCAGCTTCAACGGCTTGGCTAGACCGGTTTCGGCTCTGCGGCCGGAACTTGCAGGTTGCTCCAAACATGTTCGATGACTCCCGCTCATACATGTCGTACACCGTCACGCGGTCGACCTGCTCAGCTTGCGTTGACTACGCCAGGCCGTGCAAGGCATCCATGCCAAATATGCCAGCCATCTGACGAACGGACTCAAACTGTGAGTCGTTCAGATGAAGAAACTCGGGTCCATGTTGCTTGGACCCAGACGTTTTAGGTAGTAACCGCGTAAACGTGGATTGGCTACAAGTGCTACCAAGTTTGTCGGGCACACAACACCTTGCGCACAGAAGTGTGACTTCCGGAGAGTACACAGCTCTCAGTGAGCGGCAGTTCACAAGTCCCCGGTCTGGGGGACTGTTACCAAAATTAGGTAGATTTAAGACTGAATATATTTATAAATGTGTCTACATACTAACTATAAGTCACCTATAAAGTACCCTAGATGTTATCCTATTGGGTGGTTCTGAGGTCTTTGTACCATATGTCTGGTGCATATCCGTCGCGCCATCACCGTAACGTCATGTTGATGTTGGCTATATATATATATATCACTTAGGGCACATGGGTACACCATTCTGAAGATTGACTTGGCATTCTTCATGTAACCCCATTACAGCGCTCCACAACCGTGTCACGATGACACGCTGTCTCCACGAGTTCAAGATGGAGGAGGGGGCGGCCATGGCGAAGCATGAGGACGCTTTTGACGAGCTCGTAGCCGGTCTGCAGACAATGGGAGATCCCGTCGACGAGGGGAGGCTACGATCTGATCTCTCCCATCATCGAGAATGCGAAGGACATCACGCTGATCGAGATCAAGGAGAAGCTCCTGAATGTGTACGAATGGTTGGCAAAGAAAGACACGACCACGGAACGCGCGTTCAAGATGAACGCCGGACGGTTCGAGGGACGCAAGGGCAACGGACGCAAGTGGAACGGTCCGAAGAAGAACGCTGGTAGCTTATAAGGCAAGAGCTTCAAGTGCAACCAACTCGGGCATATGAAGCGAGGCTGCCCGATACGGAACGCCGAAGGTAATGACGATGCGGTATTTGCCGTGCGTGCGGAACACCTCGACGGGTGGTTGATCGGCATTGGCGCGCCTCCCACATGACCCTGCATCGTTCCGATTTGCTCAAGACCGAAGACGTGGCATCGAGGTCACGATTACGAATGGCAAGAAGCTAATTGTGGCTGATCGAGGAATGGTATGCCTGCTCGGTCTAGACCGGAAGCGTCTCAAGATGATGGAAGTTCCTCACATCCCCGGTCTCAACAGACGACTGTTCTCGGTGAGGAAGCTGGCAGAACGTGGCTTGAACGTGGAGTTTTAGCGCTCCTCAAGTATCATTTGGCGCGACGCTAGCGCGATCGCGCTGGGCAAATCGGCAAGGCATACATGTTGGACTGTGACCAGGAAGAAGTGCGGTTCGTCCAGTGCGCTGGGGCAGACAGGCAGTGGGTGCGCTTATGCATGCCCGCATGGGGCACCCCAACAACGACGCATAAGCCAAGACACAGCGTGTCATGAATGGTATTCCGGCTGTGGGGCAAGCTTTCCAGAATTTTGTATCGCGGATGCATGAAGGGAAAGCAGATGGTGACAGGGTTCCTGAGCCGTTCCAGATATAAGGTATCACGTGTTCTGGAGCTTGTCCACACGGATGTGGTGGGACCGATGATACGTCATCGGAGAGGGGGAGTACGTCCTGACGTTTGTAGACGACTATTCGCGATACGTGGTGGCCTACGTCTTGAAGAAGACGAGCGAGGTGGTGGGGAAGCTGAACGAATTCATGAGATTCTACGATAAGCGATTGGGGGACGGATTATGTGTCTGGTCGGAGAACGGAACGAAATTGTGAACAAAGAGGTGGCGCGGATCTGTACCATGAACGGTATTATGCACCAACGGACCGTACTGTATGGCCCTCAGCAGAACGGAGTGGCAGAACGGATGAACCGTACCATCGTGGAAACGGCACGGAGTATGCTACACTACAAGAGCGTCCCAACCGATTGGTGGGCTGAAGCAGTCAGTGCATCGGTGTACCTCATTAGCCGTTCCACGAACACGCAGCACACACTGTGACACCGTATGAGCTAAGTTTCAAGGTAAAGCTCACGCTGGATCACCTACGCGTCTTTGGGTGGCATGGGTACGCTCACATTGACACGGCGGAGAGGACGAAGCTGGAACCCAAGAGCTTCAGGTGCATGCTCTTCGGATACACTGAGAACGTAAAGGGGTACAGCGTGATTGACTTAGACGCTTCCAAGATCAAGGTGACACTCTGTGAAGATGGACGAGCGTGATGTAGACGGTATCTACGAACGCTGCCGGCTCAGAATAGAACGGCCATCCATGTGAGCAAGAACGCTGACGATGCAGTCACGGTTGCACCGGTGGAACGCCAACCCGCGGTGGGGAAGCCGATGGAAGGCATTGAGAACGTCACACCGGACGTGAACATGGACAGCTCACAACCAGAACAGGATAATACACCACCTCTGCTGATGCCGGAAGGACGGTCTGCTCCTACTGGACTCGAGCTGGTACCGTACCGTTCACAGCGACCGGGTTCGAGAACGATCGAGTGTTGTTGCATCCCCGGATGGAACTTTCGAGACGTTCATGCGAACCAGTGTTCCTTCTTGAAGATGGAACGGATGCTGAAGAAGAACGGAAGTCGGAAGGAAGTGCGCACCACATCTCCGAAGCGTGTCAGGATCGATGAGGATGGTCTTATCGCAAAAGGCGTTCTCGCGTACGCTGCAAGCATTGGTGACGCAGTGGACATACCGACGACGCACGCGGCAATGGCTAGTGACGACGCTGCGCAATGGCGCGGAGCCATTAGCGCTGAGCTGCTCTCACACGAGCGGAACGGTACCTGGACCTTGGTTTTACGAAGAACGGCCAATCATACCATTGTGTGCCGACGGATCGCTAAGAAGCATGACCCCAGCACGGTCGCGTGGTACGCTACAAGGCACGGTTAGTGGCAAAAGGGTACAAGCAGAAGTACGGAGTAGACTTCTTTCTATTTGTACTCTCCGGTGGCCACCATGAACTCGATCCGAGTTGTTCTCTCGGTCTGCGCTGGATATGAGTACCGGATGGAACGGTTCGACGCTGACACAGCGTTCCCCCACAGCGAGTTGAAGAGCCATATCTACATGGAGGTACCTTATGTCATCGAGAAATCTAGGGACTATGTGTGCCAGCTGAGCAAGGCCATATACGGGCTGAAGCAAGCTGCAAGTGCATGGAACAAGACCTCCCACCGGGGTTCCTTGGGAACGGCTTCAAGAGGTGTGGAGCGGATCAGTGTGTCTACGTCAACCGTACCAGAACGGTTGCATCTATGTTTGTCTCTACGTCGATGACATGATCAATGATGCGAAGACGAGCGATGAGATCCGTGTCGTGAAGGACGCGCTCAAGAACGCTTCAAGATGAAGGTACTTGGACCGGCAAAAGTTATCCTGGGTATGGAGATCGACCCCGATAGGGCCGCGGTAACGCTCATGGTCAAGCAGACTCGATAGATTGATGATATGGCGGAACAGTTCGGGCAGGAAACGCGAAGCGGGTGGACAACCCTTGTGCGGCTGGTCTGAAGTTGACGAAGACACAGCCGCCAGGAACGGAACGCGATGATGTCGAGACCGTACCGTTCCCTAATCGAATGCCTGCTGTACATAACGACGTGTGCTCGCCCGTACATCGCATTCGTGGTTACGCAACTTACGCAGAGCCGCGGTCAGCAGCATTGGAACGCTGCGTGTGTTACGCTACCTCAAGTCGACTCGCCAGCACGGAATCATCTATCAAGGCGGTACGGGTATTGTCTCGGTCAAGGCGTACTCGGACGCTGACTCGGGTACCAACCTCGATGACAGGCGTTCTGTCTCGGGTGTCATGGTGATGATCGGAAACGCCCTGGTGGTGTACAAGACCAAGTTTCAGCGAACGGTTGCTCTCAGCTCTGCCGAAGCTGAATACACGGTGTTGAGCCTGTGCGTTCAAGAAGTGTTGTGGACGAGTGCAATGCTAACGGACATGGGAACCGAGCCAATGCTACGATAATTTGGGAAGACAACCAAGGCGCGATCGCTCTGGCGCAGAACGCTGGCTACCACGATCAGACCAAGCCCGGTAGGTTTTCGTCACCACTTCATCAGAGAGAACGTTGAGCGCGGAACGGTACGGTGGAATACGTCGCCACAAGAATCAGTTGGCGGACATACTGACCAACGCGTTTGGCACTAAGACGCTCAAGTTCCTACACGACGGAAACCGCATCAAGGTCAAGGTAACCGTACCGTAGCGGTGAGTGGGAGTGTCGAAGTACACCGCTCTCGCACGGTTCACTCACGTATGTGGACCGACGGCACGGTTCAACCCGAACCGCGCTCTGGTTGGTTGATAACCGAGATAACCATGTGGTTCAGAGGAGCAGGGACTGGTGTTTGCGCAACCGCATCCAACAGAAAAAAAAAAAAGAAAAAAAACAGGGAGTAGACAGTAAGGGAACATGCTTAACCATTTTTAGCCACTACTACTACTCAAGCTTCACATCAACAATTATTTCTTACGAATCACAACTGCAAACGCATCTACGCCTGTATGATAGAATCTTTATTGAAGTGATGGCCGCTGTACGTCTACAGCAAATCTCAAGTCCAGAAAAAAGGCACAGTGACGACATTTTCCGCTGCAACTGAAGAAACGCTGGTTGAATGAGTGAATTCGCTTCGCGTTGACGGCGTGCCAGTGCTCGTGCTGCAGTTGCGGACCCAGCAAATTGCTAAGGAAGAAGGCTGGATTTTCGAGGTGAATTGGTCTTGGAAGAAGGTATTTCTTTCGCGTCGTGGACTGACGCTACGCGCGAAGACGCGTCAAGGCCAGAAAGCCCCAGGTAAGATAGAAGCGGCAGCACGCAATTATGACGTCTGTAACTAGCAGTACAGTCACGCATCATTGCTAAGCTGTTTGGCAAGCTTCTGCAACAGGGGGATTGGGTCTCGAATCCCACTTTTTGGTTCAAATGGAACAAAGCTCTTTCTCGGGTATACCAACGAATCGTCAGGGTGAAAGGGATTTTCCCCATAGTAATCTCCGCAATTACAGGCTGCACTTGAATCGCCACTTTAACAGTTTAAAAGGGCAACAATATTTTCGCGGTCATCGTCAGTTGTGAGATTCAGATATTGCGCCCGTTCAGAGGGTTCTCGAGGTCAAGATGCTGATTGTAACACGTAGTTCCAAATGCGCGAAATAACATCACATTATACGTCCGTTGTGAGGGTTTAGATCTTAGGTTTCCGTCCTTCACGCATAAAGGCACTATGGAAGCGCTTCACGGATGCCACAGCACCGGCAGCGTTCCAAGAAGTCGGCCAAAGTCTGTATCGCATACCATGCACAGCCTTGAATGACTCAGCGATTCGCCGGCTTCGTGTTTGGGGTTGAGTTTGTCCTCCTGGTGCATATGGCGGCAACTAGACGGCAAGAAATCAAATCTGGAATGAAATACGCGCTGAAAGCGAAGCTTCGTCTGCGTAACAACTCAAACTATATATATATCCGCGGAAGAAACGACTTCTCGGTATGGAAAGCTTTCAAAGTTATATATGGGCAATGTGAAATATGACACAATTCCCGTGTTTGTGGAGGCCCGACTACCGGTTCCATCATGTCGCGTGTATAGTTTGATAACGCTGCTATATACAAGCAATGCATTACGCAGTTCAAAGAGGCACTGGAGATGCGCCAAAGCGGACAACACAAAGAGGAGAAAACAAAGTCTATCAACGTTTTCGTATTATATTTTTATATTGCTTACTTATACTTGTGGTGTATTGAGGTAGGCAAGTCGGGTGTTCAATTGCTACTACTGTTGCCAGAGCCACACGCACACTACATTTAGTAGACATCTGAAATGTGTGTGGACTCTTTTGTTTTTGTCTTAAGGTATGCAAACCTAGAAGCTCATGTTATTATGTCAAATTAAATCGGTATACCTACAGAATCCACCACAAGCGGATGTATCCCGCATAACACTTAGCATCGAGCACACCTTCTCCTTTAAGATGGTCGCGGAGCTGTCTGTATACGAGGGCTACGGGAGGACTGATATAGGAAAATACGCTCATATTACTAGAGAATGCCCCACTCTGCTCGCTGCTAAGCGTGTATTTAATAAAATATATCAAATTGATGTGCCCACCCAATTTAATACGGTCGTATTATATATTATATAAGACGTTATATCGCAGCATCCTTCGGAGTCACGAGAAAGCATATTTAGTTTACTGACGAATACACAAGGTGAGGCTAAGTTCAGCAGATCACGGATAAGCGGGAAAGCCGTGCGTTAGTCGGTGTTCGGGCGCAGTTGGCAAGCGGAACGGTTTATAATTACACTTCGACCGGCCCCGCAACATCACAATGGAAGCGTGCCCGGATATCTTGGGCCCTTCGCAGCTCTTCTGCGATTCGTCTGAATTCGGCCGACCAGACGTCGCGGGTGACAGATCGGCGGAAGGGGCCGTCTTCACCCGCGATCCTATGCAAGGCCGCACGCCAGCAAACTGGAATCGTACTCATGGCTCGATTCTGGGAGGTAACAGGTAATCGCTACGCCCACGCCACCGACTGGGATGGTCACAAGACCTAGAGATAAGGTCATGGGGTCGCCGCGTTGCCAACCATCCCTCGGTAAATACGACCAGATGATCAAGAAGTTCCTGACGTGTCGCGATCGCTACCACTTCGACTGGATTTAGTGGTGCTTCGGTGACCCAGTGAGTCCGAATTTCCGCATCTCAGACCTGAAGGATTTCACCGACGAGAATCAAGACGAAGCTCGCGCAAGATCCTGGGTCAGTAAGGACAAGTCGGCGTCCCTGCGAGATCAAGCATCGGGCGAAGGAAACGCTTGACTTTGCCGACCTGCGCACAGGACACGTCAAGAATTGGTACCATCAGCTTAGTCAAACGGGCCGAAACAAGTAATGTGGTTGGCTTCTCAGTTTCCAGACGCGATATTGCGTGTCCAGAGCAGACAAGATGCGATCCGCACTCGGGTCGAAGTACAGCCAGAAGGCAGATACTACGCGAGCGTTCTGAGCGAATCAGACCCCACGGCTTGAATCTGATCGGACACCAGTTCGAACGGATCGGATGGATCGGACTCAACAGGCGGTGCATCGGCTGACAATGACCGAGCTCCTATTGGGGACGAAACGTAAGATCCCGATCGGCCTTCGCACAGGCGAACCTCGACGAACCCAGACGCCTCGCGAATACGGATCACACCCGCCTCTGGACGATCGGGTCGGAGTCGCTGGTCAAATTGTAGATCCCGCAAACATATGGATATTGGTCGTTGGGGGCATCTGACGTGCCAAAAATATAAAATGCTAGCTACCCAGCGGTCCTCTGCCTCTTCCTGTGGGAGCTACATGACATGGAAAAGTTCTACAATCAGATTCGTCAATGGGTACAATCCGACCGAATATGTGGGGATGTTACCTGCAATGGGCGATAAGATGTTAAACCTGGATGTCCGCCGAGTTTGAATTCAGTACAAGCCGAGTATTCAACTGTTGACAAAAGATCGGTAGATGGAGCTAGCGATCAATAACAGATCTACGCGAGAACACATGCGATATACCTGATAATCCGATTGCTGCGATCTTGAATCTCCGCCTCGTCGATGCAATACCGCCGTTCGGACGTCATGATGTCCATATATACCCCGGCTTCTCCTGCTACCAGGAGAAGCCGAGGTTGGAAGCATTATGCACCGGGAAAGCGGTTTCGACAGGCTAAAGCGACAGACCACATCAAATACTGACAAAGCGATCCTTTAAATACTGGAGCCACGGTGTCCATTGTAGATACCTCCTTTGCTCGTAAGGTTGGGTGCTACATCGAGATGAGTCAGCGCCAAGAGTGTGTGGAGATTGGTGAGAATGAATACGTCACGAACGGAAGGACTCGGTTCAAGATCATGCTGGCTGGTGCGTTGTTATTTTTGCTTCGATATCTGGGCCGGGGATCTACCCGGCCAACATGCGATCTTGGGTATGGAGTTTATCCCTCCGCCGGGATCAAGCTAGATCTGGCTGACGGATCGATCTGTCTGCCGGACGAGATACGGACCCAGCTCAGCGTCGCCGACAGCCTTACAACGATGCGAAGGTAGTGACGGTAGATCAACATATTCAGATCGAATTTGGGGCAGCCCCTCAAAACACCTGTAACTCATTCAATAATACTGATGGTCTTCATTTATCAGCACTTGCGATAGCTATATCCAGTTTAGAAGTCGTCCCCCAGACAAATACAGCTCTCGTCAAACCAAAGGAAGTAAGCCACCAAGTGTAGAGTGACAGGAAGCACTAGACTATCTTCGATCTCGCGGCGGAATTCGACGCCCGTGGTATAATAACAACATTGTGCATGGTACGAATCTTAGCCATGGCACTTCGACGTGTAATCTATAGCACAAAACACCCTAACCCATATTGTATACTGACCCATGAGGTGCATCCGTGGCAGGCAGGAAGCCCGGTTAAGAACGACGCTAAGGTTGGATAAGGGGAACTCCGCTTTGGGGTCTGCATTTAAAAATTACTCGGTTTGGAGTTCGTTGAATTCCTCAAGTGGAAATTCGCCCCGTTAGATTGGAACCTACCGTGCTTTGAAGAAATGAATCCCGGATCTTACTACATTTGCTACTCCATTATTTTGTAGCATGTATACAAAGCGAGCTAAAAATAACAGAATGTTGTTTGGTGCTTTCTTACCTTAGTGAATGATATGTGTTTTTTTTATGTAGATACATGCTCAAAGTATCCTATCGCCTTTGTGTATCCAGTACTTAGCCGTAGCCTGTGGCTTGTGAGTAGTCTGTACACATTCCGTAGGATAGGTGTTCAGTGTGCGCTGACAGCTTAGTGCATGATACTGTCAAGACGTATCCTTGGAACTTCACACACAGCTTCCATCAAGATTTCTTGCTGTTTCCTTTGTAGGGCCCGTTGAGCAGCCCGCTCCTTCGCTTCCTTCTCCCGCCGAATGCAAGTTCGTTGGTTGTGCCCCGCCTTCCGACATCGCGAACAGTGTATTGGAGAGTCGCCATCGATGTACTCAGAGCGGCCGCGCATCCGAATCTTCTTAGGGCGTCCTCGAACGGCTGTAATGGCATGAGTCTTCAAATTGTCGTTTATCAGGAACGACACGTCAACGGTCTTAGCGCTCCTGTCCACACTTTTTTGCAGCCTGACAACTGAGTAATATTCCGAAATCTCAGCCAGAGGGTGAGTTCCGCGCGAGCATTGCCACGCACCCATGTACACATGGATACTTGAGATCGGTCCATAAATCACACGAGCATAGCTTGAGCGCTATGCTTACAGTGGCATAAGTGTTATCGGATTCTCGCATGACTTCAACCTCATCTCACAAACTGGAGAAATAGCCACTTCCTCCAATGAGCAGGTTATTCTTGACTTTTCCTTTCACAAACGAAACAAAGTCATCATAGAAGACTTGTACTTGAGTCGGCGCTCGTATGTTTGGCGTTGGATTTTTTCCGAGTCATTCCCTGGATACAATCAAGCCAGGTTTCATTATCTCGTCATTCAACCAGTTATTGCTGGATTCGGCGATGTAGGTCGTAACTTGGCCAAACCTTGCTCTAGCGAAATGGGCGGAGATCCAGTTGTCGTTCACAATACCTATTGACACCAAAGGATATTAGTTGCAGCGTACGGCATGGGAACATGCATCAGCGTATAATTTGTGTACAGCCTACGACACACAACAAGGTTACAGCATACAGGGTATAGGGTACAGATATTAGATACACTTTGATAGCAGCATTACCTTTCAGGTAATCTGTAGCATCCGGGTGGGTCGCCGCGCATTCTTCCAGTACTCTACGTGCACTGTGTAGGTGTCAAACATTTTGCCAGCTCTGGAATCTTGCCGTAGAGGTCTGTTCGGAACGCTGTCTTCATATTCTACTTGATATGAAAAGAGCAGAAACCGTGATGTACACTCGGAATAAAGTCCGCGACAGCAGCTTGTGGCCCATTTTCACGATCGATCATGATGACGACATCCGCATTAATAATGTGCGGAACCGCGCGCTTCAGATTTCCTAAAAACCACTCTCAATGTTCACCGTCATAATGCACCCAATGGCAGCCCGAGGATACAGATCTCCTTTTAGCGTTGAAAGAACTCGCCAGTAACATCGTCCCTCGTTCTTGCATCTCATATGGCACGCATCTAGCGCGAGATAACAGGCAAGCAGAACTCGGTGTTGTCCACCCAGCTGCAAAAAGCAAGAAAGAAACGCTTAACGCGTTCTTCAGCCGAGATCACCACGTCTACGACGCTGCCGGGTTCTTCTCCACAAGCGCATGTAGCCAGGGCGGATTAGTCCGTAGCTGCGTTCGCCGTTGGTTTTAGACGTGCGCTGATTGATGTTGACCACATCATACGCTTGCTGTACGAGAGGTGGGCACCATAAATGCTGCGTGCTGCGACGATCACGTCCGGGACACGCACCCTGCTGGCTGCCTTCATGATGGAGAAAGCGACGTCGTGTGTCAGGATTGCCAGGATTGTAGGTGGGTTGCTGTGATCTCGCTCCTGACATGTGTGGTCCAGGGACGAAGGCGAGATGCGTACCCCTGCATGGTTATTTACGCGCCCTCGAACGATAAACGAACACGCAGCTATATTGTATCTCCCAGTGATATTTGTCCTGTTGCTATCCGGAAACCTACAAGAACGATTTGTCTAGTATACATGTATATAGCCTCCGTTTCCTTCAAACACCTCAGTAGATGACAACATAAACGTACCGTCCCACAAGACGCCGCAACAGCAAGCTTGACCTCTCTTCGAACCGAACGCACGCCCTGACGCTAGCTCGTCCTCGGTCTCATCCATCTTCTTGCAGGAAAAGGAAATCTAAACTAAACGGGCCGAGGGCCTTCCATTTGAACCCGTTAGAAAAGAAATAGCAATCGAAATAGAAAGGATTTCAGTAGATATGGTTAGAAACTAAACATTAGAAATAGAAAAATCAGGTATAACGTATGCTTCGGGGCTCGTTACAAGGTCGACACGCGTTTCTCTTAATTCATTCCGAGAACAACAATATCACGAGCAAGCACGATGAAGGGAAAACGCGCTGGTGTTATTTGTACGTTTCCTAATTGCAACCGTGCGATGACGATGGACAGGTCCGCCAGTCACAGTGCGGCCAAGCACGGAGGGGGGGGTTACCTCATCGAGCCCCGAGATATGTACGAGCGCGCCGCTGACGACCCCTCTCTGCTGGCTACAGAGAATAACAGCCATGCCTTCATCGTGGGGTAGCTTCGGACCATCACGACGCGCCTGCAAGTACTCGAGGAGCTGGCGAGAGCATTGCGTGGCCGGTGACGCCCGCGGAAGATTCACCATTGTCGGAAGAAGAAGGGCAGTCCTAGCCGGGCGAGGAAAACACCGAAGCGCCAGCCCGCGAGGAAACGCTGGACAGCCAAGTTGACGAATCGTCAGAGGAGGAGGCAGGCAGGACGAAGAGATTGTGCTACCAGCAATATCCGGCCCCCAAGACACCGAAGCGCCGCGCTTCCTCTCTGCGGGTGGCCGACGATGCGGAGCAGAAGAAGAAGAAACAAAAGCGACTGGCTTCTAAGATTAGGCGCCTCACTAAGTACTCCTTCGTGGGTTTTGTTTGGTCTACAGGTACGTTTGGGCACGTAGATACAGCCGCGTGTTAGGGTATACTTTAGGTACAACATACGTTACGTACAGATCACGCATGGGGATAGTGGACATTATGGCTGCAGCATTCGATAGGCTCACGCTAATATATGGCCTTCAGTAAACATCTCCGTTGGAATTTCTCTAAAAACACGGTAGGTTCCAATCTAACGGGGCGAGTTTCCACTTGAGAAATTCAACGACCTCAAACCGAATTATTTTTTTAAATACGAACCCCACAGTGGATTTCCCCTTGTTTAAATCTTGTCGTCGTATCGTATTACGTTTGCGGTAACGCGTTAGGTAAAAGTTATATCCATCCATTAAATGTTATTCTTTTTCCGTCAAATATTTGTTTTTACAATGGAAAGTTACCCCAGTTAACCTACCGCCGAATAAAAAGATCACCGTCGGGTAACAGGGTTTATGCCACCGCATTAAAATGTACCTACACTGCGCGCGGAAATGATAGACAAATCAGTTTTCCACCGAGTTTTTGTCATATCACGTGCAATAGAGCTTCAGTTTCTACTTAATCATAAGCAGCGCGTTGCGGGCGGTTGCGTTGTTACTCTCTGTCATCTGAGATCCCAAGGCCAAGCAACCGCATTTTACCCTTTTCGCGGTTGGTTCTCCCAGCGCGAAAAAGAAATAGACGATGCATGCATTCTTGCATCTTGGAGTAAAGTTTGACGTACATTAACCCTTTCGTGCGCCTATGGGATAAACTATACTATACAGATTTAAGTGAAACGGTTTTAGAAGGGTGCTCACTGCGCCCTTTTAGAAAACCATTATACTCGCACTGTGCTTGAACAAGCTCACAACAATACGAAATGTGCTTGTTTACATGAATATAAAAGGTTTCTCTTAAAATGCGCTCACTGCGCCCTTTTAGAATATTAAGGTACTGCCTAACATCGTCAGTGATTGGGTAACACTTTTTTTTTTTTTTGTGCACGACTAGTTCAACTCTACGATGATTGGATATAACGAGTGGGGTGCTCCATTGTAGTATTTTACGACGTCATGCGAATATATAATCGTATTTTATCACTCAAGTCTCGTTTTTGGCAGGCAGCACGGCGTCTCGTCGAGACGTTGACGTCGTGTCGCATTGGGACGGCCGCCGACATCCAGCTACAATACGGTAATGGAGCGAAATGGAATCTCCGTCGCAGCTCCGCTCATCAGTTAGCATTGAATAGAGAGAACTGGGCGGAAAAAGAGTTCACCCCTCAAAGAGGACAGATTCGAATAGGCCTGAATGATAGAATGAATGATAGCACATGGGTACATGTGGCAGTGAATCTGGGGTATACCGGGTGTGCACGCCTTTTTTAGTTCAAAAAATACAGTGAAAATCCACACCTATATATATTGAAAATATATATAGGTGTGGATGTAATGACTATAAGGTATACCGGGTGTGCACGCTTCCACTTCAAATACAGTGTTTACCCACGTGTGTAAACATTTTGTTTTTGTATGTAGACCTTGAAAGCTGGTTTTCGCGCGCATTCGCGGGCTTCTACAAATCTATAAACGATATTAAATGATACAATAAGATTTTCAGATTCAGGTAGAGTATGGAATGCATACTTCAAACTAAACATGATTTCGACGGCTCGTGTTGGTCGTCAATGACCGACCCTTCAGATACACAACAGGCGCGAAATGGAGAACGGTTGCCAGATGAACGCAAGCGCGATCGTGTAAGGGGTCTCCCATAAGAGAAAGCGTCGCCACGTAACACGTGCTGTCGTGTCAGGCAGTCTTGGTGGGCTTGTGGCGTTCAAATGTGCCTGGATACATCGGCGACGGGAAGGGTGGACGTCGCAGCCACCTCCACACGGTCTAGATAACCGCTACCTCTACATCAAACCTGGCGGCGACCCAAAGAGACAGAAAGGCGTCGATTTTCTACGAGGCGAAGCAGCCGTCCTACAGTTTGCCAGCGCCGTTGATGCTGAAGACGACAACGTAGGCAAAGGTGCGAATCCCCCAGGTGCGAGTGATGCGAGAGTGCAGCGTGTATTTCAAGGGCGGCCACTGACTCTTCTGTGTTTTGTATACCATCAGGAACTGGGGCTGGTACGGTGTTTCCACCCACAGCAGTGACCAAGGCTGCGAGCGAGAATATGAGATGAAACTGGGCGGCGGGACCAACAACGGCGAAATGATAATGGGACGGGAAGGCATCATCGGCCGAGATGTGATGGTGCCAGGTGTGAGTGTGGCGTGGCAGCCATGTATGCTCGAGGGCGACTACTGATTATTGGGTTTGGTTTGTATGCAGGAGCTGTGGTCGCTGAATGCGGACGCAGTGGCAGACATGGTCGAGGACGTGGACGTGGGCAGCAGCTTGAAGGCTGCTCCGGCAGCGGGCAGGTGGCTTTGAGAGGGGATGGTCAGCGTCGGCGGAGATTGGATCGTGCCAGGTGCGAGTGCGGCGTGGCAGCAGTGTATGCTCGAGGGCCACTACTGACTATTGAGCTTGTTACGTGTACAGGCCCTGCTGCAGTTTTTGCTGGACCTGATTGCGGCGAGCATATCCACAGAGTATGAAGTGCTTGCCGTAGTATTACACTCATGGGCCTTGATGGACGAAGTGGTTTGAGCGGTACTGGGGGGGCGTCGCGCAGCCTTCATGACAGGCTTGGATCCGTGAGCGATGCCGAGGGTTTGGCTTCTCGTGCGAATTGTGAATAGCGTTGATGCAATTAATAACGCTATGGTCCATTTTGGAGGGACTTTGCTGGGCCAAACGGCGAGTACGCCAACGTCACAAATTTGTGAAGGCAGAGGATTGGACCAACCTACAACAGCCGCCTTACGAACACACCACCAGCGTTGCTGCAAGACGTATATATCGACGAGCTGGTGGCGGTTCAGTCCGGAAAAGGAGGCTCGGATAAAGGCAAAGACCTACGGATGATTGGAAGTGCATACATCATCGGACGGGTGTGCCGCCGACCAAAGAAGGGCAAGTATGCTTCGCTGTCCCAAATTCGTTGACTGTCTCAATTTCAGAGCGCTGTAGAGCACGTCAGTGTTGGGACGACACAAGCTGGTATAGGGAACTATCGATCCCTGACACGGTTGAAGAATCCTGATAGGAAGGTGCTGACACAGTTTGATGACTCTGACGAGATGGAAATATACAATGCATCAGATCTTGGGCGTACGAGGAGTACGAGTTTCCAGGGGAGTTCAAAAACAAGTTTATCGAGGTGGAGAGAATCCAAAACATGCGCTTTAAACGGAACGATCAGGTCGACGTCCCCGCAGACCTGTTTTCGCATGCAGACGGCTCGACGAAAACTCGAATCCGTGTGGAGTACAAGCATATTTTCGAGCATTCCGCAAGTTCGTGTTTCTTGCCTACGTTCCACTGTATTGCTGGAGGCAAGTTCTCCACCAGACGAATCAGTATGCTTTCGAGAAGGGCATTCGGACACTAAACCATTCACGCTGTCGGCGCAAATGGCTTTCTTCGGGATCTTGTTTTACATGCGCTAAAGGACAAAGGAGAATTTTCGAATTACTGTGGCCCCCAGCCAGAAGATCTTAGGTTTGGAGGGAGTACTACTTCGCTGGACGGTGTCATGAGGCTCAATCAATTCAAGCTCCTTCGGTGTTGCCTTAGCTTTAATGCATCCATCGACACTTGACAAAGACGCCGCGGCGCGTATCCGGCCTCTATAGAATTTGCTTAAGGTGACAGGCCACAAGTACGTTGTTGTCGGGCGTAACGTTGCTCTTGACGAAGCCAGTGTGCCTGTCGGTCGCGGCAAGGCCGCCACCTCATTATGTTCAATCCCACAAAGCCCACCGTTAAATACCACTTTCGTCTTTACATGCTGTGCTGTTCCTCAAGTTGGATTGCGCTGAACTACCGACTGCATTGCAACCAGTCGAATATAACTGATAGACTGGCGGGGGTAGTTTCTATCGAGGCAACCACACTGCTGCGAGAAGAGCTAAAGAATGTATCAAGATTCGACAGCACGTCTCGAAGTTGCTCGCCCACTGTTTGGAACGAAGCGCGTACTAAACATGGACAACTACTATACTTCAGTTCAGCTTCTCCAAGAGCTTCGTATCAAAGGACTGTATGCGCGCGGGACCATGCGGATCAACAGCATGCATTTTTCTGGGCACTCTATTCTCGGCAAGGATCACGACTGCTGTACTCGCGGTGATTTGCGAATGGCAGTTTCATTGGAGCACGGTATGGTTGCCGCATCCTGGTGTGACGGGAACATTGTGAACATGATGCTCAATGCAGATTCCTCAGCTGCAACTACTGTCACTCGCATGATTGGCAGCAAAGAAGTAGAGTTCCCGGCACCAGCATCTGTCGGATCATATTACGCCAATATGCAAGGGGTGGACCGCCTGGACCAAACTCGAGGCAGATTTTCAATAGCTGACGGGCATTCTTTTAAGAAATGGCATAAGAAGCTAGCAATCGCGTTGATAGACGTCGCCAGAGCAAATGCGTACTTGACTCGGCGTCTCGCCAGGCCCGAAGCATCTACCCGCGATCCCCATCACCAATTTATGACTGAGCTCGTCAGTGAACTCATTAACGGTCATTAAGCCGATGCTCCTAGCGAAGGACGCATGCTTTTCGGACTTGGAGTGCAACACGATTTGGAAGAGGTTGCAATTGCTAATATCTCGTCTAGTGTGCGATCGGACGGACAAAGCCAAGGAATTCCGCTGATGATGTGCTCGTTTGTCAGGTCTAAGTAGTTTTATGCTGACAAAACCCGAAAACGTCGACGCTGCATTGTGTGTCGGTGGGGTGGCCGATTTCCACAGAGTTGACCACCTATTGTCACACACACGGCGTCTGCATATGTCGTGTGGTGCATTGTGAGGAGGTCAAGCCCTAGATGCGTCTCCATCCCACCTGGATATACCGGGAGAAATATCACAGGTTTTATCTCTAACAACAACTTCTCAGGTACAAAGGGAACATACTCGTGGTTCGCGGCTTGCCCAGCTACGACGCGATGCTGGAAGCGACGATACAGAGACCTTGGTGAAACCTGCGGCAGTACGACAGATCGATATGGCTTGACTACGCTAACGGCAGATTACTCCTGACCATAGTCTGTCGAACGTGCTATCATATTGATTTAATTATGAGGGGGTGAATGCCGATGACCAATGATGTAGATGATACGGAGGTGCTTTTATCGCGTAGTGGTGGCAATTGACTTCGTGGGATACATACAGTAGTACTGCAGGTCGCGGCAAGCACACGGCTATGGAGATGTTGTACAGGTACTGGAGTGGTCGGCGACGCAGCCGTGAACAGCTTTCGTCTTCTGCACCACGGCGTCTTCCGCTCCGGGCGTCGCCACTGCATTCGACATAGCAACGAGCCTCTGCAAAATGTGTGCCATGTGCTGTGTCGGTCGTCCACGCGCTGCTCTCGATGTTGCAGGATCGCGGCAAGCGCTCGCTCGAGTCTGTACGGCACTGCTACTGGAGCTGGCGTCGTTTTGCCGCTGCGAAGACGCATAAGCCTCGATCCTCGCTGACGTCCTGGCGCCTCTGCCAGCGCTGGCGGCAGACGACCAGGAGCTGCCGCGCGGCGAGACGCTCGAAGTGCTGCTGGAGCTGCTGGGGCTGCTGTGATGCTCGTCATGGACAGCTCCAAGGCCAAAGCGAAGGTGGCCAATGGAGCGCTGAAGCTCGCGATTCGGTGGCTGCACGAGCTGTCGGCAGGTGCTGGAGGCGGAGACGACGCGCCAAGATCTTAAAGCGTGCGCTGGAGCTCGTGGATCGGCTGAGCCACACGGCCGAGTCGGAGCAGCCTCTCTTGCCCAGGATAAACGTTTTGCTGTTGCGGCGACAAAAAAGCTTACGTGGAAGCTCTGAGACGTGGAGACGACAAAGTGCCAGGCAAGCTGTCTGTGTCCGTGGTGGTGAAGGTAACAAAAGTAGCCGACGACCCGGCTTGAGCCGGTGGACGTGCCAGAGCACAACTTCATCGTAGTGGACGAGACAAAGTAGATGGTGGCGCTACTGATGGACATGGAAGCCGGCGGCTGTGACCGAGACGAAGAGGCTGTTGATGGAGACCGTACCAGTGCTTGTAGAGGTTGAGATGCTTAAGAACGCGCAGAACCCTGGTGCTGCTGGTCAGGGCAACACACGGCTTCCCGGAAGCGCCGAAGTGGCCAGTGGCGAAAGTCGGTGTGCACCGCGACATGGCGAGTAGCAGCTCGGCATCCTCTGGCATGATGGAGATGACTAGGAACGGTGTATTGTTGTTACCTTAAGCATTTGTAAATATTGATTGGTTGTAGAGCGGCTTTCCAACTACGTTGTACTCCAACTTGACGGGCTAACTTTCAGCGCTGACAATACGGCTGGGAGCATGTAGTGCGGTGTTTAGGACAAAACAAAGATGTGAAAACTATGACGCGGGCACTCTGCATAGAGCTAAGTTCTCGGGAGACGATCAACTTGGCATCTTCTTCAAATAGGAAACTGTTGGCAAAAGTGACTGTATCACGCATCGGAGGCTGGTAAGAGAGGGCTGCGTCACGAACGTCAATAGGATGCATACCTATCTTCCTGAGCATCGGAAACCACCCTGGTGGCGCTGAATACAACTGTTTGCAAGCACGGACAGTTCTTCATGCATCTCAATTCCAATGCAACCTTTGACGCTTGTCGTTAGCAAACTTGAACGAGAACGTTCCCAATTCCCGCACCAACGTCTAAGAACTCGTCTGACGGACGCAGCGGTCCCATATTCTAAACCATCGTTGCGACACCATCGGGAATTATATCACCTCCATTATCCTGTATCCGAACAGATTGCTGACGAACATCTCTAGACCTGACATCTTCGAAAATTGATGACATGCATCTTGTTGCTTCGGCCTATGTATAAAGCCCATCGCCAAACACATTTTGGACTTGATCTGTAACTCCACTAGGACGGCAATGATCGCTCCCGCCAACGACAATATGCTGCCTGCTACCGTATCCAGCTACATCGCCGCCTGCACCGTCGACCACTTCACCACTCCTCCCCACTGCGAAGACATGGGCCGCCAGCAACGCTAGCGGCACCACGGTCTACGCCTTCTTGATCATCGTTATCTCCACCTCCACGAACAAGGTCTCCACTGCCGACCACATGACCTTCTCTTCCGCAACTGAGAAGCTGTGCACTCCTACCTCCTGCAACGCCAAAGTCTGCGTCGTAGCCACTTCATTCCCTGCATCATCGCCGCGATGCCGAGTGCTACCGCATCCAGCTGCGCCACGCCAACCGCCTCCGGATACGTCATCACCTACGCCATCGCGACGTCTTCGGTAGCTATCACGTCCGAAAATCACTACTCCCTGCGCAACTATCCACTTAATCGCTTCCTTCACCACTGTGAAGCCATGGACTACCAGCAACACCAGCGGAACCTTCTTGACCACCGCCATTGCCACCACCACTTCCAGGGCAAAGTCGGCATTGTCGGCCACATCGCTTCCTGTTCCACAACTGAGAAGCTGACCGCTCCTAAGTCCTACTGCGTCAAGACCGGGCTGACTGCCACTTCACCATCGCCACCTTCGCCACTACAGACACGGTCTACACCGCCGACACCTTTGCCGCGCCGCCGCCAGCTTGACACCTAGCGCCACCTTTTCCAGATGCACCATCGTCTGCACCACCTTTGTAGATTGGGGTGCTAGTTTGTACACGGGTCCCGACAGCAGCTTGGGGGCCGTCAACCCTCGAACTACGAAAGAACCCCCCTTGTGCGGGGCCGTGACATCGATGAGAATTTAATTGGCATGCAATCCGCGTGCACAACCTGCCTGGGCCATTATTTCCCGGGCCTGACCCAAAGATTCGATTTGGTAAGACGTTGGGAAGTATACTCAAAATCGATGGGGTCGCCCAAGCTTACGGAACACACTCGGTGAGGAAAGGTGTCGCAACTTTTGCATGTGGAGGAAGTACTGGAGGACCTTCCATTGTGAGTGTCTTCGGCGCGGATGGTCAATGGGTGGAGTGCAAGACAGATACTTCCGATATGAATCTGCAGGCGATCAATTTTTAGGACGTTTCGTTGCTGGGCATCTGTGAATGACTCGAAGTTTGCTGTTCTGCCGCCGCACTTCCGTGATAATCAGACAGTACGATAAAGTCTACCATTGCAGCAATGTTTGCAGGCCTAGTGAGTGAAGTGAACCTGTACGATATTTTGCGGTTATGCCTTGCATCGCTAATTAGCCACGCCAATTTCTGCTCAACAACTTGTCTACAACGCATCCGCTTCTATCGACCCATGTCTTCACCGATCCGATTCTTCTCAATAGTCTACGATCGAAGATGGAGGTTGGTGGGTCAACCTGGATGCCCAGCCGTCAGGAATACCACCACATATCTAGCTTATAAGAAACTCGACACACAGCAGCGGTCGATAGACGTTCTTCCAAAAATGCGGGAGCAACGGATGGAAAAGGTGCTCGAGCAAAAAGGTGTGGCAGCTAGATGCGTGGGAAATCAAAGTACTCTTAGTTGAGGTAGGCCTTCAACATGCAAGAGTCATCTGATCCGAAAGCAACACGTTCAAGTCCATCGCCCATTTATCATTCACGGGGTGGCAAGTTTACAAACTGCCAAAAGATTTCGAATTCTCAAGTATCGATCCACTTGATGTGTGGAGGTTGTGGTGGTTTGGCAACGTAAGACGCGGCTATCCCCCATATAAGGCCATTTTTCTGATGATCTAGACACACCAAAGAAGAAGGCGAATCTGTCAGGGTGGTCTATCATGGTGAGGCACATAAGTAACGGGATCGAAGCACAAACCTACGAGCGGCTGCCTGAAATCCGCGATGAAACTCACGCAACTGACCTCTTCAACATCGGCTACCAAACTCTGCACTCAAAGCCAAGCAAACGCAAGCGCAGATCAAGTCAATTCAAACCCACTACAGCGCTCAGGTTAATTCGCCAAGCCCACGTCACAAGCACGCGCTCGTGGTTGAAGCAGCAAAAACGCCAAGCCTCCACAGAGAACACGGCTGCACGATCGTCATCTGAAGCCTCAGTTTTGGTGGTGCAGACACCTTCACCCTCGATAGGAGAAGTGCAGCCACCTTTGGCAGCGGTGCCCCAGCAATCTCGACATGACCAGCTATGACTGCACCCAATAATGCCGGCATTCAGACGTCTACGCAGCGTCGAAACACGTGACAATAGTACACAGCCCAATAGCCCGCACGATAGCATACTGCTGTCAGCCCCCCCCCCCTGCACTTGCGTCCTTGCTCCAGCGGCCAGTGCTCGTAATTCTTCAGCTTCCGCGATATGCCCGTCTCTAACTCTGGCGCCAGCAACTCGGCTATTTTTGACCAATAGGAAATCGTCGGAGTGAGGGACTTACGTTATTCCGCGGCGCACTGTAGGACTACATATACTGTACGACATTATTAAAATTTTAGAAATTCTGATAGTTGGTCGTGCTTTCAAACTCGTTGCTTTGGCTGTGGACGATAACTCGTCTGCGCTTTATGCAACGAAGCGGAATCAGAGGTAAAGCCAGTGTGAAATCTACCGCTAGGACTAAGATGAACTCCGACAGCGGCGATGATGTTCTTGCCTACCCCCGCGTGGCGAAGTAGATGCTAGAAGCTTTGTGTGTAAAGCGTCTCCATGCAGACTGGGAATCGGCGTCTAGGATGCGCTACCACGCGTGGTGTTGCTGTACGAGTCTAAACCACGCTTCTCCAGTTTTAGAAGCGGCGTTTTCGTTTTTTAATTGCTGCCCAGCGGCTGCGGCATTCTTGAGCTACTGCAGTTGCAGTCATCTACTTCTATGCACTTCGCTCGTGCCGCTTGCGGCCTCGTTGCGCTTTTTCCTGGCTGCATACTTCCGTAGAAGAAAACAGGAGCAGTCCCGACACGCGCGGAAGCTAATATTTGTAGATAGCATCGAGTTCAGCCGGGTGGCTAATCCTTTCCATACACCGGTTACTGCCTTGCGCTACACAGCAAACGGAGGTGTGGCAAAGACTTCAGCCAAGATAGGCTTATCGGTGGCGGTATTGAATCAAAAGCGTTCGTCTGGCTCGTCCGCTTCTCCCCCTCGTCATCGGAGCCTGCAGCCTGCTGCTGCGCTGGAATATCTTGTTCGGAGGCCGAGCGAGGGGAGTCGCCTTGCCCTAGTTGTATAGACGCAGTGGAGGCGTAAGAGATCAGGTCGCTTGTAGACCTGTCGCTCTGGACATTATTGCCAGGGAGGGGGGGGGGGGCAGTGATTTGGTTCGTTGTGGAAAGCTTAAGGTCTCTTCTGGATTCCCACGAATTAGAAAAGGTCTTTTTTTTTCTCGTCCTGAAACCCGTTTTCGTCATGCAGCTTCTCAGGCCGTGTATGTAAGAAGAGGGAGAAAATGGGCCAAAAGGTGGGAATCGAAGAAACGACAAAATTGCAACTACGTACCTAGCATCATTATAAACTTAGTGTTTCAATCCTATGGTTGTGAAGTCTGCACGACGATTCTGTCGACTTCCTTCTCTGTACTGCGCGGCAACAGCACGCCTTCACTGTGTGGTCTCTTCATGTTTTCAGATTTTCGGTAAAACCTTTGGGTGGATCTTGCGCATCTAATGTCACATCATCCTAATCATACTCACTTTAGTGCCTTAGTGACATATGCGATCTCATGACTTGCACAGTCGACCTACCCAGCTGACAACATTTTGGGCGGGGTGGAAGCGCTCAAGGCCGACGAACTTCCGCCGATGTCCATCAACGGTTGAAGCTGAACTCTTCCCGGGACAAGGCAGTCAGGGAACGGCATGCTCGGCGGCTCACCATTTGAATATTCAATTCTTCCCATCAGAGCAATGAAAGGGGGCGAGATGTGCAACGACGTAGGAGTTACAACTTGAAATTCTCTAAATCTCGGAAATATTGGTCTAAAATTCCAAACGGCCATACAACCAGGTCGACGACATTGGCAATGCAACAGGCAACATGCATTCGAGTCATGCTATAGCGACCGCGGCATGCAGCTTAGAAATTCGTCACATGCTATGAGCAAATACCAAATTGAAAACGCAATTTCCGGATATATTTTTTAGATTTCCCACCTTTTTGTGGCCACCTCTTACAGGGACGCCCTGTTTTTCTAAGAGACTGAGTGCTGCGCCCAACTGAAAAAGGAGGGGGTGAAACACATAAAACGACCATCGGAGGAAAGCGGTTGCGAGCGCGCGTAGCCACAGAAACCCCGCGCGGGTTGCCCGCGAAGCAGGCCGCGCGCAATTTGCGGAGGCGGGCCCCGCGCCGAGCTATTCAGCGAGCGAGTGCTCTAGCGGGCCGAACTTAGATTTTTTTTCCTCGCAGGAGCGCAGCGACTGCCATGGCGAAGCAAAGCCCAAGACCGCGATGCCATCGGTCCTCAAAAGGCTAGGGTAAATGGTGATGTGAGACATTCAATACAATTTGTAAGCTCAAACTAAACGTGTGACGCGGCGAGTTGGGCGCAGCAACGCGTGCCTTTTAAAAAGCTTATTACGGTACGTGCAACGAGATGGGTTAATATTAAATTTTAATCGCTAGGGTTTATCTAAACCCCTACATTGTGGCACATTTAAAAAAAAAGGAGTCGAGTCCTCATGTCGACTGAGGCGGAGCTGCGCGCGCTGGACAAGCAGATCGCCGAGCTGATGCAGCGGAAGGCGACGGTGCAGGCCCAGCTGGAGCTCGAGACCAGCGGCGGCGCCCGCGCCAAGCATATGAGCGCCGAAGTCGTGGACAGCAACCCGTACAGCCGCCTCATGGCGCTCAAGCGCATGGGCATCGTCAACAACTACGAAAAGATTCGCGACTTCTCAGTGCTCATTGTGGGGCTCGGGGGTATCGGATCCGTGGCCGCCGAGATGCTCACGCGCTGCGGCATCGGCAAGCTCATCCTCTATGACTATGACACGGTGGAGATTGCCAACATGAACCGCCTCTTCTTCCGCCCCGAGCAGGCGGGAATGACCAAGACGGCGGCCGCTAAGCAGACATTGCACAGTAGGGCAACCTAACTTACTACTAAACCGTAGTATGTTAGCTAAACGGTTTTGTTTTAAACAGGTATCAATCCGGACGTGGTCTTCGAGGAGTACACGATGGACATTACGACAACGGCCAACTTCGAGCAGCTGCTGGACCGTATCCAGCATGGAGGCGTCGACGGCAAGAGCAAGATCGACCTCGTCCTGAGCTGCGTGGACAACTACGCGGCACGCACGGCACTGAACCAGGCTTGCAATGAGCTGAGCCAGAAGTGGATGGAGTCGGGCGTGTCGGAGGACGCCGTATCGGGCCACATTCAATTCCTACTGCCAGGACGCACGGCGTGTTTCGAGTGTCTTCCCCCGCTGATTGTGGCGAGTGGCATTGACGAGTCCACGCTGAAGCGCGAGGGCGTGTGCGCGGCCTCGTTGCCTACCACGATGGGACTTGTGGCTGCGATGCTGGTGCAAAACGTGCTTAAGTACTTGCTGGGCTTCGGTCAAGTGTCGTACTATTTGGGCTACAGCGCAATGACGGACTTCTTCCCGTCGGATGTCATGCGTCCGAACCCCGAGTGCTCGAACGCGCAGTGCCGCAAGCAGCAGGCGGTGCCCGAGCATGCCAAGTGGACTCCCATGGTCTGGAAGGCGCTTGGTCACGACGGCCAGGAAAACGTCGTCGTGGAGCACGATGACAACGAGTGGGGCATTGAACTTAGCGGTGAAGAAGATGCCGCTGATTCGAGAGACACGGAAGCTCCTGCCGCTACGGAAACAGCCAAGCTGGCGTCGGGTCTCTCGTTTGCATACGATCAGCCTTCTACGGCGCCGGTAACTGCTGCTGAGGACCAGTTGACTTCTGTAATGGACTTCAACGTTAGTCTGGAGGACCTCATGGGACAGCTCAAGTCGCTTTAAATGCCCAGTAGCTGGACAGCGATGCGTTCTACAGTAGAGACCTCCAGGGATGTGCCTTGGGTAGTGCGTTAGATGGAGAATGGAGGAAGTTGTGCGCTGTGGAATGCTTTGAGGTGGTATCTTGTGTACTTTTTCTACGAGTCTAAAACATCCCGGAAGGCCTGAAGCAGAGCAATGCTCGATGTCTCGATCGTCTCAGTCCAGAACCCTTCCTGTAACCGCCGATCGAGAACTTGTGCTACTTTGACTACGTTTGCCAGCGTCTTTGTGGACTCCGGGGACGTCTCGACTACGATTCGCATGGCGTTTAACGCTGAGGAGCCCACGGACACTTCTGTGCACGTCTCAAGCTCTCGCAAGAAGTCTGCGAACGTCAGTCCCAGCTCAGCGATCTCCTGTGCGTGTGTCTGATTATTTGAGCTCGAAACTTGACTTCCACTTGACATGTACAGCTCGCGAATACTTGGTGGCAAGAAGCTGTGGTTGATGCTCAGTGATTTTTCTCTGCAAGTACTGTCTTTTACCACAAGCCTCTCAGCTGAGGACGACATGGAGAAGGCCGATGACTGTATCGAGAGCAAGCAAACCAAGTTAAGACTTCAATCCCAGTAAGTTAGTACCTGCAGATCACTTACATGTTTTGAGAGACCTTCTGATGATGAACCATGCAGAGACTTCAGTGATTGACGAGTAAGATGGCCACGTCCCAGAGCTTGAATGCACGTAGCAGCTTCGATCGTCTCAAGGTTGTGGTCCCTTGCGACGTCGTATTGTCTCCAAAATGTCTGAATGGTGCTAGCAGCGATTTGCTGGACACTCAAGAGCTCGTCGTCGACTGCTGCTTGGTGAATTGATGCCCTCCGTGCTTCATAGTCACGGAAAACTTGCTGAATGGTACGAGCTGCGATAGTGCGAACGCCTTTATCAACTGCTCGTTGAGTGTGTCGGCGGTGTGTTCGAAACGATCGCTGAATTGTGTTCACGGCGGTATCTACTCCTGCCTTGATGCACTCGGTTAGCAGACGGCTCTGATGGCCACGTACAAAAGCTTGGAGCTTGATCGCACTGAGCTCTTCCAAGAAGTCTTGCTCCAACGTCAGCTATTAAACATAAAAACAAAGAAATATTAGAGAACCAAGCAGAGACGATTCGACTGGTGATACACTTACTGCATGAGCTAGAGCGACATTGAAATGCTTCCGCTCAATGTATATCCGGCTTAAATCGCCTGCGTTCTCAAGTGCAAGACGCCTACGAACGACGAAGCTCTTAATGGACGCCTGGATACGAATGGCTGCAACATTTTGCCTTCGAGTGTCCGCTTCTTGGTCCGTATCGTCGCTAGTGCGAGAAGTTTCGACTGTAGATCGTTGCTGCGGAGTTTTCGCTTGTTCCATGGAGCATCCTGGCGTCGTGTGCTTTGTACGTGATGTGGATGGTGCTGAGCATTGTTGTGGCATTTTCCACTCTTCATCATCATCGTAAACTTCGCTGCGTCGAATATCTTCTGCCTGTACTGTGATCGGCAACTCCACTTTGTCTAAATCACTCAGTGATGGAATAGGACAACTTCGTCGAGGTGCTTCTGGTTCTTGTAGGTGGCTAAGGTTGATGTGGGGGACGGTGGCCGCTGTATTGAGATGAGGCGGCTCTGGATGTCTTAGGTGTGCCAGCGTTCGACTTGATGTCACAGGCCTCTTCACTGCAGATCCCAATACAGCGTCCGCGATGGAAAATTGTCGACGTTGCGGGAAAGGAGACGGCGTCTTATCTTCATGCTGGGATTTATTTGCACTGGTAAAGTTTTGATCAAGTACTCGTCGCCATAATTGCTGGATGAGGCAAGCCGCCATGTCTTCCACCTCTTCTCTCTGCATCTCCAGTTGTTTCCGCTCTTCTTCAAGCCTCCTTTTCACCTCCTGTGCCTCGAGATACCGTCGCACTTGGCGCTGGATCAATTTTGCCGAGTCAGTTGCACGTTTAGCCTGCGCGTACAAGCACTGAGAGATGAGCATCTAGATGGACTACTTACTGCAACAAGTTTAAGTGCTTTCATCACCTGTTTGAGCTGTTTCACCTCCGTGCGACAGCGTTGACCACGGAAAAATGCCTGAAGTCGGCAACCTGCAGCTTCTCGGAACAATTGCAACTCGGCATCGCGCGCTGCTCTCTCCGATTCAAACACATGAACATCTTCTTCAAGCTCCAGTCCATCATCGTTTCGCTTCGTTGTAACTAAAGTCGATGAATTTATCTCGTTCGACTTGCTGGTAGATCTCTCGACTTCACCACAGAAGTCGCGTCGCGCTTGTTCGATTCGATTACGCAGTTTCGAGGTAGCACTTCGCGGAGTTGATACTCTGGATTCGTTGTCATTAATTACTGACTCGACGTTATCCGTGCAAGTTGTGGGACTTCTTGCAGCTATGTCGACTGTAGCGCGGCGAATACCGACACCGTGGAGATCATCTTTAATACTTTCAGCAAGCTTCTTCATGCGACGAAGATACTCCATGTGGCACACTCGTTGAGCTGGTAGTTCGGGGTCAGTATCGTCATCCCCGCTGTACCCCGTAGTGGACACACTCTCGTCCGTGATCTGACTTGAGGCGGTCTCTCTCTCCTGTTGATTGTCATTAGAGTTGAACGAGTCATTATCAAACTCATTTTCGCTGTTACCGTCGTCATCGAGAACGCCCAAGTCTTGGTCGTTGCCGATGAGATCTTCATCTTGAGCAGCAAAGTATAGTTGTCCCTCGAATTGATGCTGACGCTGTGTCTCGGCTTGGTGTCGCCGTCGGGCTGCTGCAGTGATACTTCCTGCACTTTGAGGTCGACGATTGCTCCGTTCAGTCTTTGGAAAATCATTGAGAGCGTGCTCTGTCTCCAACTTCTTCCAGTGCATTTCAAAAGCATTATCAGCTTTATCACGGGACTCGCGGGTGTTCAAACACGATGACGGTGTAGCAGACATCGGTCGCGGCCGAGTCGTAGCTGAAGCTGGGCGCTGGGGTTTTGTACTTGCAGCAGAACATGGAGATCCGTATCGAAGCCCTGCAGCTGATAGCTTGGTGGCTTTATAGCATTGAGAAGCAACCGTCGAGCTGTACGAGACGTCCGCTCGGTCAACCTCGTTCGTACCTCTCGCTGCTGCATGGGCAGAACGTGGACGAGTCAGCGGACGTCGCCCATTCACTGCGTTATATACCGAAGCGGGGATCCCATTCTGTCGGACGTTCGCTGTTTGCTGCTTCTTCTTGGCATCGAGAAAGATTCTCTTAAAGGATTCACACAAGTTCTCGTTGCTCTCACGATACTTCCAGACGAGCTGCAGAGCTTTCTTGTACCACTGCAAACTCGCTTCTCCTCGTCCATTAAACTCGAGCTCAACCGCCAAATTATGGTACGCTACAGCCAAGGAAATAATTTTCTCTTCACGCGTCTTTGGGTCCAAAGCATCGACCAACGCTCGGTCCTTGCTGCCATCTTCGTCACGCACATCGGTAGCTCCATCCTCCAGACTCACGAGCTCTTCTTGAGTATGGAAAATAGCTGCCTGTGCATGCTCCAGTGCCAGATCGTGTCGTCCAAGTTGCGACTGAATCGCGCACAGGTTAAGATGAGTAATCGAGAGGTTTTTCACATGTGCCGAGCCTGATCCGATCTGCGCCGCCTCTTTGAGATACTTTAGCGCTGATTTCAGCTTGCCGAGCTTCCGATAACAGCAGCCAATGTTGTTAAACGTGAGGATCTGCAGTGCCTGACATCGTTTAAAGTTTCCTGGCGCGGTAATCGCCTCGGCCTTCCGTAACATGGCTAAACACTGGTCAAAAAGTCCCTGTGCGAGATACTGCATCGCCACCGAGTTGTAGCTCAGCATGACGTCGCTCAGTGCCTTGTGTACAGCCGAACTATCGACGCCAAACATGCGGCGCTTGAGCCACAAACTCTGTTCGAGACACCCGAGCGCCTCCAAGTCCATTTTTTTGTGTTTTAAACACGCCACTGTCGAGCTTAACATGTCCAACAAACTCTGGTCGCTATCGTGGTGTGGCGTTTGCTTGGATGAATGATCCCAGATTTTGGTAGAGGAATTGTTCCCAGGAATGTCACGCCACGTCTTGTGGGGTGGAGCCTGAGATGGATTCCTCTTAGGAGAACGTGGACGCGGTGCTGCTTCGTGCATATTGTCATGACGATAAGAGTGACGCATGACCTTTGACGGTGTCTTCGCTAGACGAAAGGAACGCAAATACGTCAGCACGAAAATAGGTAGAAAAATCTCGTTCCAAACGCCTACGGGCTGGTCAACACTCAAAAAAACGACAAAACCTGCATCGTGAGTCTTTTTATCAAAAAAAAAACACATCAATTCTCTACACAAAAAGCTCACTTTTCTCCGTCCTGGGTACCCCGAGGAACCGTTATTGACTCTTTTTGCAGCTTTCAACTATGCATCTTGTGACCGGTATTTCTTGAGCTGCAGCTCTAACGATTTAATGTGCTTCTTCATGTGAGCGATCTCTTGAGCTTGGCTTGCTACCACCTTAAGCAGGTCGTGTTTTTCTCCCTCCAGACGTGACGTCATTTGCTTGTACATATCCGACAACTTTAGCGAATCATCGAGAGTTGAGAGCATTGATATCCGGCTAGGAGCAATACTAGGAGCATTGGACATCGCATCGTCGTCACGTTTGCCAGTCGGGAGCTTCATGTGTCGAATGTCGAGTCCAGACCTCAGTGGGGACTTTGCGGGGGTAGATAACTTCATCGAGCCGAAACTAGACGAAAAATGGTCTTCGAGCCGCATCACTGGAGATACCGGAACTGATACTTGAGTCCTCGTAAGCGGAGATGAGGCAGTAATCTTTGGCGAAAGCGGGGCAGCTACGGGTGGCTTCATCATTGGTGAAGACGGTACGTTGGTCGGAGACTTCGCCGGTGACGGTAAAACGTTGACTGGGGGTTTCCCTGGTGAGGGCGGACGACTAATCTCTGGCTTAGGCGGCAAGAGTGAAGCATTAGGCGTAGGCTGGGACGGCATCAAATGACTCATCTGGAACGGCGACGGTGCATCACCACCAAACAAACTGCTGACACTTGGTGCATTGCTAGCAAATAGTTCGTGCGCTTGAGCTGGGCTTGTAGGAGGAGGTGGTGCTGGGAGTGTAGACGGAGCAGGATGCGACCAATCTCCGTTGTTTGTCGGTGCAGACGATGAGAACAAGCTGTCAGCACTCGCTACACGCTGGTGTCCGCCGTCTGACGGGGCAGAGGACTCAAATGAGCTACTACCCGAATGAAAAGGAGCAGGAACGAACGCGTTTCCTGTCGGGATCGCTGGTTGCTGCTGCTCCTGTTGGAAGGCCGTACCTTTAGGAGCCTGGGCTGCGGAAAGGTCCTGGGTGTTCATTCCTGCTCCATTCCCGACCACATTCCTGTTCTCGTCCGAGCGCGTCGCAGCAAGCGGTTCACTCTGAGGAGTCTGTCCAGCTCCGTTTTGGGTCGGCGAGGCAGCAAAAGGGTCCTTTTGTGATTCAGTCTGTCCGAAAAACGCCAATCCATTCAACGGCGAGCCAGCAAAAGGGTCCTTCGGTGGTGTTGTGTTATTGCCAAACATCCCGCCATTCCCACTCGGAGAGGCTGCAAAAGGCGCGTTCATAGAATTTGACTGGCGTCTGTACGGGTTGTTGCCGTTGCCTCCGGACGGGGGCCCACCGAACAGCTCACGAGCCGGTGGCGGGCCGCTCGCAAAGAGCTCGGAGACCGAGCCGGTGCTGCGCGGAGCCTTCTGCTGCGTGTAGCCATCTCTGCTGCTCGGTGGCGTGGGGGCTTTGAACAAGGGCGTGTTGTGATTTTGGCCCTGAGAATTCGGTGCCGACGGCAGCCGGTGGCCCGTAGACGACGGCGTGAACAATCGCTGCGGCTGGGGCTGGAACTGCGGCGACAGGTGCTGTTGGCTACTGTCCGCGTTGAGGTCCACAGTCTCGTACATGGTTCCAGTAGACTGCGACGTCAGCGGGATCTCGTCCAATCCGCTGTGGCCCTCGCTGTGCTGCTGCCAGTGCGGCATCTGCGGCTGGGGTGGGGGCTGATAGTAGAACTGTCCGCCGGGAGCTGTGCGATGGTACGAGCCGCGATTGCCGGCGTGGTAAGAGCCCCCAGAAGACTGCGGAGGCGCCGGGATGGGCGGCCGCGCCGCTGGGGCGCCCTGGGCCCCGCCCGAGTCCACGAAGTGCTGCAGCAGCCGGTTCATGTCGAGAAGCTCCGCGCGTATTCCTAAAATGGGCGATGATGCGGAAAAATGGGTGCGCTACGAATGGGTACGCTATTGCAAACATGGGTCCTTTTCCACAATGTATCCATTTTGAAAATGGGTACTCGGAGCCGCACGCTCAAGTACTTGCCAGGGCACGAGTTACGCTTCGGCATTGCTCCAGTATCGCGACACGAGGTGACGGGGGACGTAGTTGAAGCTGTGTGCCTATTCTGTAGGCACTTTGGACGCGAACAGCGCGCCGACAAGAAGCGCAAGAGCGCGAGGACCGTTAAGTTCTTCCGGGACTCGTTCCGACCGGACCAGTACACGCAGCATCATCAACTGCAACATCCGATGCAATGGAACAAGTACAAGCACTGTAGTGACGACGAGAAGCGCGACTTCTTCTCGTCGACCAATGCACGAGAGAACGCGCTTACAACTGGTGTAGATCATTGTAGTATTAGTAGTCAATGTACTAATCATACAGCAGACGTAGTGCTGTTACCCAAGACGGAGCAGCTTGGACGCTGCTTTGACGTCAAGGCGGCCATTGTAGAGGTCGTGGCGGTCTTAGCTGTGGGTGTGGGACCCGTGCACCCCACAGTGCAAACGAGAGATCGGCTTGTGTATCAAGACATGACCCACCACAATTACGACGGGGAGCAGCCGTCGACTTGTCCACGGTGGTCTCCACCCCCGAATACGTTCGAGAAATGCTACGTGATTCAGTCTGAGCCGCCAATCTATCGCGTGGTGCTGTATTCCATGACGCAGGTGGACTTTGTGATGGAGATGGCGGCCGGAGGGTTGTCGAGCGCGCAGATTGCGGCCTCAGTGGCGTCTTTTCGACGCCACGCGCCCATGTTGCTCCGAGATTTGGTGGGGAATGGCGAGAAGATTGGACTGCCGTGGGAGACAAGTGGTGCGAGGGCCGTGGAGAGGACGAAAGAGGTGTTTGGAGTGGACAAAGAGGCGAGTCCAGAGTACAGTGAAGCTCAGACGGCAGAGTTTGTCAGGTTGGGCGTCGCGGCGAGTCTGAGTATCGTGGCCAGGCTGCTGGAGGAATCGTGGGCATTCTCGCTAGAGCTGTGTACTGTTGCTCAGCACTCGAAGTTCTCATATCTGGATGTACGTGTTAAGTTTTACAATCAGATAGGAGGGTTACGAAGCGCACATTTGCTGGCGATCCCCAAGTATATCAGCAAGTGTGACATTATGATGTTCCGGACGCTGGATCGTGTGCTCACTGCGTTGCTTCCGGAATGGAAAAAGAAGCTGCTGGGGATCACAACCACGGGGGAGATTCCCTTCCCAGCGCGTCTAGTCGACGTCGTCAAGCATTTCCAGAATGCAGCAAGCGGCTCCATGCTGTACCGTACAACCAATTGTATCGACCAGCTACAGCGCATCCTGCATACGTTTTACGCTGCCATTGACAAGGGAATTTTTCTCCAGTCGCTAAAACAATTGAGTGAATATATTCGCAAGGAACCTCGCGTGCTGGCGGAGATGAAGAGGCTCCCAGGGTATTGGGAACAATTTGACTCGGAGGTTCACTGTGCTTCCAGTACCCCAGTCGTATTTGGACAAGAAATTGATATGCTCGTGGCTCACAATGCCTTCCTTCGAGGCCACTTAGGGGGACTGCTCAACGACGTCGCGCTCTCTTCAGACGCTTCTCTGAGCATTCCTGAATCGTGGTGGGTGGGACTTGAAGTCGTGCATTGGATCACTGCTCGCGTTAATGCCGTCTTCGGGGTCTTGCAGGAGCAACATGCTACCATTTCCCAGCAAGCCATAGTGATCGTCAGGTTGGCCGAGGAATGCAGTACTGGTCTCCAGGCTCACATTCGAGTGGACACGAGTTCAGTACCTCAAACAAGCTCCAATGAGTATATTTCTTTCGACAATCAGGTGGTTCTGTCCAAGACAAACTTAATCCAGTTCGTTCTAAGCTCCAGTGAACTTGCCCGCGACATGGTCAAGCATGGAGACAATGGGGCAGTCAAATCAGCCGCTGAGTCTTTTGGTACGGCATCCGTTAACATGATCGCATCGCTGGTCGAACTCAGCGTGAGCTTAAAGCAGCAGAACGTCGCTTGTGCCAGTAACGCCAACGCTCGTTTCAGTCGAACTACCGTCGTGACGGATGTTTTACCTCCAGTTATGCCACACGAGTTAGCACAGCTTAGCTCGGACGAGTTTGACGACGTGGTTGAAGCCCATGACGGAGCATCACGAGGAACTCTTCAAGATGCTGACATGGAGGTTATCCGTGAAGAGCACGAGTTACTTTGCCGCACCGTGGCAGAGAACGAAAATCTCCGGAACGCTCTCGAGAAATGTACACAAGGTACTCGGTTCGACGTGGCGTGGCGCCTCTTGGATGGTCGCTTCAAGTCTCTTGAAGCCTTTGCAGGCGGGCTTGCGACCGTGGGTACGACGCACGCCGTCCCATTGAACGATAGAAGCGCTAGGGATCTGGTGCTTTGTCCCAAAGACATGGAAGAAGCACGCTTGTTGCTCGCGTACTTTGAGCTGGAGAGCGCCTTGCACGCACAGCAATTCCAGTCACTGACGAAGTTGCAAGAGGAGATTTACGAGCGAGAACTAGGTAAAAGACAAACCCGAAAGCGTTTAAAGCTGAGTACAAACTAGAAGGCAACTGTGGATTAATGACCGGCCGCTACTTCAACTTTGATGCGTGTCAAAATCTGGATCTTGGATCTTTTTCTGCTGGCGACGACTCTTGGATCCCAAGTCGTAAGTCGACTCATTTCTAGACTTAACCCTCAAGAGCACAAAACAAGTTAAGTGTGATGCAGTTCTTCGCTACAGGGAAGGATAGTCTAGTGGCTGCAGCGCTTGAGGCGTCTATGCGGTCGGTTCGACTCTGTGGAATCAATGCCAACACCTTTAATCTGGAAGAACACCAGGTACGTTGTCATTTCTCATCGATCAAGTTGTCATGAAATCCACAAGATAACGTTATTGTGGCAGCGCTGGTGTGTCGAGACTGTAAAGGAGCGTGTGGTGTTTAAGGTGAGCGCACCTGAAGCAAGAGGCACGTACCTCCAGAAGCACACGACGTACCTTGTGACTCAAGAGGCTCATCAAGAGGGCGTCCGCCGTCGTTTTCGGGATTTCGAGTGGCTTCGTGTCGTGTTACATGCACGATACGTCGGACTCTTGGTGCCGTCACTTCCGGAGAAGACGACGACGGCAGCAGTGCTCAAGACGGCTGCCTTCATGCAAAGTCGCATGCGCGGACTGCAGCGTTTCCTTAATGATATCATGCAGTCGCCGTACCTGCGTTCTGATGCAGCAGTTGCAAGCTTCTTGGGTGAACCAGGCGATGAGGCGACGTGGGAGGCCATGAGGACGGAGACGGCTGTGATGGACAATGCTGGAGACGGTCACATGCGCTGGCTGCAGCGCATTTTGTGCGAGCATATTGCCAGCTCACCAGAGAAGTACGGCTGGATGTCTGTGTATGATTCACATCATGGCTTCGTCACTTACGTGTTTTCTCTATTGTGTGCTTCGTTGCAGCGAGATTTCGGTGTTCAAGAGGCACGTTGAACAGCGAGCACGACTGCTGGGCGAGCTTGCCGCTTGTACTAAACGACTAGCGGACAAGAGCGCTGCTATGGCCAAGGATGTGAGCACATTGGACGCTATCTTTGCGGGTTGGCAATTAGCTGAGACAGGCGCGGGCTCCTTCGAAGCACGCAATGATGGACCGCTTGTAGCTCTTCTTGACAAGTGCAGTGAGTATTGCTTGTGGGTTGTTTGCTTACTCGAAAGTCGTCAGGGATAACCATGGTTTGTTGACTCTGTTAGCGGCAACCATCAGTGGATGGAGCCAAGTGGAGAAGTTCCAGCCTGCAATCTACGATCTGTTGCTAGTTGAAAACATCAAGTACCTGCTCCACCAAGCCATCGCGATGAAGCAGATGCTCCTTGAGCGTGAACGCGCAGTAGCGGGGGAGTCCTCGCCAGAGCGTAATCCCTCTCCACCTCCATCGGAATCTCCAGCATCTTCACGGACGTCCGGCTTTTCAGTGGCGTCATTTACATCAGCAGCCTCCTCTGCAGCTTCGAGATTTATGAGCGCAGTGGAGCCACCGTCACTTAGCTTTGAAGAGCAGCAACGTCGTGCTCGCCACACTAATGAGCTCATAACGCGTGCCTTAATCGCCGAGGAGATGCAACGCTTCCGGACCGAGACGACGGAAGAGCTGGAACACACCATGAACCACTTTTGCTGTGCCAAGGCGCAGCTATCAAAGCGATCGGGCGCCGTGTGGCGTGAGTACCTCAAGACGTTTCCAGCTGATCCTCAAGCACTGGCTCAAAGCACGAAGGAGTTGCTTGATTCAGCATCGACCAGCTGCACGCCGTCATCGCCTTCCGCTGCGGACGCATTTTGACGCGAGTTACATCGACAGTAGCCGTTCTTACCTCAACTCTGTCCGCTCTTGCTGCAAGTTACTGCTTTTGGTGAAAGAGCTGAGGAATAATAATATCAATGTGCGACTGCTTCTTACTGTAGTACTTGGTTCTACTTACCTGGCTGCTACGACGAAACTTTCCAGCTCTCCACTGATAGTTTGGCTTACGGATCTCGTGCATCGTCGTAGATTTTGACGATAGCAGCAGGCTCACATTTCATCTGCGTAATGGGGCACTCTCCGTGCTGCTCCACGTGGCGATAGATACACGGGTAACAGAACACGTAGCCTGACGGTGCCATTGCGGGATTCACGCGTTTCTTCTTGCACAGCGGGCAAAGCGAGGGGTCCATTGTAGCCAGCGTCAACGCTTGACCTGAAAATTGAGGTGGTAGCGGGGGCGGTGGAACCGGTGCGTCAGTGCCAGTGAGTCGCAGCTTGGTCGCCACGCCCTCTTCCGAGTACATCCACTCGACGAACTTGTACCCTGCGATGCCCAGCAACAGAAGCACATACGAGTGATCTAGTGTCGTCCACATCGTGCGAAGTGTCAGTCGCCGAATCCTGGCAAACAGTCCGGAACCGCCCAACTTCTCCATCAGCTTTTCGCGGTACGTGGTTTCATTCTGCCGGAATGCGGATTCATCATCCGCAGTAATTCGCGCCAGCACCGTCTTCATCAATTTCAAGAACGGTGAGAAGTACGGCGTGTCTCCAAACAGATACAACCACTGGTACACGAAGAAGGAGCCTTCGTACGTAAAGTGCGCGAATGGGTACGTCGCCACGAAGCCCTTCTTTAGCGTCTGCAAGTACTGAAAGCTGCGAAGCCGCTGCAAGAAGTCGCTCACCCGATGCTCTCTTCCTACATCGCCCGAGGTGGTAGTTGTCCTCCTATCCGTCGTCTGGGCCAGCTGCTCCGCCGTCTCCTTGTGGTATGCGTCCAGCTTCGCCTTCAAGTATGGCACCACCACCTGCACCGACATCATAATACCAACGACACTTAGTACACTCAGTGTCTGGTACTGACGCTACTATATCCCATAATACTATATTCTTACGTACAGCGAAGAACAGCGCGAGTTTCCTGGCCCGGGGCGTCAACGGACTCGTTGCCGTCTCTGTGGCCCCATTGGCTCCCACTGCGGCGTTAAGCATGACGCGCTTCATGCCGTAGAACTTCTCGGTAGCCAGTCCGTCGTACTTGGACAGGAAGTAGCTCTCAATACAGTAGCGGAGCAGCGCGTAGCTCTCGTCCAGGCGGCGCACGGGCAGCGTCAGCGCCAGGTTCGGGTACGACTCGCACAGCGCATGTGCCAGGTACTCCACCGCCGGCTTGAAACCCGCGGCCATACGCTCCTGCATCAGCAGCTCGAACAGCGACGGCGCTGAGGCCGCCGCCTCGCGCGCGCCGTCCTCCGCGGCGAAGCCCTGGGTCTGCTCCAGGAAAAGCATGGCGTTGACGCAGTCGA
This sequence comes from Phytophthora sp. 'mugwort', assembly GCA_033558025.1. Lineage (NCBI taxonomy): Eukaryota > Oomycota > Peronosporomycetes > Peronosporales > Peronosporaceae > Phytophthora > Phytophthora sp. 'mugwort'. Next base: position 2,173,163 of record JAUCEF010000017.1, on the reverse strand, counting down.
TCAAATGACTGTGCTTCAATTAGCACTACTTATCGCAACCTTCAAGCGACATCATTATAGCTGCCTATCAAAACAAATATTTTGTGTATTAATCACATAACTTGAAGGTGGAGTCGACGCATCCAATCAGAATGTTTGACGCAGATGCCGACGTGACGGGCACGTTACCGCTGGCGATGGCCACTTCCAGTTCCTCGGCTTCCAAGGATCTCTGCTGCTTGTATCGCCATGGCCATGCTGCTGCGTCGCGCTGCGCCTTCCACCCGCCGCCTCTTCAGCACGAGAGTGGCCGACACCGACGTGGTGATAGCCAGCTATGCGCGCACGCCCATCGCGTGCTTCAACGGGTCCTTCGCGCCGCTCCACGCGCCAGAGCTGGGCGCCATCGCCAACGCAGAGGCCGTCAAGCGCGCGGGGATCGAGCCTGCGCAGATCCAGGAGGCTTTCCTGGGTAACGTGGTGAGCGCCGGGATTGGCCAGGCGCCGGCACGCCAGTCCGTGCTCAAGGCGGGCTTCCCTACTTTCATCCCTTGCACGACCGTTAACAAAGTGTGTGCGTCGGGCATGAAGGCGCTGGCAATTGGCGCACAGAGTCTCCTGAGCGGTAGTCAGCAGGTCGTGCTGGCTGGCGGCTTCGAGAGCATGACGAACGTGCCGCACTACCTACCCAAAGCGCGCGCGGGCTACCGCCTGGGAAACGGCACGCTTGTGGACGGTGTGATTCAAGACGGACTCTGGGACCCGTACAACGATCAGCACATGGGCATGTGCGGTGAAAAGTGCGCCGAGGATTTTGGCTTCTCGCGTGAGGACCAAGACGCCTACGCCATTGAGAGCTACCGTCGTGCGGTCGACGCGAGTGAGCGAGGTTTCTTTAAAACGGAGATCACGCCCGTGGCCATTAAGAGTCACGGACGAGGTGGTAACCAGCCCAAGGTCTTTGATACCGACGAGGAGATGTTCAAGACCAAGCCCGAGAAGATTTCAACCCTGCGCACGGCATTTAAGAAGGACGGCACGATTACTGCGGCGAATGCATCGCCACTGAACGACGGTGCGGCTGCCATGGTGCTCATGACTGGAGCGAAAGCTCGTGAGCTGGGTGTGACCCCTTTGGCGCGTATTCGTGGCTTTGCTGACGCGGCACAAGACCCGGTAGAGTTCACCATTGCGCCATCCAAGGCGGTCCCACTAGCGCTTCACCATGCCAGGTTGCAGATGAGTGACGTGGACTATCACGAGATCAACGAGGCCTTCTCGGTCGTGGGGCTGGCCAACATGCGTCTCATGAACATCCCGCATGACCGCCTCAATGTGAACGGCGGCGCCGTCGCTATCGGCCACCCGATTGGCATGTCCGGAACGCGTATCGTAGGTACGCTCATCCACATCCTCAAGGAGAAGGATGCCACTATCGGCTGTGCATCCATCTGCAACGGTGGCGGTGGCGCTGGTGCCATGATCATTGAGCGCTTGATCTAGATCAGGCGACAAAGCGGCAAAGGGTCTTTCGTAACACACAACTAAACACCCAAATGAATGGTAATCAATACCAACTGTACAGAACACTGTTACCTCACTTCAACCTGTAGATGGACTGCATCTCTGAATTTCAGACTGAAACGCAACAACGTTGCCGTCACCGCAGAGTCGCGAAAATTTCCTGCAAGTTCTTACGCAGCAGGAAGCGCTGGTCTTCAGTCAGTTCATGTGCATCGCACATGGTTTCCACAAACGACTCGATGTGCGCGAGCGGTACCTCGAACTCGAGCATACTCAACGTGAACGAGCCCAGCTGGCCGAACACGATATTGTGCACGCGACACACAGCCTCTTCGCGCGACGGTAGACCTATCGCGTCATGCGCAACACGAAGCCACGCTCCGTTACTGGTTATTTGTAGCTGCTTCGCCATAAACTTGGCGAAAAATAAAGACGTACCATCGTGCTTTGGCACACTGCTCGGGAGTTCTTCCCAAGGACATGGCTGCGGTGTGCGCTGAAGCTCCTCGCCGATTGCCAACAAAAGAGCTTTTTCCCAGAACTATTTTGTGTACAAGCAACAGTAAAACGTTAGAAGACCGGTTTGAAGCTGGAGATGTTTAACCTGCCACTTACCGAAGGTGTTTTCCAAATGGAATGCTTTTTGACTTCCTCTTGCAGATATGTTCGTGTGGCACCGCGCCCAATTCCTCCGCCGTGAAGCAAAGGATGCGCTTCATCCACATACTGGAGCAGCTCCTCACTTGTACGCTCGGTGTAATCTCTACAGTCTGCACACAGTGACGACCGCCGTCGTCTCAAGTCGTCAGCGTCGTCGTCCCCTGCGTGAGTACAACCATTTCGTGGAGACTCGTTGGGGGCTCGTTTGTCTTGATTCAAACCTGGCCGAGCCTCTTGCTGCTGAGTCTTGGGATAATAAAACGTCTCCGCCAAGATCATTGCAGTTTTTGCTGCCTTGATATCATCTTCACGGACACATTCGCCCAGGAACGCATTGAAGCAAGCTACGAGAGCTTCAAAACTCGCTTGATCCTTTACTTTGGTCTCGAGGCTGCGCTGCCGGTTCAAGCATTTTACGAACAGCGCCCGACCCTCTGCTGTCTTGCACGTCTCGCGCACAAGAACCTCAGCTGGCGTCTTCTCTTGACTGTTAGATACTTGCGGTGTTGGAACAGGCTCACCGCTCTCAACATTAGACGGAGGTCGTGGGAACTCCTCTCTTGTATCATCGTGCTCTTCATCATCTGCAAAATATTGGTGAAGCGCAGCACTCAACGGTGTCTGGGTAAGAACAGTGTGTGGACTGTCTAACGGAGCCACAGACGCCATCAAGGTGGCATGCATACCAGTCCCCCGTCTCGAAGAAGATGACGTCGTCGTCGAAGCCGATGATGAAGTTGGTGACGCGAATGGGCCATCCTCTATGCTGCTACGACGCTCCAGCAGACTAATCGGGTGTCGTCGAGTAGCTGTCGCACGGTCTGCGTGCGTCTTATTCCACTGCCAATCCAGCAACGCCAACGCCTTGCCCTGAAAGTGCATGTTGTCTGGATCGCGTTGATTATGAATGAGCAGTTGAATATCCTCTGCACGACTCAAACTCTGCACGTGGGTCTCAAGTGACGCCAGCATTTGCTGCGAAACCTGCAGCCGCTCCTTCTCCACATGGAGAAACCGGTGCAAGCTCGCGTTAAGCTGATCCAGTCTCTCTTCCTCCGCCTTCTGGTACGCCACACTCACAGCCATAGTCATCTCATCTCTTGAAATAATCCGGTTGTACAGTGTCGTCTTTGCCCGTGCACGGACCATCATCGCGTGAGCCTGCTCCTCTTCACACCTCGTCACTCGAGCAGCCAGTCGCTGCAACTCAAACTCCGGCACACCAATACCCTGCACAAAACTCTCGTTATCAGACCATAAATCTTACCTCGCAATACGTTTAGTTGCGTACATGTAGTGCGAGTCTCTGTCTGTCCTTGGCTTCGCGCAACTCCATCGTGGCTTTGTCCAGTCTACTGGCTGCCTCTCTATGGGCAGCAGCAGCGTCTTCGTACTCATTATTGGCGTTCAGGATCTCGCCCTGCAACGTCTGGATGTACATCTCCGACGCGTCCTTGAGCGACTCCAGCGGCTCTGCCACCTGCTCGTCCAGCACCTGCGCCATCAGCAGCTGCTGTCTGCAACTGGCGTCCACGAAAGCCTTGAGCTCCAGTAGTGCGCGACGAATCCCCGTCCCGGGCTCCTCCTGTGCGCCGATCTCGTCCAGCAGGAGCTCCCGGAGCTGCTCACTCGCGCCTCGCTCCGCCTCTGCTTTGCGCCGGAAGAAGGCCACTAGCCCCTGCAGACTGCGCTTGCCCTTGTCCGCATGCTCGTAGATGGCGCTGAATGGCACCTGGCAGAACGTGCGGCGCCAGTGGTTCTCCTCGTCCGAAGCCGCCCACTCGGTGCCCATGGCGTTATGGCGCTCTAATACTGTAGGAATCAGATTTGGCATTATATTGAAACTCAATTTGAAAAGCGCTCTTGAAGATGCTGTGTCAAGTTGAAGTTGAGCGCAAACAGAGCAAAAGTAGTAACTTCTAGAACATTACGTGTACGTTTTTTTAATTTTTGCTATATCTTACCTTAATTCGGTATCGACAGTGTTTCTAAACGTTTCTAATATCCAGCTGTTGTTTTCGACGACGCAACGATTCGAGGGTTAGAACACAAGGATAAACTCAATACGTTACACGTTGTCTCATAAAATATAGATCATCAACATCGAGTCAAAGAAAAAATTGATAAACTCCGCGATCAATTAAATTAATTAGAATTATCTCAACAAAAGATAGGGGCTATGTATATAGATACATCCAACTGAAAACATGTCGAACGAATTTACTTTTGGAAAATACAAGAACAAGCCCGATCGAGGAAGTATATTCTTCTGATCCTGGTTATTGTCGATGGGTTTAAATATTGGAGAGGATATTAAAATATTCCTACACTCCAAATTTCTCACTGATGATAATTCATATATGATGACGTGGGGGAATACCGAGGTAAGTCTCTCAAACAAGTTAGTCGAACTGATCCCAATTATATTTATGGCTTCGAGGAGTCAATTCGTAATTGATAAGTGCCCTAAGCTTTTAGCAGAACTAAACTAGGATAACAAAGTTTATTTTACTTAAGCTCCGACAGAATTATGGATGCCCTCACAAGCTGATCTTATTTTTTTTCTCTCGACGAAATGATATCCAAAGTCAATGCGGTAGTAAAATCGATCACTTCACCTGTAAGACGATCAAAAGTCAGCTCCTGCTCGCTCACCACAATCACCAGCATATTTGCTCCCTGGCATCCTGCGTTTGTTCCTTGGATCTTAATCGCTTGGGGTACTTCACGCTCTGTTAGGCGACTAACGTCAGCAATGAGCAGACGGTTCGTTAGAGACCCCGTCTGGTAGTCTAGAAACCCATTTACCAGCTCAGTAGTGAGATCACCATTGATCGAAGCGATTTTAGCTACCTCATTAGTGAAGTGGTGGAAATCGTAATCATGGCTGATACCAAAGGTCTGCTGGGAACCGATACGAACGTTAAAGTTTCTAATACTGGACCGGGGTGGAGAGTCCAAGGAGCTGAATCAAAAGGACATCGGAACTCTTGAACAGCAGCAGAGGCAAAGCTTCCAGCTGCTCAGCAAAAGGAATCAGAATGCCATACTTGGTATTCTTGATAGAAGCGGATAGTTGTAGATCGAATGACGCACTGAGCTGAGTTCCCTGCTTATCAATACCAGCACGCCGATAGAACCATTGTGCATAGCAATCATTAAATCGAACCTTCTTAACTGGCTTTGAGATGATAGCCTGAGGATTCTCAAGATGTACAAGCGGAACCTATAAACGAGAAGTGGTAAAAGGCATGTAGATACCATCAACAGTAGGCTCAAGGATTGACAACAGCACCCAAGCAATACTGAACCCGGCAGCGGCAAGAACTCCAGCCATCGGATTTTCCAGTGGAAGAAGCATAAACCATAATTGGACATGTATTGCCAGAGGCAAGAGTACTGCTGGCAGTGACATACCCTTCGAAGCATCGACAGCAATAGTAGAAGTACCCTGATTGACACGGAAACGGAGACGGATTTGCGGATTGGCCATGAGGTCTAGTTCCTTAAAGATGGGGTGGAGGTCTGTTAGCTTAACCTTTAGCATGTAGTTCCACGTTCTCATGATTGCGTTAGCAGTAGCGGCACCAGCTACAAAAGGCACCACGCGCCAATTGATTTGATATTGTGGTAGAAGCTGCAGCTCTACCGAGCGAAGGCCACGACGTAGAAATCAGAGTCCGCGTTAGGAGGGTTTGATAACAGACGCTTCACAAGACCATCGTTGACGATAGAAGCACCACCAAAGGGGCCAGTAGTAGCGAATGAGGAAGAGAATGCAGTAGTGTTAGTATAACCATCTCCCGTTGTCGAACTTGTAGCAGAACTATACAAAGCTGACTGAGCAGCGTCCGGGTAAAGAAACGACTCCGCACCATGCTTTCAACGTACTGAGGACTATAGCTAGTCTGAGCGCAAATGTTGTTCTAAAATAGCTTGTAGCCCGACATACTAACAACGGTCTTGCCATTAAGTTCAAGCGACAAGCTATCGATGACATTCCAGTTACCGCACTTGAGCGTGGAGCAGAAACGATTGGCAGCAGTCTGGGCAGTAGTACTGTTCTTCATTGATATCTTGTGTGGAAGCATGACGTATGCATCGCGAAGGCAAGCAAATCTTTCACTTCCATTCAGCTGGGCTGTAGCATCGAAGTTATAACACCATTCTGGTAAGATCCTTGATTAAGATCGATTACAAATGGTACGCGCTTACTGGAAGATACTTTGATCTCCGGGTCGCTTTGGAGCGAGCTCTAGTATAAATACTGATCGGATAGTTGAGTTTCACTCATTGTTGAATCTATATGGTTTCTATTATAGTTTGAGGAAATTATCACCAGCGATCAAGATCTGATTGAGCTTGCAGATTGAATAGGAGTACATCTGGATAATATATATAGATCACACGAAATAACGAAACCAATCCCAAAGAAAGGTACCTATCTAGTTTTATTAAGACCCCCTAACCGTGATGTAGGACACTGGACCTGTGTTTATAACGGTGAATACTTTGATAGTATGTGTGAGGCAAGTCCTACCAAGTATGGGCTTGAAAATACAACCCTAAACAATACTAAGGTACATACGGGGACTATTGTGGGAATATGGTGTATGCTCTGGTTGTACTGTCGACAGAAGAATAAGATGAATCTACTAGATATATTTACGGACTTAAACATTAACTATTCTTTAAATAAAATCAGTTTTTTCTCTTATACAAATAATATAAACAAGATGTTCAAAGAGTTAGCAGTTTCAGAGTCTATCCCAGAGACAAAAGCTCAAGAGAGCATTCAAGACAGGCACTCTATCATTGAGTAAGGATGAGTTAAATGATGCTGGTGCTACGCTCCATCTTCATCCTGAATCATATGCGAAGGCTCTTCGAGCTCGTAACTCTGATAAAGGAACTCGGTTAGCCATTACGAAAAAAGAGATAGGCTATCTATTCATGCACATGCAAGGTGGAGGTATGCAAGGAGCGAGTATCTGGGGGAAATTTGGGGAGGTATTAAATCTGCTTTCAAATTTGCAAAGGACTCGGGCATTTTGTCTCGAGTTGCTGATGTAGCTGTCCCCGCACTTGCAACGTATGCTGGTCAACCAACCGCAGCCATCTCAGCCAGAGCTGCTATCCGATTATGACGGGTATCGGAATTTATGATAGCGATAGTGATACTAATGATCTTAGAGGACGTCTGACCATGTCTGATGTTAGAAAAGGAGCCAAACGCGCCCTCGCTTACACGAAGCGCAAGGGTATTTTAACTGATGTAGTCGATGCTGGAGAGAATTTTCTCCTTACCAAGACTACTAAGTCTGAACACGGAGATTTAATTAGATCTCTTCGTGGTGAAGTCCATCGTCGCTATGGTATCGGTATTGTCAAGAAAAGGAATTTGTGAAGGATCGCAAGAAGCCCGAGATCATATGGCTAGACTACGGTCTATGAAGAAGACTGGGGGGGGCTCGAAACCTATTGTTACAGGCTCGATTAGATTATAATGATAAAAAGATGTGCAGAGACCATCCTACTTTTTGGTCTCAGCAAGAGCATGATCGGAACAGAAGTATCACGAAAGATTACCTTCTTATCGTTCTGGCTGTAAATAGAGATTGTAATTGTAGAGCGAGACCCATCGTGACAATTCATCCAGGTGTACTGAGACGGCTTACATGAGATTAATTGACCGATTTGAGCATCACCTCTATGAAATGCGCCGGCAATATCACCAGACGCAACGTACTCGTTTTCGATTAAATCGCAACGAACTATGTATGAGCTTGTAGGATGTATTTGTGGAATGATATTTGACAGTTGGGCGCTAGCAACTATCGCTGAGGCAGCAGGATATGTATCTACAGTCAGACCGATTACTCTCCCAAAATCGACATTATCGATGATAAGCCGAGGGACGCGAGTAGTAGTAGGCAATCCAGAACCACCAGCGAAATATAGACCAGTAGAAGGTCTCGGGTAGCCAGCTGGAAGACTTAAAGGAGTCGAGGAGAAATCGACCTGACACTCGTAATATACGCTGTTCTCACTAATTTTAATATAAATACGTTATTCCCAGATCCATCAATTAAATATGCTCCAGCATTGACCAAGGCGCTTTGTATGGTACGATCAAGATCTTCATAGGAGTAAATACCATCAGCGAGATTTAAACTAAGGATAGAGGTAGTAGCAGCCGTTGGTATTTCAAGTTTCAGGCCTGTGTTTTGGAATTGTATAGCATCGATGTTATACTCACTGTTGTACATCGTTATCGATTGTACGGCGCAAACAACATCATGAAAATCAGCTGCGGATCCAGAAAACTGATAGTTCCACGGCGAGTTATATCCATCAGCTAGAAGATTAGTTGAATCAATTTTCAAAAAGCTAGCCATTTCTTTTTTGTATATGATGGTAGGCATACTTCGAATTGATAAATTGGAATTAGTGATCAGAAAGGATCGGCTGATCAAAATTGTACCTGATCTGTCCTTCTACAGAGTCGATGAACAGCATTTGCCCTTTTCTGTATGTTGCTGTAGTCGTCTATGATAACAAGCTCAGGTTTGTTAGAGCTCATGGGTGTATAACGTACTTGATCACCTTTCGGGGGGTATCTGGGTCAGCAGAAGTAATGAAATCTTTAAGCTTCTCGCGGAGGTACTCATACAGTTCTTGATTGATGTGGATACGGGCAATAATCGTGAGATGGGCAAACACATGAGGTGAATGCTTGAGAATGAAAAGGCGGAGATTGTCTTTCCACTGGATGAGGGCCCAAGGACAACCATTCTAAATAACTTTTTTAATGCTCAGTGCAGGAATATCGCCCATACCGGCAGACTTGAACTTTTTCGGCAACGAAGCACTAAAATCTGGAATAGCGCTTATGGTCGCATCTTTTAGTCGCTGGGTCTATATAGATTGAGATAAAACAGACATGAGTTCTGGTTTCTCGTATCCTCAGCAAATATTCATATCACCGATCTACAATCCTCAATTCTATCTGTCATTAGACGCTAGTGGTTATCTAACATACGAATATGCGCAGGCTTTATATATTCGCAAGAATGATTAGCGACTAACCTACCTCACCGGTATTACTCCTGGAACAGCAACACAAGGTGTAGCGCTTGTACCAGGTACTAACAAAGATATCAGCGGCATTGGAACACTATCTTGCACTAGCCTGATTATGAATGGATCCGCCGTGTCGTCTGCTCCTGATTACATATTGAGCATCATTGCAGGTACAGCCCCTAATGAAAAAGCATTGGTACTTGACAGCTCAGGCGCTATTGCTACTATCAGCTCGCTCACTGCTACCAACATTTACGGGACCATTAAAACAGCAACTCAGCCATCAATCACGTCTGTGGGTACTCTCCCGTCGCTGACGCTGGCTACAGCTGGAACAGGCTTATAGATACCATCGTTGAAGTTTTGGGATGGTGTATCGGCTTACACCACATTTAATCAGACGTACTAGCTCGGCATAACAGAGGGCAGTGCTACTGTTTCTAAAGCAATAATTCTCAATTCAGCGAAAGACTTCACAGGTGTTAGTTGGTTCTCAGCTTCTACCATCAATGGTACTACGAAGACTTCTGGCACAATTGGCGACTTCGGATCGCTTCAAATCGGTTCAACGACAGTGATATCATCAAGTCCCAATATTTCAAATATTAACTCGCTTTCTGCTACATCGCTAACAGGTACTCTCCAGACTGCCTCTCAGCCAAATATTACGAGTGTTGGTACACTGACTTCTCTGAGCGTGTCAGGCAGCCTGACTGTATCGGATAGTATAAATGGATTTTTAGGATATGGTAATCAGGCGGCTATAATGACTGTAGGATCCATGACCGAGCTCGGTATTAATACCCCAACGAGTAAGTATTTCGCAATCAGTGGTAGTGGTGTGGATTATCTTGACGGCTCCTACACCAGGATGTACCGATTTTCGGGATCGAATCTTTCGCCGATGGAATTCAAATAAGTCCACAATGGTAGCTTGGGGACTTCAACGAACGCCTCCTGGATTGGTAATATCACCGCTAATGACCTCCGATTCGGTACTTCAACACAACTCAAATGGTTCTGACGGCCGGAGGCAGACTCGGCATAGAAACGACAACGCCTTCAGCGCCGCTAAACGTCCCTGGTATAGTCTCTGTCAGTTTTGGAACGGGGGGGGGGGTACGGTCTATGCTGCGGACGGAGAGTGGAGTGTAACGGAGAGTGCACTAGGTCCTATTAGCTATAGCGTGGCGGCAGTCTTTGGAGGGTACATTTTTTTTTATTTGCTTGCAGTGCGATGGCAATGACCTCAGACAGACGCCTAAAAAGAATATTCAGATTGCACCTCTTCATCGTATCAAAAGACTCTATGATAGCGTTGACGTGTGCTTATACGACTGGATCGAATCCGAGAATCGTCCAGGCCAAGAGGTAGGTCTCATCGCTCAAGATCTTGTTTCGGCTCATCTGACTACTTTGGTATCGGTTTCTATAGATATGATATTGAGAAAGGAGAAGATCCATAGCTTGATTCCGCTACACAACAGTTAAGCGTTGATTAATGTCGTATAGCCGCTTACAATACGAAGATGATTCAGTATTTACTTAGATAAATTGAGATCTGCGAGCGAATATACGATAAACTTCGCGATGATAGCAAATGCACAGCTGACTGGTCAGTCAGCAGTTTCTTTGGATCTAATATAATCATGAGTTGTAGACCGATCAAAGATCACAGAACAAAATCTGACTACCGATGAACCAAGCAAATTATTGGTTCGACTTTATTGAAAGCGGATCAAATCATAGTTTTAGGTGATAGCGTGTTTCTCCCCAACAGTGTCCTGATGGAGAATCTGCCATACTTGAGATTAGTATTAGTGATAAAAAAAATTACTTTTATCGAGGATATCGGAATAAACTGGTAAGAAATAGAATAAGTTAAATGGTAAAGGCTTTTACAGTTTTTTTTTCTTTGGCCGGTAAGCCCAGAAACGACCTCCCTCAGTCGAAGTCGATGCATCTACCTTCTTGATAGTTTTGTTAAGGTCAGTTGCCCAAACAGCTGCTTGTGTCTTTTGGGGTCGATCACGGATTACTAAATTCTTCATTATGGCTTTGAGCTCAGCGACGTTGAGATCGCTATTGTCTCCATATTTACCACCTGATCTTGAAATAATGCGTAGGTTAAAGAAGAACATAATGAGCAATCGGCGTCCCTCGTCTATAGATTTGAACGAAGTCCAATTGGCGTAAGACACGCAAACAAGTTCTCTTGGCTTCTAATTATAGTAGAAGAGTGATAATATCCTTAAATTCGTGATCCTTGATAAGGTGATTGCTGTACATATCCACCGTGAGAGACTTAAGCTGCGTGATGATGCTTGGATTATCGTTCCCTAGCTCAAGCTCCCCCTTCAGCTTATCATGCTCAGCTCCTAGAGTCTTCACGGATCCTCAAGCTTATCGTGGAAGTTGTACTGGAGATGGGAGATGGCAAGTATCTCCTTGAACATTTTTATCCTTAATTTGAGCTTATCGTATGAAGCTTGATCAATATATTGCTTATAGACGAGGGTTTTGATCATAGCTTGGAGACTGTCACTAATCTGACACTTAGGCCCACAATTTCGACGATTAGGCTGTACCAGCACGAGAGTCTTAAAGTCTAGATCAGGGAAACGAATGTACTTGCTACCAAGCTGACGATATACGTATGCAGACGGGGTAGCTGAGCCCTGAATCTCATTCAGATTGTATGTTCTACCGCGTCGAACTACACCATCAAGTGGTGCAACACCAGCGCCTCTTAGGCCACGGCCCTCTAATTTAGGCTTCGGATCACTGAGAGCTTCAGAATATCGCTTAGCTTTGAAATTATACGGCCTTCGTAGCTTTAAGTGCTGATTGTGAAGTTCTCAAAGCTGATCTTATTGTTTTGAGTTTGACCCTTTCACAGCTTCTTTAGCTGCGTCATGTCGCTTCTGATCCTCTCCGCACTCCTGGTAAGCCCGTTCAGCGTCATCATGAAGATTTTTTGTAATACTTCGTCGTGATCATATGGCTCAACATTTTGCACTTTAATATCAGATGCGTTTCTAAAAACGACTTCATGAACATCTTGAATTGGCATTTACATTATCAATCATTTTCAGCTCTTCTTTGGTTGCTGGAGCTTCAATAGTACTCACCGCCTGATGTATATCTTCCAACTCATTTACTAGTAAATCGAACGTATTCATCCATCTAACAGCCTTCATCACATCAGTCCAAGTTTTTCCGTAAACAATTTTAATGTCCTTGTTTCTGATGTTTAGAACACGATCGCTCATTGGGCACCGAAATAATAGGTTGGTGAGTTCTTACACCATTTCTAGAATCTACCACAGGTCGAGTGCGAAATGGAATCATAACCTTCCCATCAAGAATCTTATGATAATACTCGTACAGCATTTTCTTAGCTTCACTGTCGGGGATAGATAAATTTTGATCCAAGTCTTCATCTATTCCAGTTTTTAAACCATGACGTCCGTCTCGTTCGTCATCATCAGCAGTAGCTTCATATGATTTTATAACCCTTTCAGCATCCATTTTCCCCACAATAGAGAGTTTTAAACCCCTGCTCTTGAGCATGTTCAAAAAGGCTCTGAGCGTTGATTGCCAATCAACCTTGCTGTTTGATGATGGGTGTTTCAATTTTGATTCGTTTCCATACACCTCTACGGATCCTTTTTTAACCCAACATACTGTTTGAGGTTGCTTCCGTCAGATTTATACATCTGTTTGTAGATTGGCACAACACTCTTCATCAGACCATTCGACTATAATATCGTTTTCTGAAATAATCCAAAGCAACCGGATTCGATTGTGTTCATTATCAGCTGTTGTCGTAGTTGATTTCCGACCGAAATGAATGTCAGGTAGTATACGACCTTAAGAACAACTTCGAGTTGCTCTACTTCCTCGCCAGATCCCTTCTTCTTTTTTCAATCGAGTGACTGTCGCGCTCGAGTTTCCTCATTACGCATGGCTCCAACTTCATCGTTGAGTTGCTTTCAACTTTGTATAAGATATCCCTAATTATTTCTTCAGCACCAACGCAGTCAACATGCTTATACCCTTTGTATTCTTCCCAGTCTGTTCTGACCTGAGAGAACCTTTTTCTCATAAAGCATACTTTGCATCTTGTTTACCCGTTTTTTTCTAATGGGATGAATACCAATAGAAGCTCAATTTGGATTTTCTATATACAGATTTTTAATCCAGTTCCTGGAATGAACTTGCTCTTCCGTATCAACACTGTTTGCGTTCGAATCTCTCTTTATTGATGTTGCAACATTTATCATTGTTGGAGTGTTATCGATTACAGCATCCACCATTTGTGGACTGCTGTTAACACCAACGTCATATGTTTTGGGTTGAGCCTGTACGTTTCAATCAGTCATATTGACTCGATTTGTATTCGTAAAGGTGCTCTTGTTCTATCACTATTATCAACTTCGGCATCTACCATAAGTGGACTAACATTTACTTCAGGAATTGATGAGACCTCAGGGTTTGTCTGGGAGAATTTATTCACTCAGAGGTTTTTTTTTAAGGAATCAGACAAATCTGTCTGAGTTGATGTGGATGATAATGTCTTTTCCAAGCTAATAGTTGTATCGGCATCGCGCGCTCACGATGCACCTTCATATATACCGCGCTTGTTGTTAGCTTACCTAACGCGTCGCTGGGCTCGCTCAAGAAGCTCCTGCCGCTTTTGCTCTCTCTGAGCGAGGGATTTGAAATTAGGGAACATTGTGCCTATATCATGCGTATCATAAAAAATGAGTACTCATAATTACCAAAAGCTCGGCATAACTGAATCATGTCGGTACGGGAGATATGTATGACAGATGGTGTTTCTCTCTTTTAAAAGGCTAAAATATCTTTCCTTAATGCAATGAAACAGAACGCCAAAAAATGCTTTCAATTCGGGTTTATATTTACGATTTACAACAGTTGAGTGGAAACTGGATACAGCATCAAGATTTAACAACTCGTTTTTAATGCGGCATACCTCCTGAATGATCCATAATTTTCGACGTATCTTAACAAGTTCATGGTCTATCTAAGCAGTTCTTACACATTTCTTTATCCTTAAAGTCTATATAAAATCGTATATAAAATCCTTACAAAAATAGTGGTGATGATATACTTGAATCAAAGCTTACAGAGGATGTCTCTATCAAAATTATTACCAAGCTGATTATGTCTCAAACTTTATATATGTTTTGAATCCCAGTACTCGTTTTCGAGAGTCGAACTTCTACTCTTATGAACAAGTCTAAGGTTATCTTGTGGCCCCCAGGAATCAGGTTCATCTCCGAGCCAACTAACCAAGTATTTATACTTACCACTTCGCATATTTTATGGTCTAAGACCTTCTCAGCTTCAAGGATGTCGCCACGATTGATAGTTGCATTAGTTGTCTCTGATTGTATCATTTTTCAGATTATTTGCTGCCGTGTAGAGCGTATGACCATTTCTGGAATTGATTTGAACTCGATAATCATCTATTCCGACGACTGTATACACAGTCTTGCTCCAACGAGCTGACGCTTTGGTGAACGTTTGCTTCTTGAGTCGGTATAACACATTTGTTCCTACTTCAAGTTTGTTGTCAATTTAATCCTCTTCCGCTTTATTATGGTCCAGTTTCGACTCCATGACCTTACCTTTAGCCTCGTTTGGAGTCATTCCAATAGACCGGTGGATTGTGCTGTTATAGTTATCAATAATGTCGCTGATAAGCTTCTGCGTAATCTTCTTGGGTGATATTTTAGTTAGTCTCTGTTTGATCGTTCTGTTGAATCGCTCGATTCTCCCATCGTTCGGTGATCTCCTGGCTCGTTGTTGTAGTGCTCGATATTTTTGGATTTAATCCATGCTTGTGCTTGTTTGTTCATGAACTCACTCCAATAGTCGCTGGTGATGATGTCTACCTCATGAGATCGAATGAAAGCTTTTAGCGCAGTCAATACGATCGATGCAGTCTTAATTTTTAATAACTTTGCGTAGCCAATCCGTGAGTTTTTTCTTGCTATTGTACCAAAAATTTCTTTTATAGGAATTTTAATTTGTTTATTTTTGATTTTTTATATTTCTTTGAATCTTTTTCTATATCCCAAAAGCCGAGATCCATCTGCCACGAATTTGGGTTATGAGACGCGATCTTGAAACCATCGTTGGTCTTTTCTGCTCCTGGAAGCGTTGAATATCTGGCCGAGTCCCAAACCATTCCTCACTATTGTGAACGTTATTTTGGGGTATAATTCTCTCGCTTTCTCATATAGAGCTCAAGCAGCAACATATCCGGGTTTTGGATCATAGTAGAGTTTCTTCAAGAGTTCAGCCATAGTATATATGTTGTATTCAAATAAAATTGTACGGCTTCTGTTTTCGACTCCCTATATATTTAGTGGGATAGTTCATATTCCATTCGAAAACACTTGTCGCTTGTCGTACCAATATGATAGGGCAGTTTTGGTCTGACTGTATGTGATGATTAATTTAGTTTTTTTTACAGCCTAAAGCCCTTGTTAGTACCCCGAAGTGTGATACGATCGCGAACAATTGACTCAAACCCAAACGGTTAAGTACATCCTCATTGCGACCACGACTCAGCTGTACACCCTTGGCCGATAACTTGACCTTATATAACTCGTCTGAAAGATAGCAAATATAGTTCTTACTTGATAGTGAGACCATGGCATCGCCTGACCATTCATCCTTGAATAGACCAGGGGTTCAACGGTCAAACTTAGCTACTTCTTATGAACAGCACAAGTACGCTTGGTTCCCGCGTGACTATTACAAACACTTACAAGGAAGCGTCCGTGTCCATCTCTTAATATTGAATATCGCTTCGATCGCAGAAAAAGTCAATGCAATCGTAGTAGAACTCGAGCATACGTAGCCTAGCAAGCTGGTAGATGGCAATGGGCAAATTAATTGAGTTCTTGTTATTTAGACGACGTTTCTTCATAGTGATCTCAAAAGAATCGTTTAGCTCCTCCAATCCATGAAACATGAAGTGCTCAATACGCGACTTAATATTAACATCCTTAGATTCCAATTTGACTTGTTTGTGCTTACTCATGTCAATGCCCGATCGTCTAAAAGCGGAGTTGCCAATCAATTTCATCATCTCAGCAATCTTGCCCTCTTCACCGACACGGCGTGCGCTCGACACGGCATCCATGAATGGAGCAAAACGCCCTGTGAGCTGGCCTTTATAAAGGAGTACATTTTTGTTATTTCCATCCCGTGTGCTAGATACCATTTGAGAGGAGGTGCGTGATCAGAATCTTCTCACCGAAATAACTACCGATCAACTTACGAGCAGGCTTAACTCGGCTTTTTTCACAAATCTGGTTGTACTCATACATGTGTGAGCCAATGATGGTCTCATCGGTGCAATCGATTAGTGTATTCTTGAATATTGGTGTCATCTCGCTAATGTACTCTTTAAGGTGCTCTGGGGTACGAATGTCGCATTTAAGGAAGCCAAATATCTTGTCAGCCTTGATGTATTCGACGATACCGGGATAAGTCTCCATGTGGGTCAATCTCCCGCACGGCATCTCATTACCGAGCGCCCATAAGTATAGCGCATTAGCGTCGTATCCAATGATCTTCTTACAAATCTCATTGCCTCGAAGTTTTGTCTCGTTGCGTTTAGCGTAGCGGTTGAAGATTATTGATGGTTCACCGGCGATGTTGGCATTCATTATACCATATATGTCCCTCTCTTCACGATCAATCGAGTACACAGGTCTGTCTGAGTTAGATTCACGTAGCGTCTTGAATCTGAACCCACTGAGAGACATACTCTTGCGTGCGACGTTGCATTGAACGAATGAGATGAGGACATTACCGTCAAGGTGCCCCAATTTGTTACTGACTCGATCAGCTGAAAGCAGTATCGACAGTAAGCGGACACAAACATAGACCACAATGTGCCGTTTAAGCAAAGTGTCCAAGTGATCAAGGATCATATTGAACTCAAGCTTAGTATCAACATCGTGGTACTTGTAGCCATTAATACGCTTAGCTGAGAATCTGAAAGCTTTAGCAGGTACTTTTATAGGGTGTTCAAGCTCGTTAAAGCAAGTTTGATACATAACCTTCTCCAAGAAACCCGGAAGCGAGACACCATTAGCGAACATGTCGAGATCAAAACGTTTAAATAATGCACGCTGAGCTTCGATAGCCTTAATAAATGGTACCACATTTAAGTTATTGTACCAAATTAAAAGATCCTTGACTGTCTTCATCTTGTAATGTTTCCAAACGAACCTGACTCGTTCGTAATCTTCATTACTAATGCTGGTTTCTCGGAAATCGCTGTTAAAATCCGACTTTGAAGGAACAGAAGTCTGATTGAATACATCGAATGATTTGATGTGTTCATATGGAAATAAGCCTCTAGCAAGGCCACAAACACAACGAATCTTGTCTTTGCACTCACACTCACCGAGATATGTACTAAGATACTTCTCATAGCTTGTTCCAGCAGGAACATAGTTGCTAATATCAAGCATCTTCAGGTCTGAGGTAGCGATACACATATACTCGGGTTCTTGATCACAGATTTGATGTTCTCCGTACCAATGACGGCAAACAGATCGCTCTTAATCAAATTGATATCATATCTACCGGAGTTAAACCCCAATACTGGTACTTGATCGAGCTGTTGCTTGATTTTACCGTAATCAGACCTCTCCTTCCCAAAAACAAATTTCCTATGAAAATCGAAGAAACTGGCATATGTCCCATCCTTGATCCAGCTATCAACGTCATGCATTGAGTACTTCTCCCCAAGCTTTAAACCAGGGATATCCATACCACTAAAACCATGAGCTTCATAATCTTCTGTAGAAGAGAGGCATACTTTTGGACATTGTACTGCTGAATATGTAAACCGACTTCCTTAATGTAGCTAAACATATCTTTAGCAAATCTTTTGGCTCAGCCTTAACAAAGCATCGTACCTTTCCGGAAAAGACTGTCAGCTACCGATACTGAAACAGGAATATGCTCATTTGTGAAGACAGTGCTTTCACCATGTTGGATACCCGTCGGCTTTAGAATGGCCTCAAAATCATATACGATGAAGTGATCAATGTAATGGTCGAGATTCTTAATGGAGTACTTTGTAAGCATCGATTTAATAGTATTCTGAGGCGGTCGATAAATAGTTGGCTCAGCTGGAAAACTTTCAATATTGACAAGCTCACATTGGTTCTTCTTATGATTTTTAAGCTTGTCGGAGCTAACGAAAATCATCTCACACTTTGGACACTGATACTTGCTTTCGAGCATGTCCAGATTACTGATGTAGAGAGCATGATTCTCGTGAGATAAAATACTGAGACGTTCGTATTTCTTATCCGACGGGCGGATGCACAATTTTCCCGACTCCACATCTATTGCATATACGTTGATGCTGAGCTTGAAGCAATCTTCCATCTCATCGAGCTGCAGAAGATCGATCGGCTTAAAATTGCGAAAGAGTTTCGCCGAGTAGCTTATAAGAACAGTAACGATTGAATGCCAGTTTCACCAGAGCCTGTATTCTCCGATAATCTTTCTTCGGATCTGATCGAGTGTGATAGGCAATGTAATGAAAGACGCACTTATTGCTTGTCTTAGGAAAATTGATTACATGCTTGTTGTCGCGGATAATTTGGGTATGATAGCGCTGCTATCGCCGAGGGCATGCTCGCGATGATAGATATAAATTTTGAATCCAATGATGGCTCTGAGCTTGATGGATAGTTAAGCTTATCAGCTAACTCCATCGAGCGGACCTCAGAAATTACCTTCTTACGAAGATCCGCCTTGCTGTTAATGGCAACAGGATTATCGAATACAGCCGTATTGCCGATGTTTGGATGCCAACATTGACTAAAACTATCATCATCTTTGCTGTTAAGATCATAGGCGAGAGCAATATTGATCTTAAAAGCATTCTTCTGACTCTCAAGTACGTTCTCGAGGTTGTCGTAGAATTCACCAGCCTGGATACCTTCGTACAAGTGCGACTCCATGTGTGTCCCCTTATAAAACCGATATTTGGGGTTGGTCTTGTAGTCCTCAGATATGTACTTCTTCAGCTTGTCGGTGTTGACTTTATAGAGCTCAGCTACACGCTTCAGGTTGCTGGGGCGCGATAAGTTGCTAAATACGTCATCCCACCGGTCTTACCTTTAACCTTGACTCGGTATTTACCTCCCCACTTGATTGGGTAAATATTTAATCTCTTTAGTCCTTCAAGTTCATAACCAAACATGGTCACTGTATATATTGCCTATATTTATTAGTTGCGTGGTCGACTTTATATTCTATATTTCTTCGCTCAGGTTCGTCTTATATATATATTCAGCCCCAGATAAAAAAACTTGAATTAATTAATAAATTAATTAAGTTCGTTTTCACTATTAGGTTCGATTTACGTTGATTAAGTTTGCTTTGTTTTTTGTATAGGCCTTGCGCTTTTGAGCATTTAGTTGCTCACGATGCTTCTCATTACACTCCTATTGCTTAGCAAGGCGCGTTTCTCTCGTTTTGATGCAGTAGCGCTTTCGATTTTTTTTTATGCGCTCTTGTTTGCTAGGTATCTCTCAGGAGAATAAGTCATCTTTATATATTATAGACTTTATATTTATCAGAATAAAAAGTATTACTAAAGGGAGGTAACAGACCGCATTCATTAACTTTTACCTACACTTCGCGACAAAACCTTTTGGACACGTACATTTCGTGCTATAGCTCCGGATCTAGATAGAGTTAGAAGACGCTGTTTGGATATGTTGCTCCTACCTGATAGGACAATACGTGACTTGTGACGCTGATCTAGATTGTGCAGAGCTGCTATATGCTTGCATACAACAAACCGGATGTCACACCGCGACAAAACATTGGGACAAAACTTGACTTGATTTCATTATTATCAAGAATGAAGGTCCTGCTCTTCCCTCCTCGAACTGGCCTTATTGTCCTATTTTCATTATGGGACGAGGGCCAACCATCATCGACGAAGAGCGCGGACTCATGAAGGACATCTGTGAGGCTGGCGTGGGCGTGCGTGACATTTCTCGGCGTGTGGAGCGGTCTCCGAACGGCGTCAGCTACGCGCTGAAGAGCAAAGGCCCGCGCGCCAATAAGGGGGGGGGGCACAAAAGCTTAAGGATCGACAATTGCGCCAAGTCGTCCGCGCCGCCGCCACCGAAAACTTCTTCGCGGCCAAGTTGAAGTCCACGTACGAGTTAGGGTGCGCGGTGCATACGATCCAGAGACTTCTGTCTCGTGTGGACTATCTAGTCTACTCTAAAATGGATCGTACGCTACCGCTAACTAAAGAGCGCAAGGAAGCGCGTCTGGAGTTTGCAGAGAGGCTCTCGACGGCGGCACAGAAGGAGGTGGTGTGGCCCATGATCATCTTTTCAGATGAATTTTTTTTTTAACTTGGACGGGCCCGATGGCTACAAGTTCTACTGGCAGGACCTGAGGCGGCTCGCGCGTCGCTACATGAACCGACAGAATGGGGGAGGGTCGCTGATGGTGTGGGGGGCCTTCGGGAGCAAGGGCTAAGTCGGAGTTGGTGGTGCCGAATGGGCGCCAGAACTCCAACCTCTACATCCACACAGTCTCGGAGCATATGCTCCCATTCGCCCACAAGAACTACGGCATCGACTTCATCTTCAAGCAGGACAATGCATTGATCCACGCCTCAAACGAGACGTAGACGTTCTTTAAGGAGATCGATGTGACCCTCCTGGACTGGCCGGCTCGCTCCCCCGATCTAAATTCGATCGAAAATGTTTGGGCCATATTGGCAAGGAAAGTGTACAGCCACGACAAGCAGTACAAGACCGTGCCCCAGCTGACAGCTGGGGTTATGGAGACATGGGATTCCGTCACGAGGAAGGAGCTGCACGATCTGATGGACATAATGCCGGCCCGTTGCTTTGAAGTGGCTCGGAAGAACGGTGACACGACTCACTATTAAGAGCAGAACCTTCATTCTGATAATAGTGACATCAAGTCAAGTTTTGTCCCAATGTTTTGTCGCGGTGTGACATCCGGTTTGTTGTATGCAAGCATATAGCAGCTCTGCACAATCTAGATCAGCGACACAAGTCACGTATTGTCCTATCAGGTAGGAGCAACATATCCAAACAGCGTCCTCTAACTCTTTCTAGAAGCCGAGCTATAGCACGAAATGTAGGTGTCCCGAAGGTTTTGTCGCGGAGTGTAGTTGCTGTGGTACTCATACTACTCATATATTGTCTTCCGTGTTAGTTTTCAGGGATAGCAGCTCACAGTGAATTAATCGGTAGCGATGCTGGATATTCAGATACTCGAGTTCGGCCTTGTTGTATTCCTTCACAGCAAAGCCGGCTGCTTCCCCATCCTTGTTTTTCTTGTCCTGCGCGTTACCCTTCTTCTCGTCCCATTTCAGCTGTATTTCAAGCATCACCTCAAGCTTTTGACTCTTGGCAGTGCTCAATTTCTAACCTGATCGTACGATTACCACTTGAAGATCGGCACAATGACAATGACACCGCTCGAAGTGTACATCTAGACTTCTCAGTGCAATCCGTTGATCACCGGGAAGTTTGGGCCTGGTATCCCACGTAGCAAGGCAGTGACGGCACCCTTTGCGTGGTGGACGTTAATCAGAGACGCTGGAGCCGGAAGAGGTGCAAAACCGGCGAGAGGCGCTGGAATCCCAGCTACGAAGTCTTCCATCAGAAGAGGCGCGAGGTGGTTGATGATACTGGTAGCTTCATCCTGAATATCACCAGCCAACGCGTTCGGAGGGCAAACAAGCGTGTGCAGTAAATAAAGAGATGGAGCAAAGCGAACTGCTACCATTGGGTCAACCTCTCCAAGTGAGGAAGCCCACCCTTCATACAAATTCCACGCTTCCGAATCCACGCCATCAATGCGCAGAACGCACAAATCCTCTCCCTCCACTTCCTCCTTCTGGGCACCAGCAACCACCATTGCCGTAATCACTTTCTTGGGAGGCAGGCAGGCACAATTGGCTCGGGAGGATCACACTCATCTAAGGTCGGCACGTTGCTGGCACACGTACACGCTGCCATCGTCGTCGTCTTCTTCTGGTCTGTCTGCGGCTTTTTTGCCTCGGCTTCTTCGTCTTCGTGTTTAGCTTCGGCTTCTTCGCCTTATTCGCGCTTCTCATCATTGGCGCCATGATGAATGCGAAAGGGAAACACGAGAAAGAAACGAATGTATGTTTAATACATGAATGATACAGTAAATTGGTACTGAAGCTGGTACACACGACGGTACAGACTGGCGTCATCAATGCAAAAGAAAAGCACTGTGAATTGGTACTGAAACAGGAAGCTGTACTGACTTGATAGCAGTCATTCTGACATTCGTTCTAGCAGTCGAAAGGTATACAAGGGCAAAGTGATGTGCCCCACAACTGAATGTTGAAAACTTAGAATAGAAATAAGAAGAATAGCGTTTCTAAAATATTGAGGGATTTACTTTGACTTGATCTATATCTTATGGGACAACGTGCAACGTATTAAGTTTATCCTTGTGTTCTAACCCTCGAATCGTTGCGTCGTCGAAAACAACACCTGGATATTAGAAACGTTTAGAAACACTGTCGATACCGAATTCAGGTAAGATATAGCAAAAATTAAAAAAACGTACACGTAATGTTCTAGAAGTTACTACTAGCAAACTGGTTGGTAAAACTGCACGAATGGTGGCGCTTGTCCTATTATCCGCGACTGTGTATGACGTCGCCACGTGTTTCTCTCTGTCTCATCCTCTCATCTCGCCTGCCAACTACCTAGGTGCTAATCTCCTACTCCACTATTTCGCTATACCGACTAATACTCCCTCTCGTTTCGATCCTTCGCACACTCGTTCGCTTCGTCTCTTTCGCTCAAGCATCCTCACGCGTCTCCGATCCTCGTTCTGCTTGTTCTCTTATTGTCTTTGTAATAAGGAACGGCCGCTGCGACGCACACGCCATGAAGACAGGTGCATCAGCTTGTAATACCGTCGCATTCCTCTGTCGACCCCGTTCTCTTTGATTAGCGGCACGAGAGCGCGAAGATACTCCAGCGTGAGCTACATGGTGGGCTTCTTTTCAGACAAAACGAAGGACGGAGCCTTTCGACCCTGCCTTCATGATGTCTGCATTGCCCTGCTGGGTTCGTGTCGTGCGCTCTCTATCTGTATTGTCGATGGTACTCTGCTGCAGACGATGGCAGGTCATACTCGAGAGATGTTGGCTCCTTGCGCAGATCGTCCGCATCAGGCGCGACCCCTTCACTGCTCATCATCCGTCCGAATGCTGTCGAGTCTAGCGGGTGTTCAGCGACTATAGTCTCGTGTTGCTGCTGCTGGTGGTTTGTTGGAAGGTAATCTTGCTGCAAGAATCCACCCAACGAACTGTAACGGGAGCTACTTTCGCCTTCAGAGTGCATCCCAAATGCACCTCGTGCAACCCCGTTACTGCCAAAACCACCGTCGATTGATAGACCCATGCCCATCATCCCGTTGCCAAAGCCATCGCTGGCAGAGTTGGCAACAGTGTCGTTGTTTCCGTATCCACCATCTGCACTCGAATGCCACGCGCTCGATCCATGAAGCGGAGTGCCACCAGTGCGCTGATTTGAGAACATCGAGAACAATGGTGCCGGAGCGGGTGGTAGCGGAGGCTGCTGTTGCTGCTGTTGAACCCGCGGCAAAGGCGGAGAACCCCACGACTGCTGTTGCCAAGGCGTCGCTTGCCATGACAAGGTCGACGGCTCGGTGCTATCGTCCACAAGCCCTTGCGGGAGATAGCTTGACTCGGAGGATGACCCAAGAGGGGCACTTGGGGGGAGTTGCGGGCCTGAGCTAGGAGACAACTTCCACTGCTCGATAACCGGGTCGTTGTCAAGAGGATGAAGAGGAGCGTCCAACGGGGACAAGTGGCCGTTTGTGGCTGACACTGTTCCAGCGTCAACCAGGTGGTCCGATGATCCGCGTGACGAAGAGCTCGCCGATAGTGGTGGAGAGGCAGCACTACTGCTTCCGCCTAGAATCCCACCTCCACGTGACGAACTGCCATCACCAAGCACGAGGCTGGAGAGTGCGTCTGCAACGCCACTGATCGTGGAGCTATCCAGGTTGATGCCGTTAATGCTGCTGGCATCACCGTTACTGGACAGTGGCCGGGGCGAAGTCACGGAAGACGAAGAAAGCATGGCATTGGAGCTTGATGTTTTATGCAGCGCCCGACCACCATAGCGAACGGCGGCAGCGTAGCCTCCCAGCATTCCATTTGGCATGAGGTTAGCCGAAGCCGAAGATGTCCGGCTCAACTTCTCCGAGCCCATCACAGCAGCGAGTCCGCTGGTGGACGGCACACTGCCAGAGAGCGACACTGGGGGAGTTGTCGTTGTGCACACATCGTCCAGGCTTCCCACAGAGCCAGGGCCGGAAGGACCACTGAAAGAGCCTCCACGAGACGAGACGGACCGAGGAGGAGGCACGTCCGTGCGCGGAACGGCTCGCTTAACCTCAACGGACTTACCGTCAATCACGTGGTTCTTGTCCTGCAGCACCAGCTCAACGCTGGCCTCGCTTTCGAAAATGACAAAACCAAAGCCACGCGACTTGTTCGTCTCGCGGTTGAACATCACTTCAGCCGATACCACCTTGCCATACTGCATAAAATACTTTTTAAAGTCCGCTGATATGCCGAACAAGAAAAAGTTAGCCCTGTTTCCGTCTTCTTGCGTACAACAACAGCGACAAGTGCAGTCCCTCGCTAGCTACACACGTACCATCTTTCGTTTCATAATGTAATCCACCCACGAATATCTTTTTCGTGGCACCGACCGCACTGTTCGCGCTGATACTGGATATGGAATTGCTGCCATTGCCACGACTAGACGTCGAGCCATTCCCGATGTCGCGCATGCTTTCTGCCCGAGGAACGGCACGCTTAGCTTCAACCTAACACGCAAAAGAAGATCGAGTCAGTACCGTGAAACCTAACGAAAGAAAGAAGCAGGCAAACACAAAGCGCTGACATACTCTACGGCTGTCTAGGATGTGGTTGGGCTGTGCCAACGCTCTATCAACACATGAAGGGTCCGCATACGTAATAAAGCCGAAACCTCGTGATCGTCTAGAGATCGGGTCCTTCATCACTACGGCGTCGGTCACCGTGCCGTACGCACCAAAGTACGACCGGAGCTTCTCTGTAAAGCAAAAATCAACGAACACGCAAGAAGCATGAGCACCCGCCTGCTTCCCCCTCATTCAATCACTAAACTCACCGTCCGTGGTCTCATACGAGAGCCCCCCGATGAATATTTTTCTGCATACAAAACGCATATACGTCAACGACGTGGTCAGTGACTATCGTCGCCCTCCCTCGAGCGTCGCTCCATCAGCCTCTCTGAGCTTAGGACAGCCTAATGCCCACTGCATTAGCACACTGCACTCACCCTAACTTGGTTGTGTCTGCCATCCTCAAGTCGCCTATTGCGCTAAGTTGGAGTCAGAGTTCTAGTCGAGAAGTCGAAACACACGCACAGGAGCGAACGCTGAGTCGCTATGCGCCTGGTCGTCTCTGTGTGAGTTGCTAGGCGCCTTTGCTGTCTTTGACGCGAGGCCTGTAGCTGGAGATGGGGCGGGTCAGCAGCGCAGAAAATCCTCTCGAATCTCCCTCCTGGCCTGCTCGGATCGGTCTGCGGAAGCGTCACTCCCAGTGGCGAAGGCGGCGGCCCGGAGTGAAGCTTGGCGCGGGTATGCGTGCGAGGTTCTTCCTGCACTGTGCGGCCTGCTGCGAGTGCGTGCGGCCGTCGGGTGTCGAGAAGGAGACGCGTGCTGTGCTGTCTAAAGCTTCTCGCGCTTTTGGATGTCGTTCGGTCGGCGTGTTGGTTTTGTTTCCCGGTCGGCTAACGCGACTATTGTGTTTACGGAACAAAATATTGGGGTTGACGAGGCACGTGAGTGGTTGCATTTTGTGATAGTATGCAAAGATTGGGCAGTAGTCCAGTTGACTTTTAACTTTCACCTTGAAGAGTTCTGAATTTATCTGGCGTGCCTTGCGGACGAATTGTCTGCAGCAAGTAAGAGGGAAGCAAGTGTGTGCTGCTTGCTAAAGGCAATGAATGCACTGCTGCAAAATAGTGCTCAGTTGGTGGACAGCAGCACTATGAAGTTTCGAGAATCTCTCGAGCAGACTGCGGCTCCGCTGAGAAAAATGACTTGAAATGAGTATGGCCTCTCCATGCCACCGTCGCAGTGGATAAGTTGGGCTCTCCCCTATTCGCGCCACGTACGAACTTCACTCACTCAGTCTGAGGCTGTCAGTGAATCCTCTGAGTCAGTCGACGCTGCGTTTGACGATGGTGACTTCAAGCTGGCATGCTCGCTATAGCCTTAACAGGATTGCATCGTTGTCGTACTAGTTTCCAGCCACCTTCGTGCCTTTTTAAATGTTCGATCTGGTACTGAATTAATCAGCTAGTTCCTATAGCTGCGCCAAATCGCATTGCGATCGCTCAAACTCCACGCGTCGACCTCCCCTGCCGACCGCCGAGACGTTCTTGCTCTGCTTCAGTTTCAGGTTCCAGTTTTCCAGTCCAGTCCCCAAGTTCAAGCTGGACCGGTTAAACTAGACCGTAATAAACCCTATGGTGTTGCGGTGGTGTGGCACAGCCGCACACTTCACTTTAACCTGCGGCTGGATCCCTTCGCCTCATGCCTGCGCTGCTCCTGCGTCGCTCCGTGGCGCCCTTCTCGCGGTCAACGCGTCCGCTGCTGCGTGCCACCGCTGCCCGATCCGCCTTCAGTACTGAGGTGTCGATAGAGAAGAAGCCGCTGACCGACACACTGCGCGAGCTGCGCGCCAGCGAGCACTTCGACCTTATCGTGATTGGCAGCGGGCCCGCAGGCCAGAAATGTGCCATCGACAGCGCCAAACACGGCAAGTCCGTAGCCATCATCGACAAGCGCGACATGCTGGGTGGCGTTTGCGTACACACTGGCACGATTCCTTCAAAGGTGCGGATTAAACCAGCTAATTAGCGGCAATGAGTTGTTTTCTAACTGTCGATCGGACTTTGTGGTTGTTGCATTGCAGACGTTCCGTGAGGCGGCGATGCATCTTACCGGCTATCGTCACAAGGCCTTCTACAACGGCCAGGCTGGTCCCAGCAAGCGCTTCGGCGTCGAGGACATCCTACAGCGCGTCAAGAAGGTGGAGGACGCCGAGACGGACATCACCCGCCACCAGCTCATGCGCAACGGCGTGCAAGTCATCAATGGAACAGCCAGGTTCCTGCCCGGTAACAAGAACATGATCGCTGTGCTGTCTAACGAGTCGTATGAGACGGCCACGGACGCCAAGCGACACACCAGCGCCGACATCTGCAAACGGTAAGGACCTTTTTAACAGATACTTTTTTTCACGTGATGCTGACGCTCTGTTCTGTTGCAGTGTGCTAACGGCTGACAAGTTCCTGGTGTGCGTGGGCACACGTCCGGCGCGTCGTCTGGACATCCCGTTTGATGGCGAGACGATCTTCGACAGCGATCAGCTGCTGTGGGGCAAGGTGAAAACCGTGCCGCGCCGCCTGATCGTTGTGGGTGCTGGCGTTGTGGGTATGGAGTACGCGTCGATGATGACTATTATCCCTGGCACGGACGTGACGGTGATTGACGGACGCCAGGAGATACTCAACATGGCGGACAAAGAGGTGTCCGAGGCGCTGTGCTACTCCATGGCTCAGACAGGTACCCGTTTCCTCGTCGGCGAGATTATCAAAAGTGTCGAAAAATCCCCAAAGGGCGAGGTCTTCGTTCACTTGGAAAGTGGCAAGACGGTCGTTGGTGACGGTCTGCTGTACACGGTTGGACGCCAGGGTAACGTGGAGGGTCTGAATTTGGAGGCGGTGGGGCTTGTGCCCGATAAACGCGGACGCATTAAGGTCGACAACAACTTCCAGACTGCGGTGCCTCATATGTACGTATCATTCAGAAGCAGGTGGCAATGCAGGAACCAATACTTGTTTGTGTTTGTTTGTGCAGTTATGCAGCAGGTGATATCATTGGCTTCCCGGGACTTGCGTCGACGTCGATGGAGCAGGGGCGTCTTGCTTCCGTGCATATGCGAACGTCCGAGCCTTTGAACGACAAGGAGATATCCGGCGATAAAAAGATGGATGATCCTGATCGTGTGCGTACGCGTATGCGATCTGGCGAGGTATTCCCGTTCGGTATTTACACTGTGCCGGAGATTTCGATGGTGGGCAAGAACGAGCAACAGTTGACGAAGGAGCAGGTTCCATACGAGGTCGGCGTGGCTCGCTACGAAGAGCTTGCCAGGGGACAGATGCTGGGTGGTGTGCCCGGCTTTCTCAAGATCATCTTCTGCCCAGACACCCTCAAGATCTTCGGTGTTCATGCCATTGGTGAGGGTGCCACGGAGATCATTCACATTGGCCAGGTGGTCATGTCTACGGGTGGAACGCTAGAATACTTCCGCAACGCTGTGTTCAACTACCCGACGCTGGCAGAAGCCTACCGCGTGGCTGCACTCAACGGTCTCCGCAAGATCGATCGTCTGCACGAATAAGCATTTTCACGGTAGCGTGTCCAGTGAAGCAGCAAAAGCAATGACAAGAAATCGTGGTGGTAGGAAGGAGCTGAGCTTGCAACGACAGGAATGGGCCTGCCAAGGCGGATAGAGCATTCGGGATAACATGAACTGAGTACAAAAAAAGAGATTTGGTTTGGTACGAAGAGGCGCACAGTTTTCGTACGATGGGGCAAGCGAGCAGCTTGTGGTCGTCGGGCGAGACTTGCGATCTAAGCGAGGAGCAGATCGAGGAAATCCACATGATCACTTCCCGTGGGAAAGACTTTAAAACCTTTTATTCTCAAAGCACTGGCCTCTTGTATGATGACCTCGTCACCTGATATGCTCGTAGTTCCTCTAAAAGAAATCCATCGCATTCGACGGAAGTACAAAACCCATGTGGAGGCTGAAGATATGACGAGGGACGAGTTCTATGCGCTGCCCACGCTCGCAGTGAACCCGCTGCGAGATCAATTATTCAAGTCGTTGGAGCTTACAACCACGCAGACGATCACTTTTGCTGTACGCTACGTTTTGCAGTTGTGTGTTGCCTTGACGATCGTAGTTAACGCCTCTTCGCAGGAATTTGCCAAATTCGTACAGATCTTCAGCTACGGCAGTTCGCAGGACGTCAAGCTTAAAGGTCCGGCCAGAGCTCGAACAATGTAGGGCTAGTAAACTAGATACTAACTCAACCTGAATGAAGCAGAGGCGTTCAAGATCCACGATTTTGACGGTGATGGCAAGATTTCACGCGACGATCTTCGAGCGTACTGCGCCATCGTGTTCCCCGAGGTCTCTGAGAGCGACGGGGACGCCGCCATCCAGTCCCAACAAGAGGTATCAACGATAAATTTTTGCATCCACATCGGATAAAGTGTTGTTGCTAAAGAAACCCGGTGCACCTATTGATAACAAGGTTCTGGAGACGTTGATCGAGCATGTCATGAGCGAGGCCTCGTCGGCGCCGTCCCGTGACTTCCTCTTCTACGACGACTTTGTCAAAGTAAGTACGTGCTTTGCGTTAACTGGTATAATATGAAGTGCCTATTAGTCGATTGTCACTGACACCACGGCCATTTCAACCTGCAGGTTATCCAGTCAACGGACTTCGAGAGCCGGCTTATCGTCCCGTTCTGACGACAATGGCCGGGCTCATCTATCTCCATCGAAATGGAACCGACTGCACTGCAGTCTGCACTGGTTTTCGAGGATTATACAAACAATCGGCTATCTTGTAGTATCGCTGCGCCAGCACTATAGCCTGTAGTACAAATATTATAATAGCTACATGTACTGGTAGTGCGTGCGACTGAGGGTGAACATCGTTGTGCCAAGTTGATGTTACCGTAACCGTCTTTGCTGTGGAAAATCCAGGCATACGGTCTCTATTATGTGTAGGGGCATACAAGCACCAAGTCAAGCGCGGCGCGTGATTAGGGGAGCGCCTACTTCTTTTGTATCATTTCGAACTGTCTTCCAAAGTGTGAGATTGAGCGGAATTTTTGCCATAATAGCTGCTGGGCGGTTGGTACGTGAGACTGAGCGACGTCAGCAGACTGTGGATGGCGAAGGAGACGCAAGTACACGGCGAGGACGGCGCCATTCCCATGGACAACACGGCGCTGCTGGCTGGCGCCAACTACGACAAGCTTACGACACCGAACAGTGGCGATGACACGCCTGGCACGGGGCGCCAGTCGGCCTCGCAGCGCCCGGACAATGGACAGGCTGAGCAAAAGGC
This sequence comes from Phytophthora sp. 'mugwort', assembly GCA_033558025.1. Lineage (NCBI taxonomy): Eukaryota > Oomycota > Peronosporomycetes > Peronosporales > Peronosporaceae > Phytophthora > Phytophthora sp. 'mugwort'. The sequence continues at coordinate 2,142,552 of JAUCEF010000017.1, read as the reverse complement.
GGATGCGGCTCAGGGCGAGGGCTTCGACGACCTCATGCACGGCATCAACTCGTTCTGGGCCATCGTCTTCCCCGTGTGCGTGACCATGGTCCTCGCCAGCGTCGTGGTCGTCAACTACCGCAGTTCCAGCATCGAGGCGTCCATGTCGACCTACCTCGTCTACGGAGACTCGGGCTCGACCTCTAGCAGCAAGAGCACGAGCACGAGCTCGGGCATTGGTCAGTCTTTGGTGAATGCTCTGGTGATTATTGGTGCCATCGCGCTGCTGACGTTCGGTATGGCGCTGCTGTACAAGTACAACTGCCTCAAGTTCCTGAGCGGCTACATCATGTTCGCGTCCGCGGCCATCTTGAGCTTTGTCGGGGGCCAGCTCATGGACGAAATCGTCAACGATCAGTTTGGCTGGGCCGTGGACTGGCCCTCATTCCTGTTTGTCATGATCAACTTTGGCTTTGTTGGCGTCGTCGCCATTTTCTACCAGAAGGGAATGTCCAAGCTCGTGCAGAATGGCTATATGGTCATGGTGAGCGTGATCCTGGCCTGGGAATTCTCCATGTGGCCCGAGTGGACGACCATCACGTTCTGCGTCATGTTCGCCTGCTACGATCTGTGCGCCGTACTCACTCCGTGCGGCCCGCTCAAGTACCTTATCGGACTAATTCAAGAGAAACAGGCACCGCTGCCAGGTCTGCTGTACGAAGCTGACATTCGGGACGGTGTCTCGCATGGACACCACCGACAGCAGCAGGAACAGCAGCAGCAGCAGCGTCAACCAGAACAGGAGCAGTGTCGCCCGAAGAACACACCGACGGACGATGTGACCACCAGCCAGCGCCAGTCATCGTCTGCCACTTCACAGTCCTCCAGCAACCACAACAGCAACGGCAACGCGTCCGTGACAAATAGCACTCGTGTTCCGCCCCCTCAAGTGCCAACGGCGGCCCCTGTCCCGATGGCGCAGCCTTTGACAGACCGCACGGACTCGTCTCCGATTCCGGTGATGTCTTCCGGCCGGCCTCGCAATGTGGCCGAGTCCAACTTCACCACGTACGAGTGTGAGACGATGGAGGCGCTCGTGAGTCTGCTATCTGAGTTCTACGAGATATTCAGTCCTGAGGACACGTGGAAGGCATCACAGGTGGCTGAGAAGTTCTTCCCCACGCAGGACCGACTGTGGCTATTGATTTTCCACAAATACTACGTCTGCTCGTGTTCGATAGACATGCCTTGCCCCGTGCAGGCAAGACGTGACCGTCGTCAACGCCAACGTGAGGAGGATAACGAGGATGACAAGACCATCAAGCTGGGTCTGGGTGACTTCATTTTCTACAGCGTGTTGGTTGGTCGTGCCGCCATTAAGGACTTCTCCACCTTCGCTGCTACATTTGTGTGCATCGTGATGGTGAGTTCTTGCACCGCTGTGTTATACTCATTGCCCTATGATGTCCGTGTACTGATACTTTTTATTTCTATTTCGCTATGACAGGGTCTCGGAGGAACCTTGTTTCTGTTGGCCGTGCTGCACAAGGCGCTGCCGGCGTTACCTATCTCGATTTTCTTGGCCACGATTTTTTACTTCCTGACGGAGTACATCTTCATTGATTTCTGTAGCTTCATGATGACATTCCCAGCCGCAGTGTAGTGGAAATGTATTGAAATCATGAAAAACCAACAAGAAAAAATCATGTTTTGACGTTAATAAATGGCTACAGTAATATGCACACAGGTATCCAAAGTCGTGGTGATTACCTACCTCGATCCATTGATATGGTCTACGCTATGTTGGCCCTAGAGTCGACTGCGTGCAGGAAAACCAAAAAATATATTGCCAGAAAATATATTGTTATTTTTCTCGTAAATAACTTATTTACGACTACGTCTGATTTAATTAAGATTTATGTATGTAGCCACACACAATTTATTTACTCGGCCCGTGGCAACCAGTAGTTTAATGGTTGCTTCTAAGCATATTTACATCTACGTAGGCATTATAACTTGTTCTGCAATTTGCCAAACACTACAAGCTAACCTCAACCTCCCTACGCGACTCCCATGTCTGACACACTCGTCACTACGCCACGCTCGAAGAGCACGTTTTCGCCGAAGCAAATTGCCACGGTTTACTTCAAGTCCTTCCTTACCAAGGAAGGGGGCCCGACTGGTCTGAAGGTCTGCAAGGCCTGTGGGAAGACCCGGCAGCACATGCACAAAACTGGGTACATCAATCTGGTGTCCCACGTGCGGTCAGACCATGACCACTTCGAGGCCGAGATGAAGGCTGCAAACACCGCTGCCACTGAGACGCTGCTGCCGTGGGTGCGGCAGAAAGCGCCCAACCACTACGCGTGGCTCGTATGGCTCATCAAGGAATCTATCTTTCTCCTTCGTCGAGATGAAAGCGACAAGAAGGTGTATTATTATTATGCTTATTGTAAATGCATACTATTCCTAAGTAATTTCTATTTGTGTACGATACACCAACTTGTCTCCTGTGTGTGAAGAGACCATCACGCACGACATGGAGAACGTCACCAAGGCGGTTGAGCGAAGCATCGGAGATGAGTTTCCGGAGAAATTCGGGGTGATTCTGGACAGATGGACCCACGGCAGCGTCGCAGTGAGTGCATGCGTGTTTCAAGTGCAACGCGGTCTGCCGCCACCCACTGCTTTCCATGGCTCCAATTATCAACGGGCCAGATGACAGCCTCAACGCTGAATACAATATAGCTCGTTTTTACCATTTTTCGATAAAAACCTCGTAAAGGTGATGTTTCTGGTAGGTGACAACCGTGCCGTAAACAAGCGACTTGCTCGGTCGATGGGCGTACAGCTTGTCGCCTGCGCAAGCCATCGGCTCAACATAGCCGTTCAAATTTGTCTGGAGCCCTACGAGGAGGAGTTGGAGCAGGTCCAGTCACTTATGCACACGATGAACCAATCCGCAAAGCTGAGGTACTCTATTTTGTTACTTTTACGGATACGTTTGTTAAATATGTGGCTTACATTATGCTGTTATATCTGATATCAAGGACAAAGATTTCTCTCCGGCCAAACTCCGCCAGGGCACCCGCCGGGGGTCAACATACACACTGCTAGCTCGTTATTTTGAGCTCCGCGAGTTCATCAGTGCAGATGATGAGGAGCTGGCTGAGGTAATGCAAGCCCCAGCGGCAAACCGAAAGCTCAAGGCATCTCTGGTGCAGCTCCCGACGCGCAGTCCGTGTCCATGAAGCTGCAGTCCGAGGAGCTGAGCTTACAGGACGCTCGGGATCTGCTTGATAGCCTACTTGAAGTCATGCCAATATTCAACAACTATCTCGGTACGTGTACTGCTATTTGTTTTTTATTTTACCACTCGGACTAGCTATTTGACTTTTATTCCTATATTAGCACCGAATGCTGAGATTGTCCATCCACCACATTTTGAGTCGGGTGCAGCGAAAGTACTCGGCGGGAAAGCCAACCGGCTCATTCGCGTGGAGAAGGTGGCGCTGCAGCCTTTTCTCCGTCGTGCAGCTTCACCTGTTCGTCAGGAGGAAGTGATGAAAGTTGGCTGTGCCGACAGGATTTTAAAGCGCCGCAGGGGTGACAAAGCTCCCAGCGAGTACATCCTGCTAGATGCAATCCCGCCGACGTTTAACATCGTCGAGCGGCTGTTCAGTGTTGCACACATGGTGCTGCGCTACGAACGAAACCGTCTTTCGCCGATACGCTGGAGATGATCTTTTTCCTCAAGATTAACCAGACGTACTGGGATGTTACGATCGTCGACATATGCATCTAACAGTGAGAATGTTAGGTAGTTATCCTGATAGTTTGTTTTTCGGATCCTTAAGCTCCAGTTATTTATTTCGCTAGTGGAGCATCACCCCCAACTATCTATTGCGGCTCGACATATAAATTGGTAAAAATGATATTGTCGGTTCCCTGCATGCGTGTGATAGGTCCGAGGGTGCACTGCCGAGCATGCAGCGTCGTTTCAAGGCCGCAATTCAAAGCAGCTAGACGCAGATCATCATTGTCAATGCTACGTCTGCTGGAAGTACCAACGGACAAATCGACTATCGATTTCTTGCAACCAGCATCACGAGCGACGTACACAGTGTCAAGGCCTCCAGCAAAAGCCTCTAACAGCGGAAATTTGTATTATTAATATGTAAGGTCTTTTCGAACTAGGACTCTGCTGTGCACTGCACTAATGCTGCCTTGATTTCTGTTTTGCGCGTGTCATTAAAGCAAATCAACTAGTATTCTCGTTCATAGCATGCAGGTCTCATCAGCGTGAGAGGCACGCAGTTGGTCCCCATAGGGTCGCAGTATCATAGTGAACTTTTGGCCGGTTAGCTGAGCCAAAACATGTGGTAACACCGATGATAAGAGTGCTCCGGATTCGGCAACTGCTCCAGATTCTGGAAGACTGTCGCTAAGGTTCGACAACATCAACAAGCCGATAGAGATGTTTTCCAGCACTGCATCCAGCATCACAGGGTCTACGTGTGGGTGTGCAACCACATTGGTTCTGGGTCCTTTAGGAACTCGTGCACATTCGACTTCAGGATCGAAAAAACTTGCTTTGTCTTGAACGATACAGATGCATAAAGAATCTGGCAATTATTATGGGTTCTACTCAAAACTTTCCCACACGACTGGTTGAATCGCGATCCAATCGCTCGACTACCAAACAGCATATGACATGCAACATAAAAGTGTTGCTTTATTTCTTCTGTCCGTTCTCAAGATGACAACGACAACACCAACGCGGGCATCCCAAGAACGCGTTCGAGTGTCCCCGTATCCAGCACGGCGTTGCAGTCCAGTGTCAAACGACGTCTATCAGCCAGCGACCTCAAACATATACCGATTGGTCTTGCAGCCGATCGTGAAGGCGTCTGTAGGAGAGCGCGACACCTCCGGTAGCACGCTTGATCCTTTTGTTGCCGGTGGAACTTCGTTCCAAGGTGTACTGGAGAAGATATGGGAGCAATTTATCAGTGGTCGACAGCGTCGAGGACGCTTTTTTCCTACCAAAAAATATATCAATCGTTCTTTACACTATTTTGCGTTGATTGGAGCACGGTTTCTTGGAAACTTGCATTGAAGTCAACCCCTATAGAGCAGTATCCACATCCTAATAAGGTGCAAATAAAATAAATGATTACAATATTACAATAAAATTATTCAATCAAATCGTGCATGCATTATGACTTAGGTTATTCAAGTTCGCTATTTTCCTTTTCTTCTTCGTCAGAGAGCCCCTCATCCGATGAGGATTCCTCACAGTTGTCCATCGCATCGAGATGTTCCTTCAGTTGCATGAGCTGCTTGGTTGCAGCTTTGATACAGCCCTGCACACTTTTTGGCTTTAGATTGTCAAACTCGCGCTCTAGCCGAGGTCGGATGTCTGCGAAGGTTGTGCATGTAGAGTACTGCTGGCCGACCTTGCCCTTTGCGATAGCCCATAGAAGTTCTATAGACTGGAGGTCTGAATGGTATGGTGGCGTGTAAACCACCTCGTGACCCTTTTTAGCCGCCATGTCCACGACAACTGAGACAACATTGTTTTGAATGTGTTTTGATAGTCGATCCCATTTATTTTTTGTTGCATTTGGGGGACTTTCAAGATGGTATACTCAGCAATAGAATCTAGCATTTTGGCGCGCCTGCTACCTTGTTACGGTGTGCTTGCTGGTAGAACTTTGTGGTATTTTGCATTGTCGATAGCTATCAAGCAATTTGACAACTGCAAACTATCTAGCACCTTTAACAATGTACCCATCCAATTTACGAAATAATCGTGGCAGAACATGCCGTGATAATCTGCCGCCTGCTTTACACCTTCAAAGATATCGACAGTCTCTGTCAGGAGATGCGCGCACTGTGTCTCAGTACAGTCTTCATCGCTCACAGTGCGTTTTTTTCAATAATCGCTGCGATAAAGCAGAGTCGTCTGCCTTTGTGTTTGGCTTTGACAGAAAAGTCATCAGTAGGATCGACTAGCGGATCATTGTGGCGTGTGTAGTGCTGATGAATGTGGCTTTCGTCGAGGTGCACAACGCGACGCGATACAATTTCACTGCTAGTCATTTTCTGCACATATTCAGCTCGCGCCAAGTCGTTAGCAGGTGATAACTTCAACGTCTTGCCTTTGTTTTCCCCTCTGGTGTATCCATGTTGGTTCACAAAGTATTGTACTGTCCGCAAAGCGGCTTTCGTACTGTCGCTTTCAGTATTATCCACAACCAATTAATTCTGCTCTGCTAAAAGATGCATGACATCTTTAGCTGTAGTCCGCGTTCTGGTTTCACATCTACTCCGAATGAAATCACAAACCATCTGTTGCATTATCGTCGATTGAGGCAGTCTAGTCATACGGTCACTTCGATTTCCAGGAGGAGCAGCAACCACAACAATACCATGAGATCGAGAGGTAGACCAAACTTCACACACGTCTTACTAGAACCACCAAGCAAACGTGCAACTTTGTTCGTAATAGACTCCTTTCGCGGTACAACCCCGTGATCAGCACGAGAATTAGCCTGGAGAGCGAGAATATCGTACTTTTCACCTGCAGTGAGAGCTCCATCACGGTGTACCTTCACGTACGCTTTGGCGCGGGAGGCCTCTTCATCTTCTTTGCCGAGCTTTCTTCCAACGGTCGTCCTTCAGTGGCATCCCCTGTAATGTTGAAATGTGACTTTCCGAACTATTTTTGTCCGGCTCCAACCCCGATTTGTCCAGGCAAAAATAATATACCTGTACAATCGCATAAATTAATCAGCGTCACTTATGACAGTTTATAGATGTGTACAGGTAGAATTAGCCATTGCTGCTGGTCAAAAAGCGACAAGGGTTGCGGCACAATGAAAAGAAATATACAGCGTCAAAGGTTTTGCGAAAGGAAACGGATGGGAAACCGCATTTGTGGCCATGTGGTTTATCCCACCAGCCTGTGAGTTTTAAACCGATCTGAGGATATTTGACAACGCTACAGTGAAAAGCGTTCTCGATGTTGTCGACCACGGTTAACCCTCACGCTAAGGGCGAGCTGTGAAATCTGACGGAGTCTGGGCTATTGAGCCTGCTGCTATTGACAGTTGGATCAAGTTCATGGTGTTCAAGGTAAAGAAGCATCTCGTCGACAGCTCAAAGCCAGAGGAAGACTGGATCATTTGGCTTTAACCCATGCATGACAAGACCGTCACACTTATCGTCTATGATTACGGTGTCGGAATCGGGAGGAAGCAAGATCGCCAAGCTTTCTTCAAAAACTGCATCCGCCAGCAGAGACCGACCGAGCTGGTACCACTGCTGAAATGTCGCTTCGAGAAGTTGTGCAAGATATGTGGGGTGCTACTTACAATGGCGAAGCTGTCGTCTGCGTATGTGGGGCGAATGAACTGACTCGTAGTATTAATCGCTCCACGTGGGACGACATGATATGAGCACCCCCTCCCCACGCATCCTGCGGCTCTTAAGTGCTAGTGATTCTCGCGTGCAGGAGCATGTCACTGGTCTTAATCAGTCGGCCCATATGGCGCTCGACTGTGTAAACGCTTCCATAGCAGAGGTGACAACGCTTCGTCATGACTGGGAGGCATATGGACGTCGTATGAAGTTTTTCAAGCAAAGTCTGCAGTCTCGTAAACCCATGATCGAGTTGTTTCTCCACCATATTTTCTTTCCAGACCCGAACCAGGTGAGCGACCCGATGGAAACATGGAGAACATTGAAAATTTTGAGCATCAATGATGCAAGAACCGGTGGAAGGCACGTACATGGTCCAAGGCACACGTTATGAAGTCTTACCTTATCACATCCATCATTAGTCAGCTAACTAAGTATATAAAAAACTAAAACATCCTCGTCCAATCTTCTTCCACCTCCGTCGAGCTCTGCCATATATTAGGGACTGGTCGCGTCTCCGAGGACAACGGCTCTGCAGGATTGAAGGACCCTTCAACCATCCAGCCGCAATGTTCAAATACTCGTGAAATGTTGGAATTGTCAAAGCGTCGAAACGTGTCGACAATAAACAGCATCAAGTCGCGATCACTGGACTCCACGTAATAGCGGTGGGATGTCTTTTCACGTATCCGAACAGGAACTCAATCGGATTGAAAACGGGCAATACGCAGAGATAAAGACGGTACAAGTCCGGTGTTTCTAAGGTATTGTACGATTTTGGGGTGTCGGTGGATGGACGCCCCAACAAATATCCAAACCGAGTTTGACCTTGGGTTATACCAACGCCCGATCGCTTGGAGTACGCAAGATCTTGGAAACATCTCACAAACTCCACCTGGTAGAACGTCCCCTCTGTGTCGTAGTAGTCGGTGAGGCCATTAACACCAATGAAAGCAAGCAACGAAACGCTGGGTGTTCGTTGAAACTCCCCACGAATGGCCACCTTCTGTCCTCGAAGAGCGTAGCCCCGCTTTCGCATCATCCCTCTGTTGTCGAAGGAGACTTCATCGAGAAACACAATATTCTGGTGGCTCCAATTATTGTGGCTGAGCTCTTCGGCGAAGCTAAATACGTCTCGCTCCTTGACATGAATGGCATGCCGCTCTAAGAAGACTTTCCAAGTGAGCCCGAAATCGTGGATAATTCTCCACACGGACGTCTTCGATAGGCTAAGCAGATAATGCTTGCGAAATGCATCTTGGGCCTAGTCCAGATAAGCCAATGGTCTCTGCTAGAAAAATCACGAAGCACAAGCGCTGTACTGCCGAAACTTTCTTGTCTGACTTCGTTGTAACACGTTGGTAGGTCCCACTTTTCATAAACTAGGATCCAATTGCTTATAGTCTGTTGGGGTTGTGTTGTAAACGTGTGTCAAGTCCTTCCTTAAAAAGCCGAGATAGTAGTAGCCATATAGACAGTAAAATACTGTGTTGGGGTGAGCATGCTGTCAAGTAGCTGCAGCCTCCATCCTATTAGGCAGCAGCTGCACTGATGTGCGCAATTTACCGCGGGTACACCAACAGATTCAGCGGCACCAAAGGCCGACGAGCGTCACGAGCAGCTGGAGCGACACGAGCAACGGGATCAGCCCGAGCAGCGGGAGCGACACGAGCAACGGGAGCGACACGAGCGACAGGAGAAAGAGTAGAGACCCGCGAGTTGCACGAGAGGCACGAGAGACCCAAGCGCGAGAGATCCAGGAGCAACGCGGGAAGTTCATGAGCGAGACAAGAGATCCAAAGCGACGCAAGAGACCGAAAGGAAATTGCGTGGGCGAGAGCTAACGACCGCGATGGGTAACCGTCTCTAACTCTATTTTGGTTAATGAGTGATGTCTGTCGATTGAACGGGCGAGTCCTCCAATCGACCCTGTTTGCTAAATATAAACGGAATTCATAATACCCTTATCATCTTCAAAATGCAAATGGCCAGTTCAAAACGTAAATTTGGGGTTATGGGCTGTTTGTTGCCCAGCAATCGGCGATGCCATCTGATTGGACGGAACAGGCCTTCACTTGGGAAATAAAGCGGCTTCAACCACGTACTTTTTCGGATACCTAGCCTGATTAACGACGCTAGTGTACAAGTGTTCTGCTGAACATCTGACGTAAGTGCAAAAAAACAACGGAGGCATTCATGACACCTACTGCTGCTTCTTGTGCACGGAGGAAGCAGTGACTCGTCAACATACACACCCCAACACAGGGTTTCACTGTCTGTAAGTATATTATAGTCTCGGCTATTCACGAAAAGAGCTTTCGCGTGCGTACTACAAAAGTGAACGCACGATTGGCAACTGGATTCGCGTGTACGAGTCCGCCGGTACATTTGAGCGGGCTTAAAGCTCCTCAGACAGGCAGTCCACAGACGCACACAGGCTATGGTTGTGCGACTTATATGCAAACTCTCCTCTCGCGTTCTTGGATGAAGCGCAAGACGAATTCAAGCGGAAGCACCGCACTGCAAAATCAAAATCGTCCGTGCGGTGCATCATACATGACTGCGGCCTAACCTGGAAGTTGTTAGAACGACGCGCGATGCATATTAAAGAGCGCATATTTTCGTTTTACGGAGGAGCTAGGTTAGGTTGACTGGGGCTACCACAAAATTGTTTTCCTAGATAAGATGTCCTTGGATAATCGAGGGTTATGATCCGGAAGAGGGGTTACTGCATCAAGGTCCAGACGCTGGCAGTTTGAGGCGATATCAAACGAAGCCGCAAGTTCCAGTACTGGTCTTCATTGGCGTCCGTGTTTCATAGACTACTTCGATACACACGGCAACTTTTGATCGTGTTTAATTTGTAATGGTCTGCCGACCATTTGCTTACTCTACACGAACAGAGGATCGTTTGTACCCCTGTTCAAACTCTGTTTGGTTTTGGACGGCGCGTCGATACAAAGGGACACTGAGATTGTACATTTTCTAAGGTCGTACTACGGGTGTAGTATGAGGAGAGGGACCTCAAGTACATGGTGAACCACCCGTACGGCAAAGAGCATTAGCTTTGTGCCAATGCTTTGCCGGCATACTGCTCATTCTTCAATCTGTCGGAGCGTACTACGCTGTAGGTGAAGTGCGGCACAAAGTGTGCACTGGCAAGTGCACCAGGATACAGTGTCATCAAGTTTAGAGTCATCTTCTGAAGTTCAAGGAGGTCAGGCGTCAAGGAGGCACGGCACTGGATGAGCTCGAGGGCTGCGCACAGGTAGGGAAGAAGGGCTCCAGCCAAACTTGGCAGCTTTGCGTGAATTTAAATCTATTCACTTTTCATCCCACCAGCTTCATCTCAAGTGCCTCTCAAGCCTCCTATCAACTCGATGGGTTATGACTTTTAACAACACGACCACCTTCACGACCAAGCTTCGCAAGTTTGACGGAACCGGCTATCGCGTCTGGGTGCGGCAGCACCAGCTGTATCTTGAGGTGAAGGATGTGTGGAGTGCTGCGCTGAAGCCCGCATCAACGCCGCTGCAACTGACGAATAAAGAGCCCGGCCAAGCTGATCGCCTTTACTGCAAATAGAGCGGCCGCTGCATCAACTGGGGCTTCAACAGAATTCGTCATTACGATCATCCTGTCAGTGCTAACGGAGGACCAAGCTGCGTTGGTCGCCAGTCTGACGCATCCGCAGGAAATGCTGCAAGCCCTGCATAAGACCCATCGTCATGTGTGACACGACCGTCGGAGCTCTCAAGCGACAGTACATGTCCCTGTACATCGATGCTGGTGTTGACATGCTGGAGCACGTCTGGCAGACCCGCCTAATGCTGATAGAGTTAAAGTGATGCAAGGTGTCGCTGTCCGACGCGGAGAAAGAGAGCAACTTCTTGCAGAGCCTTGGTACTGACAGGAATGGCTACATCGGTGCGTTGAAAACGTGCAGTTCAAGTGTCCACGCAAGTAACAGGAGTTGACTGGATCACCAACTCTGGAGCGTCGAGCCGCATGACGGTAACCAGTGGCCGGCGTTCGAGCCTGCGTGGAATGGCTAGTAGCGCCGCTATTACGACCGCTGTCAGACCATGGCAAAGCTCACCTGCCGCTGATTACGGGTGAACCTGCACGCTGAACAACGTGCTATATGTCTCGGGGCTGCAGCGCAACCTCGTCAACCTGAGCAAGGTCGGAGCTGCCGGACTCGCCGCTATGTTCAACGATGAGCGGTGTGTTAACACCGTGGCAACACAGAACTAGTTATAACACAGCGCAGCAGTGCCCAATGGCTTCGATAATTTTTGATGCTGCTACAGGCAGGGTTGTATGTCGTGACAGCGCTCAGTACGGACAACCGTGCTGAGGCTGACTATGCATATGGGGATAGACCGGACAACTTGGCTGTTTAACACGCCAGGCTAGGACACGTGAACGCGCGAGATCCGGAAGAGCTGCTAAAGGCCGGTAGTATAGCGACGAATACTGCGCAACTGCGCCGTGTGAAGGGCGCGTAGCTGGAAAGCTGGCCAGTCTCCATTTCCATGGAAGAAACCGCGGGGCCTGGAGCGTAGGCAAGTGTTGACGGTCGCCTAAAGTGGGACCAATGGAGACGATGTCGCGGAACGAATTTACCGGGATGGCGAGCATGACGATTGAGCCGTATCATTTGGCAGCGGTATCCTCCGTGAAGGACAAGAGCTTGTTCACCCAATTCCGCACCTTACGAGAATGCATCGCCAACCGCAAGGCGATTTTTCTTATGGCGAGAGTGACTGCGCTGAAGAGAGTCAACGCCGCGGAATATATCGGCGGAGAAATCACTGAGTTCTGCAATGAGGAGATAATCGTTAAGGAGTTCAGCACGCCGTGTACGCCACAACAGCGAGCAAAGTGGAAAGCAGCAACCGTGTTGTTGTCGAGATGGCGCGAGTCGTGCGCAGGCAGCTGGTACGGGGAAGCGCTTCTGGGGCGATGCTGCACAGACCGCGGCGTATATCCGAAACAGCTGTCCGTCTAACGTGCTCAGTGGCAAAACGTCAATCAACTTCTAACGGGGTCGTGTTCCAGAGCTGAGCAAGCTGCGGGTCTTTGGCTGCGACGTTGAAGTGCTGCTACCAAAAGCCCCAGTAGTAGAAGCTGGACGCCGACGGCAAACGGCGTCTTCATTGTTATGAGAAGAGCGGCGGTTATCGCTTCTGGGTATCCAGTGGTCATGAAGGCAGTGGGAGTGTCACCCACTCTCTAATTGCGATGTTCTTTGAGCCAAGTGTTCCGAAGAGCATGACAGTCACGCTGGATGGAGACCTGCCAGCAGCGTCTGAAGAGGAGCTGGCAAGTGAGCAAGTGCCAACTGATACGATCCAAGAAGGCATTGTATTTGGAAAGTAGCGGATCGCCTGCTAGATCACCCAAGGCAACACCTCGTTGATTTTCGGGTGGAGAAGCAAGTTGTTTGTCCGAGCACTCTCATCAAGAAGAAGAGCATGCGAAGACTCGAACTCGAGGAGTCGCACGACACGCAGGAGGTGGCGCTAATCAGTGAGCTTCAAGACTCACTAACCATGCAGGAAGCCATGGCTCGCCCGGATGCTGCGCAATGGCGGCAGACCATCAACGGATAACTGGAAAGTTTTTTTCACCTCGTCCTTCAAAAACAGGGACTGTCTATTTTGTGATAAGATATATGTATGAAACGAAAAAATGAAAAAGTGAGTGAGTGCTGCACCCAACTGAAAAAGGAGGGGGTGAATGTCACATAAAACGACCAACGGAGGAGGGCAGTTGCGAGCGCGCGTAGCCACAGCAAGCCTGGGCGGAGTGCCCGCGAAGCAAGGCCGCGCGGTATTTGCGAAGGCGGGCCCAGCGCCGAGATTTCCAACGAGCCGAGCACTTTAGCAAGCCGAACATAGAATCTTTTCCTAGCAGGAGCGCAACGACTGCCTTTTGCGAAGCAAAACCCAAGACCGCGATGCCATCGGTCCCCGAGAGACTGGGGTTAACCTTTATGTGAGACAATCAATACAAAACGTAAGCTTCCAACGCGGGAGAGAATACATATTGTATTGTGGGTTCATGGTGGGTTGTCGTCTTGCTGTCTAGCGGATCAACAGAAAAAAATTGGACACACTATTTTACAAAATCAAGTTGTTTGGGTTTTGACTACGTAAATGGAAGCTGCTCTTGGCTATACTGTAGTATTGAATGTCCGTGAATATCATTAATACGCTATGCTGTCAGCAAATAATAATATTAAATGATGTATAGAAATATAACTGATATTTATTTACAATATATTTGCTCCAGGCACTGTACGGTAAACATCCTGCTACTGTTGGTGCACAACTGTAAATACTTTAACGTATAAATGTCACTGTCATGTACGGGTAAACTGTGTACTGGTACTTGCTGTGGTACCGGTATCTTGGTAAACGGGCGGCTTCAACGTTGGAATGACGATACCAGCAGTCGGGCAGGAAAAAAAGTTGGTGAAGGCGTGCGAGGAAGGAGACGTCGCGGTGTGTCGGTCCGTTGTAACAGATCTGCAAGGTATGCATGGAGTAACAACTGAGGCTCTTCAAGAACTGCTCGGATACGCGTTCGCGTGCGCTGCAGCGCACAACCAGATTGCGATCATGAAGCTGCTGCTGTATCCAGCTCAAACTGCAGACAGCAATGCTGTGCCGTTGTCCAAGAATATTCATGAGTGCTTGTTATACGGCATGTGTCGATGGGAGACATATTTCCCGCCTAGACTGAGGTTCCGGTGCTGCTACGCATTGCGCTATCTAGCATATGCGGCGGTGGTTTGTGTCGAACAGAATGCATTGCAGGCGCTGGAGTTTCTGGTTCAGCAGCGAACCCCTCCATTAATTGTGGACACAGACGTGGTACGCTGCTTTCGTTATGCGATGGAGTTTGGGAGTGACTTCCATGCCCCAGCGCCGGAGGCTTACCGACCGATGCTCATGTTGCTGTTGTATCGATATCCTATGCTGCTGCTCCCGTACTTAGATGGAAAACAGGATGTCGACAAGTCGGTGGATGGCGATACCAGAACACACATGGAAGCACTACGATCCAGCTTGATCTACGAGTACGTCACAAATCCACAGATGCACATAAAGTAGCAAGACAACAAGTGGAATCGATCCATTGATATCAGAAATCTGGTAGAATGCAGCGAGAAAACACATTATGATAGAAAATAACGCAAAGATGCCTGTCAAGCATGCGCGCAAGCCCCACTATGCATGGTTTAACTTGCTCTGGTCGACCGTTTACTTCTTGAGGGCGGCCTCAAAGAGCACAATGACGGCGCTCATGTTGTCGCGACTGCCCTTGCCCAAACATTCATCCAGCAGCATCTCGGAAATATCCTTGGGGTTCTTCACGCCGTTTCTCAGCTTGCTGCGGATGAATTTGCGCAGCTGGTCGTTGCTCATGACGTCATAGATACCGTCGCAGCAGAGCACAAGGAACTCGTCCGCCGGGTCGCGACGCTGAACGCGCACACAAGGCTCCGAGGTCACAAGCTGCTGGTGGGGTTTCAAGTCTGCGTTACGCTTGAACCACAAATCGCCGAAGCTCCGCGAGACGGCCACGCCACCGCACACACGACCACGGAAGACTGTGCCTCCTGCAGCCACGATGCGCTGCTTCTCGAACTCCAAGTCGGGCTTGTGGTCCACAGACAGCTGCACCACTTCGGGGATCTTGGCGTTGCTTAAGATGCAGCGCGAGTCGCCCACATTGGCGCACACAATATCCTTCGGTGTGACGATGGCGAACAGTCCCGTCGAGCCCACTTCGTCACAGGACATGGCATATTCGGGGTCCTCTTTAAGCATCTCGTCCGCAGCCATGAAGCCCTCGCACAGAGCAACAGCCAGCGACTCCGGTGACTTGTGATCCTTCTTGAAGGCTTCTGTAGCTGTAATAGCTCCAACAATTTTCTCCGCACTGTAAAAATAATAAATGTAATTAAAAATAGTCAGTACATTGAATATGGATCCTAATTGCGCCAGAACATCACGTACATGTACGTGGAGACAGCGGGACCACCGTGACCGTCAAATACGGCTACGCAGGTGGTGTCCGGCACGTCCGGATGCATTGGGATCTGCACGATGTCCACGTCCTGGCAGAAAATAAATGCAGAAAATAATAAAATATATGTGTCAACGGGCTACAGAACTGAATTCTGAAAGCTCTAGAGCGTCTCCACCTCCATGGTATCGCGCCAGCCCTGCATGCTGGCCTTGCCGATGGACATGCCCGGCGCCGAGACGTTCTCCGACGTCTTGGTGGTGATGGGTTCAGCGAGGAATCGGGACATCGAGGGGCGTCGGAACGTTCTAACAGAATGTGACGTGTGCTGGGCAACAATCAAGTTTGTGTACACTTTGTGTAATTGGATTTTGGCCAAGTTGAAGCTATGTCGCAATTGAAATTAGGATGATATCTATCGGTGCCGGTATACAAAGGATACAGTAAGAAAAAACTAAGTAGAATTTCACAGTACCGTCACATTTGCGTCATGGTTGTTGCGACTTGCTTGGGCCTCTAGCTTCTCACTCAGAGCCATCAACGCTGGAAATTGCTGTGCGTGCAACGATCCTTCGAGCGCAAAGTCGGCGAGCAATACGCGGGCAGTTTCCATTTCGCTTCGACAGAGCGCTAGGTCGCTAGTTCCGCCTCTAGTGGCGATGGGGGCACAGGAGAACACACTAGCAAACCCGCCGGCGAAGCACTCGAGCAATTTGAAGCGACGCTCGGTCAGAGCCCAAGCTTCTTCGAACGGCGTGTCGGCGTTGCAGTTAGCCAACGCTGCGCTGAACACTGACTCACGTACGGCGCCACGACGCAGAGCTTGAAGTTCTTGGTCCATCATGTCGATCTCCTTCTCAGACAGGAAGCTTCGTACTATTGGGCCGTACATCTGCAGTAACGACGAAAATTCATGCCCGCTGAGCTGTGCCATCTCGTGTGGCAGTGTCGGTGGCAGGAACTCGGTCACCGTTGGGTCACTAGGTCCACAGTTTGAAGAGCTGGGGCGTTTCTCGTCACCGAGAGCGGTGCTGAGCTCCTGAAGGGACTCGATCATGTTGACGCCACAGATCGCCAGGTTTTCACCGACCAGGTCAACAATTGGCGCTTCAGTAGCGTTCATAATGTCAATTGAGGCTGCGTCGTTCTCCCTGATAAACGCGATCATGCTAGGTTTGCTCAACGCAAAGAGACCCTTGCGCGACTTATACATTTTGCTCTTCATCGGATCTGCAGGCAAAAGCGGATCCTTCAGGGGACCAAGCGCGTGGAAAGCAGTGGCACACTCGGTAGACAAATCAGCCACTGCTGCAATCTGATCAGAGATAGTCGCGTGGTTACGGAGCAGATTATCGAACGTCTCGTTGGCACGAGTTGCTACCCAGTCCACAACCGCGAAAAACAGCCACCAAGAGCCATCGGGCGCGCTCGGAGGCTTTTCAGTTTCGAGAAACTGGCAAATCAACTCGCGGTGAGTCGCAATCCAATTTGTCTCCTTCCCCAGCGCCATCCATCTCTCCTTAGAGCTCATGGAGTTACAGGTCGTGCCAGGGGACGGAGGAGGGGGAGTCAATCTTACAAGAAGTTTCGGTTGCCGACGAATGTATGCAGAAAGCTCCTTCAGAACCAACAAGAAGCAGCCGCCCTGCAGAGAGGAGAAAAAATTCGTCACAATGCAGTCTAGCTGATGGCAGCCGCTCGAGGACCGGTACACGACAGGAGTTGGTGCTTCCTGTTGCAGACGTGCAACAATATCCAATACTCGAGCTGGCATCTGTGCATCGCCGTCGGTAGATACACCAATGAGTCGCTGTCTCCAGTTAGGTAGTACACCGTTCAGCACCCGCTCCAGCGTATTATACATCATCACTTGGCTTTTGCTTTCGAACGATGGGATCGAAATTAAGTGAACATTGTGCATGGCACCTCCAGCGTACAGCTTGACTCGGAACTCCAGATACGATCGCACGGGCGCGTGTTCCATACACGCTCGAAGTACCAACGAAAATGCCCAGCATCCACGTAGCAATCGTGATGTCACACTCAAGTTTGACGCGATAATCAGACGTACAAACTCAGCCGTTTGTTCCTCGCTGTATTGTGGACTTGCGGTCTGCACACCTTGGAACTGCTTGCTTACGACAGTAGCAACGCTGTCATGCTCCGATCCTTTACTCTTTACGAGATCACAAAGTAGCACCGGGGCATGCGACCGAAACGACCGCATCGCACTCGAAATTTGTCTGAACGACAGTCCCGCAGCTGCAAGCTCCACCAAACAGTCAATTTGCGAGCGCGAATATGCCACCACACGATACAGCGGGTCCACCACCGTACCCACCAAATTGACGGACTGGAACGTGTCTTGCGGGGGAAACCACCTCGCCACCGCAGTCGATGTCGGTTCGTGCGCATGGTCCATCAGATGATGACTTTGTTTCTCAATAGCGTTCTCCACGGTCGGCTCGGTAGCTCCAATCGCCAACACAGCCACCAGCTCCACAATAGCCGGCGGAATCTCAAAACAGCGCTGTCTCTCTTCGCGCGTAGGCTCCAGCGCCCAAACTTCGCCAGGGGCCAACTCGACCTTCAGTTTCTGGGTCGGGTTCACCGTCGTCACGAACGTCTCGGAGAGTGCCCCCTCCGTCAAGGGGAAAAAGACCCTCTTCTCGTCGTCCGTGCAGGCCTGATACCTCTTCCACGTCTCGCAGTGCGACAGTTCGTGGTGCTGCTGGTACTGGTCCGTCCGGAAAGAGTTTCGGAAGTATTTAATGTTCTTCGTGGAGCGGCGCTGCTTGTCCGGCCGCTGTTCGCGTCCGAAGTGCTGACAGAAGCGGCATACGACGAGCGTCACTTCACCTGTGGCTTCGTCACGAGCCACGGGCGTCAGCCCGAACTTGAGCTCGTGCGATTTAAGGAACCGCAGGAAGCGCTTGCGGTTCAGCGGCTTCTCTGCGCCGGGGTCGACGGCGTTGCCAAGATCTTTGCGCCGCCTCTTGACGTCCGGACCGACTGCATCTTGTGTGGAGGCTGGTCGACGGGCCCCTGCGGAGGCTGCTGCGGGATGAGGTTGTGCTGGGAGCGGCGACGGTATCACCATGATGACCGATGAAGAGTGATGTATGGACACCAAGTGTTTCTATACGGATAGAAACGGATGGAGGGGTTGCTAATGGTAACTGGTTGAAGTTTAGTTGCCTTTTTGTGGTATGTATCATTGACTATTACACTGTATGAACGGTAGCGAGAGATTCTAGGTGGCCTAATGCTGCGACAGTATAAGATAATGTTAAGGTGTCTGAGGAGCCTTGAAGTAGGCAAAAGCGACCGTCGATCTTTCGACCTTGTCTCCGCTGACGACGTGTGCTAGGTTTTGAGTCTGTGTTCTCTTCCCTTTCAGGTTTGTCTTCGTCTATGAGTCTGTGCGTCTTTGGAGCTTCGATGCTCTCGCATAGATCAGCTTCATCCTGGTTGGCGTACGAACTGTAACTCGCGTCTGCCTCCTCTCGCTCTTCCTCGTCGTAGGGTAGAATACCCGCACTAGGAGCTTCGTCCAGCTCTTCCTCGTCATATGTGTCGCTATCAGCACCCTCATCATCCTCACTGACGTTTCCCTCCTCCCAGGGTTGAAACTCCTGTGCTTGTACTTCAGGCGATGCGGCTTCCTCGAATGGTTGTTCAGACTCCTCACCGGCGTCACCCGATAGACTTGTATATTCCAACGCTGGAAACACGATCACCTCTTGACCGAACAAATCCACATCAAGCTCAAGATGTGCCAGCAAGTGTCTAGCGAAAGTATTTCGCTCACGTATACTTTCTCCGGATACCACTTCGGTCTTCGACTCAAGTCTTCCCAGCAAAACGTCGACCTTTTCTGGAGAAAACCTTCGGCAAGTGGAACGACCCGAATTCGAATTAAAGACGCTCACGATAAGGTCACACTCGGCGTCCTGTATTTTCCTCTGCCTATTTTTCTGGCGAGTCCACGTCGCAGTGTGCGTGTCGTCCTCCATATTATCCAGCGCGATTTCAGCCAAAAGGTAGCAATTTCTCCAGATTAGGCCGCACTGTATCAAAATCGTAGCACGTATCAGCGGCACGAACAATTGAGAGGTGGAATGAGGAAGTTGCTGACTTGATCGCTTCTTCTCCAGTGTAGTTGGGCCTACTGCTTGACTGGAACATGGATGAAGCAGCGTATTCATGTGGGAATTTACAATGAGCTCGTTCCTCAACGTGCCGATTCCGTCGCTTGTGGGAACTGAGATAATGTGAAGGTGCTGAATAGTAGCGACAACCATTCGCTCCATGCTCACTATACGCTGTTGGTTCCTCCACGAGTCAAAAAGAATGATGTTGTAAAGCTCATTGATACTCGCTTCAACTCTGAGAAGTGAACTGTCTTGTGCAAATGACTCGCAAGACGACGCCATATATCGCGATGGAGACGAAGTATCCATGACCTCGAAGCATATCGCTAGCCCTGTCGTGCCCATACCTACATCAGTTCGTGTTGCAGTACTCGACAGCATACTTCCGGGGCAATGCTGACGAGGGCAAGTCGAAGCAAACACGTGCGCTCTTCGTTTGCTACGGGATAGGCGAGAACTCGAGCTAGTCGGACTCTGGACCTCGACACTCTCGATCTCGACGGTTTGGTGCAGGCAAAATGCCACAAGTCCTGGTGACGCATCGAATCGCATTGCTTGATCGCATGGTCGTGCAACATTTGCTGTGAGGAATACCATCTCCCCTTTGTCAGTACCAAGCAAAGCAAAGTTGATGTGGTCGCATATACTGCGTGCGATTTCCTGCATGGACAAGTTGGTCCCAGCCGCGGCTTCCGTCTCTGCTGCCAACAATGACGAGCTGCTCTTGGCTAGTAGCTCATGGGTCATTTCCTTCGTGATGCTCAATTTATACTCGCAATGGAGTTCTCGATGGTACGCGAAGACGTCAAAGCCGTAAGCGTTGGTCACACTATCGCCACAAAAGACTGTCAGCACAAGGTATGTACCGCCCACAAAGCGACCTGTCTTGAGCAGTTGGTACTTTGCATCACTCGAGACGGCGCACTCTGCTTGCCTCCCGTGGAGATCTCCAATAAATTTCGTTGCTGCAATTGCTGTAGCGCTCCGGTATGGCGTTGACGTGGTCTCCGCGAAGTGATTATCGATGCCAGGGCCGTTTGGACAGGTATTCTGACCTCTAGGAGATAATAGCAGGTTGTTGCTGGCGCTTGAGTTGAAATCAAGAGCCCCACCAGCATTCAGAACGCTGTGTGGGGACGAGATTGGGGGTAGAGACGGCTGCTGAGGCATCGCTTTTCGGAGCGATCGGAACGCTGGTGACATGTTCAGCTGCAACTTTTTCGGAGATGTCGGGATATACTTGATAGGGTGGGCAATTACTGGGATGCTTGGCAAAGGTTCTGGACGGTTGGTGGATCGTAGAAAGTTCCTAGTGCGTCTGGGTGACGGCCCCAAGCAACTTCGGCTTTCATCGTGTTGCTTCTGTCCACTCCTTGGGAAAGTCGTCGAATCCACTGACACGAGAAACTCACTGACGGACGAAAGGTACGACACATTTTTCTGCCAGTCACGCTGCAGATCGTCGTTGCGATAAAACGAGACGCTTTTTCGTATGCGTTCGAGGATTTGTGCATTGTCAGCTTTGATTTCCTTCAAGCGCCTAGCGCGAAATGATCCGTTTAGGGATTTTTTCCTTGATCCAGGTGGAGGGGCACACTTGTTGGAGTAGCGTTTGGCTGGTGCGATACTGCCCAAGCCTGGAATGGGCGCTACTCCTCGAAACTCGTCCATTTTTGCTAGTGATCGCTGAAACTCGTCCAAGATTTGGGTTTCTTGGCTAGACGTGTTATCCAAGACCAGCGTCTCGCTGGCCCCCGAGGTTTTACCACCATTTATGCTCTTTTTCAGGTGTTCCAGATTAATAGGCGAGCCGGAATTGGCTGAAGATCCATCAGCTCCTAAGGGCGGCTCGCCCTGCGCACAAGCCATGGGTGAAAAACTTCCCATCGTGGATCGTGCTGGTCTCAGGTGAATTACCGTAGAGGATCGTGATGCAATCGGTGTAAAGCCACCCAAATACGATTTCACGCCGTCGATCTTCTTCCGATGAAGTTCTTGGGCCTTTTCAACTTCCCGAGCACGACAGATTTTGCTGCTCGATTTCTCGGCGCGGTGCATGTTGAGTTGAGTCTACCCTTTTTAATTTGGCAGAGAGGTAGACCGGAGTTTCTAGACTATTGCATCAACAGAATCCACCGCTGTTCACGAAGCGCGAGGACTGAAGGCTTCCAGTGTGAGCTCCCAGACCTCGCCGTAGTCGACATAAATACATGTTGAAGACATTTCGTGCTCTTGTTTGTGACGCATAAGAATAGCTGCACAAGTTTGAACTACTTTCCCAGATCACGGTATCAAAATGAAGTCGATTGATGACTGCAATGAAAAAACCCTACCTGGAGCCCCTTTTGACTATAATTCCGCGATACCACAGCTTGACCATCTAGACAACTGTATCATAAACCTCAGAAGCGAAATAGCGGTCTTCTGCATCGCGTTGCATCTCGTCAAAGTCGTCCAGAGTCTCATCAGCGTCTATCTCCGCATAATTCACATACTCATTGTCGTCTCCATTCAGGAACCTGATACTCATAATTTCAATAAGCTGCTGACGTCGTTCGTCGATTGTATACAGCGCCGTGTCATCCTCTTCATCCTCCGCGCCCTCCTCCTCTTCCTCCTCTTCAGCGTTGTCTGCTTCGAACAACCTCTCGAGTCGACTCTGCTCCTGCTTCTCGTCCACAGCCCTGAATTTTCCCCACTTTTCTTGCTCTGCCACTCGTCGAGTCTCCATCTCGTTGCGTTGGCACGTGTCCATCAGGAAAGAAGACAATGTCTGTTCTCGACTGTCCACCGACGGAGTTGCCAGCCTATCAAGCCCCAGATACTGCCCAACGTGGAAGTGGAACAGCGCCGGACTGCGCTGCTGCATCATACTGTCCGAGAAATAATGGTCTTCGTCCGAAGTGCTCTCCAGCAACTGCTGTAGCCGTCGGTAGCGGCGGTTCTTCGCGACCACGTTGTGTGCGCTTGATATAGCAGAGTGACTAACGTTGTGATCGGCCCTCGCTTGAGCTATTGACAGCGGCTGGTCGCCCGATGGCAGCTCCAAGGACGCCATGTAGACGTCCAACGAGTCCACATTCTCCGCGCGCATACTGTATTCATGTGAAAATGAAGTACTAAACTTTCGAATTGCGTCCTGCTGAAAGTGTCCCATTAAATCGATGACGGAGGTTCGACGTGTAGACCGCTCAAAGCAAATGAAAACAACCATTTGTCTATGAGAACGTAGACGTAGGTAAGAATGCTATTTCATATGCGTTCAGGGCAGCAAACTGTACAGAGGCTGTCGGTACACGAGACCCTCACTCGAGCAAAGCGCTCGACTTCGACGCTGGTATGACCCTCTTAGCGCACTTCCGCAACCTTCAAACGTCTACTTTTCTCCTTAGCTGCGTGCATCTAATCCTTCTTAAATTCCGCCAGCAGCTCCGCCAGCTCGCCAGACTTGTTCATGTCCGTGATGATGTCGCAGCCGCCCACGAATTCGCCTTTCACATAAAGCTGCGGGATCGTCGGCCATTCCCTGCCGTCATCAATATAGTCACTAAGTCAGTACACTGCCGTATCCTTTTACACCAATGACACGCTACGTACGAGTACTCCTTGACGCCGTCGCGGATCTCCGGGTGGTCCAGCACGTTGACGCTGTCGAAGCTCACACCCTGTGCATGCAGGATGCGCACCACCTGCATGCTGAAGCCACACTGCGGGGCCGACGGCGTGCCCTTCATGTAAAGCATGACCGGGTACGTCTTGACGTGGCTCTCGATCATCTTGAGGATCTCGTTCTTCTCCGTGGACTTGGCGGCGTGGTACTTGGGTTGGAAATCCGAGTGCGAGTCGTCACCGGCCTTGGCCGATAAGAAGCGCGACTGCTGCGCAGCCACTAGTGCGGGTGCGGCGGCGCGCTGCATGGCGAACACCACAAGCTGGCTGCTGCACACGGCCGAGCGGGCCACTCGGCGGACGATCGTGTTCATCATCATCTCGGACAAGGGGGTCTCCTATTCGGGAAGTGTGCGGCGGCAGCGAACAGAGCGAGTGTGCAGCCATTGGACGAAAATAAATATATTAGCCAATTTGCATTGGCCGTAATTATAGAAATCCCGTCGTTGTGGTTTCCGTTCGAATACAAGCCCCCTTTCCTCGCTCAACGGTCCAGTCGGTAATATCATCAAGAAACTGGAACCTCGTCGCCCCTCCCCCCTTCCGGCAAATGACGTCCAACCAGCCGCAGAGCATCGGCCTTGCCGCCAAGCAGGCCGCGGCTGCCGCTGCCGCACGCTTTGCCGGCTACTCGTCCTTCTACGCGTCGCCATCACCTCCCGTACGGCCTCAGAATCAGACGCAATTCTTCCAGCCTGTGGGCCCGCCGCCGCCTCGCACCGGCATGTTCAACGGCCCCCGTGGGCAGCGTCCCCCGCCCCCACCGTATATGTCCAATGGATTCGCTCGCCCACCGCCCCCGCCGCCGCAGTTCGCGTTCAATGGCCGAGGACCGCCGCCTATGATGCGCCCACCGCATCGTCCAGCGTCGTCCCCGCCCTCGAAACCCCAATGGCAGTGGAGTAACGGCAGCAGTAGCCAGACCTCTGTCTCGATGAAGGTGGTGGCATCCGCGGCTCCTGTGAGGTTTAATATCAGTTCGCAGAACCGCGGACCCCCTCCCAGGAGCTTCGGCCCGCCGCCTGGAGCATTCGCGGCGCCAAAACCTGCAGCCCCTGCTGCTGCTTCGCCGATGGGAGGCAATGCCAAGTGGCCTGAGGCACTACATGACTACGTGAAGCGAGCGTTCGCGCGCTGCAAGGGAGCGGCGGACCAGAGTATTACCCAGAACTCCCTTAAGGAGATGATTACCAACGCCATTATGACAAACAGTTTGTGGACAAAGAATTGGACCGCAGAGCCCCTGCCGGTGCTCGTGGGAGACACTCCGGCAGCGGCTATGCAGGCCCAGATGGGGATGGGAGGACCCATGCACGGAGCGGCGAGCCCAAGGTTTGCATCTTCTTCGCCTAGTAGCAATAGTATCCAGCCCAATCAGGGCCCTGCTCCTTCCAAAGAGCCTTCTGGCAAGAAGAACAAGGTGAACAAGCGCAAACATGACGGTTTTGAGATGGAAATTGCTGATCAGCAGCGCAAGAATCAGAGACGACAGCGATTTCACATGACTCAGCAGGAACTCAAGAGCTTGGTGACCCCCGAGGTGGATACGAAGAAGCTCCAGGTGTTGACGCAGGACGGTGACCTGGATCTGGCAGCCATGGTCATCAAAGGTACTAGTCAGACGGTTGAAAAGGAATACTTGCGATTAACTTCTCCCCCGCATCCATCGACTGTGCGACCTGAACCAGTGCTGCACAAGGCGCTGGAGCTCGTCAAGTCGAAATGGAAAAAGGGTGATCACGATTATATTTATGCCTGTAGCCAGCTCAAGTCCATCCGCCAGGATTGCACGGTTCAGCACATTAAGAACGCATTCACAGTGTCAGTGTACGAAACCCACGCGCGGGTAGCGCTCGAATCCGGTGATATCAACGAGTTTAACCAGTGCCAGACGCAACTCCACGAACTGTATGAGAAGCTGATCCCAGGTGATGCGATCGAGTTCCTCGCGTACCGCATTTTGTATTGTGTGTACGTGTCTCTACAAGCCAAGAAGGGCGACTCGAATGCGGGCCAGCTTGGCATGTACCACGTGCTGAGCATGGTAACACCCAAGCTGCGTACCAATCCGGCGATCGCCCACGCGCTTGGGGTGCGCCAGGCGGTTGCTATGAATGATTACCATCGTTTTTTCAAACTCTATGTAGATGCTCCGAATATGGCAGGTTACCTGATGGACGTGATGGTCCCCGCGATCCGACTTAGCGCACTTCGAGCAATATGCAAAGCGTAAGTTGGTGTGGAAGCAGTTGCTTGGCGTCCGACATACTAATGCAAGCCGGTTTGTTGCTTTTCACAGGTATCGCCCAACTGTCCCGGTGCAGCATATTCGCGATGAGCTCAAGCTTGAAGGCAAATCAGGAAAAGCGTTTATCCGTCAAGCTGGTCTCGTGTTCGTGAAGGGGGATAAGACACGCGTAGACACGAAGGCCTCCAATATCGTGTGGGTGCTGAGCAATGAGTCGTCGCTTATTTAGGCTTGCTGTTTGCGTTTGTCACCTTCCCCCGGCGCTGTGGGGGATGAATCGGCGTCAGAACTGTGAATAAACACATCGGTAGACATCGCGCAACGCTAAAGAACCTTCTCCAATCAGCACCTGCGCAGTGAGGTATTGGTAGCTCAAACGTGTTCGGCGAGAAGAAGTCGCGATTGCTGTCTCCGCTTTAACGTCTCGCTGAGTACAAATGGGTGTCTATGACTGGCACGCCAAGCGTATCTGTTTGGTGACTCACAATTAAACTAGCTAGCGAAAAATGGTGTGGGGGCGATGTTGCAGTGGTGACTAAACTGGATGAGGCATGAAGTGACATCAAAGAGGGACGGCAGGTCAGAGAGACTGGATGCAGCTGATGAGTTGGGTATTGATCGAGACGAGGAGGGAAGCGAGAAGTCCCTAGCAATCACTGCAGTTGTGCTATCTCCATGCGAACAAGCGTGGAGATTTTCGTAGCGAGCAGTGGCTGCGGAGTCGAGTTGTGAGGTGCTGAAGAAGCACGAGGCCCAATAGAACTGATGCTGAATCCAAAGAAGCATCTTGCATAACTTTAACATAATGAAAACTGCTTTTTGACTTCGTTCGCAGCGTTATCTATGTGGTATCTGACGCAGGCACAAGCAACGTCTTCACGCTGAATTGACGCTGAATATTTAGAGCTTACGCTTCTTCTGCGCCGGTTCGTCCTGTTTGCTGCCGTCGCGTGCAAGCTGGATCATGGCGGCATCAGCGATGGCGAGCGCAGCCATGGACTCCACAAGAGGCACGACGCGAGGCAGCACACAAGGATCGTGACGGCCCTTGGCCTCCAGCACTGTGTCCTTACCGTCGTAGCCGACAGTGGGTTGCGCGCGACCGATGGTCGACACGGGCTTGATGGCCACACGGAAGTAGATGTCGGCACCGTTGGTAATGCCGCCCAGCACACCGCCAGCGTCGTTCTTGGTCACACCGAGTTTCTGTGGGCGCTCGGCATCCGTGCCCGCGCAGAACGGGTCGTTGTGTTCCGAGCCGCGCTTGCTGGTGCCTGAGAAGCCAGAGCCAATCTCGAAGCCCTTGGTGGCCGGGATGGACATCATAGCATGCGCCAGGACGGCCTGCATCTTGTCAAAGCACGGCTCACCCAGACCCACAGGTGCATTGCGGATCACACACGTGACGACGCCACCAGTTGAGTCCTCATCCACCTTCATCGTGCGCACGACCGTGGACATGGCACAAGCCGACGGAGGGTGGGGGCAGCGCACGGGGATCAGGTCGTCCGTGAGCCAAGCGTCCAAATTCTCAGGGGCGGGTACAACATCGCCCTTGCGATTGTACACGACCTTCTCCGTGTCAATGTACGCCGGCGTCGTGAGGTCGTCCTCGGCCTTGACGAACTCAGCGTCGTAAGTCTTGTCGTTTTCCAGTTGCTTAATGGCGTCCTCCACCTTGGTCCACTTGACCGGATCGCGCAGGATACGAATCGAGCCAATGGTGTCGACGTCCTCGCGAGTGTAAACAGCCTTCTTGGGGTCGTTCAGCAGGTCGCGCGGCATGTCGACCGTGCCAATGGAGCTCACCCAGCACACGATGGACGTGCCGAACTTTTCCTTGAGCCATTTTTCAGCCACAGCACCGGACGCCACGCGGCCAATGGTCTCGCGAGCACTGGCACGGCCGCCGCCGCTGCTAGCGCGCACCCCGTACTTCATCTGGTACGTGTAGTCGGCGTGGCCCGGGCGGGGCACCTCGTCCATCTCCTTGTAGTCCTTGGGGCGCACGTTCTCGTTGGGTACGAAAAGCGCCAGCGGCGTGCCGAGCGTAAAGCCCTTCTCGGTGCCGCTCATAACGGTGACCGTGTCCTTCTCGTCTCTAGGGGTCGTAAGTTTGCTCTGGCCGGGGCGGCGGCGCGTGAGCTGCGGCTGGATATCGGCCTCAGTCAGCGCCAACGACGGGGGAACACCGTCAACTATGCAGCCCACGCCCTTGCAATGCGACTCGCCGAAGGTCGTCACGCGGAAGAAGCGGCCGAAGGTGCTCATATTGAGTTTGTGAAGGGGGATAACAGCCACGCACGAGGAGATTTCTGAAGTGACGAGCTCAACTAACGGGTTGCCCAAACACGAAATCTGCAGCTGGAACCTGTTATATGCGATGTGATTGTCAGACGAGCTCTCTTGTATAAATAATAAACGATATAGCACTAGGCGGTCAACCTGTAGTGTAATACTTTATATTGTGGTTATAGTGCATCAATCACACATCGATATCATGCAACTATGGAGGTCATAAACATGTGGACCACATCACGTGTATTTCAGAGGAAAATAGTATCCCCGGGTGCAGTTCATTAATATGGCTACATTTATGCACACGTGAACTTTCTAGTGGACACACGCCGCTCAGATTTTGTGCACGCTCGCGTGGCCCAATGGATACGGCGCTGCCCTCCTAAGGCAGAGATTGCGGGTTCAAGTCCCGCCGTGAGTACTTTTTCGATCAAAAATCTGCTTCCCTTAATCATGTGGAAATGATGAACTTAGGGCTGACACCCACCCCTCCGGAACCAAAGGCGACGGCACTCACCGACACTTGGAGAAACAACGTTGGCACTGAATCGTGCACGGAGGAAGAAGTTGCGCCTGTGGCCAAGCCAACTTTCGAACCTGGGGACTGCCAGATTGAAGTATTGGAGATACCGATGGTATCTTCAATAGAACGCATTGGAAGTTTGTCTATGGCACCACTACAGCTTGATATGGTACACCAGGGGAAAGTGACGCTGAATCTAAGAGCAAAGTCCAGTAGAACAAAATGTCGACGGTGGGAACCACCACTCATAGGCGGACCTGCCTACAGTAGTGGTGGCCCGCTGGATCAGTGCTGCGTCTGGACGAGACTCCACGTACTGCGGAGCGTGTTCTATCGCTGGCATTGCTTCGGTTTTACTTCTTTAAATTGCCGCAAATGGCCTCTTTGTCTCTCTCCCGAACAGCTCAGCATGTTATTTTGCATTGCAGGAGCGGCATCCGGTACATGTACAAACGAACACGCACGAAATGCGTAGTGCATAAAATTGGTGGACCACACACTTGATGAGTATGCCTTCCCCGGGGGCACTAAATAATGCCCCCGGTGCAACAAATTCGCTTTTTGGGACGTTTCTTAGTTTCTTGTGGTCACTAAGGACTTGTGGTCACTAAGCGCTTGTCAAACGCAAACACATCGAAGTTGTCATTCCGGAATTTGCCCCACACTTTTCACTTCAAGATGCCGAGTACCCAGCCGCACCCCGAGCCCGAAATCGAGCGTATCATCAAGCGCCAGCGCCTGCAGGACCGCAATGTCGTCGCGATCAAGCCGCTGGTGCCTCCTGCCTGTGTCTTGGAGGAGCTGCCCGTGACCCCCGAGGTGTATGAGCTGGTGGATGCCACACGTGATGCGGTATCCCGTATCCTGCACGACAAGGACGACCGTATGGTTGCGATTGTCGGTCCGTGCTCCATCCACGACGTGGAGGCTGCAATGGACTACGCCAAACGCTTGAAGACTTTGGCGGACGAGCTGAAGGGAGAGCTGCTGGTGATCATGCGCACCTACTTCGAGAAGCCCCGCACCACGGTTGGATGGAAAGGTCTGATCAATGACCCGGACCTGGACCAGTCCTTTAACATCAACAAGGGCATCCGCATTGCCCGCAAGCTGCTGCTGGACGTGAACTCGCTGGGTCTACCTGTCAGCCTCGAGTTCTTGGATACTATCTCGCCGCAGTTCACCTCGGACCTCATTTCGTGGGGCGCCATCGGTGCGCGTACTACCGAGTCCCAGCTACATCGTGAGTTGACTAGTGGACTGTCGATGCCTATTGGCTTCAAGAACGGCACGGGTGGCAATGCCAAGGTAGCTGTGGATGCCGCTGTGGCTTCTTCGCAGCCCCACAACTTCCTCGGTCTCAACAACCACGGGCTTGCGTCAATTGTGCGTACTAAGGGCAACAAAGATTGCCATGTGATTCTGCGCGGTGGGTCCAACGGCCCAAACTACGAGCAGAAGTACATTGCTGAGGCTGCTGCGATGCTGGTTGAGGCCAAGCAGCCATCCAAGATCATGGTGGACTGCTCGCACGGCAACTCGCGCAAGCTGCACGCCAACCAGTCCAAGGTGGCCAGCTACCTCGCTGGCATCGTGGCCGAGGGTAGTACGAACGTTCTAGGGGTTATGATTGAGTCCAACATCGTGGAGGGCAACCAGTCGCTCGGCGACGACCCGTCCAAGCTTGTCTACGGCAAGAGTATCACTGACGCATGCATTAACTGGGACGACACGGTCTCGACGTTGAAGGAGCTTGCGGGTGCCGTCACCACGCGACGCAAACGTGCTGCCGCGAGCACGTCCGTCAACAGCACGCCCGTCAACTAGTTTTTTTCCAGATATCTAATGCGCACTCCAATTTAAGTTGATAAGCTGAGTATTTCCATCAAGTTTACATAGTATCGAAGTACGACTGGTTACTGCGGCTCGGTCTACACATTACCAGCGACAAGTGTTCAACATCTTGGAAATGGGATTATAGGGCGACAGCTTCCTACGGCTGGACGTCGCGGTGAAGGTGCTGTCGGCACCGGTGGCATGCAGGCAATGTGACCGTCATCAACGTAAGTGAAGTGCGATGATGTCGTAATGTCAGAGTTCTATGGCCATCGTGCTTAGATAACACCCAGCGTGATCTCTACAATTGGCTAGGATATTTATATCACACGACGCGTACCAAGCCAGAGCAGATCGCGGAATTCTTGTTCGAGTTCCAGGCTGACTACCGTCCGTTCCCAGATTTTGTTCCTATTTCTTACTACGTAGTACTAAGTATCAATCACCGATGGCCACGCCCCAAGTATTCATCTACGATGCCGGCAAGACGGCTGCCTACTACAATTTCTCGAACTACGTGATCCTCGGAATGGCCGGTTTTGTGTTCTACACGGACTACTACGATATCGCCTTCGTTGAAGCTTAAAGGGAGGAGTTTTTATCACTTAATGACCTGAATCGTTGCCTGAAGCCATACATTGGGCATTATGCACAGTTTTGTCGACCCCGGAAAGTGTACGGTGTCTCGACCATCGCGTTTGTACTCACGACGGGCATATTCGGTCGAGGAAGCGTTGGAGGGTCTCCATCAAGGTCCCGGCTACCTCGACAGTGTCGACACTCGTGTCAAGGTGACACCGGCCGAGCCGTTTTCTATTTGTTAACCTCTAGGACGCCATGATAATGAACGAGAACTACCGCCCCGTGCGAGTTGGAAGTACGTGGCGCAGTCATTGGAGCCGGGCATTCATCTTTTCACGTCACTGAGGGGTGGAGACGCGTTGACAAACTACTTGTACGTTGCGGGTAGACGCCCTGCGGAATTTGGTGGATCGTGAACCCTCTGCAGTCCGAGCTGTATCTCATCAGCGCTAATGCCATTTTTCCGTGGCGAGGTACTATTCCAATGGTACATGTATACCTGTGCCCCTTTTGTTAAGAAATCTCTGGGGCCATGATTATTTACTGTACGCGCATTCCCCCATTGATCCTGCGTTATACCGCATTCCTCCTTGTTGATGGCATTGATTAGCTCTTTGCTCAATACTGAGAATGCTCAGCAGCGCGTGGTTTTGTGATATATAAACGTCAAATTCGTCGCGAGATGCAATTTCGGCGATAGTCGTACTTTTAACACCAATTCAACATGAAGCCACTTTTCGCAACAACAAAGTAAGGAATGACGTCACGATGCCCGATACCGGTACTCGCGAATACCCTTTGAGACCACGGGAATATTCGTCGCCATCGACAGAACCAACAGACGAACAATGCCGAAATACCGACTCCTTATGCCATACAGGTCTGTCGTCACTGGGGAATCATTTCCGTTGTTGTACCACAGGCGCCGCACCCAAGCAACAGAATAACAAGAGGTTGCGGCGATCCATCACCTCGCTCCACTACTGGCGAAGTAAAAAAAAAACCGCTATAGCCATCGAAGTTCAGTTTGGCAGTCGCAGCTCCTCCATCCGCAGTCAGCGAATATTTCTCCGCCGCAGCACGTGCCAACGGCCCGCCGCCCTTCGCCAAAGAATAGGAGTTTTCTCCAACCACAAAGCACACACAACGAAACCACAAAAATTGCGACTCCGCCATCACCTTAATGGATGGTTGCGGTCCACTTGCCTTGACAGAAGTGTTTGCATCCATCGGTTCAGCTTCAAGCGCGTCAGCTCCCAGACTGAGCTCGTCTAATCTCGACTCGCCGAAATGTTGAGACTTTCCGGCGGCAGTCCGACTCTCGCGCAGCGGTAGGTAAACATTTCGAGACGAAAATGTTTTGACGAGCTCTGGCCGCCCCGTTAATGTACGCTTGCAAAGCCCGGGCGCACTTGCCGGTGTCAAGGCAGTAATGGACTGTATTGATCATGACTGGCGACGAGGCTGTCGACGAGAGAGCGGCGTCAGGGATTGCACGCGACCTACGAAAGAGCATGTTGCCTGGCGCGGGCCTCAACATGGAAAGTGGTTACCAAAAGGCATTCGAAGCAATGCATTACGGTTAGCTTCGTGTACGGCACGGTCCTCTGCTGCTGTTGCTGCATCTATCCGGCTCTCCTACCTACTCGGCGGCGGCCGTGACCTTCGGGTAGCGCTCGAGCATCTGCTCCCAGGTGGCCGAGCCCTTAATCAACTTGTTCACCTCGGCGCCGATGGTATCCATGGGGATCCGCACCTGTGCCGTCGAGTCGCGCTCGCGCAACGTCACCACGCGGTCCTTGACCGTATCGAAGTCGATCGTAACGTCGAACGGGATGCCCAGCTCGTCCGCGCGCGCATACTTGCGGCCGATGGCCACGCTCGACGTGTCCACCTTGCACTCCAGGCCCTCCTCCACAAACACGTGTTCCAGCTCCGTCGCGAAAGGCTCGAAGGCCGGATTGTTGCTCAGCGGCAGCACCGACACCTTGATCGGCGCGATCACTGGCGAGAACGACATCACGCCGCGCTTCTCGTCTCCCTCGCGGGTCGAGAAGTTGTGCTCGAAGACAGCAGTCAGGAGACGGCCAATGCCGAACGAGGGCTCGATCACCGAGGGAACGAACTTCTCCTCGCTCACCATCTTCTCCACCACCTTAATGGCCACCATGTCGCGCTGCAGCGTAAACTGCTTGCCATCGCACAGCGGGCCAAGCGTCGCTTCGCCCTTGGAGGCCAGCTCGTCCTCGAAGGTCTGCGCGCGGGGCACGTCGTCCTTCAAGGCCTCTAGGGCCTCGAGGATCGTGGCCACTTCGGCCTTGAACGTGCGGCCCATCTTGCCCTTGTTAGGCTTAATCTCCACGATCTGGCGCTTCTCGGGCTTGTCGAACTTGTGCGTGCCCACCATCTCAACCTTACTCTTCTTGGCGTGCACGGTCAAGTCGTAGCACGAGCGGTCAGCGTGGCCGGCGCACTCCACCCAGCCGGAACTTAGCTTAATCTCGAGGTCCCAGCAGTCAGTGGCGTAGTGGGCCATTTCGGTGTTCAGGTGCTGACGGAAACGTAGGCGCTCCATGTCAATGCCAATGGCCTTGCAGAACTTGTACGTACGCGCGAGATAGTACGCTAGACTCTCGTTGGCGATGATGCCTTGCTCCACAGCGGCGCCGCACGTCATCTGCACAGCCTTTCCATGAGTGAGCTGGTTGGTCTTGGTCAATAGAGGCAGCTCCAGGTCCTTAACGGTCGAGAACTTGGCGTGACTCTTGTCCTTCGGGTTCACAAAGAACTCGATCTCAGCCTGCTGGAACTCGCGGACACGCAGTAGACCGGCGCGTGGCGAGATCTCGTTTCGGAACGCGCTGCCGATCTGCGCACAGCCGAAAGGAACCTTGCCAGCGTTGTATTCGAGCAGACGGCGGAAGTTCAGGAAGATGCCCTGCGCTGTCTCGGGACGTAGGTAGCCAACGAGGCCGCCTTCGGGGCCGATAGCGCACTTGAACATGAGGTTAAACGGGATGGGGAAGCTGAGGTCGGCGCCTGTGCCGGGGGCCTTAATGCCGTACTCCTGGAAGACGGCGTGGATCTCCTCGGGCGAGTAGGACTCGGCCATGGTAGCGTGCATCTCGTGCTTCTCGCGCTCCTCCTGGTTCAAGTCCGGGTGCTTATCCAGAAAGTTCTCGACGTGGTCCTCGAGCAACTTGTCGGCGCGGTAGCATTCACCCGACTTCGTGCACTTGACCATG
Source organism: Phytophthora sp. 'mugwort' (assembly GCA_033558025.1). NCBI lineage: Eukaryota > Oomycota > Peronosporomycetes > Peronosporales > Peronosporaceae > Phytophthora > Phytophthora sp. 'mugwort'. Next base: position 2,108,550 of record JAUCEF010000017.1, on the reverse strand, counting down.
AGGTCGGTAAAGCGGTCCACATGGCCCGAGGTCTTAAGCACCACCTCGGGCATAAGGTTGGTGCACTCTACCTCCAGCAGCTTGTCAGCGAACACGAAGTGGCGGCGCCAAAACTGCAGAAGGTTGCTCTTGAGCGCGCAGGCCGGCGGGCCGAAGTCGTAGAAGCCGCCCACACCGCCGTAGATCTCAAAGCTCGGCACCACAAACATCTTGCGTAGCAGCAGGTCGTCCAATGCCTTCTTGTCGCTCTTGCTGAGCCCGTCCCCGGCGGGACCCTGCAGTGCCGTTTGCGTCTCCAGTACCAGCTTGAGCTTCTTGAGTTCGTCTACGGCTGCCTTCACGGCCTCGGCCGCCGCACCCTGCTGTTTGAGCTCGCGCACCTGTGCGCCCTGGCGCGTTACGGACGCACGCAGGGCGTCCAGGTCCACTACGGGCGTTGACATCCTAATTAGATCTTGCGCCGCTAAACTTGGATTTGTATTGTAAGCCAACGCAACCAGTCAAATCAGACCTGAAGATACGTGGCGAAAGGAATTTTCGCATGGCTTGCAAGGTGCCAGTGTGTGACACACCACGAAATGAAAGCGCATAGTTTTTCTTGGCATGCATTATACCCGGCTTATGTTCTCGAATGGTGTCGACGACGCCGGCGTCATCGCCCTTTCTGCGCTCCTTGAACTTCGATTGGTTGCCCAAACGTCGCGTGGCGCCCTGTCGCTTTACGGCATACTACTGCACACGAGAAAGGGCAATACGGGAGGGAGGACCTGCCAAGTCGGCAACATGGCGCTCACATCGTTTTCGCCCAGCCGTGTCCTCTCGAAGCCCCAGCCCCTCAGAATGAGCTAACTGTTACCGGTCCGTTGCCAGCTCACATCGCAACTTGCCTCGTGGAGCTCAAGTGGCTTCAGCACCAGCAGCAGACACACACTCCCGACAGGACGACGACGATGCTCCGCCTCGCTTCCTCGCGACTGCCGAAACCGGCCGCCGCCATGGCGCGCAGCAGTCTGCAGCGCTCGGCCGTCGTGGCGCTCTCGACGTCGGCCTCGCCCCGGCCGTCATCGGCGTCACCGACGGCCGCAGTAGCGCACACCGCTGCGCACGTCCACTCGAGGCTGGACCAGAGCAAGAAGACGTCGTTGGCCACCGAGTTCCAGGACACTAAGCGCATCTTCGCCACCAAGACGACGATCGAGCTTGCACGTGCCTACGCCGTGTACTTTATGTCGCAGTTCCGCCCCTTAGTGCACCACAGCACCGAGCTGCTCGAGCTCTCGTACAAATTCCCCGGCGCCAAGTTCACAGACGCGCTGCTGCGCTCCACCTTCTTCGGTCACTTTTGTGCCGGTGAGGATGTAAACGAGATCCGTCCCGTCATCAGGAAGCTCGAGTCCGCCGGTATCGGTGCCATCCTCGACTTTGCAGCTGAGGCCGACGTCGAACAGCCGCGCGACCTCAACGGCGTCGACCAGAACCTTGTCTCGGCTCGCACATACGCCTACGACGGCGAGGCGGCCTGCGACGCCAACGCCGCCATCTCGCGCCACGCTATCATTGACGCCAGTGAGGCCGCATCGGCCGGCGAGCCCGCCTTCGTGGCCATCAAGTGCACGGCGTTGGGCAAGCCCGAGTTGCTCATGCGCATGTCGGCCATCATTGTGCAGGCCCAGCTGCTGTTCCATACGCTGGACGGCCCCAACCTCTCGCGCGCCAAATCACGCTACCTTGAGCGCATGATCGACTACCCCACGCTTAGTGCTGGCCTTCTCAACGCCGGCGTGAACGCTACCGAGGAGGAGATCCAGAAACTCTTTGCTGAGCTCGACCAGTCGTCCGGCGACGGCGTGATCGACTACGTAGACTGGGTGAGCTTCCTGGATCCATTCGACCTGACCATGGGCCCACTGACCCAGTTCATTGAGGAGGAGCCTCTTTCCGACAACGAGAAGACCCAGCTGCGCAACATGATTGCGCGTCTTGAGTCGCTGGCCAACGATGCCGCCGAACGTGGTGTAAAGCTCATGGTGGACGCCGAGCAGACCTACATGCAGCCGGCCATCGACCACCTCACGCTGAACCTGCAGCGCAAGTACAACCGCGACGGCGCGGACGTCATCTACAACACGTTCCAGTGCTATTTGAAGGTATCGAACGACCGCATCGATATCGACCTGGAGCGCGCTCGTCGTGAGAAGTTCCGTTTCGCCGCCAAGCTTGTGCGCGGTGCCTACATGGTGCAGGAGCGCAAGCGTGCTCGCGACAAGGGATACGCCGACCCGATCCACGACACGATTGAGGACACGCACACAAACTACGACTCTCAGGTGTCGAAGCTTCTGCGTCACAATCACCTCGCGAGCTTCATGGTGGCGTCGCACAACGAGAAGTCCGTGGTAAACACGGTGCAGCAAATGCAGGACATTGGCATCAGCCGTGCCACGGGCGGTGTGTACTTCGGCCAGCTGCTCGGCATGTGCGACCACGTGTCGTACACACTCGGAGCTAACGCGTACAAGGTGTTTAAGTATGTGCCGTACGGCCCCATTCACGAGGTGCTGCCGTACCTCATCCGCCGCGCCCAGGAAAACTCGGGCCTCATGAGCGGCGCTGAGCTGGAGATGCGCATGCTTCGCACAGAGATCAAGCGCCGCATGTTCGGATGAGCAGTGCACATGTGCGACCACGAAGTGTGTGAGTTTGCAGTTCGGCCTTGGAAGAAGGCCGGCAATGTTTGTTCTAACGTATTGACGCTTCTCCGGCCCCGGGCTTCATTCAGTCGCGAGAACGTAGAAGCAGTGAAATGACGGCGGGTGATATGAGCCAAGAGATATCCGCTGCTTAAAGCGGAACAGAGATAATTATGTGAAGCACCAAAAGAGATGGAGTGAAGTGCACTACGCCCTGGGCGCTAAGCTCATGAAGGCAGCAATCGGCGCAAACCAATTGCGAAGAAGATAGAGATTTAAGAAGATGTGTGCAAGAAGTCCATAACCCAGAGCAATGCAAATCCAAGTCGATAGATACGTTTAACCATTACTTGTGTCAAAAACTTACACGTATTAATAACGTTTTGCAGTACTAATACGTAGTATTAGATGCCCTCAAAATATGCAAAGCTAATGCGATACTACTACTACTATTATTAACCTGTAGTATTACTACGTAGTATAATAGTAGTCGCAACAAGCTTTTTTCTTCAACTACTGTAGAACTGAACACTAACGGTAAATGGCCACGCCAGTGCCAACAAGATGCTGCTTATAGATACCCGTCGACTGGAAAACACCATCTATGCCTATAGGGCAGTGATGATAACGCTGAGTTGACTGCCAGGAATCTCCCAGGCAGCCGAGAGATCTCCAAACGGCATGTTGACGGTAGCACTAGCGCTTGTCACATTCAGTCCAGATACCAGATATTCACGATCCACCGGCGCACCCCGAACTCCACAGGACGAATACTCGCAACGTAGTTTGTCAAGCGTAGGTCGGAGCTCCACCCCACGGTGTGAGCAAATATGATGCTCGCGTAGCTCACCGACGTTATGGCCGACATCAGTACCTACTCTGCATATCCTGCATATCCTACCAGAGAGCCTACAACGCAACCACGCGGCTGACTGGTGCTATCTCCGCCGCCTGCTGGCGTTGATGTACATGCTAGCAACTGTATGCCGAAGGACACTGTTGGCTGAGAGCTGCCGAGATGGTGCTGCGCACTGCAAGGAAGGTATGTTTGTATTAGCCTTCGTTATACTAATCCTAATCTCATTATGCGGAACGGTGTGCTGGGGCGTGGGGCTCTCCCTCTCTCACTCACTTCAGCTTTTGCACCTCAGCGAGCACTGCAAGAGAGAGATAGAGAGCTTCCCGCACCAGAGCACTGGTTCTGTCGCGGTACTTTGCCCGGCACGTAGTGTTTTCATTGCATACTACTTTTTTGCATATAACTGTTCTACTTTGTATTAGTGTACGGTGGCTGTTATGGCGCCTACCCTAAAAAGTGGACCCTGGACAGCTTGCGAATAGTGCGGTGAAGCACACCGCGTCATCTCACGTTATGAGTCCAAACAGGGCGCCGCAATCGACCAACGAGGCACCTTATGTGGACAACACGACTGGACGAGACGAAGATGAAGTTTCGACCAATCCTGGCCAAGCAATGCAACGATTGGCTGAAGTGTCGAATTTGCTCGAGCATTCGCGGAAAGCGGACGTACAACAGATCAGAATACCTCTACACTGTCTCACGCCGAGGCCGAACATCTGATCCAGTCATTGGCTGGAATTCCCGGTGGGCGGCCACTCATCCGAGTGCTCCTTGAGGGGATAGACCAGCGAGCAAATCCAACTGGGGTCACAGTTGGAAATCAGCCGCCACAGCCACCAAGTGAACCAGGCAGCGACGGCAGCTCGCGCGACGGACAAGATACTAGGCGCCTACGCGACGACCAGCTACTGCTAGACAACACGTTTCCTGGTGGCGGCTACGACGACCGAGAGCTGGCCGACTACATGAAGGCGCTAAGAAAATCTGCGCCCATCCAGCTGCCCAGACTACATTGCAAGGGTGACTACAAAGCGTGGAAGAGCGAGGTGCCACTGCACTTCGAGCCGCATACGCTCGGAGATATCACGTACGGCGGCGAGTGATACGACCACGAGTTCGGCCTACGCAGACCTAGGTACACGGAGTGGTACCACGCCCGGAAGACTAAGGCTTTCCCGGCGCTAGCGCTCTCCTTGGTGGGCTTGCGGTCAACGTTCAAGATCGACGAGATGTGCGACAACATTGAGGCCACCTCGGTGCTGTGGGAGTTTATCACTAAGCACTTTGAGGCGGGCGACGGCATTAACCCTGACTACTTGCTAAGAGACTTGATGATGCGGATGATGCAAGCAAGTGAGAAGGTGAGCAAGTACGCAGGAGATATTGAATTGAAGGTTACCAAGTTGCGTCAAGCCAAGGGCGAGTTCGAAGAGTGGCAGTAAGCGAGCCTGCTGCTGTCTAACTTGGTGCTCGTCTTCCCGGACGTGACGCGCGAGTAAGCCAACTGGCTGAACGAACATGACCGCAAGACGCTGAAGCTGGCTGAGCTGTTGCAACGCCTTCAGGCAGCGGAGCACCAGCGACAGCAGCTGGAGTCGCAGTTCCAGCAGCCTACGACGCGCGCCACCGCACGAGTTGCGCACGTGACGGCTGCTCATGACAAGGGCAAGAGGCGCAAGCGCAGCAAGCAGCAGCGCAAGAAAGGCAAGGGCGTGGCGGACAAGAAGGCGCGTACGAACTGTGGCAATTGCGTGATGATGGCCACTGGTGGCTCGAGTGCACAGAGATGACGGGCAAGCCACTCAAGCCCGAGCTGGCGAAGAGGAAGCAAGAGCGAATGCAGGGCAGACAGACACCAACGTCACTTGTGAGCTCTGCACGCAACGTACCAGTAGCGCAAGAGGGTGACGCTCCACGGGGGATCTTCGCGGGGGCTCTCGCCGACGGCACCGCCATCGACAAGCAATGCTGAGACGGTGGACCCGGTTGGTGGTATGGCGTCAGCGTGGCCGTGATCGCCGGACTATTCACGTACCTCGACTGCGTGCGACGAAGAGACCAAGCAGCCTGATCAGCAGCCAGTAGTACCTGCCGCACCAGCACCTGCTTCTGCCGAAGCTCGTGCGCAGCAAGCGCTGCAGACACTGGTGACAGCGGCTTTGCAGAGCCAGTGGGAGTGTGTCCAGCCGCGCGGACCACCACGTACATGGGAGCAGATCCTGTACAGCTAAGGCCAAGGACTGAAGAGTGCGTCGACAGGCGCGTCAGAGCTTGAGCCAAGGTGCACTAAAGGGGGACCACGAGTGGGTCCACCTGCACTGGGGGATAGCTTACAAGGCGGCCAAGTTGAAATGCGCGGACGTCAAGAGGTAGGAGGAGAACAAGGACATGCAGTACGAGGTGATGATCATCAGCGTGACGAACACTTGAGACATGAACACGGACGCGGTCGGTCGCAACCGCGTGATTACGCTCGTGCTGGACCACTACGAGGATGCAGTAGATCGCCGCCACGATGGCGCAGCATATCTCCGCCTCGCGGGCGTAGCAGAGCACAGCCTCGTGAATAGCGGAGAAGCAGTTCGCCGCCACCTCGTAATTTTCGGCGCTGGCCAATTCCACCGCGTGGACCACCATCACCTTGTGACTTCGGACGTCGGCTGAGTCCACCGCGTGGACCGCCACTACCACGTGACTTCAGGGGTCGACCAATTCCACCGCATGGACCACTACCGAAATCGCAATGGACCTCCAAGTCACTACGGACCACCACCCTGCAGCAGCAGTGGCGTGATGGGCCGCAGCAACGCACTGGCATGCCGTCACGTCGAGGTGACAACTGGAATCGAGGATCACCGCCACGTCATGACCAGCACCGTGCCCCACGTGGAGGGAACTACGGCCGTGGGTACGTCAGTTCGATGACCGACCGGGCAATGGCGCCTGGCAGGTGAATACAGTTCACAACTCAGGTATGCAACCAAGTCAATCGGATGTGGCCGAGTGGATCCTAGACTCGGGGTCGCAGACTAATGCTTGTGGTGATATTGCTCTGTTTACCACGATCCGTGAGGACACTACGAGTCGCCTGGACTTTGCGAATGATACAACTGAACACGCGTGTATTCGTGATTCTGTATTATTGCGTGTTGTTAATCAGGCAACGGGAGTGGTGGAAGATCGCCTCCTGGACGAAGTGGTGTACACCCTAAATGCGAAGGTCAACATCATTAGTCTCGGCTACTTGCAGATGACCGGCCGCTAACAACTGACCTGTTCGAACGACCAACGAACTGCCTGGTTGTCCAAGCCGGACACCATCCTGAAGTTTGACATGCATGAGAACATCTACCGACTCCAAGCTGAACGCGTGCCAGGCGTCATGGTGATGGCTGCACTCAAGCAAGACATGGACAGGAAGAAGCAGATGGAGCTGCTGCACCAACGCTTCGGTCATGTCAGCAAGCACGACGTGGGACTTAAGTTCAATGCAAAGGTTCTGAGTTCGTACGAGTGTGTTGCATGTGCTGCGAGCAAGACGAAACCGATGCCTTATGCGCGGATTCCAGTGCGGAAATCCAAGCCCCTTGATACGTTGATGATGGACATTTGCACCGTGAATGTGTCGACCCTTGGGGGTGCGGTCATGTTCCTGTTCGTCGTAGATAAAGCTACTCGCTACAAGTTTGCATTTCTACTCGAGAAGAAGAGCGAAGCAACGTTTCACATTAAGGTCTTGTTGAGTAGACTGCAGAGAAGGCTGCCGAAGTTGAAAGCGATGAACTTGCGGAGTGACCAAGATGGTGAATTCATCAGCAACGAGCTGCGCGAATACTGTGAGAAGAATGGCACCACCCAGCAGTTTACGAACGCATACTCACCCCAAGAGAACGGAATTGTGGAGCGTGCGAATGGTATTGTGATTCCCAGAGTGCGAGCGATGCTGTCAGCAATGAAGCTGCCGCACATCCTGTGGGGAGAAGCGCTGATGCATGCTGTGACGACGCTGAATCGACTACCGACCAAGCCGATGGGTTTGGTACCGCCGTGTCAGAAGCTGTTCCGATCGGCACTAGTGCTGGATGAGTTGCGAGTCTGGGGTTTTATCGCCTATGTGCGGGTGCCCCCGGAGTCAATACAAAAGAAAGAGAAGCTTGATCCCAGGGCAAAGCTGTCTTTATTGATTGGCTATAGTCTTGATACGCCTGGCTACAATTTTCTCGACCTGCAGACAGCTCAGGTGGTGGCTGCGCAAGGACGTAACGTGAGATTCCACGAGGAGTTCACTGCTGACGGAACCTACGTGCGGCAGTTGTTGGAGAATGCTTTCTTTGATGGAGATCATCAACTTCCTGAGACTGTACCAGTGGCGCGCATCGAGACGGGTATGCAGACGTTCTACCGGCTCAAGACCAGGGCAACCAACCTCAATTGCTTGAAGTGCTGGCCATAGCTGATGTACCCCCGGACATGATGCGAAGATCCAGTGGGAGTTTGCAAGGTGATGACTCAGTCTCGATTGCTGAGAGCCTGGAGTCACAGCAAAGTGTTGCAGTACCTGTTAGACCGGCCATGGAACCATCTGCGGTGAAGAAGACAACCAAGAAGCGACGGAAGCACCGTGCGCGAAAGAAAGCTGTGGTGGAGAAGGAAACCGGCGGTTTCGAGATACAACCTCCACCTACTGATCCCTGTCTCAAGAGACAAAGGCGAGCTTAACGCCCGAATGTTAGGTTGGCAGACTATGTGGTGGGTCACGTGTAGGCTACTGCTGACGTGCCAATTCCGACAACATACAAGCAAGCGTGTGCCAACAAGGCCTTGGCCCCAGTGGAGAGCAGCAATGCTGGCTGAACTGAAATCGCTCAGAGACCATAAGACCTGGAAGCTGGTGCCGAGAAAGGTGGCCAAAGAGCATCAAGGTCATCACTTGTCGCTGAGGTTTTGCCGTCAAACGAGACGAGCGAGGAATAACCAAGAGATTTAAGGCCAGACTGGTGATTCATGGGTTTAAGCAGCAGCTGGGGATCAACTACAACGAGACTTACGCTCCTGTCATTAGATTCGATACTATCAGGGCTGCCATCTACTACGCTGTGCAGAGGGGCTGCAATATGGCGTCAAGACTGCGTTCTTGTACGGCGACCCTTGAGGAACTGATCTTCATGGAGCAACCACCTGGCTTCCAAGTGGATGGACCAGGCTTTATCTGTCGACTACTGAAGTGCTTGTATGGGCTAAAACAAGCCCGAACATTTGGAATCGCACGTTTCATGCGAAGCTGGGTGCGATGGGATTCGTCAAGACCGACTCAAACTACGGACTTTACGTTTTGAAAGAAGGGCAAGAAGTCAATTGCTGCTAACTGTGTACGTCGACGACCTACTGCTTATGGCCCCCAAGGATCTGATGCTGAGATTGCAGCTGCGTTGCAAGAAAATATTCGAGCTAACAACGGTAAGCACGGTAAAGTACCTCTTGGGCGTTGAGATCCTGATTGACCGGCCGCGCCGGCAGATTGTGTACTCACAGCATCAGTACGTGTTGGAAGTGCTGAAGCGCTTCCACATGAGTGACTGTAATGGCTGTGCGACGCCTGAAGCGACAACACCTACGAAAGTGGTGGTCCCAGCGACGAAGGATTACCTACCATATCGTGAACTGGTGGGTGCACTCCAGTACCTCGTGAGCGCTTTGAGACCTGACATTGCTCATGCTACGAGACACTTGGGCAAGTATCTTGCTAACTACGACCATACACACTATGCACAAGCTAAGAGGGTGCTGCGCTACCTGAAAGCTACGTGTGACTATGGCCTGGTGATGAACATGGAGTTACACACTGGTGTACGCATTGCTGCGTACTCTGATACTGATTATGCCAGTGATCCAGTGGACCGCCGCAGCGTCAGCGGCTACGTGACGACACTTGACGGGAATGTCATCTCGTACGCATCTCGCAAGCAGGCGATCAACGCGCTCAGCACATGTGAAGCCGAGTACATTGCCATGTTTGAAACGGCCAAGGTCTTGCTGTAGCTTGCTGGCCTTTGCAAGGAGCTAGCCTGGGAGCATCATGTACCACTACTGCTTGGAGACAACCAAGGTGCTATTGCGTTGACTGCCAAACCTGGCAAGCATTCGAAGTCGAAGCACATCGACAACAAGCGGCACATGATGCGTCGCAACGTGAAACTAAAGCTCCTGAGTACATAACACATAGGCACTAAAGAGGTGGTGGCGGACATCACGACGAACGCACTCGCAGCGGTGAAGCTTTGCTCGCTTCCGCAAAGCGATGAAAGTGCTTCCAGTCGTGAATGCTGACAGCTTAGTAAACGCCTCACAGACTATGGACGAGGCAACCGCCCCGACTACCACTACTGCAAGTCGAAGATAAGGAACGATGTGATGCTGTGCATGTGCGTTGGCTGCGCCACACCATAAACACAACCGACTTCAACTGCGAAGGACGGAAGGGAAGCAGGACGCGTGGAGTGCTATAACACTGTGTGCGGTGACTGCTACGAGCCATGCTGTCACTCAAGCGGCTGTTGGTCTTTGAGTGCGTTGTGATCACGAGTGACTTGGCACTCGCCGCCGGGATAAGTGGGAGTGTGAGTAGGCATGACGCTCGCGTAGCTCACCGACGTCAAGGCCGACATCAGTACCTACTCTGCATATCCTGCATATCCTGCCAGAGAGCCTACAACGCAACCACGCGGCTGACTGGTGCCACATCCGCCGCCTGCTGGCGTTGATGTACATGCTGGCAACTATATGCCGAAGGACACTGTTGACTGAGAGCTGCCGAGATGGTGCTGCGCACTGCAAGGAAGGTATGTTTGTATTAGCCTTCGTTATACTAATCCTAATCTCATTATGCGGAACGGTGTGCTGGGGCGTGGGGCTCTCCCTCTCTCACTCACTTCAGCTTTTGCACCTCAGCGAGCACTGCAAGAGAGAGATAGAGAGCTTCCCGCACCAGAGCACTGGTTCTGTCGCGGTACTTTGCCCGGCACGTAGTGTTATCATTGCATACTACTTTTTTTGCATATAACTGTTCTACTTTGTATTATTGTACGGTGGCTGTTATGGCGCCTACCCTAAGAAGTGGACAGCTTGCGAATAGTGCGGTGACACACACCGCGTCATCTCACACGGGTGGCTCAGTGACGTGAAGAGATCAATGCCCCGCTCCAATGACTGCGCCACGTACCCCCCAACTCGCACCGGAGCGGTACTTCTCGTCCGAAATCATGGCGTCCCAGCGATTGTCGAGTAGAAAGACGGCTTGGTCGGTGTATTTATGCTGCGAGAGCCCATCGAGCAGGAACCCGTTCGTGTTCGGAGGGGCGCGGTTCTTTTCTCGGCGTCACTCGTGTCGAGGTAGTCCGGACCTTGACGCAGACCCTCCAACGCTTGCACGACCAGCTTGACCTATGTCGTTCGCTACGCCCGATGTGAGTGCAAACGCGGTGGACGAGACGCCATACACTGGGGTCGACACGTCGAGTGCATAATTGCCCAACGTATCATTCCGAAGAGCTCGTCAATTGCAGGAGGTTTTATTGCACCGCGAAAGCCGCTTAATCAAACAGTTGCACTCTAGAGTACAACTCCTGAGCTGGTCTATTGTTTATGTTGAAGGTAATAGCTGGATAAAAAAGCGAATGGTGTGAAGTAGAAGGGCAAAGACGAAGTGAGGTATATTGAATAGAGAGATCTCCTGCAGGCAGCAGGAGATGGCTGGTGCTGAAGGCAACCATGCCTTTAACTATGGACTTCAGTATTATATACAAAATTCCATATTTAACACCTCAAAAGTTTTTTTTTAATAACTGGTCATCAGCACAGTACAGGCTGATTGGTACATAGTACCATAATACAAAGAGGCTACTTCAACCGCCTCCCTGCCTCCTTTGATTGATAGAATATAATCCAATAATATAAGATGTTGCGAGTCGACCCTGTTTCACCTAAAATGACTGCTCAGCCTCAAAGTTCCCATTGAGGAAACCCGCGTGTTGCTTATCTGACTTTGCGCTTGCAGCCGTGCTGTTTGCGAAAGAGGTCACGGCAGGTCACGCCAAGACGAGGATCTGGAGGACAGGAGTGGAGGCAAGTGGGTCCTGTTGGGCAAGCCGTCTTCGAGCTTGAAAGGGTCGAAGATAAGGAAGCCCAGGATAGCAGCGCTGATCAGGGTACTCAAGAAGGCAAGAGCCGCCCAGCGAGCGAAGGACAGCCGCGGGGGCCGTGACGGGCGAGGTCGTCGGGACTATGACGAGAGGATCGCAAGTACTGGCGCGTGCTGAGTCCGTAGAGGCTCAGGAAGGCCAGCCATGCTCAGAGCCATGCTCTGCCACTCAGATCACCATTTCCTGTCACCGACCAGGTGACTACAATCACAGCCAGTGTACTGCTGCCACCGACTGAACTGTTGGTGTCACAGACTACGAGTCTAGTCCCATAAACACTGGCGTTGCTGCCACCGAAAATACAGCTAGTGTCACTAACCAAGTAATTACAATCACCGACTTGGAGGAGTTGAAATTATGGGTATGCATGCTGTGCACCTATCTCAACAGTGAGACCGCCACGGTGTGTCAAAGCTGCAATAGTGAGCGTCATGTCGGCACGCTCGATGATGAGACTACTGCAACCGACCACGATGATCAAACTGCTACCACCCCACCACCGACCACGTGGCTATGGTGGCTACCGCTACCGATATAGTGGCTACTCTACGGATCAGTTGTACTACCCCATATACGGGGAGCATTACACCGGCAGCAGTGTGATTGTTGATACCGATTATGCGACCACTACGAAGACATGGCGCGTGGCACATATTAACAATCGATGGGAGACACCTCGCGGACTCGAGTACCAAGTTCTTTAGGTACACCAGCTGATCGAATGTCGCCGTTACTACCAACGCACTTGAGAGCCAAGAACCATATTGCAGGATGATGGGTTTGAAAAAGAGATGGATCTCGTTGATCACTGGAAAGCCTCTGAAAAAAAAGAGCTGGATCTCGTTGATCACTGGGAAGCCTCTGGCCTTCAAAAGTTTTAAACCTTTTGGAAGAAGGACGAGTATGGAATTGCTCTTCTTGGAGCAAATACCCAAGACTTCTGTATGCTGAATGCTTTGAAGCGTGCAGCTGAGTTAGCCGGGCGTCCGGACATCGTGACACAGCAAGATATTGACAAGTTTGTGCGTGATGAATTGGCTATCAACAATTTGGATCTCTCTAAGGGAACTACGTGGAAAGTTGTGCTATGGTTCTTGCATCGTCTCCGGGATGCTGGTCGTGCCCTGTTTTACAACGCGATTGCTAATAACAACTTCGCGGTTGCTGGACGTCGTGGAGCACGAATATTAGAGGAGGTTCATCTCACCGATGGAGTTTACATCGTTGCGGCTTACAATCACAGCTTCGTCGGACATGGAATTGTGCTCACCGTTCAAGGCAACAAGCAGCTTATCCACAACTTGGAACAAGGGAAGCCAGTCGCGTCAGCTGAGGCCTTGATCAACTTTTATGCATTTGTTCGTCCATTCATCCTCTTCATGAAGAAGTGGGAGGTAGGAGTCGGTAGGGATTTCCGCGGGTTTGCCTTACTGATAATAAAGTTTCCTAGCAATATGGTGTTCGTTTGCATGGGATATGGTGGTATGTGTCTGTATGGGCTCGGTACTAGACCAGGGAAACCTCAATGAGGAAAAATCCTTTTGCTGCGAACAACTATAAACCCAGAGGGAAAAATATAAGAACGCATTGTAGGTAGACACACTTCATGCATTAATGATTTACTCGCACACTATACGGAATGACCTGGATTAGCTTCCAGGGGACTCATCCTGAGCTTGGTCCTTAGTTCTCTGAACTGATACTTGTCTAGCGCTTTTGGGAAGATATCAGCCACATTTCTTTGGTATTGCAGTAGACGACGTTGAATTCGTGCCGCTCTTCTTTTTCTTGCACAAAGCAGTAAATAACATGTATGTGCTTCGATCTTCCGTGTAATTCGGGATTGTAGCTGATCTTGATGCAGCTTTGGTTGTCTTCCAAAATTACGTTGGGCTGTATAGCTATAAAACCTAGCTCCTGGAGAAGGAGTTTGAGGGATATCATCTCTTGCATGCAGTGACATAGGGCGATGTATTCTGCCTCTGTTGTAGATAGAACCACAGTGTGGTGTTTATGGGAGAGCCAAGAGATTGGACTGTTAGCTAACATAGTCACGTACCCGCCGACCGAACGTCGTGTGTCGGGGCAGTTGGCATAGCCCGAGTAGCTATAGGCCATCAGACTGCCAGCTAAATTCTCTGGGGTGATATTCAGCGAGCCTCTCAGCATCAGACCGTAGTCTTTGGTTCCTGCAAGGTACTTGAGGCCAGGAATAACGGCGTTCCAGTGCTCCATCCCAGGATTCGCTAGAAATTGGCTGATCTCTCGCATGTAAAAGACCATGTAGGGTCGAGTGCCTACCACGAGGTACATAACACCACCGACAGCTTCACGATACGAAATATCTTTCATCGCATTTTTCTCTGCCTCACTGCTAGGTTGGCTGTTTAGGAAGAGTTTAGCGTTCCGATCTGCTAGGGTCGCAACAGGGTACGGAATGTAGTCGCTGAGGACGGTCGTAGCGTACTTGTGATAGTGGATAAAGATCGCTCGGTTCTTACTGTTGCGTTGAATAGACCAGCCGAGTAAGTACTTTACCTCCCCTAAATCTGTCATGGAGAACCGCTTCTTATTTGCGGATTTCAACTCACTGACGAGGGCTGGAGTGGGTGCAATGATCAAGAGATCGTCAAAGTACACTGTAATATAGCAGGTGACACCATCGATAGTGCGTATGAAGACACAGCTACTTTTGATGCGTTTATGGAATCCAAGGCTCACAAGGAAAACAGACGACTTTTGGTACCAGCCACGGGGAGCTTATTTCAACTCGTACAGACTCTTCAGGAGTTTGCGCACTAGATGCTCCTTACCCGGGATTTTGAATCCTTCCGGTTGAGCCATGTAGATTTCTTCCTCAAGAAAACTGTTAAGAAATGCCGTTTTGACATCCATTTGGTGAATCTCAAGATCGAGCAGGGCTGCGACTGTGAGGAGTAGTCTGAGTACTTTCATCCTGATAACAGGGGAAAAGACCTCGTTATAATCAATGGCATGCTGCCGAAGGAAACCTTTGATCGCTAGCCATGCTTTGAAGCGGTCAGTCTCGCCTGCTCCACTATACTTGACAATAAATACCCAGCGGCTCGTGAGAATCTTTCGTCCCCGAGGAGGGGGTACTAGTGTCCACGTTTCATTGTCCATGAAATACTTGTATTCAGACTTAGCTGCGGTTTTCCGCTGAATAGCGTGAGAAGATCGTATTGTTTCTCGATACATAGTGGGTTCAGACACATAGCGAATAGCTAGTAGTGTGTACAGTAAGTTTCGCTGTTGGTCCTGTTCTTGCCTGTCTCCGCAGAATCTAGGATTGCATCCACTGCATCGATACGGGGTCGCCTGCGGACAGGAGAGCAGGGCGAGTCGTGTACTGGCTCCGTTCGAAATGAGTATTGGATTGCGGTTTGGTCAAGCGCAATCCCGAAGTGCAGGGAGTTGGCGCTGAGTCGCAGGATCCGCAGTAGCTGCCGGTGTAGGCAAAGGTACAGACGCAAGATGGTTCGTTTGCTCGTGATGTGAGGACTCAGGTGTAGGTGTCTGGTCAGCTAGAGGGGGAAATTCGTCCTCTTTGAAGATAGCGTCACGACTGTACACAATGACATGTGTGTTGATATCCATCAAGCGATACCCTTTCTTAGGATCTGGTATGCCAAGATAATGCACAACCGTGCTCGGGCATCCAGCTTGTCTCGGTATTGCTCCGTGATGTGGACGTATGCACTGCGTCCGAACATTTTAATGTAGTTCAAGGACGGGATACGATTGTACCACAATTCATACGGTGTACGCCCATCCGTCTTGGAACTTTGGCGTCATATTGATCCGTGCGGTGCATTACTCACGCACCCGGCCTAAAACGGCTTGGAAAGTTTTACCGTCCAGTAGCAAAGCGCGATCACGTTCCACAATTGTACACATGCGGCGTTCAGCCACTCCATTCTGCTGAGGTGTGTACGCATTGGTAAACTGGGCATGAGTTCCATACTTTTTAAAGATCAAGCGACCGAGCTTTTCATACTCTTTTGCATTGTCAGCCTGTAGCACTCGGATTTCTTCGTCGTCGATGCGCCGCCGACGCCATTAAAGTTTGTTGACATCTTTTCTGATATTCAAAGCTTTCTTCCAGAAGCATTCGACATTCGTACAGGTCGCTACGAGCTTTGATCGGGTAGGTAAACATGAATCGAGAGAAGTCATCGATAAATATCAAGAAGTAACAGCAACCAGTAAGGCTAGGTACAGGAAGTGGACCACAAATGTCTGTATGAATTTTCCCTAGGAGAGATTTGGCACGTTCAGCAATTCTACTAGAATATAATGGGGAGCAGTGAGACTTCGCTAACGTGCATGCAACGCAGAAAAAATATGCCGTTGGAGCTACACACGCAGATCCATCCAGTCCATGAATGGCTTGGCTCCTCTATAGGCCATGCAAGACGCGAGCGTTAGCATCGCCAAAACGTTTGTGCAAAAGCAGAAAAGATCGTTGCTTACCTGAGGCAACTAGCGCCGTTGGGGTTGCCATAGGTTTGGCTTGGAACTGATACAGGTCCGTGCTGGTGGCCATAGGCGCCTTGATTCTGAAGCGCTGGTCGGTCTGCACGGCGCACTGCTTGCGGTTGAAGTTGAAGCGGAAGTCACGCTTCACTGCCGCAGGGACAGACAAGAGGCTGAAGTGCAATTACGGTCCGCACAGCAAACCGTGAAGGGTGAGCGTCTTCAACTTGCCTTTGAAGTCAATGACTTCCAGTTCAACACGGCCAATTCCTTCAATTGGGATTTGATTCTTCCCGCCAACCGTGATGGAGCCACCGCTGGTGGTGATATCAGTGAACCACTGGGGGTTCGTGCGTCACATGACGCGTATACCCGGAGTCGACAGTTCATGTGGGGTCCAGCATGACGTTGGCTTGAGCCGTGAGGCTGACGGGAGGGTTGACTATAGTGGCGACAACGATTAGTCCGACATCACGGCGTTCTTGACGAAACACCTTGCGGTTACTACCACGTTCGTCGTCCTCGTCCTCGTCCTCATCGTCGGAGTCGGAGTCGAGGGGGCGGTTCCGGGCTCGTTCTTGATCACGGTGCTTGCCACGCTTAGCGGCATCGCCCCCCCCCCCCCCCCCTGTTGCGCTTATCACGACGGTTGGAGTTGCCGCGATCATTGCGTCCACGGTTCCAGGTCTTGTTGTTGTTGCGGTATGAATGGTTTATTTTCGCGTTTCCTCCTTTGAACACGAAATTCGCAGGGAGTATCGTGTCAGCCTTGACACGGTCGCGCAGATCTTTTTGCAGACCGCCGAACTGTCGGATAGTGTGGCGCGGGCGATCACAATACGAGCAGACATTGTCAGTATCAGGGCCTGGGGTTCGGGGCGTATGTGCCGCAGTGACGAGAGCACGCTCATTCTTGGTTTCCGTCGTCTCCGGCGTTCCCTTGGATAGCGTGTAGCGCTCTTGGGCCTGGATGTCGCGAACCTTTCCTTCAATGCTCTGTTCAGGTCTTCGCAGGGATGTACTTCCGTCGACCCTTCCAAATACAGAGGTCATTCTTCCAAGATTTGGGCATGGAATGGAACAGATACATAGACTTCTGTCTTTCCGTCATCACTGATTCGGTGGCTCATCCGAGGCTTTCATCGCATTCTCCAGCTTGAGGAAGAACTCAGTGAGATCCGAGCCTTCTATGTATTTGATCTCCATCAAGCAGTGCTGGATGAAGTAGGGGTCGCCGTGAAAGGCTGCGCCCTCATACGTTTGACAGATGAATTTATATATATCGTATGAGGTCGTGAGAATCTTGACCAGTCGGAAGTGAGTGTTGTCCATCGTCTTCATCAGGGAAGATTTGGTCATAACTTCCTGGCGGCGTGGCTCACGTTGGTTGAGAGGTTGGGGCGTCTCTTAGAAGCCATGCTTGCGGTCCGTGGCGGCCTGGCGGCGATTGAATGGGCGGATAGCGGGCAGATCCTTGCGCTTGATCGGCGTGCCGGAGTCATCTCCTGAGTCTTTGCCAGACCCGAAGGGTGGCTTAAGTTCTTTATCGCTTCCTTCAAAGTCCAACGGCATCAGAGTCGACATGAGCCTTTTAGGCTGGCTTGCGCTTAGGCGAGTCGTTGACGTTGGACATGTCGCTCTCGTTCTCTTCAGCTTCTTCCTCGGAAACGCCATCGTAGTCGGGCTTCTTGACGAATCCGAGAAGATGCTTTCCGCCGAGGGCTGAGCACTCGCGGGCCCCCACACGTCAAAGTTCTCGGCACCGACGAGGCGCGGTAAGTCGTCCCTTGAGGCTTAACTTGAGCTCATAACCTGTTGAAGGTAATAGCTGGATAAAGAAGCGAAGGGTGGGAAGGAGAAAGTCAAAGACGAAGTGAGGTATATTGAGTAGGGAGATCTCCTGCAGACGGCAGGAGATGGCTGGTGTTGAAGGCAATCATGGTTTTAGGTATGGATTTCAGTACTATATAGAAAATACCATCCTTAACACCTCAAAGGGGGTCTAATAACTGGTCATCAGCCAGTACAGGCTGATTGGTACATAGTTTAATAATACAAAGGAGGCTACTTCAACAGTTTATCACCCTGCGCCCCGTTCTGGCAGTCGAACAGTGAGGACCCGTACAGTGAGTACAGGAAACGACCAGGGTTTACCTGCAGCAAATTGCCGGAACGCCTACAAGGCGGGCACTGTTTGGTCAGCTACGCGGTTCCGGAAGGTCCCCCTGAGAAATTCGCGGAAACAGGTACAACTCTAAGCAAGGGGTAGGTAAGTAGTGGCATTCGGTCCGACGTGACCCACTGACCTCTGACCTCAAAACGACTCATGCTACAGGAGATATTTTTTTCAACGACCTGGTCATGAACATATTTCGGCGCTACATTTCGTAGAGATCAAGCATGGTCTTAAGCACCCTGAGAAGTATATGTCCATATGAGTCTCGCAGTTGCATTTGAGATTGCGGCGTTCGTATTTTTCGAAATCACCACACTTTCCGCTCTCACTGAGACCGTTATACCGTGTTAAAACGCCATATAAGTGTCAAGGAAAGGAGGGGGTGTTCAGTAATCATGGCACACGAGACCTGAGGTCGGAATTAAATATGGCAATAATTGGGTATTCCAATAAAACAATATGCATTATTTGATTTGGCCGACTCCAATACAATTTCATATTGAGTCATTATTGGCAATAAAATGGCAAAAGTAAACCTGGAAAGTAAGGCAGCAGTAGCTTATTTTTTCCCTCTTTTGAGCCCCACCACACGATGGTGCCATTTGTTAGAGCCGATGACATCAGCAATGAAGTATTCCCCACCACTTCACGTCACCAAAGATCCGTTGGCTGACAGCGCATCGATCCAGGGGTGACGACCTACAAGCCTTTGAAAGCTCACAACTTCATCTACAATAGTCGCCAACAAGCAAATCACTTATTTTCTTCACTCCACTTGGCCAAGGCCTATTTTTGCAGCCTGTGCTGCCTTGATCGAAGACAAATTACGGGCTTCGGATACTCCTACCTGCTTACCCACCTGGCTGGGCAGCATACGGGCTACGAGGATCAGTGCGCGGCATCTGTCTCCAGCGCCAGCCGTTCCCTGTAGTCGTTTGGCTTCATGTGTGATAAATCAAGCTATCTATTCCAGCGGATCCGGAGTATAATTGAGCGGGACGTGCCCATCCAGCAGGTTGAAGATGTACTCACGCGAGCCAAGAGCAAGTTGAGGTCTATGACAGTCAAGGCCGTCAAGAAAAGCACTGTCATCGCGGTCGGTCTCAATCTCAAGAAGGAGTTCGGAACGCCCTCCGACCTGATGTTCGACGGCTGGAATCATACTGCTGTGCATTACATCCGCGTCTGCGCTGTTTACGAGGCAGATGGCTAGTTGCGCGTTCCCCTACTGGCCTTACCCTGTCTCACCGATGACAACCAGATGGCTGATGCTCATGTTCATCTATTTGATAATGTTCTTGAGTGTACAACAAAATCAAGGACGTGGTAGGGTTTCTGGTAGGTGAGACTACAGTACAAACAAGTGTATTGCGAACAAGATGGATAATCCGCATGGTCGACTGTGCTAGCTACCGGTCGACTTGGCTGTCAACAAGTCTTGCCGCCGTATAATACGCTTTTGGAAAAGGTGAGTACCCTCATAGCGGCGCTACGTCAAGCGAATCATTTGGAGATCTCGAGAAGCAAACCGGATTCTTGCCTGTCAAGCGCCACGTCACCCGTTGGTCTTCAAACTTTACGATTGTGCAGCGCTACATTTGGATTCGAACTGAGATCAAGAAGGTAGAGACCGTGGAGGAACTGAATCTGAATGGCAACAAGCACAGCAAGCTGACTGTACTATTCGAGCATCTGGAGAAGTTCGAAAGTATCTGTAAGCGGTTGCAGCGCGACCACACTGATATAGCAGATGTCCACCGATGTTTGGTGCCGTTGTGGTGGAGTATCCAGGAATGGCGGAACATTTGAGGGCAGCAGCGAGTATCGTCCACACTTCTGCGTTTGAATCTGGCATTGTCCATTCGACCTCGGAGTGCGAACTACTCTCGGTGGAGGCTGCGGCTTTAAAGCGCGTTAAGAATGGATCGATGTCTGGGACGAAGCGCAAAGAGAGAGATAAGAAGGTTACGGGCAGTGACGGGTCCGACTTTGAGGGACCTAACCTCATCACGGTCGAGTTTATCTACGAGAAGAAATCCAACGTGACTGGCGACGCGTATTAATTCGTTGGCTGGGTTGGTTTCCCGCGACCATCGTGGCAACTGGCAGCCAATTTGCAACAACAACAAAACATCGGTAATTTTTGAGCTGGAGGAGCTGGGCACTGTGTGGTCTTTCGATCGACGAGCCTTCATACCAACACGACTGCCTACCGGGACAACCGGAAGAGGAAGAACAGGTCGACGAGAATTGATAAAGTCAATGTAAATTGCGGCAATATTTACTATTGATGTGGCATAAAGTGCCGTTTTATTAGCGAGATGACTGCTGGACAATACAATTTAACACTGCATTGGCGGAATTCTACGTCGTACTCAATGTTACTATCGAACCATCTAAAATTATCGAGATAAGCGGAATTGAAGTCCGCTCATCGTATTCGCTACTTAAGTGGAGTTTAAAAAAAAAACTGCGGTTGGCATTTTCAAAAATTTGAACGAAGTGTATCGGCAGCGTCAACGATCTCACCTTCCATTCGTGAACTCAACGCTAACAATGCAGGATCTTGAAAAGCTTAAACATCCGCACGCCCCAGCACCCTGGCCCGGATCACCTTGCCCCAGATGAACCTGCACTCAACTCACCACATGGGGTACGGCAACTGTACAACGGAGCGAGCCAGAGCGCGCAGTGGTTGCACGTAACGCCGTCGTCGAAACGGAAGACTGTAGCGTGTACTTAAGAGAATAAAAAGTCCTGCCGCGAATGAGAGCGATTCCAGGTACAGGGAAGAGAGCGACGACGGTGGAGACGAAGAATTCCCTCCTGATTCTGACATCACTGACAACAACGAAGAGCCTTTGACTGCAGAGGGGCAAAGCGAAAAAGGAGAGGAGGTTTTAAGTATCTATTTGATGAACCCCGGTCTACGGGCCCTGTCACGGAGACCATTCAAGCTGATATGTGGAGAACCGCTGCGAAGAGGGAAAGGCTAAAAGGCTGGAATCGCTGCTGTACTCGCTGTCGCAGATGTCGAAGTCGGAGAGGATGATAAGCTTGCACACTCTGCTCGCGGTACTCATGGTGGCGCCCACGGCGCAGCGTGAACGCGGACAAGGCTTGCGAGAGAAATTTCACTATTTCATTTATGGGCCAGGTGTGCAGGCCTTATGTCGCCCTCTGTTATGGAGTGGCGCCGCTGACTATTCAGCGCTACAAGACATGCATTCGCGAGGGAAACATTGTATCGCTAGTCGCGGCAACAAGCTCAACAAGCATGCGTGTAAGGGGATATCGTCTGGCTACTTAAGGGGTTCAAGGAGTTTGTGGAAGAGGTAGGCGAAGTGGTGCCAGTGCGAGTGCGGATGCAGAAGAAGACTGACGGTAGTGCTCAAAATACTGCAGTATGAGCTGTACACACTCTTACTAGCCCCTTTCGCGTGGGGTTCTATCTACGACGAAATGCACAAGTTCGTCGAGTCCACCCTGACGGTGCGAGAGCCTGTGCGCTCAACGATGAGAAAGCTACTTACGCTTCAGTGCCCCACGATCCGTATCCAGTTTCACCTCGCATCAACGTGCATGGTATTTGCGCGATTTATCACGCTGGAACGCGGAGCGGCATTACGACGGAAAAGACGGAGGTTATCGGTCGCCACACAGAATTTCCACGACGTGTGCGGTAAGTTTGTATCCGACCGTTAGTAATATTTAGTCTGACTTGGGTAACTAACGGTGGATGTTGGTAACATTGTGATTGGCAACCCCCCCAGAGTACAAGAAGGACAAGACGTCTGCTGAAGATGATCATGCCGCCGTCGTGATGAACTTTCACGGAATCTCACGCTTCCCAGTGTTGCCGAATACGCCATCTCAATGGTACTTTGCACCCTGATATCTGTGAGTTGCTTCGGGGTCTACTACGAGAACGAGGATGTGCAAACAAACTGCCTGTATGATGAAATGACGAGCGGCAAGGCAGAGATCAGGTCAACTCTACACTGAACGACTTCATCAAGACTAAGATTGTTCCGCAGGGTAAGAAACTGTAGGCTGTGTGTGCAGACAATTGTTACGGGCAGAACAAAAGCAACTTTATGATCAAGTTTCTGCTTGCGCAGGTGGATATGGGTGCTCTGGATCGCGTGTACTACAATGAAGTTTTGTCAAGGGACACACCAAAATCTCATGCGACCGTGGGTTTGGTCACATCTGCAAGCACCTGGCTTCTGCCGACTGCTGGACAATGGACAATGGCCCATATTGTTGACGCCGTCAACGCAGCTTCATCTAACTCTATCGCCGTTCTCGCGTCACGAGGGAACGACCAGTTTAAGACGTACAAGGAAGCTTCGACTGAGCTGTACAAAAGGCTGGACGGCATCTAGCAATTTTAGATATTTGCCGTCGCCAGTGACAATCCAGGCATTATGTCGTGCAGTAAGGACCCTAATTCAGTTGCGGAGCAGAAGAACCTGCGCCGAAGATCGACGGTTTTCTCACGCCAATGGAAAAGTGATTCGGATGCTGGCGGATCAGAGAATATGCCCCCCACCCAACACGGAGAAGGTGGCACAGATGTATCAGTCGATTCGTCGCTACGTGTCTGCCGAATTCCAGAACGATCCGCTGTTCGCGAAGCCGATCGTGCAGGATGTGGGGCCCGCGAAGGGCACAATACAAGCGCGCCGTGCACCGCGCTGCAATAGCCGTCATTGCGAAGAAAAATTGAGATCGGCGTGGAAGGACCGATCCTGCTGCAACCGCGGACAAATCAGTGCTTACACAGAAGAAGAGGGCGGCTAGAAGTAGAGGCAAGAAGGGACCAACACCGACCAAGTAGCACAAGGCATCAGCATCGGAGTCCCAAGCAGAGTAGGCGGTAAAGCAAATGAAGGCGGACGCACGATGCTAGTCGTAGTTCACTATTTGATGCGTATATCCAAGGGTTAATAAAAATGTTACTTATGATAAAACGTAAAAAAATTGAAAAAGAAATTTCAAATATACCCTTGGTGATTGAAACCACTACTTCAAACTACATTTTTGACTGTCTTATACTTCGGATTAGCTGGAAATAATGTCATTATCGGGTTCATCAGACCTTTTACGCTTAGACATCGAAACAAAACGAATTTGCGTGTCAAACAGGGAGACAGGTTTCCCCGCAGCTTCGATCTCGCGATCATATGGCTGGGAAAGGGCTTAAAAGAAACAGGATATACTCCTGCTCTTCTTTCTAATGATATGCTTAAAATACGATTCTTACTAGCTTTCTTACGTTTGACGAAGTCTCATATGTCGGGTCACTATTGAAACATACAGAAACCGTTGAATTAGATTCGTCCAATACTGCGACATGCGACAGAGTACTCTGCGCATCCAAATCGGTGAAATGGGTCCCTCTAGCGCGTTCTCCTTCTACAGCTCGATAGGCCCGTGTTTCGGGCGTCGAGCAACACCACCAAAAGCGTAAGTCAGCCCAGTTCATACATTAGCCAAGTTTCGCTTTCCGATTATCGTTATCGTATACCGGTACTGCAGCGGGGCTGCGTAGCGTAGTGCATCAGAGGAAGACGCGTGACTCCCCGAGTCTTAGCTGTGGTTATCCTACCCCTTAAGGGCTCCGCAGAGGCTTAGATCACTCTAGTTATACCACTAGAGACTCAAAGAGTCAGTATTCCGAAACCTAGGGTAATACTCTCTTTGATGCTAAAACTGAACTGTTATTTGTTTGCTTATCTGCAGCAAAGCCACCTGTGGTGCAAATGTATGACTCTAACTATCTACTATAGCTTGACCTAGTCAAATGCATATCGAGTGGCCCTGTGGCCACGTACTGAAATCCCGTGAATCCAGTCGTACCAACTACCACTTACTACAAGTTGACACGTAGCACGGCTAAACTCATGTTACCTTCGTGTAACCCCGTTACATTCTCCTCCACTAAACTGTGGACACACCGTATCCATGAGGGTCTGATTGTGTTAATCGCAAAAGACCGGAACCTTCCGCTCCAAGAACGTTTCACTGTTCGTTCCGCATCGAGTGTTCACACTCAGATGTCAACAGCCAACAGGTCTTTTGACCTTCCTCGTTCGCCTCTCGAAAACAGCCCTCGCCGCGGGCTAGCCCCTCTGTGTCTCCGACACCTTCGTTATCTTCGTCATCCCGTACGGGAGAGGTCTCTGACCGTGCGCCACCCGCACCCTCTCGGCTCTCGGTGCGAGAGTATCACTCATCGCCAAGCGCCGATACGGTCAAAAGATCATGCGTGGAGGCGGCGAAGCCGCTGGAGGCAGTGCCCCCGTACGCTTTGCGCGAGACGCCCTCCTTGGCGACCTTAAGGAAGGTGACGAGGAGGTGAGTCCATGACCGGTAGTAGCCCTTTCCGCTCGCCGAGCCCGTGCCGCCAACTGCGCGCTCCGAATCTTTTCGAGTTCTCGACTCGACGAGTCCTGCGCAATGCGCCTCCGCTTCCCTGGCAAGGAACAGAAGATGATCCCAGGGGATCTGGTGTCGTCACCCATCCTTTGGACGAAGTCAGGAGCAACAGCTTGCGGCTGATCCGCAGCTCCCACGCTCGAGGCGGCCTATGGCTCGGCCATTGCTTACCCCGTCACGTCGTGACTATGGCTTTGAGCCTCGCGATCCCAGCGAGGTGGCTTGTCGAACAGCATCGGAGTTGCTTAACACATATGTTATTGGACCGGCTGCCGCAACACCCGACGAGCTCGCCGCGCGAGAGTCTCTCATAGAGAGATACTTGACCCCTCAAGTGACTACTCAGCGCGAGTATCGTGAGCACGGCAAGTTCAAGCTCGGCACGGCTTACCCAGTCGTGCTCCTGTCAGGAGGGACGTCTTGGGAAGACGATTGACAGTTCCAAAGTTGGGTGGAACGAGCTCGCAAGCTCCTGATCGCGTCGATCGAAAGCGTCCACGACGTCAGGACAATGTTGGCGGAGGGGAACCTCGTACTTCCAAGAGTTCCGTGAGTGAGGATAACCCCTCCACTTCTCAAGATATTGGGTACGACCCTGGCGACGACGACGCGCCACTAAGCGCTCCACATGATAGTGGGACGTTCCTTCCTCATCGGGGAACGGCTGTGGAGGTCGATGACTGGCTGGATCCTCGCGCTGCGAGTCGCAGTGATCTTCTAGCGGTTGAAAGGCGGGTGCAGACCCTGTTAGACTCGCTGCAGGGGGCGACGAGTCACCGTGACCGTCTCACTGACGAGATCGATGCTGCATATCTTCGGGTCGACTGATTTCAGTCTCCTGTCTCGGTTGCCAACCTCCTGGAGCTCCTGGAGCAGTCCTCTGCTCGTCGTTTCGAAGCGTTGGACCGTTTGCTCGCTGCGCTACGTGGTCAGTTGGACCTCCTCGTGCGCCTCCAGCGCTTTGGCCAGCCACCGGCTGTTGCACCAAAGCCTCCGCGCTCACCCGATCCGGGTCTCAATATGGCTTAAGGAAGCCTACGTAAACACGGAGTGTGTACGCATCTTCTTCGGAAGATTGAACGCTTACGCAAGGCCCTCCTGGCCACGACCTAAAACGTCTCATGAAGCGTGGGCGCAACTTGGTCTTAAAGACCACAGACACTGCAGGTGTAGGTAGGTTTTTAGCGTTTAATAAAACTTTGTCACCGACTTTAAACACTTCAATGTTGCTTCTGCCCTTTGTATCAGCCTGTTCCTTCTGAACATCTTGGCTTTCAGCCATCACATCGCGTACTTGTCGTAAGACGCTTAAACGCGTAGACACGAACGTGTCAATTTGCTTGCGAACTGAAGCTGGGCTGATATAGGCTAGCCTATCGGCTATCACTCCCCCACTAAGCCCAGAACCACGGAGTGGTGGCGTCAGCGGGACGCGAGGGTGTGTGAGACCGTTTAAATATAACGGGGTGAAGCCTGTCGAGGCATGCACCGCATTGTTCAATGCAAACTCAACAAACTGGGAGTATGGCGCACAGACACTCCGAAGCATGTCTTTGACAACGGATTCACGCGTTCCGTCTGACATCGGTCTGCGGATGGTCCGCCGTGGAGATGTCGAGTCGAGTGCCGAGCATCTTAAAGACTGACGTCCAAAACTTACCCGTGAAACGAGGATCTCGATCCGAGACAATTGCCTCAGGCAGACCATGCTGTCGAAAGACACGATCCATGAACAGCGTGGCTGTTCCTTCTCCATCGATGGAGTCCGACACCGCCGCTAAATGAACCATCTTGCTCAATCGGTCGACAAAGACCACGATGCCCGTGTTGCCCGCCGCATCCCGTGGCAGGCCGAACACAAAGTTTATACGCATGGATTGCCAACACCCCGTGGGTACAGGCAAGCTGGACAGCGGCGCAGCCGAGTGTGGTGAGGGTTTAACCCGTTGACACGTCTCACATCTGCGTACATACGTACTGACCCACTTGTAAAGCTTCGGCCACCAGTAACGGGAGCTCACCGAGCTGTAGGTCTTTTCTCGGCCGAGATGACCGCCAAGGGTGGGGTATCATGTGCCTCATAAAGGATATGATACTTGAGATCCTCTTCGTGAGGAACACGACACGTGGGGTGTCTTTTGGGCCAGTACCGTAGTATAATAGGCCATCATCGAGAGTGTATCGATGTAGCCTCGCGCGCAACCGCGCTGACAGCTTATTGAGTTAGCAAACCCCGCGCTTCCTAGCGCATGTAGCAGAGCTACGCAGGACTCGTCACGCGCGTATGCAGCGCGGATCAAGTCTGTCACAGACGAAGTCACCGTCGTGACGTGAGCGATCTCATAGTCTGGCCTGCGTGATAACGCATCGGCCAGGACGTTCTGCCTGCCAGGCTTGTACTTCACCTCGACGTTGTACTCTGCTCAATGTGGCTCTCCATATCAGTCTTTCCGTGCTCCGCACGACTGTGAACGAATATACCATCAAGTATGTCTGAGCATACGCCCTGTGGGGCCGGAACAGCTGCGTCACAAGACGATTGAACGTCGCAAGCGCGTTCGACAGCCCTTGAGGCATTACTAGCCACTCCCAGAGCATACCGCTCGGAGTGCTGACCGCCGTAAGCGGAATATCGCTTGCTCGCGTGAGCAATTGATAGTATCCATCGACCAAGTCGAGGGCATTGTACACCGTACACCCCGTCATGTTGTTTTGGAGAACGTCCTTCCTAGGAATAGGCGTCTGCGCCGGAATGGTGGCCGCGCTATGCTGTTAAAGCGTAGATGATTCGCCACATGCCACGGCTTTCTAACCCAGATCGTAGGCGTGAGTGCGGTCACTTGCTCTCGCGCACCGTACCTGCCTCGTGCTTCGCACGGAACAACGCGTCAATGACGTCTCCTTGTTCCCGTGGCAAAGGCCACTGCATTGTCACGCAGTATTGGTTCCAGGAACCAGATCAACCTCATGACGTACACCTCGATCTGGAGGTAGCCTCGTGGGAGGTCGTTTCGAGGCCACGTCTTGATACTCCTTCACCAAAGGGTAGTACGGATCCGAGGGAACCTTGAGGATCGAGGATCCTGCCCGCGCATTCAGCGCCTTCGTGGTGTCCTCAAGGATTGCTTTATCCAAAAGCGACGACGAGTTTAACTCCTCCTCATGTCGTAGAATGACCAACTGGGCTAACTCACCGGCCTTCAAGGCGTCGCCGAACTCGGCCATGGACATCACGTCCAGCTCCAACGAAGCGTCCGCAGTGGCCATAGCCTCTAGACTGATGTCGCCATCGACGTCCCCTGTCACTCCGTTGACGAGTGTATATAGATGCTCGCTATCATCAGGTGTATCTTCACTTGTCATGCTAGACGCATCAGACGCTCTGCGTCTCATGGCTGACGCTTGGCGTCGTAGCCTTCTTCCCTCTGAGACTGTTTGCCTCGGAGGGTTCCAACAGTCACATCAGCTGCGTCTCCAGGTGCTTGCACCGTGTGGGTTTCACCCGAGGCTGGTATGTCTTGACCGATAACTGTCGCAGAGCTGCGATGCTCGCAGTCCCCACCCCGTGGATTACGTGCCACGTCACCTCCATCAGTGGGCCATCGGACTTGATGGCTCGGCCCACGGCGGGCCACACCACGAATGGCGTGTAGCGACAACTCGTCGTCGTGATGAGTGTCACTGGCGTGACCAAAGTCACCATGACGTCGGTCACCCAGCGGATTGCCTGCCGCTCCAGTTGCATCCTGAAGCCCGCGGCCTTAATACACCGGCATATTCCCGGCCACGCCACGCATGGCGTGTAACGACACATCGTCATCGGGACGAGTGTCATTGTCATGACACATGTCACCCGTGCCACTCAGCGGGTTTCCTGCCGCTCCAGTTACAGCCCACGAGCTCTGCTCGGGGTTCTTGTCGTCGACACCTTCAGTGTCTACAAGTTCGGATACTCCGATGTCCAGCACGTTGACCGACTCGGTCAAGTGCCCGCGCCGAATGCGCTTTTTCTTCCTAGCAGAGGTGGGTTCATGGCTCACCAAAACTCCACCAAAAGTAAAGCGCGTTGCGTGGCTCATGACGTTCCAGCCATGCCATGCCAAGGATGAGGTCGTACCTTGAAACCGGGTCCAGGACCAGACAGCGTTCCACGCTATCGAAGTCGAGAAATTTCACGCCCAGGTTCACAAGAACCTTAGGCACCGTGACACGGGTCCCGTCGCTAGGCGAACAGTGATGGTGTCACTCCTGCGCTCCCTGAGTGCCTCAGCGTATTGCTGACTTCCTTCCATCGTGGAGCGTCGAGCATAGTTGCCCGACGCTCCGGAATCGGTCAATATGATCCATGAGTTTTCAAAGTTATTCACCGTCGCCTCAACAACGAGCAAGCCCGGCTTGCATACACGTTCCGTGTTAGTGACTACAGCTCTCTCCGGGGTTGGGCCCTGTTGCCCTCCACCTTCATGAGGCTCAACAGAACTCAGTTCTTCTCCGGCAGGACGTCCCGCGCCTACTGAGTGTCGCCGTTTCCCCGCGACGAGCCGATGGCTTGGCTCGATGCAGAGCGAAGGCTCGTAGGAGCTTGACGCGACCTGCGTGACGGGCAGATTGACCTCAAATGGGTGGTGCTTCGGCAGATGAAGCACCGACGAACGCCCATACGCTGCTCGGCAGCGTGAAGCTCAGCTTCCTCATTTTCAGCGTAGCTGAGGTCCATAGGGACCGATCCGTCGGACGGAGTAGCGTTGGCAACGCCCCAGCCAAGTCGAGACGACTTGAAGTTGAACTCGGCGTTCAACGCCACTCTTATGGCCTCTTCAAAAGAGGAAGGGTGAGTGCGGAGACCCTCCATAAAGGCTGTCACAGTCACTGCCTCTGGTAGAGGATCGGCCGCCATGCCGGCGATCAGAGTTCGCAACTCCTGGACGAAGTCCACCAAGTTCTTCTTACCCTGGCGGGGGCTCAGAAAGCGTGACCTCACGCGGTACGCCTGACTAGGCGGGGCAAACACTTGCAAAAAAGCTGGGGTTTCAGCTCCTCCCAGCTCGGGAAGGCCGCATCCACCGACGTGCCGCACGTGACGGCCCATTTCTCGTGCTCGTCCACCGAGTTCGGAGATAGCTATCTCTACGCGCTGCTGCTCTGTCTTCAGCATGGCGGACATCGTAGCCATCTTGATTTATCTGACCCAGAACAGGATATTCTCCCACCCTTGCCCTCGAAGGTCTTGACGTTCACCATGAGCGGCTTAGCTCTGGGAGGTCCATCCGACGGCGGCCTGGGCGTCGTAGATGCCTCGGCCCGCCACCTTCTGTTAGATGTGCTCCAATGGATCATCTTCGTATCTAGAGAGCGCCTCCAGGCGTGCATTCACCATGTCGGGGCCTTGCGAAGCAAGATGAGCCATACTTTCCGGGACCAAGCAAGAACATCAGCTTTTTTAGACCATCCTGTAGGTTTGGTATAAGTGGGGAAATTGCTCCATCTTCAGAGAGGGATGGTCGTAAGGCAGGTGCAGGTGTAGAATTGACTACAAGTAATACCAAGTGCACTGGGGCTGCCGTAGCTTTAGCGTCCGAGGAAGACTTAGACTCAGATCTCTAGTGCCCCCAACATAAACTTCTGGCCCCCTTCGTGTGCCCATGTTCGACGACCACCGTTGTTCATGGAAATCACGAAGCAATGCGCCACGCCTGGGTTGCTCGTGGTACACGCCAAGTACATGCTGTCCTCCTGCTTCAAAAGCAGATTCCAAGCCATGCCAGCCCGACAAGTTCTCGTCGTATGACGACGCCTCCAACCGGATTCCCCAGCCCCCGGACACCAAGAAGTTGAAGAGCAGCTCTATCTCGGTGTTCTGATACCTTTGTTGACCATCGGATTGACGCCATGCAACTGCTGGGACTCGGCGACGAAGTCGTCCGTGAATTCGAAACCTCCTCCTTGCAACGCCATCAAGACCTTCACTGCTTCATACACGCACGTGTAGTCGTTGTTCTCCCCCAAACGGAGATCAACGAACGAGCTCCGGACGAAGGTCCAGTAGCTCAACTCGGGCTCCTCGACCCGCGCGTCCATGTAGTCGTCGCACACCTTCCTCAAGTCCCCCACGTTCTGGAGACGCGACTCCGGCAAGTACTGGTACCCCTTGGAACCCAGCCAGTAAAGCTTGTACCAGCGCTTCCCGTTGACCACCTTCGGGAAGGTAACGGCCTTCAACTCCTCTTGCTCCTGTATGGCGTCTCGTCCTCATCCGAGTCGTTCGAACCGAACACCAAGGACGCCTGCAAGCTCTCCAAGCGCTCTTCACCGGCCTCTTCTTCAATGCGAAGAAGACGAGCAACGGTCTTGGCAACGTGTTCACTTGGTCTGCCCCATGAAGCCGCTGGGATGACAGGGACGACCACAGGCTGATCGTTCGACGGCAACCCCTCATCACTTTCGTCCTCCGGCCCGCTATCCTCGTTCGCCAGCCCCCCAGCGCTCAAGGCAACTTGACCCTCGTCAACGCTGCTCGCCGGACCCGGTTCTGTGGATTTCTACTCCTCGGCACGACGTTTGGGTACTGAGTCGGCAGCAGTTGGCTCCGTCGCGGTACCCTTGGCCTCATTCATGGGTTCATCTGTATCGCCGGGCTTCTCCTCCATCATGTCGTCAAGGTCAGCGGGCTTCTCTTCCATCGACTCATCCTAATCCCCGGTCTTTGGATCCGCCGGATACGCAGGAGAAGATACCATTTCCTCGTCCGTCAAGTCGGGAGGCATCTCAACGAGGCTGGTCATATCGACCACGTGGCCAGGCCAACTTCATCCCGTCATTGGAGCGGCAAAGCTGTCAATCATCTCTTGCTTGATCGTGACCTCCTCGTGGCCCTCCATCTGCTCCCGCAACGTGAGCAGTCCGTCCGCCGTTCAGCCGTATCCACATCACCGTCT
Source organism: Phytophthora sp. 'mugwort' (assembly GCA_033558025.1). Lineage (NCBI taxonomy): Eukaryota > Oomycota > Peronosporomycetes > Peronosporales > Peronosporaceae > Phytophthora > Phytophthora sp. 'mugwort'. The sequence continues at coordinate 2,076,748 of JAUCEF010000017.1, read as the reverse complement.
CAATCGAGACGGTGTAGCACCAGGTCCTCACGTGCAGCGGCTCAAGGCCCCCGCGTCCAGCATCCCCACCCCGGGAACTACCTTCGCCTTCGTCGCCGCGCTGGCCTCCATAGCGCTCCCCCCTTCACTATACCACCAGGAGTCAGGCTGCATCGGCCCCGCTGTTCTTCGTCGCTCTAAGATTCTCCACCGCCCTCTGCCATCGCTCCAGCAGCCCCCCCCCCTCGCCAGTGCCATCAGCCTTAGTTGCGCATCGCCGCTCAACACCCCACGGACAGCGAAGTGATGACAGTTCGCTGCCTGGGCTCCACGGACGCCGTTGGTAAAGCCGCCTTCGGACCACGTGAACTCGATGTCGCTATCACCTGGACTACAACATCAAGTCAGTGAGGCAAGCACACACACACACACACCTCTGCAGCACAAGATTACAGGAAATACGTACTTACCGCCGAAACTCCGCTTAAGTCCGATTCGAATTGCGCGACCACCTATCCAGACCTCCTATCCTATATAACCTGCATATTTCTGACACCTCAGCAACTATATACTCGGAAGACCCAAAACAGGCATTTGACATGTCGCAATTGATTTTGGTGGTCCACACAATATTGTGTGGTGCACACCAAACCTTCCTACTTTGAAAACCTGCATAGTTTTCGGTCCATAATTTAACGGGGAACAATAAAAAAAGCAATTATTTCACCAGAAAGCCATGATGTTCATACAATGGAGGTAGGTACAAATCAACCAGTTTTCCGATAGCAGTGGCGTCAATCTCCCGCACAGAAACAGGAAATTCAACCATGGGTTGGGGAAATGCTATAAGCTGGGTTGATTCGACAATCGTCCTCTCATGACCTATTTGCGTGAAGAAGCCCGTGGGTTGCCGAATTGTACACGATTTTCGGACAATGAATAATCACATAGTTCGGCGAACGCTACATCTGCCACTAAACGACATCGTTTTCGAGAAAATGGAAGGATCTTATTGGTAAATTTGCATCGATATTTTCAGTGGCTACTATCAATTTCGCATGCGTGATACCGCCATCAAGTAGACAGCCTTTCAAACGACGGATGGCTCATTGAATACCTGGTGATCACGATGGGACTATCAAATGCACCCGCAACATTTAACGATGGGGTTCGCAGGTTGTTGAAAGACTTAGCTGACTTCTGCCTCTCATACTTTGATGATATTTACATCTTCACGCGTGGGTAAAGTATTGATCCCCATCTCGATGCGCTGAGCCGTAAGTCGATCCGAAAAGAATGCATTCTACGTGAAACTGAGTAAGTATGTTTTTTTGCTCTGGCGAGATACCTTGTTTGGGAGACAGAATGCAGTAGAATTGACCCGAACAAGGATAGAGTGCTCCGGGACTGGCCACGTCCCACACCAAAGATTAAATTCCAGTCCTTCTGGGGACAGCAACCTATGTTCAACGCTTCTGTGAAGGGTTTGCTCGTGATGCAGGCTCTCTGTTCGAGATGCTCAATACCGAAGACAATCCTCAACGAAAGGCAAAACTAGTGTGGGCTGATGAGCTGGTAGACCACTTCAAAAACGACTTAATGAACTGATTTCAGCTACTCCTGTGCTTTTAGCAATTGCCGATTTTGCTAACCTTTTTTATCTACGGATGGATGCAAGTGATTTTGCTACCGGGGCAGTTTTTTTTTATCAAATGGGAGAGTATTATGGCAACTGGTCGAGAGTTCTGTAGCATTCCAAGGGGGACAATACAAAAGTGCAGAAATAAGTATTCTATCATAGAGAAATAATTGCTGGTGATATGTTTGGCATGCGCGTTTGGCGAGTCTACTTGCTAGATAATCTCTTTATCGTAGAAACAGACCACAAGTCACTAGAAAGTAGAAGTAGAGGCAGACTATTCTATTTGGTCAGTTTATCGACGACTAGATGTCTGGTTGATCTTGAGTCTGGCTAGCAACGCCGGTTCCGAGTTTCGGTCCGGTGGTCGCACGGGACTTGTCCCTTTCGGTGACTTATCTTTGGGCCGACTCTCCAGTGTTTGTTGGCACAACAGGAGTCGAGTTCCGTTTAATATCTTTTCTGGCCGCCGCTTCGTGATCGGCGTTAGCTGCCGTATACCTGTCTCCCTGAATTCTAGCACACTTCCTTCGATCCTGTTCCGTTGGATCCATAAGCTGGTAATGCAGACACTGCATGGGATTCTACACATTCGCTTCCACTCCTTTGTACATGCTGCTTCCTCGTCCGGATGCTCTGTCCTCAATCGGGTCAGGACTGCTGCGCGACAGCCCGGGTGCACTCCTTTTGGCGCGGTATTGCTGAAATCGAGCCATGCTGCCCAGTTCCCATTGTTCTTCTGGCCAGTAGCAGATTAGTTACCACATGCCATTGTGCAAGGGCATGCCCACATAATGTACCCCAGCGTTTCTTTCGTCCCTTGACAACAAAGTAACGTTTTACAACTGTTTTCGTCCGATCTGCCGTCGTAGTACAGGTTGAGTTGCATCAGTGCCACTCTGTAACACACCCAGCCTTGGTACCCCGTGAGGATGTTGTTGTGCGCCCACAATTTCTGGGGCGTCTGCTGCAAGGCTGCTGCCTGGCACGCGCTGCTGTTGACTAGCGAAATCTCTTCTCTTCTATATCTTCAGAATGCCAGTTTCTTGAGTGCTGCCGTCACATGCTTGTTTGCGATTGTATCAGGCACGCTCCAAGGGAAGCCATGCAGCCTCGGGTGAGCCTTGAATACGATGCTCCCTTCGTGTTCATACCTTCACAGTATCTGGATGTCCGCCGACATGGCTGAGTCCGCTTCGTCCGTGTTTCCGATATGCCAATGTATCCCATTCGGCTTCTGCTTCATCTCAAATGCTGCTTGGTCCGTTCCTGCTCGGGTCAAAACATGACTCCGTGTATTCGGTTGCCCCTTATTTTCGTCCAGGTATAGTCATTTTGCGGTTGCGTCGGAAGCCGTAGCGAAGCTGTGGTTCCCACTTGCAGTCGAACCCCTATGTCCATCGTCGGTGCGTTGCTAAGGATGGCTGGTCCTCATCTCCGCAGTTTAGCCTGTTGGTGGCTGCGATCTTCTTTGGTCGGTATTGTCGTGAATACTCATTTGCTCCTGTTCGCTGGATGTGAAGCTCCGCTAGTGTGCAATCCTTGCTCCTGTCGTACTTCTTGCAGGTGAACATCTTGCCAGTCTGGTCAACAATTTCGGTTGTCGTTCCAGTAATAGGTACGCAGAAGGTCGTCTCCTCTGGGGTCCTGTCGTGGGCCGGTGCTGGTAGCGTGTGCTGGGTTTCCGCTGTCCAAGTCCCGTTCTCCGTTCTGCTCATCGCTTCTTCCGCTAACCCCTGTAGCTGGGCTTCCCGTTTCCGCTGTCGGTTCTCCGAGATTTCCTGTGGAGCGTGACTACCTCCGATCAGTTGTCGGAGGTATTCCCTGGACCCCCTCGGCTGTCACCCTGTTTTCCGTCTCTGTCTTTTCGGGGCGACACCGCTTCTTCACACCGGTGAGTGGCATCTCTAAAGACCCATGCACTCCAGGCCACGTAGTATATACCGTGTCGCTGGATCAACCATTGTACCGTGTGCTTTGCTCGCTGAGTTTTACACGCGCTCTCCACAGAGGCTAGCCCGACTCCGCCTGCTTGCTTTGGTGTAAACAGCAATCCCGGATTCATCTTGTGGCGGCTCGCTTCCGTGCTAGTGGAGTGCGCCACACAAATTCCTTTTGCAGGTTGCGAATCTGACTGCGTGCCCATTGTGGCATCCCAAACGCTGCAGCAATGAAGATGACCGAAGGCAGCATAATTATGTTCAGGAGCAATACCCTGTTTTCCACGCTGATGGCCAGTTGGGTCACTATTGCCAGTCTTCTCTGGATGTTGCGAATTGGAGCCACCCAGTTCACATCGGTGAGCTGTCCGGTCCCGACCTGATACCCCATGTATCGGACGGTTTCCCCATGCTGGAGCATCGGGATACCGTGCATCTCTATTAGAGTGACTGCCGTGTTGAGCAAGATTGCCTTGCGTTTCGTCGGTGGTATTTGTAGGCCGGAGAGCTCTCCAAAGCGCTGCACGATGTTCATCATCCGCGGTACCTGGCAAGCTTTCTGAAGGAATACCGCGGAGTCGTCCACAAATGCTAAAAACTTGTGCGTCGCTCCTTTTCCTCCTGGCACTTGTATACCCCTGATTTTGTCGTCCTGCCTGATTGCAAGGCCTTAGTATCTCTGCAGTCAGCAGAAATAAGAGAGCGCAATGGGCATCCCTGCCGGATGCCTGAGAGCACCTCTTGGGGCTCTGAAAGTTCCCCAATGACGAGAAACCTCGCTGTTGTTTTGTTTTCGAATCATCTCGATGATCTCCGACGAGAATCCAAACCGTAAGAGGGGCAAAAACAAACATTCCCGAGCGACCGTATAGTACGCTTTCTGAAGTCGAGAAGCAAAATGACTTGACTCAGTGCCGCCGCCAGGTCCGGTTGCTATTTGGCAGTTGCTAACATCGCCAACATCATCATGACAGTCTTCATGAGTTGCGTGTCGTCGACAAACCCCTGCTGTGAGTCTCCGATAGGGATTTCCATGACGAGTTGTGCTCGCGTCGCAATCACTAGCGTAAAAATATATATTCCGTTTGAAGCAATGAGATAGGATGAAAGTCCATGGCATCGACGGAGTCCCCCTTTTTTTCAGCGGGATGATGAGAGCCTCTAGGGCGGAAGCAGGTGGATCCCCTCCCTTTAGCAACATTGCCGATCGCTACCATGGCTGGCACTAAGACAGCTTGTGCGGCTCTGAAGAAGTCATTGTTGAGACCATCCGGCCCCGCCATCTTGTGAGCTGCTATCGCACGTATCACTTCCTGTTTCGTGATCTCCGCCATAAGCTTTGCAATGTCGGGTTCCGTGAGTCTTCGTTCAGCCCGTATTGTCACGAATTCGTCGAACTTACGCTTTCGCTCCGCTGCGTGCACCGTATTATGGATCGTCCCTAAGATGGGCTGCCACTCCGTCTCAAATTTGGTCGCCAGCGTCATCCCTCTCGTGAACCCCGCTCCGTGGAGATGTTGGATGTCCGTGATATTTTGGTCGCGATCCCAGTTTGAGACCCACTTGAAATTCCAGCGTAGCTGATCCGTTGTTCTTTTAAGTCGTTGTCCTAGTCGTACCAAGTGCTCCACGCTCACTTCCTTCAGCGTGACCCCGAACAGGTCCTATATTATGAGGAGGTGCACTCTGTTTTGAGCATTGATGCGATGCTTGAACTCCTTGCGCCGTCATTGTTCGCGTTTTCCCAGTGGTCGAATGCAGTTAACACAGAGATGCGTCGTTTGGTCCCATGTCCTTACTGTCACCCCCCCCCCTCCCCCTACCGATGCCGGCTGCTGTTTAGTCAGCGAGCAATTCCTCCTGTGCTCGCTCCGGTTGTGCCGCCTTGATTGGATAGCAAATTCCCTGTTGCGATTCTGCTGATCGTTAGTCTACTGAGGACTCCCCAAATATGGCCGCACCTGTTGGTGGTCTGAGGGTACTGCCGGCTCCTCCACAACAACCCATTGTACCTTGTCTGTCCACGTTTGTGGCACATAGAGTCGTTCCAATGTGCTCGCAACTTCGTGACCCCAATATGTGAAGGACTCTGTTGGCTCAAATGTTTTTTCAACCTCGTCCTTGTGCCCTGCCTTGATACACGCATCTACTAACTGTTATTGTACCTGTAGTTGCTGTAGAGCCACGCTTTGTGTTCGTCCAGTTCGGTTGCCGCCTAATCTGTCCAGTGCTGGGCTTAGCGCACAAATGAAGTCTCCCGCCAGTATTTATTCCTGGTCGCTCTATGGCCACTGTTATATCTCCGCGTAAAATTGATCTCAGTCCTGATGGTCGTTAGGCGCGTAGATGTTAGCAATGTGCCTGCCCCCCATGGCTATCGCCAGAACCCTCTTCGACCATTGCGCTTTTTGCCAGGGGTACTTGTTCCGCCACGCTTGGATTTAACAAGGTAGCTACCCCCCCCCCGTCTTGCTCTCGTCGATACTCCAGTAGAAGAGCGGTGGTCCGTCCCGCTGGTGCTGCAGTCCCCATAAATCTTTTCAGTCCGCTCCGAGCTGGTTGGCTTCATCTGTGGAGCTGACATGCGTTTCCTGAATAAAAAAGCCACATCCGTGGTCGCGCTTTAGTGGTGTTCGCCACCAAGCACCCATCCACTTCATTCTTTTTTTCCGCTGCAAATCCTCGTACATTTTGCGTTTCAAATATCCATGGACGGTGTCCCCGCATCCGCCTGTACCTCTTCTTTCTCCTTCCTTCCTCTTCCCGCATGTAAATATGACGTCCGTAGACGTCGCCTACAGTGTCATTTATCATGCCTTTTGATACTGCAGGTGGCTGCCCCTATCTGCCTTTAATACTGGCGGCTCCGCGCTCAAGTGCAGCGGAGAAGAAGCGAGCTACTGCATGCCAATCCACAGAGCGCCTGGACACTGAATAAGCCTGTCTGTACGCCTTCACGGTTTCCAGCGGTAGCAGGTGACGCGTCAGACGAGTCAATGGACCTGTATCCGCTTCGTCCTCCCGTCCAGTTAAGACCTGATTGCCTTCTCGTAGAGGAAGGCACACAGTAGGTGCTGCGCTAGCTGGTCCTTATGTCCAACATCGCAAGCCGTATCACATCGTCCTCACCATATCCGCGGTTTCGCAGCCGTACCCAGTCTTCCCGGTTATGAATTAGCGGTGCTAGGTTCTGGGGTACTGGCCGGAGGAGTTTTGCCTTCCATTCAGCTAGCCAACGGCGCGTGGGTTGGTCTTCTGTTCGACCCCGGTATGACACCAGATTATCATACAAATATTCCTTCCGCTAGCCTGCAGTCTAGACCTCGAGCACTTTTTCGCCTAGTGTTGCTAGCACTTCTTCCGGATATTGAAATCCTTGCCACATGCAGATGAGGTTGTGGGTTGTGCGGCTCTTGCTGCGCCGTAGCACTCCATTCCTCCGCTGTGCTGGCCGCTAGTGGGAAAGCCACCGTCGCCCGTGAAGGCCACAGACTGGCGAGCTTTTTCCACAGATCCGGCCCGACATCTCGTGATCCTTGTTGGTCCACTTGCATGGCTGAAGCGTTCCTGCCGTCCGCCTTAGCTGATTCCCGGTTGGTGCATGGTGCGCGAGCTTAGACTTCATGGTGAGCCGAATCCATTCTCCTTCAATAGGTGGCATTGTATGTGGTCGTTTGGGTGCTGTTGACTGGCTTCTCGTTGCTTTCCGCCCCGCGTTATTGGCGATTTGCGAGGTCTGGGAGGAGCTGGCTGGATTGATTGTATGATGAGTCCGAATCCTCCCCCCGATCTGATTGCTGGGATGTTTGCATCTCTAGTTCCTCTTGCTGAGCTCTGGCCGTTTCTTCCTGCCACTACCGGAGAATAGCTACTGGCAATTGGTACTTTTGCAGGATTCCGAGCACGTGCTCTGTTGTCTCGTCCGTCAGATCCATTCGCAGCAACGCCTCTCGTTCCGCTTGCGAGAGTTGAGAGACGGTCTTGACCAGAAACGCTAATATTTCTGCATAGCGGTGAGGTTCAGCGTGTTCTAGGATCAGGTAAATCTCACATTGTAGTTCATAAGGGATCGTCATGCCCGTTAGCTTGCTGCGTAGCTCCGCCACGTTGCTGTCCCATTGATTCACGTCCCATGCTTCCTGTGACGCCTGTCGCCCCTGGATGACCGGAGTATCCCGGTGACTCGCGCTGCCCCTACCGGCCCTGGTGGTTCGCTGGCCTGATCCGCCTTAGTTTCCGGCTGTCGCTGCTCATGTACGTGTTGTTCCCGTTTGTTAATGAACAACGAGTAATTCTCGCCCCAGTAGCGCAACACTAACGGATGTTGCTTGTTTCTAACTTTCGCCATTCGTGTCTGGGTTACACATCTCCCAAGTTGCAGCGAAATGTGTTGCCCTATTTCAAATGTTTGCCGACCGCGTGTTGTAGTACTTGGTCGGTACACCGAGCAGTACCACAAGTGCTTGTGATCTGTGTTATAGGCGAGCACGAAAATCTGTCGTTGTAGGAAGTTGGCCGCCATAGCCATCATCTCACTACAACCCCAGTTATAGCGAGGTATGATAGCTTCCCTATCCGACGAACACGCTGCGTATTCCTCCAAGTACCATTTGCATTGCTCGGTGGATTCATGAGCCTCCATGCCGTCCCATGCATGCTGAACGTTGATAAGCGTGGTCTTTCTGGCGAAGTGGTCGAATTTTGCTCCAGTAAGTGTAGCTGCCAGTCCATCGGATTCCCCGTTTGAGACACGATGTGATTGCCTCCAGTTGTCCGATTTTCACTACGAGATCGTCGTCTGCTAGCGCCTGTGCTATTGCCATGCAGTTGCAAGTTGACGGTGTGTTGACCTGTCACAGTCCCAGACTGTTCCCGATTGCCGCCAAGTCGCTCAGTTCTGCCCCCGTGTAGTCTATTGGGGGATCCATGCGTCCCCGGTTCGTGCCTGGTGTTCCCACCGCTTGAGCCGACGCTTTCCGTTCGCGCTGCTTGAGGCCGACCATTGCGGTGTCGAATGTAGTTTCGGCGGTTTTGCCTGCCAAGGCATGGAGTCTTGGCCATTTCCTCGGGCGTTAGAGGCACGGGGTCCTTCTCATCTTGCTCGTTGTCTGATGACACTTCAATGGTCTCTTGCTTGGGAGGGTTGTATTCCGATTTAGCCTCCTGAGCCTCCTCTGCTTCTGCATCATCGTCAAGCTCAGCATACTGCGATCTATCCACTCGAAATTCTGCTGCAGTTTTGCTGGGTGGGCATAAGAGCACGCCTATTGCGCATTGGCATTGTTGCCCATTGTCGCTTTGGCCCTGGTTCCACTGCGGATCCCTTGCCGCCGTGGCTGTGGATGCTTCTTCCAGGGGGTGGAACCTCTTTCGCCTGCTTGCGCTTCACTTCGCGGTCGTGGGTCTGCTGGCAGCGTTGGCGCTAGTGCCTCCTGTTCTTTTCGTTCAGCCTCCTCCTGAAGGGCCAGCCGCTTTGCTGCCGACGCTCTGACTTCCTTCAGGCTTGCGAACTTCGTGGCCAGATCCTCCGATTTCGCCACATTCTGTTTTTTTGCTATTCTGCTCCGCGATCCCAGTAGTAGGGCGTCCGTGTAGCGACAGCGGGACATGGTATGACCTAGATTTCAGCAGCGTAGGCATTGGAGTCGTTGTCGCATGCTAGGGTCCTTGAGAACGAGAGCTCTCCCAAACCATACAATGCGGACAATTCCCCCGCAGGAAGTCTGGGCATTCCGCTTTTTGCACCGTCAGTCTCTACACTGTCAACGTTCTCGATTCTGGTGTACACGTGTCCATGTCCTCCATGTCGAATTTGGCTGCTATGGGCTCTTGCAAATACGCCGTCAGTCACCCGATGTCCGTCAACCGCGTGACGTTGTGAATATCGATTTCATACTGTCGTTGGGACACCATTCGAGTTCCATCCCGCCCGAGCTGGAGTTTCCAGACCGATCCTGAGTCAGGTCGATGGACGTTCTAGAGCCGAGAGAAAGCACTGGCGTTGATTGGTACTTGCGTGCTGTCGCCCTGTCAAAAAACAGAAGTGCAGACTACGTTGAACATGATTGTAGCTGATCGTCTTGGCCAGGGCCAGCTTTTTCTGGGGTTCCGGCGTGTTAGCATGCAGTTCCTCCGCTGCTACTCGAATGTCCTCCTGGATGGTCTGAGTGAGCTATCGGCTCGTTCGCCCCCGCAGTTGTAGCTGTAACTCCCCTTCCAGTTGACTTTGGATGGTTCGATAGAAACGAATGCGCTCCTTGAGTCCAAAACGCTTCTCGTGAATTCCGGCGGGCGTCGGCAAACGATACTGCTTTCCGCTATTCCGTCAATAATTATCCATTCGTCCTTAGTTCCTGGGCGCGGTCTGGTTCCGGTCGGCGCTGCTGGCGGCTGCTCGCAGATTGTCTTGAGTTTTTCAATGTCTTTTCTACTGAAGAGGGCCGGATTGACCATGAAGTCTTGATATCCTCCGCTCGTCTCCGTGCTGTTTGCACTCTCCCCACTAGATCGTGTGCCCGCCTTCACCTTTGTTGTCCATTGCCTCAGGGGCTTCGTCTTAGCCACTTGACCTTACTTATCATGCTGTTCATGATAGTTTTGAAGGACCAGCTGGTGTTTTACAAGTCCTGGGTGGCTGCCCGCGCGTACCGTTCCCATTCCTCAAACGTTCGTCCGCCACTACACGATTTCCATGAACAGCTTGTAGAGCAACCCCTTCTCCTCGACTTTCAGCTTCGGGTAGCGCTGCTTACCGCTCGGGATTATGTCTTCATCGATGCTCACCTTGTCATGGACGAACCCATACAATTCCGCTATTGTCGTTGTCCATTGCGGTCCTGGTTGAGTCATGGGGAGCTTCCTTCAACTCCGCCACTACTGCTTCGAACATCTCGTACGGTTTCACGGTCGGTGTGGCTTCTGCGTGTGCTAGTCCTTCTGGGGCCGCTCCGGTCGCGGGTGAAGACTCCGCTCCATGATCCCTCACACGCGGTCCCGTTCTGGAGCACATTCCTGAGTCGGATTCGCGCCGCTGCTTTCCTCCTGGTCGTTCCGGTCAGTTAATTCGCTGCTCGATGCTGTTGGATCCTTTGAATCAAGCTTCTCCTGGCTTCATCACCCTCTTGCGACCGTGGTGTTGCCTGCACTATCCAATCTTGACTGAAGGCACTGTCCTCTCCTCGAAGACCCTCTTGTGCCTCTCTAGCCTTCGCCGTTGGAGACCCAGGGTCCAACGGCCTGATCGCCTTCGCCGTGGCTTTGTTTACGTCTCCGGCGGCTTCGCCTTGCCAGGATCTTCCGAGCCCCGCATGGAGCTCGTCGATCCGTAGGGTTGGGGTTTAATACTTTTTGATCAAGTATAAATCGGGCCAGTCCTTGAACTCTGCTTTTTCTCCAATTCGGGCCGCCGGCACTAGGCAGTCTGGGCTCTGCTGGGTGCGTCGCTGGATTGAACGTACAAGTCACTAGAAAGCGTGGTCTCGCAAAAGAGCATATCGCGACGGATTGCAAGATGGTATGACGCACTGAGCGAATATTCATCTATGTCGAGTACATACCTGGATCATCAAGTACGTTATTTCGCGACGGGGGATGATGGTGGTTGTAGATGAGGAATAACAAAAAATACATTACACTTTAAGGCTAGTAAGCAACCTACTTAGCTACCCTACTTGCTATTTGGGATCGATTTGGGTCATGTGGACCCAAAAATTGGGTACGAAGTATCCAATTGGTGTCCAGAAAAGGTCCATTTTCTCGAAAGTGGGTACCCTGAAGGACCCATTTTAGTGTCCAGGAGGAAACTGGTGGACGTCCGGAGACGTCTCTGGGCCGAGTTGGACATTTGCAGGACCTTTCCGATGGGGTCTATACAAAAACCAAGTATAGCCCGATGAACCAGGTGGTGGTGAGCCACCTACTTCTAGTGAGCTCAGATAGCTCAGCTGGTTATGCATCCAGTGTCGGACGGAAGCGGCCAGGGTTCAATCCCCGGTGGTTGTAGATGAGGTCGTACAGCATATAACGAGGATCCGCACACAAATACCATAATACGAGTGTTATATGACGATCCACAAGCAGCTACAGCACACGTCAATCACATCGATCACTATTTGCTGGACGAAAAGAAACTGATGTACGTTGGGCCAAATGACGAAACACCGCGGCTTGTGGTGCCTGCCATCCATGAGCTAATAAACGCGTTGATGTTTGGGTTTCACGACGTGGAGGTTTATGGACACCCAGGTTTTGAACGAACGCTTCGGCTTCTAGAGTCGCACTACTACTGGAGGCACATGATCCGGAGTATACGGGCTTATGTAAAATTATACGAGACGTGTCAGACGACGAAAGCTCGGAACACAAATCCACCAGGGTTGCTCCAAAGCCAACGCTTCGTCAATGAATTCTAAAAATATTCAATCAATATATACTTTAATGTATTTATTACGTAAAATATTTTAATAAATAAGATGAATAAATTAAGACCGAGAACTGACGGTGGACACACGTGGCAATGGATTTTATATAGTACTGCCGGCGACTAGCGCTAAGTATGATTCAACTCTCGTAGTGGTGAACCAGATTACCAAGCGAGCCCACTTTGTGCCATGCAAAGGTGCCGCTATGGCATGTGACATTGTCGAGCTCTACCGAGACCGAATATTTTTTTGCATGGAATTCCGGTGGAAATACTCTCCGATAGGGACCCTAAACGTACGGCTACCGTTTGGAATACCTTGTGTATAATTTTGGGGCTCACCAAAAAACTGACAAGTTCCTTTTGGCACCAGGTAAACGGAGTATCCGAGCGAATAAACCCCATAATTGAAAACTACGTGCGAGCTTTACATGCGGAGCATCGAACGATTGGGGCAACTATCCCTCAGTTGCAGAATGGCGTATAACGCGAGATACTAACAGTCAATATCGATGGCGCAGTTTGAAGCAGACCTAGGTTATCTGCCATCGATACCAGCCACACTTCTGAGTACAACTCGAACTGCGGGGGCTAGTCAACGATGCAGTGCTCAGGGTAAGGCGTTCGTCGAGCACCAGACAGGTCGCCTAGCTACCGTTCGGCGCGAGCAGAAGCGAGCATCCGACCGCACGAATGAATACTAAGATACTAACCGACCGGTGCAATCTTTTGTCGTCGGGGAGGAAGTGCTGATATCGACTGGAAATCCTGCAAACTCTCATGCTGAACGCGCAAAGCCAAGTCTGGTGTTCATTGGTTTGGGCCGTATCGCATTGAACAACGGATGGACACGACTACTATGAACCGCTACTGCCGAAAGGTATAAAATTCCACCCGCCATCTATTCGAAGCCATATGGGCGGTGCAGTAACAGGGAGCAAAATACTTTTTAAAGTACTGCTTCCTGACATCACTGAAGAGTTGGTGGAGGACATTGTCGGCTACAAACGCTTGCAGGCGTACCGAAGCCGCGTCGAAAACAGACATCGCCACCTCCGTTCTCCGCAAATCGAAGAAGCCACGTGTCGCGAGGCATACGGTAGACGAGTTCAACCACTCCTGTTTTGCGCTGCCCTGATCAACAGGTTACACTTGTTGCACGCTTCCAGAAGTCCATGCACCAGTTCACAAGGTGATTCCAAGATCCAGCGGTCAAGGGACGTCGTCGATGTAGGATCGGTGGCCGAGAACTGGTGGTCGGCATCCCCGTTCTACTCTTCCGTTCATGAAGTAATTCACCAGTGACTCTGACGAAGACTCCCGCGGGATCCGTAGAAACCCCTACAGCGCGTCGTCTAGCGGTCGTTGATAGATCTGGTGGGGATTCTTCAACCCGAAAGGCATGCGGTTCCACTTGAGCAGTCCAAAGGGAAGATAAAAACGAAGATCGCCCAAGCGCGACCCGCTATGGGCACCACCCGGGAGCCGCTCGCCATGTCCGAAGAATCGTTCCACGAAACCGAGTTGAGATCTTCAAGCAAGTCGTTGATGAGTGGCATAGGATAGACTAGCAGTAGTGTTAGGTTGATGACTAGCCGGTAACCAATATACAGTCAAATATCAACTCCATTCTTCTTGGTGATTACCACAATGGGCGAAGCCCAAGGTGATGTTGAGATCCGAATGGTCTTGGCTGACAACAACCCCTTGACCAAATCCGAGAGCTTCTCGAGGAACGGGTGCTCCACGTTGCGTACGCGCTGTGCGATCAGCCTCGCACTGCCAACGTCTATATCGCACACTACACCCACTGCGAGGAGTAAGTGCTTGAACGCCCAGATCTTTGTCATGAACTTCTAAATATATTCATGTGAGTCACCTGGGGTATCCGATTTGTAGGTCCTCGATCTTGACTTCAGCTGTCGTAAATGTCACCTCAACAACACTGCCAATTCGCCCTCGAAATCCTCGGTTCGCAGGACACCACCTGAGCGATAGCAGACTTCCGCGTCGGTTCCAGTGTATTTTGCCTCACCAGCGAAGGGTCCTTCGGATTCCTACTCGGCAGTGGTAGCGGATCCGCAACTGGCTGTATGCGGGGATCCCCCACGACGCTGTTCTCCTTGGCCTCCATAGGGTCTGCCACCCTGCTCTTTTCAGGTACTTCTTGCCGATCCGGCGTTAGCACTTCCTGTGGCCCATCTTGTCCTTGAATAGGATCAAGATCCTTCGTAAAGTCTGCATGGGTGAGCAGGGTCACATGCGCTTAACTTCGCCTCAGCAATTATAGCGCTTCCCCGCGGACTCGATCAGCTGGATAGTCGACTTGTGCTGCTATTGAGGGACCTGGATCTTGTGTTGGGCCCCTGGTCTCGTTGTCACACATAGTGCCATTCGGAGCCCCTTTTCAGCATGTCCTTGGGATTCAGCAGCCCTTCGGTTGGCCGTGGTCCTGGCGTCCCTGCTTCACCGCTAACGGCAGGGCGGATAACGCATTCTTGTTCCTCACACGCACGTACGTCTTGCCCACCTGGCCCTGATCGACTTTCTCTTGGTCGTGTGAGCCGCGACACCTTTTCTTCAGGCTACCGCTTCGCTGGCCGTCGTCGCGCATTCTTCCGTGAACTGGGCTTGGAGTGGAAGAGGTGTAGAGAGTTCTGTCCTTCCGCCATCACCGAGTCGATGGCTAATGCGGCTTTCACCGCATTCTCAAGTTTGGGGAAAAACTTGGTCAAGTCGGAACCTTCTTCGTACTTGATCTCCTTTAGTAGTGTTGAATAAAGTACGGATCGCCGTGGAAGGAGGGCCTTCATACCTCTAGCAAATGTTATGGAAAATCTCGTAGGAGATCTTCCGCCAGCTTAGCCTTCGGCGTGTGTATGATGGTCGGACATGTCTCTTCCATTCTCATCGCACTCTGCTTCGCAGACACCATCGTAATCGGGCTTCTTGACGTAGTTAATATAATGCTTGCCATCGAGTGCAGCGCACACGCGAGGCTTCCGGACGTCGGAATTCCCTGTGCCATGAGGCGTGGGAAGTCGTCGTTTGAGGCTTGGCTTACGCTTATAAAACCATATGGTGGGCTATGTAGGGAAACGAATATAAAGAGGAGCTTGTGTAGAAGGTATCGTAAGACTAGTGACAAAGATTAGAATACGGCATGTTTGGAGGCTGCCCTGATAGGATGACTTGTCCAGCGGCACTATAGCTAGACTATGGTGTCCACTTTAACTACAGTGGAATACTGTGATACCGGCTTGAGAGGTATTCACCATCGCAAGCATCGCTAATGATATAGAGTGCCACAATTCAAAAAGGAGTACCATAACAGCAGTGAGCTTTGAACTCGGCTTAGAAGTCGCAGTGTTTACAAAACCACACCATTTCGCTTATTGTGTATATAGGGGCTATTGAAGTGTAGGAGAATCTTTGATGACTTCCAATAACATATATACAATGAAGAATTTATTCAAGTCCTTACCGAGTGTACACACTCACGCTACCGTTACGTCCGTACTCGCAATGGATTATGCCGGCCGGCAATGTCCGAGAGGCACACGCGTAGCTGGTAGGGTATTGGATTGGTAGCGTCGAGAGAGCAAGTCACCCCGGAAAAGGTAGGATGGCTACACCCGCCAGAAACAAATAAAAATGAGTTAGAGGATTCAAATTCCGTTTGTGGAGTTCTTCTCCCGACGCTTGGATAACGATAGCGAGCGGAACCAGCGAGTGTAGGAAGGCGTATCGGTGAGCAAGGAGCAGAAGCCGCCGGAGAACACGCGTTCGCATTGCGTAACGAAGGCAAACGGCCTGCATGAGCGATGCGGTATCTAGTGGGTAGGAGTTCAGGCACTGTGAGTTGAGACCTTCTCGCGAAAAGTCGTAGTTGCCGTCCGAGAGTTATAGGATGGCAGAGAACAGGTGATGAACGGCGGAGAATTGTCGAGAACCGACACCGTTTGACGTGCATTGGTAGGGTAAGCGCGAGTTGCAGGCAGTCTTAGATTTAAGGTGTGTCCGTAGCAGATAAAGCCGCACCAGCCTAATGCGTGAAGACTAAACAACTAATATAGTAGCAGCTGAGGTATATGAATAAAGTGTCGAGCGAGAGCAAGTCCGCGCGTTTAGAGTGCGTGGTTCCACGAGTGTAATAGAGGCACGGATATCTGTAGCCCCGTCGGGTCGTCGTATATGCTGCATGCACGGCCACAAAAATGAGGATCGTTTACCACCAGGTCTTTTAGGTCCCGTCGCTGCGTATTAAACTTTGTGGCTTAGATTTCGAGGTGGACCTCTTACGTTACGAAGCCCAGGAGCTCAACCGATATCTGTCATATGTGTCTACGACTGATCAGGTTTAATATGGTGTTCTAATTCACAGAAAACGTCATTAAGTCGCCCTTCCACGCAACTACACAGCAATTCGCTGGGTCAGGTCGGTGTTGTTGGCTTCTGCATAGGGTGGTGAACATTTGCTGTTCGGTCCAGTCGGGCTCAGTTGCGACTTCGCTCTCACCGAGGAACGTACAATCAAGCTTAATCTCTCCGGAGATTCGCTGAGCTAACGTCCACCGTTCCATACTCCAGTGGCATCAGACCAAAGGATGGTCGTCGCGCGTAAGCGCTCTTACAAGTCACCAAGCGATGCTGCTCGAGAATGCACTCAGTTCCTTTAAACACATCAGTAAAAATATGGGCCACTGTCGCCCGCGTTTCAAGACGCCGCCATCTACCTTATAAAAAGGGGTCTGTAAGTTCGCGGATGTCATCTCGCCGTCCCTAAACGAGACGTTCGTGGAGGCAGCGAACGATGGGTGGGCGTTGGACAGGATAGTCGGTTTCGGATATGCGTTCAATAACTTCCCGTACCCATGCGACGATACGGACGTTACGTTCCAGCAAGCTATCCAATCAAGCAGAAGCATGGGTGAGAACCCTGCTCTACTACAGTGGTAAACACCAACTATACGGCTTCAAAGTTGAAGTGTCGGTGCTTCCGAACGGAATCGCGATCGACTGCACGGACCATCGGGCAGCACGCATGATGCTGAAATTGTTCCGAGGTAACGCTGCCTTTCATTCGCGAGCACTTCGTAAACACGCCGACGACGCCAACTTGCGTTGCGACGGCCATCTGAAATAAAACTACCCGAACGAGTTGGTGGTACTCGCCGATAAGGGGTACCAAGGCTTGGGTCGTGCGTTCAGGACAATCCACCCGGTAAAGAGCTTTCGGTTGCGGTCTCTTTCACTCGAAGCTGATTCCTACAACGACACAAGATCGCTCATGACGGCGCACTCGTCGAGAATTTCTTCGAGAGACTGGAAACACTTTGAGAATGTGTTGAGACAAGTGGAAGTTTGACGAGGCATCATACGATAATTATTTCCGTGCGTGTATGTCTCTAACAAAGGTGAACAATAGACAGCGACATCTTCGCGACATCAATGGCACCGACTTCAATAAATACGGCGCTCGCTTGTGCGAAATAGGTGACAAGTGCTTGGAAAAGAAGAGAAAGAAGAGAAAGCGCTACCGACCCAACCGAGTTGGGGAGGCTCCGAACGGCCTATCAACGCCGTGCAAGTCTGTCGAGCTCAGTTTCGGTTGGGGGGTAGTGGGAATTGCAGCGACGACGATACCCAGTTGTGTATTGGCTCTAAGAGCAAGAATCGAGATAGTACTCAGGTAAATATGTAGTCGTATCGTTTAACACTGTTTGTTGTCACGGATTAGCTACCATTCAAGCACAGAATGCCGGGGTTTAATTACAAGTTGCTGGACACTAAAGCATTCATTTTTT
This sequence comes from Phytophthora sp. 'mugwort', assembly GCA_033558025.1. Lineage (NCBI taxonomy): Eukaryota > Oomycota > Peronosporomycetes > Peronosporales > Peronosporaceae > Phytophthora > Phytophthora sp. 'mugwort'. The sequence continues at coordinate 2,058,964 of JAUCEF010000017.1, read as the reverse complement.
TCAGTATGTCATAATGAGCCTAAATGACCGCACAGAAATTCGGCGACTTTGTACATGAGAGCCATCGAGTCGTCGAGACTTTTGAACGTGCTTTTTCATCTAGGATATCAGGTTTTGTTGACGCCGGAGAACCCCAATCAAGGCTGTAAGCTAGCCCAGGTAGGATTCGATGAGCGCACGCTGGGAAAAGTTATATGTATCTTCAAGTTTAGTTAGTGGAGCTCACACCACACGCGTACTATCTGATGCTACGCCTGCGCCTCGATAAGAGTCACCAACCCTCCTACATCGCGGCGGCGCCGTCTGCGACTACGCCCAAAACCTATGTATGCCAGGCTGGAACGATCCCGTCCAGAAAATAGTTGCACCACAATATAATGTTGACTGATGTGTGTCTTTCATAGAGAAGGATTGCAAGAAGGTAATAGTTGTCAAGCTCCCCTCATCGTAGAATCTGGCGAGCATGTCAACGTGGGACTTGCCCTGGTGAGTGGCACAGTCAAGCGCCAAAGAGAACGAATATACTCTGGCAAGGAAGCGAGAGAGTTTCCTGAGAAATAAGCGCATGCGATTCGTGCGTAACGAGCGACCACGGCCTCCGAACATCCACCAAAGCGCCCGACCCCAATTCTTCATTTGTGTCGTCCATTAGCGCCGCCGCCATATGAAACGAAGCCCCCCGGCTGAGGAAACGAATACACGGTCAAAACCCCAAGGGATTCTTCTCCGTCGCACTGTACTTGCCGCCGTCTTTTTGAAAATCTGAAAGCGTACGAACTTGTGCGGGGATGTCGACCTCACCTGGGGGGACTAGAGCAAATACGTAGTGTGGATTCATTGTAACCAGGCATCTCTATTAACTTTGACCTTACAGTATCAACTGTGTGATACTAATGCTTCAGCCCAGGCTAAACTATGACATGCTATACATTACCACGACACACTACCGAAAGCGTCGATCCCCTCGTGCTCGATCTAAGCAAGACAAGCCACTTGCGCAATACCGCCTTTTAGTCTAGCGTGATTAAATAAAAAAAATGACTAGCGTCGTCCACACGCTCTGCCACCAGTTCGGCCAACTTATTGGCGCCGACTACGAGCTCTGACGCCAGTGTGGACAAATCATTAGCGCTGTCTGCAACTCAGCTAGCCGCGGCGCCAGCGCGGTCAAACCACTGGCCGCTGGTATCCTGGAGGCGCGGCACGGCGCACTGGTACCGTCGTTGTTCTCGATTATATAAATGGCTTTGCGTTTGTAACGGGGCACACAACACCTTGCGCACATGAAGTGTGACTTCCGGAGAGTATACAAACTCTCAGTGAACGGCAGTTCACTAGTCCCTGGCTTGTCAGACTGTTACCAAAATTAGGTAGATTTAAGACTGAATATATTTATAGATGACCCCTTTATGCGTTTACATACTAACTATCAGTCACCTATAAAGTACCTTAGATGTTATCCTATTGAGTGGGCTCTGAGGTCTTTGTACCATATCTGTTGTACCTATCCATGGTGTCATAGTGATCTTGGCTATATCACTTAGTGTACTTGGGTACACCTGTTTAGAAGAGTGACTTGGCACCCTTTATGTAACCCCGTTACATCTTCCCCACTTAGGTTCGGTTTACCGACCATCGAGGGCGAGTGAAAGGAAGTTGCCGCCTTTCACTCTCCAAGTCGAATTACATCGACTTCGCTGCGATTAGTTTCCGCAGCTGGCCCATTTCTTTTGCGCCCGAGCACTTTGGCGTGCTCTTTTACTTCTCGGCTTCCACGTCACCCTCATGCATGACAAATACTCGGTCTGGCAACGGTGCGAAACCGCCTACCAAGCCTGTTTCTTCCAAGCTGCAGGCTAAGAACACAAAGCAGTCTGGCAAAGGCTCGGCCGTTAAGGGATCCACCAAGGCGACATCCAAGGTGATTCCCAAGGCATCTGAACAGCCTGAGGAGGACCATGAGCTCCTCGCGGACTATGAGGAGGGCTCGGACAAGTCTCTCATGTCCTGGTGTGATAATGAAATCCCGTTCGTCAAGGTTTCTGACGCCGACCCGAGTCAGTCGGACTCACTTGGTTGTCCTTCTCCGCTGTCTAGCCATCGTGGCGACGAGCCAAAGACGTCCGAGCGCCAGGGCAGCCCAGGCTTACCCAAGGAGGACGAAGAGAAACCTCGTTTTCCGGTCAAGAACTTGACGCTCGCTGATACAACTGCGCGCGTCAAGGCTGCGAAGGCTGCAGCAGCCTCGGAAGTCATCCGTAAGCGGCGGGATGCTTCCCGGTCTCCAATCCTTGAAGGGTATGGGACCATCACATTCACGAACAAGGGTCTCTTCAGCCGATGAGGAGGAAGAGAGCCAAGTCGACCGAGAGATCTCTAACGATCTCGACGAGCAGCAACCGGAGTACCGGGCTGCTCGTCAAACGGGAGTGCGTGCCCCGGCGACCCGGTCGCATGTGGAGTATTCTTTACTGTCCGTGGGAACCGCCTTACGTTCCCGGGTACTTCCCTCCGGAGGAGTCCCACGGAGTCGACGCGTACCTGGGTCAGTTCCAGCCGCCTCGAGTGCGTATCGGTGGGCGGTCTTCTCGTGACGCTTATGAGCGCCACCTGGTGGCCAAGCAGCCCCTCTTCCAGAATGTGAGCATTGCTCGGTGCGTGCACCAGGCACCGCACAACATCCCACTCAAGCAGTTCGCGAGCCGATGAAAGAAGCCTCGGGACTGCGACCTGTGTGGGGCTATCCAGCCGTGATGCCCCCACACTGTGACTCTTTCCAAGAGGCAGAAGCCGTCGTTTGGAAGTGGGAGGCTACGCGCTGCTCACAAGAACAACTTGAAGTTCTCCGGCAGGATATCACACTGGAGACCATCCTTGACCTCCGAGATCTGCTTATTGAGTTTGCCCATGTTGTAAGCAAACGGCAGATCTCCCCTGAACCGCAGAAGCATTCCGCTTCTAGCGCTCATGATGAGTGCGGGTATGGTTTTGGCTATACAACCACATCCCGTTCGTGCAACAAAGCCCGAACTACTTACGAAGCCGCCGCCGATTCTGTTCACAGATCGCGACAGCCTTCCGGCAGTCACCATGGCGCTGTACGTACGGCTCCCAGGAGCACTCAGCCTCCGAGTACCCGCTTCCCATGAATGCGCCGCTCCTGGAGCACACGCTCCACGTGGTAGTGGGTCTCCCCATTACGGTCGAGGAGAAGGCGGTGGTGCCCTCGAACGAGTACGAGTATAAGGCGCCGCCCCTCCGATCCGGTTCAGGACCTGGTGTGCCGCCTTCGGCTCCACCTTAAGTCGCTGAAGACGCCGCTCTTCGTCGTCGAGTCCTTGCGCTTGAGATTGCGCTTGGAGTTGGTGAGGGCGGGGCTGCTGCCGCCCAGGCCAGGAAATCTGGGGTCCTTGGGCCGATTCGTGACGACATGAATCGTGTGGCCGATGACTTGTCGGCCCTTGAAGGACGTGTCGACCATCGTACGAATGACGTGGACGAGATTTTCCAACGTCTGGATGCCTTTTGGGCGTCCATGGACCGAGTCCAACGGGCGTTGTCTCTCAGAGCCAAGAGTCGTAGCCTCGCTTTGTAGAGCTGGGGTCTGTGAGCCCTGCGGGTCATGATATCGCTTCAGACGGCCCACGTCGAACGTCGCGTGGGTCGTCATCGATTTAGGCAGGTCAATGGTATATGCCTCACCATGCCTGGCCAGGACCGCAGAGAGTCCAATGAAGCGGTGCTTCAGCTTGTTGCTCCCAACGGAACTTACCGTGGCGAGTGGCAAGTTCCTAGTGTCTAGTAGGACTAATTCACCCACTTTAAACACGTTTAAGTTTCCTCTTCCTTGTTTGTCTGAGTACTCTTTTTTTTGTCCTGTGCCACTGCTATAGCATCACCGGCACGGCTGACTACGTTCGGCCTGGTGTCTATAAAGACTCCACGTGTTCCGTGAGGAAAACTCTTTCATGTCCGAGACCTTGAAGGAAAGGGCTTTCCCAGCCTCTCCCCCACTTAGAACTGAAGACGGGGTGCTGCCCCACAAAGTGAGCGGCACCCGTGGATAACGCAAGCCATTCAGATAGAACGGGGTATACTCGATCGATACGTGAACCGCATTGTTGAGTGCAAACACAACTACTGGCAGGAGTTCTGACCAAGTGCGAAGAGCCTCCGCACAGACGCTGCGTAAAGTGTCCTCAAGCACTCGGTTAACACACTCCGTCTGCCCATCCGTCTGAAGATGATCGGCAGTGGACATGTGCAGCCTTGTTCCGAGTAGTTGGAATAGAACGCAGCGGTAAACCGCGGGTCACGATCCGAAACAATTGTCTCTTGCAGACCATGATGGCGGAAAACGCCATCAAGGAAAGCTTCGCAGCCTGTTCCCCGGTCACTGTGACTTTAACCGGAGCAAGATGCACCATCTTACTCAGACGGCATACGAACACCAAGACGCCGGTGTTGCCGTGGCCGTCGGCTGGAAGCCCAAAGATGAAGTCCAGACTCATCGACTTCCAGCAGTCCGCAGGAAACGGGCAGGCGCTGCGAAGGAGCCGAGGCGTGCTCGGCGGGATCCACCCGCTGACATGCTTCACATATCTTCACGTACTGTGCGACCCACTTGTACATGTGGGTCCACCAAAAGTACTGAGAGACCGATTGGAAGGACTTCCCGCGGCCCAAGTGACCACTGGACGGCGCAAGGTGCGCCTCCTGTATGATGTCAAACCTGAGTTCCTCGGCGCTTGAAACGACTACCCGTGCGGGTTCATGGGGCTCCACTCGATAGTAGAGCAGGCCATCGGCCCACTCGTATCGATGAGCAGGCTCTCTGATGTGGCGTGAGCCACTCGGCCTTGGCTTCCTTGCCAGCGGCCAGGAAACGCACTAGAAGTGCCAGGGCTTCGTCGCCCAGATACGCCATGCGTATCTGATCGTACAGATCGGTCGTGGCACGACTTATGTGCACCAGCCCATAGTCCGGTCTGCGTGACAACGCATCGACAAGCTCGTTGAGCTTGCCAGGCTTGTACTCGACGCGGAAGTTGTATTTCCGCGAAGAAGCACAGCCATATCGCCATTCTTTGGGACAGATGGGGCGAATTTGTCGCCGCCCGTATGGATGCGTGATCTGTGTAGATCACAAAGGGCTGTGAGCCCAGGCGATGCTTAACTTGACAAGGGCGTACCTCATGGCAAGCGGCTCCTTGTCCTGAACGGGGTAATTCCATTCGGCAGCCTTGAGCTGCCTGGACTGAAACGAGATCACTCGTTCACGTCTAGCTGCATTGTGTTGCAGCAATACACATCCGATTTCATAATCGGATGCATCGCAGACGACGCTGAACGGCTTCGTCTCGTCCAGCAGTGCCAGGACAGGCGCCTTCTGAAGGCTTGTCTTGACATTGTCAAAGGCTCCCTGATGCTCACGCCCCTAGTGCCAGTCGGTATCCTTCTTTAGAAGATCCGACAAGGGTCTAGCCAGACCCGCTTACCCTTCGCTGTACTTATGGAGGTAGTTGGCTGAGCCCAGCCACTTCCTCAGGCCCTTCTGGGACCTTGGCGTTGGCGAAGCCGAATCGCCTTAACTGGTCCGGGTCGGCTCGAACGCCGACGTTGCTAACGAAGCAACAGAGAACTTTGATCTCTTGCGCCGCGAAGACGTACTTGTCGATGTTGGCGTAGCGCTTGTTAGCTCTCATGACCTCCAACACTCGACGGAGGTGCTCCAAATTCACTTCCATAACCGTCTTTTGCCTCCCTCGGCACGGCTATGGACGAAAATGTCGTGCACGACTATGGGCGAAAACGACTGTGCGTCTGCACATAGTGGTCTAAACAACTGCGTCATCAGGCGATTGAACGTCGCCGGGGCATTAGACAGGCCATGTGGCATCACAAGCAACTCCCAGAGCATACCGCTCGGGGTACTCGCTGCTGTAAGCGGGATGGACTTCTCCCGCATCAGGATCTGGTAGTATCCGTCCACAAGATCCAGGGCGCTGTATATCTCGCACCCGGCCATGTTGCTTAACAACACATCATTTCGCGGGATGGGTGTCTGGGCGTACCGTTGCGTTGTCCAGCTTATTAAAAGCGAGAACCAGACGTCACTTCCCGTTTGGCTTCCGAACGCAGAAGGTTGACGTCGAGTGCGGGGATTTCGATTCCCGCACCATACTTGCCTTGGCCTATGCGGCGAAGAAGGCATCAATGACCCCGCACTGCTCTCGAGGCAGTGGCCATTGTCTGGTGACACAGCACTTTGCCCGGCACGAGATTAATCTCGTGCCTGATCCCACAAGAAGTGCATTTCGCCACTTCTTCTTCAGTTATGGTCTGGGCGACCTGGCGTGGAACAAGGTTACCCACACAGGAAACGCATTCTGCGCCTTCCTCGCCAGTTTCAGTCTGGGTAACCTGTTGTGGACCTAGGTTACCCATCCGGTCGGTTCCTGCGGGCACCGCCACTCTTGAAGCCTTTTTTGGCCGCCGGTCTAGATTCCGGCGGGGTCGAGGGCTGTCCGGTATGAACTGCCGCACTCGACCAGGTGCTGTGCTTCTAGAGAGTCGCTCAATACGTCGGCGGCCCACAAAAATTCATTGGATGCTCTTGCATCCCGATGCCCCTTCTGGATGCCCCAGTTCCTGGCAGAGATATGAACATGACTCTCCAATGCTCTGCCAGTAACTGCCGGCCGGCTGTCCCCGATGCCTTTGTTTCGCCAATCGATCCATGGCTCATAGTTCTCGAGCCAGGGTATGCCCAGGATCAAGTCACACTTGTCCATGTCTAACTAGGACAGTAAACTGCTCCATGCTGTCGAAGTCCTCGAACTTCACAGCTAGTTCCACGTGGATCTTGGTAACGGTGACCACCGTTCCGTCGGTCAGTTGCACCGACACTTTTCCGTTGCCTTTACTTTTTCGTAAAGCATCGGCCAACTTGTTGCTGTTCTCCGCAACAGTCTGGCGGCGTGCGAAGTTCTTCGACGCCCCGGAGTCTATTTAGACACGAAAGGGATGGGTATATCCCAGTACACTTACGTGTACTACTAGCAGCCCATCGCTGCCCTTCTTCGATTCGATAGTGCAAAGCCTCTCAGGGACTAAGTCTCCATGGTGTGCGACACCCGCGCACCGCTCATGAAGACTTAGATCTTCCCCAGTAGGGCGCCTCGCCCCTACTGATGTCCTGCGTTTCCCTGTCCGTGGGGTTGCCGCTTTACCAGGGACCCTTGAGCGCGATGGGCTTTGGAGGGAAACGTCCCCCCGCAGGACAGGCACGTGACATAGCTTACCACAGCTATAGCAGCGAATATCATGCAGCTTAAGTGAGCCCAATTTCCATGGGAACTGGCCCGCTTCGGGCCCCGCGACTTGGTGTCGCAGCCCCTGGCCACATCGCCGCCGGCGTGCGCTGCTGGCGGTGACTGTACTCCTCTTGGAGGACAGCTTGGATCGCATTTGTTTTAGAGTATTGGCCTGCACCGGAAACAGCTGGATGCGGGCCGGACCTACTTTTAAGCCGTCCATGAACACCGTCATCTAGTTGTGTTCATGGAGTGGATTTCCCACGAGGGATGCGGTGAGCTGCTACATCGCCTGGATGTACTCGTGCAGCTCACGCTTTCCCTGTTTACATGACAGGAAGCGTGACCGCTGGCGGTACTCATAGTTCGCCTATAGGAACGCGGCTCTAAGCTGTTCACACAGCTGAGCCCATGATGCGAAGCATCCAGGCGACGTCACTTTCCGCGCATACGCCCAACGCTTAGCTCGCCCGCTAAGGTTGGAGAGGGTGAAAGCCACTCGGAGGTTCTCCAAACAGATGAGAGCCGCATCCATTGCGAGCTCTACCACTCGCACCCAGAAGTGAAGGTTTCACCTTCCTTCCCTTCATAAGGGTTTACCTTCAGCCTTAACGGCTTGGGGTAAACCGGTTTCGGCTCTGCGGCCGGAACCTGCAGGTCGCTCCGAACATGTTCGATGAGCCCCCGCTCATACATGCCGAACACGGTCACGCGTTCGGCCTGCTAAGCTTGCGCTGACGATGCCAAGCTATGCAAGGCATCCATACCAAAGATGCCAGCCATCTTGCAAACGGACTCAAACTGTGAGTCGTTCTGATGAGGAAACTCATTCCGGTCCATGTTGCTAGGACCCAGAGGTTTCAGTTAGTAATCCGCGTAGGCGTGGATTGGCTACTAGTGCTACCAAATGTGACGGGCACACAACACCTTGCGCACATGAAGTGTGACTTCCGGAGAGTATACAGACTCTCAGTGAACGGCAGTTCACCAGTCCCTCGCCTGTGGGAGTGTTACCAAAATTAGGTAGGTTTAAGACTGAATATATTTATAGGTGACCCCTTTAATGCGTCTACATACTAACTATTAGTCACCTATAAAGTACCCTAGATGTTATCCGATTGAGTGGCTCTGAGGTCTTTGTACCATATCTGTGGTACCTATCCATGACGTCATTATCGTCGACGTCATAGTGATGTTTAGCTACATCACTTAGTGTACTTGGGTACACCTGCTCTGAAGAGTAACTTGGCACTTTTTATGTAACCCCGTTACAGGGTTCTTTAAGCTACCTCTGTAAGAACATATACATATGCAGAGGTTGGTCCTGTTGGATTCGATCCAACAAATCGTGTCTAGTGAAGCGTATATTGAAAGTTGTATACAGTAGATAGCAATCTGAACTCCACGAAGCAACTGGACAATTTGTCCGACACACACAAACATTTTCAGGAAAATCTACAGTAAGGTCAGCGACAAGCTTTGTAGCCCCAATCAGTTTAGTGTTGCTGTCGTTATCGACCAATTGAGCTGCTGAAATATGAAAGCAGCAACTTAATTGGTGGGGCATGAGAGCCCCTCTCGGCATGTTATTTTATATTTCAAATCACTTGTGATTTCGGCGGGGAGCCAAACACAAGTTACCGCCATTTCCGCCATGGCACCAAACTACACACAGAAGAGCTTGACATCGCAGTCCAACGGGTGCTGGACGGAGGGTTGTCCAAGGTAATTTCGTGTGAGTTTAAAATCCCGATAGCACGCTGCGGGCAACGCCAAGAATGGCAAAACGCAGCAGCACCGCGGTCCCGCGGTCCCACAACCTCTCTTGTCTTCAGAAACGGAAGATGCCATCTTTGACTGGATCATCGGCCGCCAAATTGTGCGCCACTCTGTCGGCTGGTCGGATATCATGAAGAAGACGACCGAGATTTCTGAATTATTTGCCGGTAGGGCCGTTACCGACGGCTGGTATACCCGATATATGGAGCGTCACCCAGACCTTACAGATCGCATGGTGCAGACGCTCTCAAAGACTCGCAACACGGTTGAGTTTTCGGACATTCGCCAGCTTTTCAACTCTCTCGCCAAAGCAACCATCGAAGCAAACGCCGACGCTGATCAGATGCTCAACGTCGACGAAACAGCATTCTACAAGGACCCGAAGAGCAAGCGGGTTATTGCTGTGCGTCGGTCGAAGAATGTGTGGACCACCACTCCTACAACCAGTTTTCACATGACTACTATTGCTTGCGGAAGCATCGGAGTTTATTGTCCCCCCCCCCTTTGTTTATTCAGCCCGGGAAAATAGTGAAGCTCAATATACTAAAAGAGTCTGAAGTACCAGGGACCGGTGTGACTGCAACACCTTCAGGGATTTTGAGCATGCAAGTCGTGGCTCAAGTTCTTTGCTGCCGCCGTGCCTCTACAGTCAAGCGCCCACTCATTCCGGTAATGGATGGATGCAGCTCGCACTACTCGCGCTCAATGATAGAGCTGGCCGGCGACAAGCTCCAAGTCGTGCTGATTTGTCTACCAGCTAATGCTACCCATCTCTTTAAGCCGCTCGACGTGGCTGTATTTGCGTTTTGGAGGGCAAACTGCGCGTTCTGGTGAACGAGTTTGTCGACGAGGATGCCGATGGAGGTTGCTCCATCGATAAAGTGACTGCAGTGCGTATCTCGTGCATGGCTTGGAAGCGATGCCATTTGGCCACCAATCAATGTGACGTCCGGGTTTAAGGTGTGTGGCCTCTTCCCACTCTCGCTCGTGAACATGCACCACCGAATGAGTCTCTTCACTAGAAATGGCACGCCGGCATACCTTCGATTAGCAGCGTGGTGCAAGCTGAACTAAATATCAGCCGAGAGATTCTGACACTGCCATTGCCTGTAGCCAAGAAAAAAGAAGAGAAAGACCGCGCCGGTGAGCGGACGAATACTGAACGTTGAACTAATGGAGGAGTTGGAGCAGAAGAAGACTAAGCAGACTAAGGAGACGACGAGCGACACCACTGTCGAAACTATAGTTCAGTCTGCAGTTGTGTAAATGCCAAGCAAATACACAGACAGATACAGTGTTGGTATTCATATTGCATGGTGGTCCCAATAAAGTCTCCTGCTTTATATATACAATTTGAGCGCGGAGAATTAACTATGCCTTATAGCATAGCGACATACCCTACTCCAAAGTGCTTGCGAGGATTTGAACCCACGCCAAGTACAATGGCCCTCAATAAGCCCCGCCGTTAACCAACTGGACTGTCGGCGCTGTTTTCTGATTCTGTCAGCTTCAAGATTGACCCCTGTATGACCTGTTTAAACTAATGTCTTTCTTAAAGTGATCCAAGCTCCACTTGATTTGCTCTTTGTAAACGCCTACCCACGGTGGGTAGAGCACTCTGGTGGTAACCCACCAGAGTGTCCCATGCCTGGAAAACCATCTTTCGATCCGAAAACATACTGGAAGCAAGTCACAAAGCGCCACGAAACTGGTTTTTGCATCTTTCTCGGTGCTTGTGTGTTTGACCGTTTTCAGCCCCTTTCCATCCCGGCTCATATGCTGCGGAAAAACACAAGAATTCTCGAGAATGAAATCTTTTGAAAACCGTCATCCATCATCGCCAACACGTTTTCGCTAAGGTGCAATGACCTCTAACACAATGAGGTCCGAAGAAACACGAAACTGGTCGCTGACCTTAGCCTACAATGGAAGTTTGTGTGGTGGTATTTCAAGTGAACGCCCAGAAAGTGGCAAAAGTGGCACTTAGCTGCCGCAGACTGGCGTAACCAAATTTACCACATGTTTTTTTACCAATCGAATCGCTGCAAGTAACGGTCACTCTTAAAAACACAACACATTCTCAACAATGACGGTCGCGATCGTGCGGTGCGTGATCTTCGGGCGACAGGGCGACGCCGAGCTGAAGGAGGTGCTGGCCTTCCTGCGCGGGTTTAGCGCTCTCTATGGACCCGGACTTGCGCTGCATAGCGAAACCCGCGCGAGTGCCGAGGAGGTGGAGGCGCTGGCCGCGCAGGAGCTCAAGAAGAATCCCGTCCAAGAGAGCGAGCGGCCGTCGGCGGCCAACGCGCTGACTAACCAGGGCCAGGTGAATCCGCAGGGGCTTGGCGAGCTGTTCGCGCGCATATCAGTTGACCAGAAGGAGCTGATCGTGCGGGGCAAGGCGGCGGTTATGCAGTGGATGAAGCAGCAACTGCTCGAGTCCCGATACTCCGCTGCGACGCCCGCTCCTGTCGCACAAGAGGCGCCACCGCTACGGCTTTTCGTCAGTGGGGATCGAGCTCATGTCGGCAAGTCCACGGTATGTCTGGGCCTGATAGGCGCCCTTCTGCGCAGTGGCTACGAGGCGGGTGACATCGCATACATCAAGCCGGCTACGCAGTGCGAGAAGCCGCAGCTGGTGGCCAAGTTCTGTCGCCAACAGGGCGTCACTTGCTGCGACGTGGGACCTATTCTATTCTACAAAGGTTTCACAAGGGAGTTCTTAATGGGTAAGACAGAAACGTCGGCGCAGATGTTGGAGAAGGCCAAGCAGAAGGTGGAAGAAGTGGGCCGAAGCAAGAAAGTCGTGGTCGTGGATGGCGTTGGATATCCCGCTGTGGGGTCGATTTGTGGTGTGTCAAATGCTCACGTGGCCAAGAAGTTGGAGACGCCCGTGGTGCTTGTTGGCAAGAAAGGGGTGGGCGACGCCGTGGACTCGTTCAACCTGAACGCGACGTTCTTTGAGAGTCACGACGTTAAGGTGCTGGGTGGCATTTATAACCGCTTGCCAGAAGACGGTTTTTACAGTTTAGAGAACTGTCAACAGAACGTAACGGCGTACTTCGAGCAGTTCCAGCCCGAAAAACGCGTGTACGGTTTTCTCCCCGAACTGACCGATGGCGGACACAGCGCTCTTAGTGCCGAAAAGGCAGGTGAAGAAGGTCAGAATGAGCCTGTGTCTGGCGTGTTTCTCACAGATACCGAGAGCGAATTGGCTGAGAAGGTCGTGGATGCATTTGTCCGGAGCATTGATTTGACGAAGCTGCTTATGGACGCCGAGGCCAACCAAGGAGCAGCTAAGAGCAAGTCGGCGAACGTTGTTAATGACCCAAAGACTGAAGCTCCCAATACTACAGCGAAGAAGCCGAAGCGTGCTCGCAATTTTGAGATTCCGACGTCTTTTGAGACGGTTGAGCTTCCAGCTTTTGATGCTATTACTGCTTCTACTTCCCTCAACACGGTCGAGATCCCGTCGTCAACGGAGACTATGACGCTCTCCCCATTCGATTCAACCGAGACCCAAACGTCGACGGAGACAGTGCGGTTGCCGACGTTTGACACCGTTCCTATCTGAGCTATATCGGAAATTCTACCCCCTCTACAGTATGATCCCGAGCAGCGTGCGAAAACCATGCTGCGCTGGGGTTGGATCACTGAAATATATGAGCTTCGTTGTGTCGACTCTTGCACTTTGGCGCTTCACCTTGTCCAACGAGCTCCGTTCGTAGTCGTTACCAACTGAACTCATTTCTGTCCAGGACTAACTGCCACGGACGAGTTCAGCGCTCGGCAAAGCAGTAGTATAGTACATGTATAAATTTCTTTAAAAGTGACGCAACCTCTCTTTCGGTCAGACGCCTACAATAAAGCGTGAGTGCTTCCGCGGCAATCGTAGCAGTAGCGGTGTGAGTGTCAGACAATTCAGACACTAGCCCTGCCGGTCTAACACGCCTCCGGACGCATTATTCCCACCGGTACAGGCCTTGGACTTATTCATACGCATCGCCATCGATCGCTGCGCCTTCCACAAGGAATCTAAAACACAAGAACACACTACAGAAACCAACACTTACAAAGCAAAACTCGGGAAAATCATAGGTGTTTCGACCGTCGACATTCGTGGGGCTGTGTCGCATCCGCCGTTAATGAAAACGTCTGCGAATGTGTCGTATATTTGTGCAGCGGGCAGCTTCGTCTGGGTATCAGCTGCCGCGAGACGGCGAAGCATCGCTGTTCCTCGTATTCCTCGTACATGTAACTCGTGCTTGTGACTTGTGTGTGTGGTCCAGTACTTGGCTTCACATCTTCTCCGATACCTCACGCACGCCGCATTATTCCTGAGTGCACATACAGCACGTCCATTCAACTCTTTCATCTCCTTGAAACGCTCCAACGCAATTCCGCTCATATGTATTAAAAAAAATAGCGTCACTCGTGATAGCGGTGCTACTCATGCCGTTTATCTCTCGTTACCGGTACGGTTGAAGGAGGCGGAAAGGGCCAGCTGCCATAGAGCCGAGCCGTCCACAGTGTGGACTCCTCACCACCCGTCGAGACTCGAGTCGACTTGCGTGTCCTTCCACCTTTACTGCATCCATGCAAGCTGAGCCTCACATCACTCTTGCATTCGCGTCCTCGAGCTCAAGACATTTGTTGATACGCACACACAGATGGGTGGCAAGGACAACGAGCCTAACGCCGACGGCGTGCTTACGCCCATGGCCGACTACTCATCACCGGACCCCCCGTCGCAGCAACACAAACGCCAGAACCTCCTCTGGGGCGGCGTATCGCTCTTCCTGCTGCTCAACGTCATCGCGCTCTACATTCTGCACTTCGTGGACCGCGGAAGTAATGGCGACTCGATCACGAGCACCATCTCGGCCTCGACGCTCTCGAGCACCAACGCCAACTCGGCCTCAGAGGGCCAGGCCGTGAGCTACACGGCGAATGGTCAGCTCACGGCCGGCGCCGGCACGACCGCCTACCTGGCCGCGGCGTCGCTGCCGTCCGAGGACCAGTACATGGCCTACATCAAGTTCGCGCCGCTCGGCACGTCCGAGACGGCTTACGCCTCGAACATCCTGTCGTACCAGACAGGCACGTCGCCTGACATTCAGTGCACCGTGACGGTCGCTATGGTTGATGCCGACGCCAAGACCGTGAGTATCGCCGACGCCGAGAGCGGCAACATCTTCTCCGGATCAACCGTCAAGGGTCTGACTACGCTCTCAGACTCGCTGGCCATCGCACTCACGACGGTCACGAGCTCAGATGGTTACTCCGCCACAACGTACGTGACGCCTGTGAAGATCAGCGACGGCGGCGTCTCAGTGCAGCAGAGCCAGACCGTCGAGGCTTACAACACGTCGAGCACCAGCTTCATGACCCGCGTATCGGACACGAGCTTCGCCCTTGTGTACTACGAGTCGTATCTACTGAGCCCGTATTATCAGCGCGTCGTCGTCGGCACGGTCGCGGACGATGGCGCCATCTCATTCTCGGACAGCCTTGAGTTCGGCAACGCCAACGGCGTCACGTACACGCAGTTCGGCACGCCACAGTCGGTGCTCAACTCGAGCAACACTGTGACTGTGCCCTGGTACGTGGAGGCGGCCATCACGTCGAGCAACGACACAACGTCTTCCTCCGTGGGTAACGTCGGTCTGTGCTTGTTCACCGCCAGTCTCTCGGACAGCACGCTGACGGAGACGGTGGGGACGTGCGATACGACTGTGAGCCCGGCGTACTACATCGACTCGGCCAAGCTGTCGGAAAGTGTGGTCGCGCTGAGCTACTTCGACACATTCAACAACTACGCGCTGACGGTATCGCTGGTAGAGTTTTCGGCCATCACGGGTGCCCCCACTTTCCGCAGCAGCTACGTACTCGATGAGTCCGTGGGCAAAATCGACTTCGGCTCGGCCAGTGGCTTCTATCCGACCCCGGTTATTCGTGTGTTGGCCAACAACCGTCTGGCCGTGGGCTTCCTTAACCCGGCCAACTCCGGCAAGCCCAGCATCAAGGTGCTGGCGTACTCGTCAGATCTGACGCTCTCGGACGAATCTCCTGTTCTCCCCGTGGCGAACGCAGATTTCTCTCTGTCCTCAGCCGACCCGAAAGCTGCCGGCTCGATCGTCTTGGATGTGGTTGCCACAGAAACCGGTGCCCTTATCGGCTATGCGGGTCTGTGGGCAGGTGCTCAGAATCAGCGTGTGGCCCTAGTGGAATCCTTTGGCAAGCCCGTGGGGGTCGTGTCCAACGTGGACGGCTCGGACCTGGATGTCGCGCTGTCTGGCACCGTGGACGTCTCCCGTTCACTCGTTAAGGGTACGACCTACTACGCCTCAACCGAGGGCACGCTATACGCTGCCTCTACCGCCTCGTCGGACAACTACATATTGGCCAACGACAACAACGTTGTTATCTCCAAAGACGCGCTCGTGGGCGTCGCCGTCAGCAGCAAGAAGCTGGTGGTCACGGTCTAACTCAGTCGCCAGCCAATCTACGTGGACCCGTTGTTTATAGCTTCTCATACTCGTGACTAGTGTCTACATTTCTCAGGCAAGTAAAGCTGGCACTAATTGTCAACACAACTAACGCGCAAGCGGATCCATTAAAATAACAACCTAGTTCTAACTACTTCGTAGTATATAGCTATAGTTCTTCGTTCTTCTTATAAGCGCAACGAAGACAGCATGTGCCGCCGTAAAATCTGTTCCAAGCTGTGTGCGCTCGAAGATAAAGTCACTGCCACGTGATCGTGTGCACTTCGATGGCCACGAACGAAATTGTTCGTCAGCTGTTAAACAAACCCGGAAAACATTAACATCATGCTGCTACATGTACCAACCTAACAGTTTATTACTGGTCCATTTACGGCTTCTCCTTCAGCCCGTCCTGGTGCTCGCGCTGGGCGATCTCCCTGTGCTTGCGCGTGCTGCCTTCGAGGCCTCCTAAGACGTCCTCGCCCTCCTGGCCACTGCTGGGGATGACCATCTCAAACGTCTCCTTCACGACCGTGTACTGGTAGTAGCCGCAGCGCGATAGGCTTAGTCTTCTTCACATCCAGGATGCCGTCCGTCAGCATGTCGTCCTTAAAGTGCACGGCCGCGACCTTGCCGATGATCACGTCCACGGAGCCCATGCGCGGGTTGCCCGGTAGACGCAGCGTGCTGTAGTACTCGCACTCGAACTTGACGGGACTGTCGGCCATCATGGGGACGCCCTCGACGTGCTTAGACATCTCCATCGTCAGGCCGGCGCGCTCAAACTCGTCCACGCCTGGGGCCATCTGCTCGGCCGTGCTGTTGACGACTTCACGCAGCTCCCACGTGGCCAGTTCCAGCAGAACTTGCCCGTGGTCTCCATGCTTACGGTCGTGTCTTTCTGGGTGCCCGACGGCTTCTGGTTGGCGCTGAACATGACGTAGGGCCGGTCGAATGTCAAGTTGTTGAACTGCGAGTATGGCGCGAGGTTGGCCTCGCCCGTGGCCGAGACGGTGGAGATCCAATCAATGGGGCGGGGGGTCACACAGGCCTTGAACGGGTCGTGAGGCAGGTTGTGGTCGGTCTTGCCGGGTTCGTAGAACATGGTGGTGGTGAGAATGGGGAACTGTTGTTGCTTAGTCGGAAGCAAGTCGGATAGTGAGACCGCGGGGGACAAGCGTCGATGGGTCTATCGGAGCCATAGCACCACTGTGTATTTCGGCGCCCTCTCTATGGGTCATTTTTGTGACAATCAAATCGCTATCCGTTTGCATCTCCATCTGGTCCCCACTGAAGACGGACAAGTGTGGGCAATCGGTCGGCTTGCAGCAAGGTGTCGGGTCTTCTTCTTTGTTCGTCACAGTGCTGATTCAATAGCATCTATTAATTACAAGAAACGTCGGGCTAGGACAGCGCATGCCAAGCAAGATAAGTTATAAAACTTCTCCCCTTATCGCCATCCCCGCGGTCATCACGAACGAGTCCATTGAAGGCAAAACTGGCCCATAACGCTCATCCTCAATACTCCTTCTCTTCCTCGCCTGCAGACATGAACGTCTTCAGCTCTCCCTCTCCGTCAACACTGCGGCTTCAGATCGGCTTGCAATGGTTGAGAGCACCGTCGTCCAGACGAGGTTGACGCAGTTGATGAACAAGATGCGATATTGCAGCGGCACGTAGCCGTAGTTGATAATATTCGCGAGCGGCCAAATCATGTAGTTAGCCTTAAGCGTTTGTGGCAACCGATCGACAGCAAAGTCCACGCCATGGCCTAGTGACTTGCCCTCCATCACCTGCGTCGATGTGAAGAAGAGTGTGTTGATGCTTGGGGCGAGAACGAACGCGTCCAGCAGCATCTTCTTAAAGACCACGATCTTGCCATGGCTACCGACCGTGCGTTCAACAAAGTTCACCCACGTGTGCGCGATCGGCGCAAACAGGACACTCCCCCAGATCATCATGCGCATGGTTCGAGCTGTGCTTGCACTTACGAGGGCCCCGTCGTCCTCGATCTCCTCGCTACGCGAATCATCGTCCTTCGGCTTGCGAGACTTCTCCACCCCCTGCGCAATTCGGTCTCCCAGTCCAAAGAGAAATGCCGAAGTGGCGCTCTTTGTTAGCACGGGCGACCGACGCAACCAGCCATCGTAGAACAGACCCAGACGCCGCATGAGCGACGCAATTGTTCCCTTGACGCTGCCCGTGGCCACCGCACGATTGTGACAATGAGGACCGCTAGGTACATAAACGCGATTACACGTGTTCATGCTTACTCGTACCTCGTACGTAATACCGTACATACGCTTAATCATCTGAAGCGCGAGTGCGGTTTAACGTCGGCATGAACGGCAGTGAGGTTACAATCATGCACAAAGCACGGAGACCCAGCCGCATGAGCCAGTATTCGAATGGCACCACGCCGAACGTGATAAAGTTCGCTGCTGGCCACAGCATGTAGTCGGCCAGGAGTATACGTATTGGGCTACTTCTCGCCTTTGTTGTCGAATGCAAGTCCGAACGGTTTATAGGCCTGGTTGTAACCGGCCCGGCTCCCCCAAGAGTCTTCGGCGAAGACCGTGACTGCCACCACGTGGCCAATCGATTGTATCAGGAGAGCCGCTCCAGATCATCATGCAGATGGCTTTCGCTGTCCTTCGCCATTTCCTTAAGTCTACCGTCGGACTTGCTGATCTTCTCCACGTCCGTAAGAGCACGGACGACGTCATCATCTTCGTCAGTATGGTCAGCGTTCATCCACCCGTCGTACACGAGTCGGAAGCTTGACTTTGGGACGATCCGATTCGAAATGCTCTGCCTCGTCTCAAGCATACAAATACCAAGTGCACGGCGTTGAAAACAACTTCAACCTGCGACCATCGAACTTCAGAAACCGACTGTCGAAATGCAGAAAGCAACCTTGCTACATGTATCGATCTATTGCAGCGAGCGGTTTAACAGGGGCTTGCGATGTTGAAGCATGGCCACAGCGCCCATTGTTCAGAAATGAGACACTGGGAGCATGTTCCCTTGGAGCCTGTATGCTCACCCATCAACGCACGCTTGATTGTGCTACCCTGCTCGGTCGCCTTCAGTTACCAACCTGCTCGCCACAGTGCAGATCAGGTTCGACGACGAGTGGATCGCGCTACAGAGGACTCAATCCTAAGCATGCGCAGCTTCCGGCTCGTGTATGACGAATGGCTGCATCGCCGGCCGCTTTTGACCAAGATGGTGACGTCGTCTGTGCTTTTTGGACTTGGAGACCGACTCGCTCAGCGCGTGGAGAAGATCGGCAAGACCGACGAAGAACTGGAGGAGATGGCGCAGGAAAACGTTGTCCAAGAGGGCCACGTGATCAGTGAGAGCGCCGCCAAAACCGTCCGCATGATGGTCTGGGGAGGGATGATCATGACGCCCATGATGCACACCTGGTACAATTTGATGGAGAGGGTTTTCGTCGGCACAGGAAAGCTCGTCGCAGCAAAGAAGGTCGTGGCTGACATGGTCTTCGTGGCGCCGCAAATGCCCATTTGGTTCTACACGAGTACGGGGCTCATGGCCGGCAGGACGCTGCGCGATGCGTTGGACGATTCAATCGAGAAGCAGCCAGTGACGCTCTTGGCCAACTACATGCTGTGGCCCGCGGCCAATTCCATCACGTATGGTGTGATGCCGCTCGAGTACCGGCTTCTGTTTGCAAACTGCGTGCATCTTGGCTGGGCTTCCTTCCTCTCGTACATGGTCAGTCACCCGCTCCCCGTCCTGCCGTTTTTGCCGTCCTTGAAGCGGACGTCTTCAGAAGATTCGGAAGATCATGATAGCAAACAGCTGAGTGAAGTCCGTCCAAAGATCTCACATACTCAGTCAACTTAGAGATTCGTCATGGCTAGCATCCGGAAAGCTGTGGAGTCGCGAGGAATGCTATTGAATTTGTATGTACACTAGTGCTCGAAGCTTGTTCGTATCATTGGATTAAAGGGCTTCGCTTGAGGTAGTGGAACGGCATGAGACCGAAGGTGATGATCCTCGCTGCTGGCCATGAAGAGCAACTGGGCAGCAGATTCAACTTGGCCACCTCGTAAATCGCTGCTCACTGCGTCACCCTCCATGCTCTTTAGAAATAGCCCGCTCTACATCATCCCCAATGCTTTAACTCACCAGTCCTCTTCCGGCTCGTGGCGTGGACATGATCCTGGACCTTGGGGCCTCAATACGCTGCGCGATCTGGCGTCGATTAGTATCTACTGCTTCGCAGGCACCTTACGCAGTCGGGCACCAAAGAGATACATGTAATAATGGCGGCACCTGGAGATGACATTGCGTTACATGATCTGTTGTCCAAGCGGCACCTAAGATGACATTGCGTTACACGATCTGTTGTCTAAGCTTCAACGGCTGAGACCGACGGTCAGGTCGGTAACCGACGTGGCCACACCAGGTCTCCGATACCTTGTGGCGGGTCGAATCCAAAGTGTGGTCGCAGTGTTGCTTGCTCATAGTCGTCGTCAACCCATTCGCTATTTGCAGCTTCAAAGGTTGTGCAGTCGTTACCAGACCTCTTCCTCCAGACCTTCTTGGCTGGTTAGCAACGAGCGACGGGCTATCACGGAGCACATTTATTAACAGCCACCCCCCCCACCCCCCACCCCCCGATCCCTGCTGTCGAGTCGAAATGCAGCGCATTGGTGAGCTCTACCACTTCTGGCTGCATGAAGCCCCACTGCTGACCAAAGTCGTCACGGCAGCCACGTTGTTCGGCATGGGAGATCGAATAGCACAGAGGCTCGAGGCCAAGGCAAAGGATAGTGCTGCTATCGACCTGTCGAGCGATTTTGCGCCGCATCACGCAGACGAACGCCACCAGCTCGTGAATGACAGCACGGCTCGAACGTTGCGGATGATGGTCTGGGGAGGACTCTTTGCAGCTCCGATCATGCACACGTGGTTCCATGTCATCGAGCGCGTGCTTCCGGGCAAGGGCAAACTCGTCGTCGCCAGGAAGGTCGCAGCAGACATGATGATCATCGCGCCAGGAACGTCGCTCGCTTTCTTCACGGTGACCAAATGCATGGAGGGCGAGCCAGCGCGCGAGTCTTTTGAAGTGGCCAAGGCCAAGTTACCTCCGACCCTGCTGGCGGACTACATGCTGTGGCCGGCCGCGAACGCCGTTATCTTTGGCCTGGTCCCGCTGCACTACCGCACGCCGCTCACACACTGCGTCAGTCTCGTGTGGTCAACCTTCTTGTCCGAAATGGCCAGCCATGAGCCACCAAAGCTGACGACTCCATGGGGCGCAGATGCTCCCAAGCCTTCTGTGCCGTCCAGCGCGATCGCTCTGCATACAAACTACCTAACTATGGACCAAGACACAAATCAAGCATCGCTTAAGTGATAGGACCGCCGCTCTAGTCCATTAAACTTAAGTATAACTCTACGCTGCTATGGCCTCCTTCATCTTCTTGCTGGCCATGCCGGACAAGAACGTCGATCAGCCCAAGCTCACACAGTTGACAAAAGGTGTGCGATATTGGAACGGAATCAAAGTGAACACCATAACGTTGGCCACGGGCCACACCTTGTAGTTCATGGCCATTGTAGGCTGCAGCTTAGCCTTGGCAATCTCGAATGCGTCGCTGAGGCGTTCGATCTCCAGGCTCTTGGTCACGGTAAGGAAACCCAAGGCCATGGCGGGGGCCATGATCCTATGTCGGCGTGCATTTTGTTGGCCATCACGACCTTGCCGGTGCCCGGGATCGCGCGGTCAATGAAGTGGAACCACGTGTGCATGATGGGGGCCGTGAACACTCCGCCCCACACATCATACGCAGCGTCCGAGCCGTGCTGGGACTCACGAGTCCGTCGTTGTTGGCTCCAGTGATTTCTTTGTCGACATTGCTGTTCTAGCCTCGATACGCTGTGCGATTCGGTCTCCAACGCCCGAGAGCGTGGCGGCCGTCAAGGTCTTCGTCAGTAACGGAGCTTCACGCAGCCAGTAGTGGTAGAACTGTCCGACACGCCGCATACTCGCGAATGTGTGGCCAACACTCGGTATTTTAGGAGACTTGATTTGAAGCACACAAAGTGACGTCTATTACCGGTAGGCGCGTGGGCCTGATGCGACCGTCGCGTGCAGCAACCATACGATTCTGGTTTAACAACACCTTGTTTCTGGACTAAGAAGTTGTTTCTTCCGAGTCGTCCATCTGCTGGGCCAGGAACTCTTCGATCTTCTGAGCGTTGGTGACTTCTCCATCCTTGCTGGCCATCCGCGACAAGAAGGCAGACCACCCGAGGTTCACCACATTGATGAACAAAATTCGGTACTGTAGCGGCACAAAGCCGAATGTGTACACGTGCACCAGTGGCCACGCGGTCCAGTTCGCTACGAGTGACGGTGGCAACTTGGCCACTGCACTCTCGACCGTATCACGCAACGGTTTGCCCTCCAAGACGCCGGCGTACGTGAAGAAGGCCAGTGATAACGGTGGAGAGAAGATGAGTTGGTCCGCAGCGATCTGCTTAATGATCGTGGCCGTGCCTTTGCCTCGAATGGCTCTCTAGGAACTGTACCACGCGTGGCCAATGGGGGCGAACAGGAGTCCGCCCCATACCATCATACGCATAGTTCGCTGTAGTCCGAGTCGGTCCTTCGCATCGCGTTCGTCCGCCTCGGAATTTCTCGATCCGTTGCGCGATTCGGTCGCCGAGACCGAAGAGAACGGCTGACGTCGCACCTTTTGTCAGCAACGGCGAGCCCTGCAGCCAGCGATCGTACGCCAGCCGGAAGCCACGCATCCACGAACTGCGGGAGGTTAGCTAGTGGATTGGAGAAGCCGTTGCAACCGGCGACCAGCTTAATGGCCGTTACGTGAGCCGCATGAAATGGGGACGTGTAGCGATGATCGCGTGGTAGCGATGAGTGGTTGAACTGTGGCCAAGCGTAGCACTATTTGGTAGTACAAGTGCTTTGCTCGACTTTGAAGTCTACTTCAACTTGTATGCATCCAGATCTACGTGTTGGTCTCGCTGTAGTTCGACGACTTCAGCCGTGACGACGTCGGAGGAGGCTCTATTGATAAAACGTCAGACTGCAAAAGTATGGTTGCTCTTGTCGGACTAAAAATCGAGAACCTGTTGCACAGAACGTCGACGAGTCGGGTAAAAAAACAATTGAATACTCTCCAAGCGCTCTCATTCGCGGCAGTAAGTGCAAAATTTCAGTTCAGTTTTGAGGACTTGCAGCGTACGCCTTCCGGCCTGCTAGAGACAATCAGCGCGAAATTTTTCTTCGTCCCGCTTTCTACACATCAGTCCCATCACGCTCATGGTCCGGCTGTGAAGAACTTCGCCCATATATTCCTTCAGCACGGAAATTAACAAACGATACGATAAAAGACAGGATGAATTACTATATTGGCGTCGCCAAGAACGAATACGTTTTAAGCGTGCGTCAACGCAGACATTGGTCCCCTACCTCCGCGGTTGGCGTCAAAGTTATCTCGGGAACGCGTGAGCAATGCTGTATCCTGCTGCAGTTGCTGTCGAAGGAAGATTCGTAAATGAAAGCCCCAGACGTAATCCAGTCAAGTGTGAAGTGCTCGCTTCTGCCATCGCCTTTTCAAGCCACTGGTGTATTCCTTATTGTCTCTCAAACTTGGATGATCCGGCCGGTACAGCTCGTGTAAAGCTGCGACTCAGTCCTTTAGCGTCGCTGTGAGAACGTAAACACTGGCGTCTGCATTAGCAACAAATTTTCTGTGGCTCCCACCGACTACTATTGAGGTGCAGGGGGTCTCCCACGACGAGACTTGTGGATCAATACTCTAACACTCGTCAGTTTTCCATTTCGTGAACTGCGTACACCTCTGATAGCGATCTTGACGCTTCTTAAACTAACCAAGGCGGCTGCCTTCATTAAGTCCGGGTTTCGTACCAACAAGTTCTTTTTGGTCATCGATCAGAGACCAGCAGCAACGACTGCGACACCGACGGGATACTTAGTCGTATGGTTTGCCAAGTCATAATGGACGGTGTCGAGTAACATGTGTCGATGGAGACTGCATCACTGACCTGATTAATCTCTTTGAGTGTACCTGCTCGACGTACGGGAACACGTCTTGAGGTTCGTGGGCTACGTGGAAGGCAACAAACTTCGAGAATCTCCTCGCATACGGCGTGTCAGATCATCAAGTCAGGCTGCAAGCGTGAAAGCTTACCTCAATCCGACGGCACCGCGACGCGGCCTTACTACAACGATACTGAGTGCACGACCAGGTAGTCGAACAATGACAAGTTGCACCGGCAATGACTGTTGCTACCTTCGCCTTCTAATAGACACAGAAACACAGCAAGTCAAACTGATGTTATTCAGTGTTCACCACTTGATAATAAATAACAAAAATCATAAGACCCCCCACTCGCTCGCTGCAGCATTCTACAAGCATGTCCATACTATACAAGCAGCTAGCACAGCGAGGTTTCGTAGATCGTTTGAGCTCGAGGAGAACATCCTCACTGGACGGCACACTGATTTGAGCCAAACACACGGTCTCCGTCTTCAGACTCGGGGCGAAGACGACGCGCTTCAGCCAGAAGCAGCCTAGCTCGTCGGCGTCGGCGCCACCAAAGCTGCAGCAGCACAACGGCCTTGTGGTCAATGCGCTCCTGTTCTTCCAACGGCACGGAACCCGGGCCGTACACTGTCAATAGGCCCACCCCACTTGGGTCAAACTCACGAGGTTTCCGTACGATCGCCTTCGTCATGGTGCGCTCTTCAGCCGCGTCGAAAGCATCCACTTCCTCAATCACAGCACGTTGGAACGCAACCAGATCCTCCTCAAAGGCCTTGCGTCGACCTTCAGGTACAAATGGTGTCAACAAAGCACCGAAAATGCCTGTGGCTCCTGCAACGATCTCATAGCTGGCACTAATCGTGTTCATCGCCAACGAACGGACACCGAGATATGCGCCACTGATGAGTTCCAGAGGGCTGCCAGATGCCAAGCCACGCGCAGGTAAACGTACAAGCTCCACCACACCGTGTCCCAACCGATAGACGATACGGAATGGGTTTGCGTACACGGACACAGTATGCAAACCACTGAGAACAAGAATGACGGCTTGCTGCGAGTACCGTCGTGTGACCTTCTCAATCACATTGGTTTGGGGCTCGTACAGGTGCGCGAATGAAAGCTTCGTCAGGTACAGCCGGAAGTCCTTTACGTTAGACTCTGGAAGGTAAACAGCCAACCTTCTGCCGGAAGGACCTAGTGTCTTGATGTACCGTCCACCGTGAAGTTCCATGGTGAATTTAATGCGGATGGCCTCAATTGACAGTTCTTCGATGTATACGCCACTTGGTCCAGCTCCTGCAGTCGCCACTGCGGCCCCTCCACTAGCTCCAACGCCACTTCGTTCGTCTAAGCCCGCAGCAGGAACGATAGCGCCACTATTGAGTCCGCCTGCATAGTCCATCTGCGTGTTTACGATTTCCTCAAACGTGTGGTGGCTTGTAAGTCTCTCCAAGCCTTGGAATACACTGATCAGATTGACAACAAACTTCTCGTCTGTCGACACCTCGAGCTCTTGCATGATGAGTTCAATAAGCTCGTAGTGCGTGAACTCGCCCGCGTGGCAGCTTGAATTCCACAGCATCCGGAACTGGATAACACTCAGGCTATTGGTGTCTAGCTCGTCGAAGATACCGCGATAGCGGTAGTTCATGAAGCTACGCCAGCGATCACGCAGACGCACCGACACACCCTCCTTTACTTGATGCACTTTGGGGCCTAGCACAACTTCGCGCTCCATCTGGTTGTCCATTTGCAGGTTGCCAAGCGAAAATACAACTTCACTACTGCCGCCCGCACACGAGTACAGTAAACCAAGGCGTTGCATCGATAGATACGCCACTTCCACCATACTGGAATTCACATTGTGAAGAAACGACAGACCGATGCTCGGGATAATCACGCTCATGTTGTAAATGCCCGTAGGTTGCAGGTGTTCACGAACGGAGGTGCGGAACTTCAGCGCCACCAACACTTCGCCCACCAAATCACCGCTGTCGGGGTCACGCATTTCCCACCAGTGGCCTTCTACCCGTCCAAGAGATCGACGCGCTTGCTCGGCCGTGTTGTACGACAGCGCAATCGATCGTTTTGCCCCAACTCCCATTCGAGTCCAGGCTTTCTTTGGGATCTTGATTTCGACCGTACCAGCAGCACCATCCCCTCGCTCGTTGTTGCGACGATTACCGTCGTCCGACTGCTCGGATGACGCATAAGAATCGCTCACACGCTCAATATCGCTTAGCTGGATTCCTCCCTCCGCATACGAGAGATCACTGTCATTCCGATAGAACGCTTGATTCCGAGACAACGACATCATGCTGTCCGAGATATTACCTGACAAGGGGCGACAACGCCGAACAGGAGAAGCTGCTGGTGTATGCATCATTTTAAACGACGTTGAGTCATCTCCAGCCCTTGGACTCCCTGGCCCCTCAAGCTCCGTCGCATTTAGCGCAAGTTCTGCAGAGCTACATCCACGCATATTGGCGCGATTGCTACTGAAGTAGCTTTCATCATCGATACCAATAGACGACATGTCACGGAATAATCCATCTTGGTCTGCTTGGCTTTCGTAGAAGTTTAGGGTGAGCTTTTTCGGCCGAGTTTCACATGCAAACTCGAGGTCGGAGTCGAAGCGATATACGTGTGCAGTCTTCAGTTCCTTCGATTCTGTAGCTTTTGCCTGTAAAGTAAGCAAGCAACAACAGTAACATCACGTCAGCATCCGGTGTCAATTGTCACGATACTACCAGCTCGCATACCGCATGATTATCAGTTTCCGCGATCAGCTCTGCAGTCGAATCTGGCTTCAGAGAAAACTCGTTACGAAGACGCGCCGCAATAATCTTCACTTCCAGAATGTAGCTGGGCGGCTTATCCTTATCATGGTCGCGGAAAACCAACACGCGCGACGCGCGGTCCACGACAATATCTCCAGTGACAGACTTCGACTTGCTGCCAAACATACGATAGCGCAAGGCGTCGATATTTCGCTCCCTATCCAAATTGGCAAAGTCGTAGACGCCATAGTTTCGCGAGATCATTTTGACACGACCCACAATACTTCCCGTTCGGCAAGCGACTCGCCTAAGCACATGCAGAGCCATAGGCACTGGTTAATACTACGATATCGTTAATAAACACAAGAAAATGATATACAACACGTACCAAGGCCCATCCGGTTTCACCCATGCGAAGGGAATAAACTCGTGCTTTCGAATCACCACTGTTTCGTCTGAACAATGTACTTGGCTCACGTAAACGTCCGCACTAGACTCGTTGCGAATCATATACATCGGTGGATCGTCTCGTAACAGCGTGACGACCATACTCGGGCCCATGTTGCTGATGCGGACTTTGACACGATGCATTTCCGCGACACTACGTCGGAGTCCCTCCTGTGTGTATGCATGGCCACTTCCGTCTTTCCA
Source organism: Phytophthora sp. 'mugwort' (assembly GCA_033558025.1). NCBI lineage: Eukaryota > Oomycota > Peronosporomycetes > Peronosporales > Peronosporaceae > Phytophthora > Phytophthora sp. 'mugwort'. The sequence goes on along the minus strand of JAUCEF010000017.1, from coordinate 2,031,878 downwards.
CGACTCCATCACTGACCCCCTTAGCTTCAAAGAAAACTCATTTTCCTCGTCAACAGCAAATGGTCCGCTCCATTCTGCTCCGTGGTGGTCCATCCGCAAGTAGACTCGTCGATTCGCTAAGCTCGTTGTGGCATCAAAATCGAAATGGTGTGGTGATGGAATCCCTTTCTTTGACATGGCATGGAGCTCCACAACTCGGTCGTTCGTCCTCATGTATTGCGAGACCTTGAAGGCGGCGTGGGTCTTGTTTACAAACACAAAGTGTGAAGTGACAATCACTTGAGTTGTACGGTGGAATTGGCCCAGTGGTCGCTGGATGGATATCCCCAGTTCAATGCGAGCTCTCGGGCCCAATTTGCTACCAAACTTGAGGCTGATAGGTTCCTGGACGCCCACCACAGTCGAATGGATTTTATCTGACCAGCGAGATACCTCCGTGTCGATAATGGTCCCAATCTCAAAGGCTTGGCCGGGGCAGTCCATCAATCGTGGCACGGGTCGTTGAGGAACAAGCTGAGGCACGGCCAAGGCAGATTCATCGGGATTGTCAGCACAGCGGAATAGCAGTGCCTGCACATGCGACTGGTTGTACACCCACAAAGAACAGAACAACACAATGCGAGGGCTCCCGTCATCTGCAGCTGTATAGTCGATGCGCGTAATGATCTTGTTCGAAGAGATGTCACCCTCCTTGAACGCGATGCCAGCACTCTGAGGGGAAGGGAGGAACTCGACGATTGAATCCCACGCACCAATTGCACCCAACATAGTCTTGATCGACCTGTCCATACCTTCACGATAAATGCAGTCGCCGAGATTAATTGGACGGCTCCATATCGAGTCCATTTCAGGCAGGCGCAGCATCAAACTCGCATCCAGCTGAAAATCGTGGATCGGAACTTCTTCACCAGGTGAAAGTGTGCCCGTGCGGACTACCCCCTCCGACATTCCACTGGCAACGATCTTGTACTGCACTCGGATTGGGAGAGTATTCTCAAACATCAGGCATGAGTGCAACGATATCTGGTACTTTGTTGCGTACGTCTGCAACTCGCCATCCTGGCTCGCATTCCCACGAGTGATCATTCCCTGGTGCTCTTCTCGGTACACCTTGCGCATGTGCGACGTAATATTCACATACAAGCAATAGCCCAAGCCTTCAGGGTCTTCTGCTTCCAGCGTTAAGATCGTGGAACCAGCTGCTAGCTTGTTCAGATCTGCCACAACAGTAGGTCTACACCCATCCACTTTCACAACAATGGCGTCCTTTTCTTCGCCGAACATTGCGCTGATCGGGACCGACATCTTGTTACTCGTAGTCAGCGTCATCAATTTGCCTGTTCTCGGCAAAGCACCACTCTGGTTCAAACAGCAACATTAGCCTTTAATTTGTACTCCTTACCGCAAAAGTACTATCCACTTACCTCGCCGGGAGCTAAACGTGTGCGACAAGTCCACAGCTCCATGTCAATGCTGGTATCTGTACACAAAAACAAATCAAGCAGATAACAAGTTAGACCTGATGAGCAGTGAGTTTTTCTCCCAGTTCTTCAAGATACAAACCATTTTTCAGCTGAACCGGTGAGCTCAGAAGCAGGACGCGACGAGATTCGTCTCTCTGAGCAACTTTGACTTCAGCCAGCACCTTTTCGCCTTGAATGAGAAACTTTCCAGCCCGACGGAGAGGACACATCAAACTCATTCGCGATGAACCGATCAGAACTTCTAAAGCCAATGGCGGGATATAACTCCCTCGCAGACCATCCGAGAGCATGACGTGGTCCTTGCATTGATCCGCAGCATCATTTGCGTTCGCCGTAACGATTTTCAGTGGATCAAACACCAGGAATTGGCCGTCTTTCACTTGCTGAGGTTCGTTTGTCCTGCTACGGTGCACTGGGTTGTTCACATCTGGTACAAAGTGCAGACCGACAAAAATCTCGCCCGTAACGTTCCCGCGCAAATCATGAAGACGGTACCATCGATTCAGCTTCATCCGATTTGGATCTAGCGAGGCCATGACGTTGCCAGCAAGATTGATCTCTGCTGACCCAACCGAAGACCATCTTGTCCGTTGGGAGGTGCTTGTGTTCGTGCTGTCTTCTCGGTTTACACACTGCTGTGTATTAGGCGGCGTGATTCGCTGTGCTGCTGGTACGTCGAAGAAATCGTCTTCATCGTCTTCTTCGACTTCCACGTACTTGTTTGTGACATGGTCAAACACATAGTTGCGTTTGCCTTCGTCCGTTGATAGCACATCTATCCTCAAGATTGGTGTGACACCTGATTGAGCTCCGCCATAAGGAAGAGAAAACTTATGGCGAAAATTCTCCACAGCCTGAATCTCGCGGGGATGCCACCAAGGCAGCAAGACTACTGACACTCTAACGTTATGGAATCGCGAGTACCCTGGGAATGACCACCCGTCTCGTACGTCAACATGAAGCGTTCCTGCGTGTGACGTGTTGAGATTGGCAAGCCGAATAGGGACACCGAGGTTATTAAGGACGCACACACGTCCGTCCTCCTTTTTGGCTTCTCCATCAGCAGCCACTGCAGCGAGTGTACGTTTCTCCACAATGAAATCCTGTTTACGGCGGGTTTTCGCAATGCTGGATACCAACCGAATCAGCGAGTTCGTGCAGTTCACATTAAGTCGCTGCAAGGCGCTCAGCTGCATGGTTGTTCCATCTTCCCCGCCGTCACTTCTTGCTTTCGCGTAAGCTCGCCAAGGCTCGATGAATGGTTCCCAGTCTGCTAATGAAGTGTTGTAATAACGAGCGGAAATCTCAACGCTTGCATCCACCGAGTGGTCTGTCGAAAATTCCGTTCGCGTCATGCACTGCATTTTCATATCACTGACCGAGAAGTTCATCACTGGGATATACGTGTCCAAAGATACTACGGACAAGCTTCTCTTGATCACTTCGAACACTACCGAGTAGCATGTGATGGATATGCGGTCATGGATTCTTCCCATTCGCAGTCGTGTGCGGAAAATCGTCCTTGACGAGGTTTGGTGCTCCAAAGGCTCGCTCGAAATGCCAACAAGCAACTGGTAGTTCAGCAGTGGGATGAAAGCAGATACTTTTGCCCGACGCTTGGTCCGCTCCTGGCTCGTGTCATGCAGTCCGTAGTTTAATCCCGCAGAAGTCGCGGTAGACATTCGACTACGCCCCGATGGGGAGGCGAGCGGCCGACTAAATCCCCTTGTGTACATCGGACGCAGATCCGTCGAATCTTGGTCTTGAAGACTGAACTGCATCGACGGGAGTCGCTCCGTTTGCGAAATATGGGCTCCCCCAAGGAAACTAACATCATATTCTCTTCTCTCGAAGCCGTCGCTGTCCGTGACTTTTTCTTCGTTCGTACTGTCAAATTCAGCGTCGTCTTCTGTCTCTGGAACGTCACTGTATGTCAGCGCTTCCAACAGTGCAAAAAGCAGCTCCAACCTCCGGTCTGCCTCGAGCTTAACCTGGCCTATTGAAATGCTGACGGAGCGATGACATACAGGCTTTTTCGCTGACTCATCAGTACACAAGTCACAGCCTCCTACAGATGAGTCCGTCATGCGATGCAGCCGAAGATCGTAGCTAAGCCAAAATTTGTCCACTTGTACAAGCCGAAGCGCGACATCTTCGGTCAGCACAAATAATGCTGTGGGTCCTAAGTGCAGCTTAAAGTTTTCTACTCCCGGGTCCGCACGGTATGAGCACGAACTGTCCTCGATTGTCAGCTTCGCTACACAGTGAGAATCTTCAAGGTACGCCTCTAGGATTGGAGCACGGATCTGGATCCCTAGCTCAGGCACCTCTTTCCAAGGAGCAGAGCTCGCCGGCTCGGGAGCATACGCACGACCGGCTCCACTTTCCTTCGCATCAGTATCAGTCGCCCAGAGCACATCCAAAACATCGAGAATCTCGAAGAAAACGTGCGTCAAAGTGAGTGGCATCACCCAACCGGAGATAGTGAGATCTGCATGGAGCCCACTTTGTAGCACGAAGCAATCAGATTTAGCACGCGCTCCGCGGTAGGACATGCGCAGTACGAGAAAGGGGCCTTTATTCAGATAGTCCGATCGCATCTTTCCGGGAGTCAATTCGCCGTTCTTCAGGCTCAAGAACTTGTCGCCCACGTGCAGCACGCCATACTCCGATGACTGCCGATGGTCCAATGCAGTAAAATCTTTTAAACCTAGATACAACGCGAACGCAGAGCGGTCGGGCTCCAATACGCGATGCACATCGACAGCGAAAGTCACGTTGGTCACACTCAGAGAGAACCATGACGACTGTTCTTTCTTCGGAGTCGCAGCCGGACGATAAATACTTGAAAACCCTCCTAGCAGCAGTTCATCCAAAGCTGTTCCATCCCACTGTTCTAAATTGCGAAATTGAGCGTCGTCGTCAAGAGGATAAGCCTTGTCTTCACTTGTCGACTCGTACAAAGCTTCCTCTTCCTCGACATCTTCACTGGGTGATCTCTTTGCCGCATTTCTAGCACTAATTTCGATGCTCTGCTTCCACTTCTTTAACTCCACCAAATTATCAGAGCTTAGCACTTTCCGAAGAATACCAACCCGAGTCGTAATTTCAAGAACTTGACACAATTTGTCCTTCTGAGAGGCCCATGGTCCTCCAGAAGAATACGGTAGCATGGTAACCTTGCAACCCAACAGACTGAACACATCAAGTACATCTGCGCCCGAGCCGTTAGTATGCATGGAGAAATTGCCGTCCTCGTCAAGATGACACCACGAACGACGCCATCGTCGAAATGCGAGGGAATCGTCTCTGGTATACAGCCATCCCATCATCTCGCTATCTTGGTAATATACCCAGCGGTTCCTCGCGAGCGCCAGCCTCACCATTTTACGCTTTCGTACGATAGCTCCTCGAATAAAACGCTGCATTACCACGATTGCATGCGCAGCTCGCGCCCAGTCCGTAATAGCTGGTGGCCCGCTAGGTTCATCGCCAACAAGTTGCTTCAGCAATGCTCGATACGAAGGCTCGTTGGAAATCTCCATAGGTGCCGCGGGCGCTTCAGGGGCACTGACAAACAGGCGTAAAAGGTCGACCTTGACTTCATACGAGCAGCTGCAAATTTCGGACTGTAAAAAGTTCTCATCTCCGAGAACAGTATTGGAGGGGCTGGTTGATGCATACGATGAAACTAGCTGAGAGTTCATTGACGGCGCCATTGCTGCTAAATCGACATCCATCCGAGAGACGCTGGATGAGGGCATCCCCTTGGCGTAATTGCTTGAGATTGCGTTAAGCCAGTCATGCCATTCACCAAGTAGTACAGTCATCTTTGCCTCGTCGAAAACTGCGATAGAGTTACCAATCGCCAACGAAATCTTCGATCCATAGGTGTTAATCTTGCCGGGACGGGCGTCCGGATGTGCCTCATAGAGATAATTTATCCTGAATCGAAGGGCTGGGGTCTGACCATTTTCAGCAGAAAAGTTATCCATCGGTTTAGATAGACTAGAAGCAATGCAGTGATATTCTCCAGCCTCGTCTCGCGACATGCTTTGCACGTAGAAATCCTCAACTGTGACTTCGTAAAAATGGTACGAGAACAAACTCGGCCCAAACCCATTCATCGATACCGCAGGATGGTCCAGCATCACTTCCGCAACGACTTGCTTCTGGAAAGCTCGAACAAGACAAAACTTCAGCTGATCCGAGGCAAACGAGACTTGGGCTACTGCACGGGAAGGAGTAACCTCGAGAGGCGTCACGGAAGGGTGACGAAATGTTAATACCTTCGTTCCTGGTATGGCGTCAATCGCCAGCTCGACATCCAAACCAGACTTAAATTTGAGCACTGACCCCAGCGGTTGGTCATCCACTTTAATCAACAACAGTCCTCGTCGCACGCTGTCTTTCACCGCAGCAGGACTCTTCTCAGCGCACCGCTTGATTGCCACATCACCTGAAGGCAGGATATCAAATAGGAGCCCCGTTGGACCATCGGGAAACGGCACGCTGATCTCTGGAAGCGGGATGCCCATGGCGTCACCAATTCCATACAATGCACTGAGGTACGGTATAACCTTTCCTGCACCTGCAACACCATCTAGTCCAAGTCGATTTCGTATCGATACCACGACTTCATACGGAAGCTGTTGTTCTATCCTCGTGGCGTTATGCCATGTCTCGCTCTTCCTCAAAGCTTCAATGCCTTCGCTTTTCATCGCCATCACCAGTTTCCAAAGCAATAAATAATTCTCCGCCAGTTCAGCCATTTTAATCTCGTCACTCACTATGTGTCGCTCCGATGCCTTCACCTGTTCTGCTACCATGACTCGCCATTTTTCATGTCCCGAGAACGAGTCAAAAATCAAATTCAGCACCGACAACTGCTCCTCATCCAGCGTCATCCATATCCTGGACAAGTGAAACACCGCGCCGTACCGCGGGTCGTCCGTCTGTGCGTGTTGTGCCGCAGTGTTCATCGTCAGTTTCAACGCTACGTTAATTGGCGCCACCAAGAATCTGTGAGCATGTGCACTTTCCTCTGTAGTCCACCAGTCCGCCTTGGCTGATCTCGACCCCATCTCCTTCAACCTCGACAGGGTCGACTGCAGCACCTTTGGGTGGACTCTTGAGTGGATAAAATGGAGCGTAGTTGGGTCCACATACGCTGATAGGTCAATAGCGTTAATCAACTTGAAGACCAGATGGTTCTTCTCCTGTTGCGCCGCGTCCTTCTGGTCGTCAAAGCCCCCAACTCGCCAATTACTGGGCGTCGTGACGGCCGAGAGAGCCCCCAGTGTAAAGCCTGCAGCAAATTTCACTCCGTCCGTCCTAATCTTCTCCTTCTTGTTGTTCATCGATGTCGGGGGGCTCCGCATGGGTCCTGTAGGGAACCACACTCCTTCCACTCGGATATGTAAGTTCCGGATATCGACCTGCAGGTTGTCAATAAGCTTGGTCATGGTGCGTCCTATCCAGCCGTCAGTCCCAAAGTACCCTTCACTCTCATGTGGCACAGTGTACTCGGGCACTTGGGGGCCGTTCCATCGATCCTTCAAGTCCTGCTCGAGTCTGTTCATCTTCTGGTCCACAAGAGCTGAGATTTCGTCCTGCAGCTCTGCCTCATCATGTGTCAGCGGTTCCAGGACTAACAGGACGTCCTGAAACTTGATCTTGGCCGAGGCACTGCCAAAGATGGCGGAAATGGGCAGGTCCGCCTCGAATAACCCAATGAAACCCGTCTTGAGCCGAAAGGGCAACCAACTGGGCACGACGCTGGCCTTGAGCGTCAAATTCTCGAGCTTCAGCCGCTCCGACGACTGCCAGAGCTTGGCCGACACATTCACCGTGTGGCTCTCCACGTACTGGCCCAGGAAGTACACGATCCACGACTTGAGCGCGCCCTCCAGCATCGTGCCGAATAAATAAGAGCGAGCGCGGAAGCCGAAATGGCCTGCTCGTAATGGAGCTGGCTTTTCGCTTAGTAAAACAATGCCATTGGATGAAAAGAAGGAGTAACGGGTGGGAACGGACCAATGGGAGCAGATAATTACGGCAGACGAGACGGAATGTGTCCAAAACCCTGGCAAATCCGATCTCGTAGGTAAACATGTACTTCAAAGTACTTTATAGCATGTCACACATAGCGCCGCCCCCAAGCACCACAAATATGCTTTTACTTGAAAGTTGCCATGACGTGGCGCATGGTGTCGTACAATGCGGCAGCGAGCATGTTCTAGGCTTTCAGTAGGATAATATATATATCAGTATCTCGCCAGCAGGACGGCTGAATCCTGAAAAAAAAGTGTCACGAGGTCGGAGACTTTCGTGACGGTATCAGCTTACGGTGGTCGAATCCGTCAGTCATCCTCGCTGTGCTCTGGGCTGCACGATCCGATAGTGAATGGCGTCGACGTGGCTGATGGTTGTAATCGGTGCGCTTGGCGAGCTCCATTCCCCCGGGCCATGGCCGCCACTGAACTCGTAGCGGACGCGCACCACGTAGCTCTTCGAGTAGTCGAGGCCGAAGATCGTCGTGATGAGATCGCGTTCACTCTCGCTTGATCGTCGAGGCCTCCCGGACCAGTTCTTCCAAACTTTCATAGTCCAGTCGCGAGAGAACTGCAGATGGTACGATATCGCGTTGGAATGCACCCGCCAGCGCACGTGAATCGCAGCCTGGATCAACGAAGGAGTACGTTAGTGAGTTGATCTTTCTCTTTCTTTCACGACTGGCACCTACAATAATTGCATCAGGAAGGCATCGTACCTTTGATGGGGACTCGAGCGAAATCTCTGTACGTGGCGACGCCGGCACAATACCCATGCGAAGTTCCAATCCGCCTCCGTCAAAACCGTCACCACGACGAAAAGGTTTACGTAAGAACGCTGCTAGCCGCGATGACTGCCGACTAGACGTCGATTCTGTGTCCGTAAATTCTGTAATCACCGAGCTGTTTTCAGTCGATCGTGCACTATCAGCGTCTCCAAAGCTTTCCGACATGACAGCGCCCTGGCTGTCCGAGTCGTCTCGATCCTCCTCGAGTCCTGGACGTTCGGGAAACAAGAAAGACCCCGCCGTGATCGCACGCAGCTCGCTATCAATACTGTTCGTGCTCGACCGTCTGGACGCTGAGGCTTCCTGCTCATCCCCAGACGCCGGCCATGCCCGTCGAGCTCCTCGCAGTGTGTATCTAGTCCGGAACCGCAGTCGGATCGGTCTCGGCGCTATCTTGAAAATACGAAGCACGTCCTGGAACTCCAAGTTCGCGATGCTCTCTCCGTTCACCGACTGGAGCACGTCGCCTTCCTACAGAGAAGTCCACAAAGGACGGCGAACATTAGCAGCTTCGCAACCTGAAGATAAATGGGGACGTCACACGCACTCGGATCTGATGCGAGACTTGTCCGACGCTGAAGATGGTGGACTTGACGATAATGACCGGGATCCTGTAACCTGACGGGTCCACCTGCTCCTGGCTCTTGAGTGTCAGCCCCAGCTTGTCCTCCGTAAACACCACCTGGTAGTCAACATAAGAGGGCAATCAGACGGCCTTTCGTCTTCAAATTGCAGAATATGCAAGCCTAGATCATATATATATTGCTAGGATAATCCCAACCTCGTAGTCCTCGTAGGACTGCTCTGAACCCAAGTGCCAACTAGGACGCGGGCGAGACGTCGCGTTGGGCGCCGGGTAACTGCTGACGATGCTGCTGGTGCTGCAGGCCGATACGCTGAGGCTACTGCTGCTGCTGGAGCTGCGGTGGCGCACAGACAGGGACGAGCGACGGGGCTGCGGCCGCACCAGGTCCTGCGCCGAGACCTCCATGTGCGCCTGGAATCAGAAGACCGATTGTATGCTGGCTTCCTTTCTGCCTTCTGGAATCAGTCAGTCTTTTTTATGGCAGTTTGTATACCGTATATTCCTACTTAATGGGTATCGACGACGGATAAAAACGACTTGGGGGCGTATCCGGACAAGGTGTCCCACTATACCACACCCTGTTGTCCTACATGTAGACAAGAGTGTCCACCTCATTGAACCGAGTCTTTCCCAGTCTGTCATCGATATGTTCATTCCTCCAGTAAACGTTCAAGTGGACGGGCAGCCACCAGTCGGAAATTCGTGTTGGAAAGTGACAGCCAGCGGGTTTCCTCGGACTCGCCTTTGCGAAGAAGATGGCGATCTGTGTTGGGGTCATAGCGAACGACTACGGCCTCCGTTTCCTCCTCCAGATCCACATTGAATCGTTTCACGGCCGACACGAGCGGGTCACCAAAGTGCCGATTACCGAAAAGCCGAACGCGGCATCCACGCACCAACTCGTCGCCCCAGCACACGTGTTGACTAGCATCAAAGTAGCGAATACGTTCACATCCTCCATCCCGTCCAGTCTCTCTGCTATCTAGCTCTCGTTCACTGCCAGTGTAGATACCTTTGCCGTACGTCTCGTCCCGGATGAACTGTCCCGTCCACGAGTCGCCTGACGCCCAATAGTACGTGCCCTTGCCATGTCTGAAGCCGTCTCGCCACTCGCCAATGTACCGGACCACTCGTTTAACGTCAGCAGCTCGCCCAACAGTGGTGGTATATCGTTCTTCCGGCACCCACAGCGTCCCATTTCCGTGCGGGATCGTCACGCCATTCTCCGTGACGCCATCTCCGTCATATTTGCTGCCGTCTTGATATCGTTTGACAATTTTTCGTGCTCTCCATGCAGCAAGCTCGTCTTGTTCCCGCTCGTGTCTCTCACGAGCTGCTTGAGCTTCTAGGATGCTCATCACGTTGGCCTTTTCTGCTCGGAGGAATTCCCGCTTTGCCTGTCGAAAGGCTGAGCGTTCCTCAACGAACCGACGTTCCAGTACTTCCCACCCGGTCGCGGACGTGTGTTCACCGTCTCTGGCGTCTTGATCATGCTGTTCAATGCAAATTATTGCTCCAGCTTCTTGGCCATAGGCCATCAACAAGGCCCCCGCTGCCGCCTCGTCGGATAATTCGTTGCCATCGCTACAAGACCGACGAGCTTTAGTGCGCACGCGCTCGATCGTCACTTGTTTGTATGGATATTCGGGCCAATGCAACCGTGAATCCTCGCGAGCATGAAGAGCTCGCAATGGCTCGAAGGCGAATTCTAGCGCTCCTGAAGGGTCCAGCACCGACTTGTACATGTCGATGCAGAGTAAGATCGGCAATCCGTTTCTTAATGCTGCAAATAGTGCGTCCTCTAGCTCGAATCAACTTTTCCTTTCGCTCAATCAGCCAAAGAGAGCAGCTCGAAAGCCATGGAAACAGCAGAATACCCTTGGAATAACCAGAACAATCTCGTTTCCAGCTTAAATCTCCTCGAGGAAGAAGTCCTGCTTAAGCATGACTCGCAGTGGCACCGAGACAAGCACCTCCTTGTTGAGGGAGAGCCTGCCGTCACAGTCCCGAGGTTTGGCTGAAATACCTGGAAAGTCTCAAGCCACTTCTCTCAATTTTTGAATAATGATGAATATAGGGAAGTCTCACGAAGGTCCCCACGAAAGCCTCACATCGTGCCAAAGACTGTAAATCAATGCAGAGCTAGTAGCATTCGTGGCGGTGGTCGCAGTACTAATAATGCAGAGGAAGAAGAGGAGTCGAATCGACAGTTAAAGGTGAAGTTTACCTGATACGTGGCTGTCAACCTGGTTACTGACGGTTGTCTCTGTGACCCTCGTTAGCTAGAAAATGCAAGACTCCAGCTTGAAATTACACAATGGCAGCGAGAAGTTGAGCACGGCCATGACGAAAAACTCGAGTTGGAAGCTTCTTTCCGACGTCTAGACCAAGAAATCGGCAACGGCTACCACCTCGCCGAGCGCAAGGAGAAGGAACTTCGCATCGCGGAACTCGTCATGAAGAATCAAAAGGTTTGAAGACAAAAAATCATTAAAAGGATAGCAAGATTTTAACAAAAGCAACCGCTCTGTTGGAGTTTTAGATGTCCCAGTTACTGGCCAAAGAGCTTCAGAGTCACGAGGGCCTTCGTCGAGAGCATGCAGAGCTACAAGGTGAGCATCATAAACTGACAGAGCAAGTCACACTCCTTAATCAGGTACTCGACAGCGTGGAAACGAAGCACACGGAGCTGTGCAGCTCGCAGAAGACATTGACTGCAAGCTACGAGGCAGCTCAGACCACGATTGAGAAGCTGCAAACTCAACTACATGTCGTGCAAGACAAACTGGCCACCTCTGACACGCACACGCAGGTTGTCACGGAGTATGAGAGCAAGATTCAGCAATGGACGCGCACGTGTCGGGAGCTAGAGCAAAAGTGTGAGCACAAGACGCAGAAGCTCAAGCAAAGCCGACAGATTGCAGCCGCAGCTCAGCAAGAAGCTCAACGTGCTCTCAATCGCCAGGAGGAATTGGAGCAGGAGCTGTACAACGCACACGACCAAATTATTCAAGCAAACGCCGCTATGAGGACAATGGGAGCCAAACTCGAGGCAAATCTAAAGGGTAATCAGCACGGCGGTCAAGAATCGGTATGAGCGTTGTATTGACCACCTACGAGGCGTACTTAACCAATGCTGCATTGTTTTCGATCTAGCTTCACCGCCGAATCCGCCACTTGGAGGGGGAGTTACTGCAAACGAACCGAACTAACACAGAACTAATGCAGACGTGTAACGAGCTCCTAAGCTCACAAAAGCGACCTGGGGCTGCGAAAACACTGCTTCCAACCCGAAGTGGTCATGTCATGGCTTCTCGAGTGGCCAAACTGACGACGAGAATCACAACCTTGGCCGATAAGCTACGTACTACGGAAGAAGCTCGGTGAGTACACAGAAAGTTTGTTAGATTTTCCTTCGGTTCGCCCAACCTAAACGATTCTGTTTAAAGTGACCGAAAAGGCCGCAGCTTGGACGTCCTCATGCATGCCTTCCCGTTTTTGTTACGCCGGTTAGACGCCACGCAGGACCAACTTGTTGCTGCCGTCGAATCGAACGACATTCTTAAGAGCGCTCTGGAGCAGATGCAAGACCCACCAAACGCTGGTCTCGACTGGTTCAACACGACCAACATCAACAACGAAGTCTACGGGGACAGCTCGATGTATCTCCGCTTAGCGCGGGCCAATTACTTGCTGGCAGCGCCTTATCCACTTGAATTACTCGCTGATCAAACCGGCGCTCAGGTTTTACGAGGCGATCACGAGTCTACATGGAAAAAGACAAAGAAATTTTCTCCATTCCGAGTCACATGCAGCGTCTTAAAAGGGAACGAGAGCGAGGATCAAAGGGTCCAACTTGTCACGCTTTGCGCCGACTCGAACGACGTCAGTGGCGCCTCGTACTTGAACCGAAGTAAGATCAATGCGTTCCTTGACGTGATTCAAAGCGGCGCTGCACGCAACAAGTTCAAGACGCTCGTCATCGGGAAGCTCGCCGAGTGTCTAACTAAACTGCGCGAGCTGGCGCATCAAGCAGCTTCCGAGGCAGCAGGACAGCAAGCTTCGATTCAACTGCTGCAGCGCGAGGTAGCCGACCTTCAAACCCAATTAAAAGCTCATCGTGGTGATAACAACAAAGACAACAGCGACAAATTAACGAAAGAATCCTACAAGGCTCGCCGGTTCCTTCTGCAACTCGTCGATGTGTACGCTGAGAAGCAGGAGGACGAGCACCGTCAACTGACGTTCCTGACGCAGCCCTTGTCCAGCGATATGCTCATTCCCAGACCACATCCCAGTCGCAACGAGAAGAACGGTACTTCTGATCATCTCTGTCTTGCTGCGAGTGGCCTGGAAGATGACGACGTGGGTCAGCTACTAATGAAAATTAAGGTTAGCAGCGTGAGATTCCAAGACATCACTCTCGATTCAAACAATCTCTCGGATCTTGGAGCGCAGCACGTGGCCGAGTTCGTGACAAACCCTCCGACTAGTGTACGTGTCGTGAGTCTAGTCGGTAACAAACGCATCACTCGTCGGGGAATTGAACTGATCAGAGGAGGACTACTAAGGAACCAGCGTGTACAGCAAGTGAAGGAGGATGAACATGAGCTGAAAGATGCGACTATTCTACGAGGTCTGGCCATTCAGTCAGAGTTTGATGTGAGTGGAAACGCCACGGAAATGATCCGAGTCACTCTACCGCTTGTATCCGAGATGGAGGCCGAGCTAAAGACCGTCACGTCTGAAGCAGTCGATGCCATGACGGAAAAGCTCCATCTGCTCGGGTTTAGATACAATCTTCGACCGTCGTCAGCGTCTTCACGGCTACGATCGACTACTAACAACAGTATAAAACGCAAGGAAGGTCAACAGAGCGAAATTTATCCTCAAAATTCTAGCAGAAGAGCGTCCGTTCCTGGCCGTACCGGCGCTAGTTTCACCAGGAGAGCACCCGTTCCAAACAGTGACGGAGTCACTGGGAGGAGAAGATCCCTTCCAAGTGACACCGTCAATCGGCGTCAGCAGATTAAGCAGCAGCAAGATGCCCGATTTCAATCTGTCGAAGCTGCTATTCGACGCGCTTCCGTCCCGCGTTTACGTCCGCAAGTCAGTAGACCACAGACGTCGACATCGTCACAAAACTATCGGCCATCTTGTGGTCGAAGTGTCAGCGGAAACACGATCGGCAGTAGCAGCAAACGCATTGCTGCTGGCAAGACGCACATCAATACGATACGAGGATTGAGGCGGTAACATGCCCATTGAAACTTGATTGCTCCATGTATGAAGCTTCATTACCCAGCCAGAACCGACACTACGACGGAGACTTGCCAGATATAACTTAATACTTTCGTTTACTAGGGCCAGAAAGTCTTTTCGTGGCCTGCGGCGCGGTCCGCGAAGCCGTTCCGAAATCCGGCGACCCGTGACAGGCCGTCGCGAGCAGTGTAAATGAGATTCAGGCAACGGTGCGAGTCTCCACTGGAGACATTGATGTTAGATTCACAGCACTACAAGCTACGTCTGCTTGGCTACGGCGCCTCTGCAGGCTACTACAAGGTACTACTAGGATTTGCTACACTGAGGACGCCTCATACCCAGTAGAGACCAGGTTTCCCGGCGTTTATGTTGCTCCGGTGGATCTCCTGGCAGGTGACAAATGCGACTTGTCTGGTCAGGGCGGCACCTGGTCTGAAAGTCAGTGCAGGTTGTCGCAACAGCAACAGGGGCGAGACGGTCTCGGAGACCTGGGCTAATGCAGGCACCGCGCACGAGCACGCTGCATGGAACGGTGTTTGGGAAACCTGAGCTGGATCATAGCAGCGTCCCGAACAGCAATACGAAGCCCAGGGCCAGCCATCGCTCGATGGTCTTGATGGATCCGGCTGCGTTCTCCATTGTTGTTTCCATCAAGCATACAGAGGGGTTAAATGTGTGGTTCATTTGGTTATAGCCAACGGCAGGAAGGTTACTTGCTTGAGAAGCAAGGTGCCGACTGGCAACCCCCTAAATTGAGCCGGAACGGTAATGAACCACACCCCCCAAAACATAGTGATTACTTCGAAGTATTAAATAGAGGAAACAAAACTGACCTGGTGTTGTCTATGTGTCCGTCTTGCCGTGTCGAGTCTGCGACTGCTGTATGGCAGTTTTCTTTGTCTGTGTGGCTGTATGAATATTGTCACATCTCCGACCATACTCAAACTTACTATTGATATTATTGACCAATAGATTGGCTGCCATGACATTAGATCTTGTTGTAGCGAATCAAAATAAACTACTCGATCAATTTTGACCAACCAGATAGATCCCGGATTGGTAAAAGCGCACAGCCATACCTCCGACATATTGGGTCGGAGGGAGCCCTGAAGTTATTGATCTAACTCTATAAATTCCAAATCATTCGCATATTCTCGAATTATAGCCAAGCTCCGACATCCCCGACGCCAGATGAGTCTGAACGACCTCGCATCGACCAGAACGAAGCTTGCTCACGACTGCGCAGCTCGCTCGTTTCTGAAGTTCCTCGAAGAGGAAGACGTAACTTGGGAGTACCTAGAAGTGGTCATGCAGCGCGAGCGTGTCGCAATAGTCCTGGAAGCTGTGGTGGACAAGTTCGGCATGCACCTCGCCTTCAAGGAGGGTCGTAATAGCAATATGTTACCTCGAAACTCGGTCATGCAGTACTACCGACAGGCTGAGAACTGGCTGCTGGACCAGTTCCCTCAGCATCGGGCAGCATTGACCATACATTGATTAAGAAGGGCCAAGTTCTGGAGCGTTATTGCTGAAGAGAGAGTCAGAAACCTTGTTAATAAAGCTCCTGCGTGCAGGAAGAACCCGCTCAAGCAGGTGATGGTGTATCTCTATTCGACTGCTGTTATTTCCGTCGATTACCAGGACGCTGCTCCGCTATGCTTACTCTAGTTCTTGTTCGGGCGTGCGTCGGACCTCACGCTTCTTCGCAAGGCTAACCTGACCATTGACGCGGGCGATATCTTCTTCGTGCGGATCAAGACTGCCGAAGAACAGCGCCTCTCGCTGTTTCCTGACGACGACTTCACCACGTGTCCACCGCTCGCGATTGCGCTTGCATTGGTGATCCAAGCTTCTCCGACGGCGTCGCTACTGAATCGGCTTCCTGCAGCTCATGCCGTTTCCCAAGCCATTCTGACTCCTGCTACGCCTCTTATTAACTTGATCGACCAGCCAGGATCTGCAGTCCCGCTAGAAGCGTCTCGCCCGGATGGAGGCAAGACAACTGACTCGTCGCCGGGTATCCACAGCTACGTCGATCGTGTCCTGGAGAGAGTCGCTAAACAGGCCGGTGTGACGGAGCGTCTGACATCACATTCCTTTCGACGCGGCGGGGCACAGCATGCGAATGGAGGCAGTATGTGTGTGCAGTGGATTTTTGACCGAGGAGCGTGGAACATGACAGCGACGAACAAGGCCTTCGCGTACGTCTTCAACACACCGTCTGAAGACCACAAGGTTGCTCGCGTCCTTTAGTGGTCGAGATCCCGATCGAGTCGTTTCGCTCTTGTCGCTGGATTCATTCGACTCCGGCACCCAAACGAAGATTCGGACCGTCGCAGCGGCGCTATTCAACGCATCCTACGGGCTTAAGACAGCGAAGTACAACGTGAACGGGAGGGTTATCGACACGCTCATGGCTTACCTGTTGCGCCATTATCCATCCCTGAAGCTGATAGCCCTGCTGTCAAGCGACTTGAAGAATGCGCCAGCGAGAAGCCTACTCCATCAACGACCTTCTATCTTGGTCGTCGCACTTGACGTGTAACACGAGCGCAAGTCCCCAAACCAACACAGCCAAGACCCAAGACAGCACGACCGATATTACCAAGCACCCCGTATTTCTCACTAAGCCGCCTTGATTGAGCAGTTAATTCAGGTTAACCACAAGCTCGACGTTCGCGTTTTTACTATGGAAGCTAAAGTCTACAACAAGGCGCAGCTAGCACCAGCGATGCAAGGCACAAGTGAGAACACAACCAATGAGCCACCAGCCAAAACGCGACGTATGGGTGCAACGACATACCTGAAAGATGTATGGTTCTCCTGGTACACCTAGGAGCCTCGCATCTGGAGTTCGACCGACAGCTCCACCAAACATACAAGATCCACCGGCAAGCTTGTCGCTGCGTTCTTGAAGTTGTTCCTCGCTGAAGGGTTCGTGCTTGATGAGAGGTCGCCGCAGTACCGAGACGATGTCCTGGAGCTTGACGCAACCGCTGAGAAGGAGCTGCTCTCGTTTCTATCCCAGCACGAGATCCCTGCTCAGAACGTCCTCAAGTCCATGCGCAAGCTTCACAAGGCCGGACATCTAAACCCTCTCATCCAACACTACAAGCACCTTCAAGCTGCCGGTCGCATTGTTGCCCCTGCCCCTGTGCATACTACAAATATTCTTGGATTAATATCCGCTGCGTAATTACGCATATTTTACCTCTGTGTC
Source organism: Phytophthora sp. 'mugwort' (assembly GCA_033558025.1). Classification (NCBI taxonomy): domain Eukaryota; phylum Oomycota; class Peronosporomycetes; order Peronosporales; family Peronosporaceae; genus Phytophthora; species Phytophthora sp. 'mugwort'. Next base: position 2,014,485 of record JAUCEF010000017.1, on the reverse strand, counting down.
GTTCTCGCCATCCATTGCTATGTGTACTTGTCTCGATGATTTTCTTGACGCTGGGACTTTGCTATCGAAACTCCGCGGTGCGCACCACTGCCATCATGCCCGCATCGAGGCCTACGAAGAATGCAGTTAGCTCCGCGAAGGAGTTCAAGACCTTTTCATTACTGCTAGCAAGATGCACAAGATTCACGTGAGTAATGAGGCCATCCGTCATCTGCGGCTTACCATGAACACGACGGTCGCCTCCTCAAGCCTTTCCCCCGAAGCGATCCACGTCATCATCGCCTCGCTCGCCGAACGGAAGAAGCGCAGGGTCGGCCTAAAAGAGGTACCTGGAGTGGCTTGCATCTTCTATCTACGTGGATGACGACGCCTCGAGCAGACCACTGACAAAGACCGCGAGGACGAACCGGTGCACTACGTTCGCAAGTTGCTGAACTGGAAGCGTGAGAAAAAGGTTACATACTATTGGTCGACTGGCAGCCAACTTGGGAGCCGAAGACCTACTTGAACGAAAAGCTTGTCGCTGCCTTCGAGGAAGAGCGCCGCCTTCTTGTCCGCAAGACATTCTTTGAAGACGAAGCTGTGGAGGACAATTCGCTGAACAACAAGGAAGAATAAGCAGCAATCGAGTAAGGAGAAAAAGTCAGGTCATTACGAGCTTTAGCAGGTGAATGGTAACCCCGTAGTGAACACTAAGCTTAACCTCCGAATGGAACAGCGAAGTTAACCTCGTAACAGAGTACGCAAACATATAATTTGAGTGCAGCATCGAACACAAAGCTTAACCTTCTTGCGGAACAGCAATGGTAAAAACATGATAGATACAATTATACAGTAAGCCCGAACTATTGGGCAATGTGTGGGCGGGCGACTTGTCCGTTGCGAAAAATTAAAGAAGAGTGAGGCTGCTCCTGCCTCTGCGGCAGCAGAAGCCAACCGTTTCAATAAACCTCGTTTTTGAGGTTTTACCTGTGTTGTGCAAGCACTCACTAGCTGGCGTATTTACGCGTAACATCTATTGTAAAAAGGACCAGGTTCTCCACATAGTGGACCCCGATTTTTGGGCGTGGCCTCATTTTCTAATCTGCCGTGGAGCGCTCACATGTCCCCGCGGCTGTTGTAGGCTGGAAAACAGCCTGAATAGGTTTTAGCCGTTTTCTCAGCCCACAGGCCGTTTCAGAGCCTGTGGCCCGTCTATAAACTTTTCCTAATCGGCCCTATAGCACGCCCTCTGGGTGCACATCCTGACATAGATCTCCTAACCTCAAACACACTCCACGTTAAATACACAACCTTTACACTACTTAGGACTGTTTCTGCGCGGGTCGGAGCCCGTCGGAGGTCGGAGATTTATGGGATTTATATGGATGAATAACATTATCTCTCCGACCAAACTTGATCATAGTATAGTGCATATTAGCCAATGAAATTATTCTCCGATTCATTTTAGCCAATGAAAACCAGCTTCAAAGTTTTTGGCGAGTCAAATCGCTTAAAATTTTTCATTTTCATCCAATAAGAACGCGAATAGAGGTTGCAGTCGGAAGCAGAGCGATTCCGACGTATCTGGTCGGAGCTGACGCCCAGACATGTGTATCGTGCTACAAACGTGTGGTGTGCCACATATTACTCGCGTATTTGCCGCCTCTCCAACCAATAACGATGAGCCTGAACGACTTGAAGCCAACACCAAGCGCGCGCGAGCGACGGCCATGAAGGCTTTCGAGCGCTTTCTCTCCGCCGAGATCACGAGCATGGATCATGTTAGGGCTTTGGTCGTCTCGGACCCAAGCCGCGCAGGCGGTATTCTAGTGACGCTAATGGGCAAGTTTGGCGTGTACCTGGCATTTCACTCAGGAGCACGGGACCTGTCGCGCCACTCCGTCGCTCAATATTTCCGCCAGGTGAAGTGCTGGCTCCTGGACGAGTATCCTGTCCAAGGCGGCACTGTAGCACGGCAGCTGCTGAGCATGGGGCGCACGTTTGAGCAGCACTGCATCAAGCGCGAAAGTGATGGATTTGTCAAAAAGGCGGTTGCATGCACGAAGGAGGATCTCAAGAAGATGACAAGGTATCTGTATTCAACGGCTAGCTGTGCGTCAGACTACCAAGATGTAGCTCTGTTATGCCTCTTGTGGTACCTCTTTGGCCGCGCTTCGGACCTGACCTTCGTTCGGAAGCAGCAGCTCTCCATAGGTGCTGGCGGCGTGTTCTTCATCCTCTTCATCCGCATGAAGACGTCCGACGAGCGGGCACTGTCGCTCTTCCCCGATGCTGACTTCGCGACTTGTCCGCTGCTGGCGCTCGCGCTGGCTTTGATCACCCAGGCGTCGCCGTGTGCAGCGCTCCTCAACCACTTACCAGTGCAGTCGAAAAACGTTCCCGTTGAGCTGACCGACTCCATCCCGTTGCTGGACCTGCTTGAGGAAACCGGCACCCTGGGTTCTTCTCAGGCGTCGACAAGAAGCAGTACAGTCCACACGTCGCCGACGATTGGTAGTCACGCTCTTGTCAACCGCTTGCTCGATCGTGGCGCTGGATCCGCTGGAGTTGAAGAGCCGCTAACCTCTCATTCGTTTCGAGCGGCGGTGCCCAGCATGCCCAACGCGTGCTCAGAGCTGACGGCGCAGTGGATCTTCGATCGCGGAGCCTGGAATTGACCACGACGAACAAAGCCTTCGCCTACGTCTTCAATACTCCGAAAGAAGACCATCAAGTCGCGAAGGTACTGAGCGGAATGGCGCCAAAGCAAGCCTCTGTTCTTCCATCGCTGGAAGTCTTCGACTCGGCAACACAAGAGCAGATTAGGAAGGTTAGCCACAAGACGCGAGTCACGCGCTGGGTAACAAGGCCTTCAACGTTTGCGCTGCTGTGAGAGACATGCTGACAGCAACCATCATCCTCCACTACCCGTCAGTGATGAAGACCAACGCGCAGGGGCCAGCGATGACAACGATCCAGCGCTGCGCCAAGGCCTCTGGTGTGACCACGTCGAACCTGTTATAAGTTTCACCAGCATTTACACAAATATTTTCCGAATAATATTTAAAATGATGAATTAAAGACTCCATAGAATTTTTAATTTGAATTCTATTTGGATTTGTAATTTTTTTTATCAGAACTTTCATTTTATAGATCCGCAAGCTAACGCTATATCCATTTAAGCTATAAGCATAACTTTAATTTTTTATAATTTTAATATTTATTAATGAATTTTTAGATACCTTTTTTACATTAAAACTAAAAAATTTAATAAATCTGCTTGCTTGGTCACTGCAACTCACGAGGTCTGCTGATCCTGCTCACACCACCGCGGACGACTTGACGGAAGGAACATGAAGGCCAAAGTTGCGTTCGATCATCAGACTGCATTGATAGAAAGGTTAATCGCGGTCAACTGTCGCCTCGAGGCTCGGGTCAACTTGCTAGAAGCTACAAGCATCAACACTGGAGAGAACACATCAGGACACCGCGGTGAGCAGGCAAAGCGATCAGGAGATGAAGATGAAAACGTACCAGTGAAGCGCCGACGTAGATGAAGACGATACCTCTCGTCGACACCTGGTTTGCATGGTACACGGCAGTTCCGCGTGGATGGCTGAGTACTAACAAGCACAAGAGGTCGGACGCCAAGCACCTCGTGGCCTTCATGAAGCTCTTCATTGAAGACGGATACGCGCTCGACGAGTTGTCACCGAGCTACAAGGATAATGTCCGCCAGCTTGGAGAGATAGCATCAAGCTAAGTCGTGGCGTACCTCCGCGCGCGAAACGTACCGTCAACGGGATCTAACGCTGTGCTCAAGGAGCCTCGTCATCTGCATCGCGAGGGAAGCTCTTCCATTGAGCTACATCGGGGGGGGGGGGGTGGGGTTAGACAACAACATCGCAGGGGATACTCAGCTGGAGGATCGACGGGGAATTAACGACCACGGTTTTTTGCGGAAGCGACAACCCTCTTAGAAGTGCCATGGGCACAACCCCTCAATTCACCAGGCCAGGTGGTCAATCGATCACTGAGGTCGCAGGCAAAATGGCGCAGTCAAAATTGCACGTGTGTCACTCATTTGCAAGATGTAATTACGCCTGCCACCTATCAATGAGCCAGTCATTTGCGAGGGGATTTTTTACGGGCTGTATGTCATTTTACGAAAGCCTCCACAACTTGGTGCGATATAAAATTCTGCGATATGGTCGGATGCTAGTCGGAAATGCGGCGACGGTCGGAGTCGTGATGATATGATGAACGAACGCTGTATGGCCATTCCGCGTGGGTGTATGCCTTTGTCGAGTCCGGAATGCTCTATGACAATTTCGTATATTGTGCGACGGCTGTACGGCTATTTCGAGTGGCTATATGGCCGTCTCGTGTGAATGTATGGTCGTGTCGAAGTCTCGCCGGCTGTATGGCCGTATCGCGTGCTGCGTGGACAGGGCGCATGCGTGCGGTCGCCCCGATGATATAGCGAGAACCCCCCTAAAATATTATTCGAGCACTTAGTACGGGAAAGCAGCCAGTTACGTACCTAAAATTATGTTGCGTCGCCAGCACGGACACCGATGGAGCCCTGCCGTTCTTGCCTGGTGGCGTAGCTCTGTTCGCGTTTGCCGAAATCCAAATGTATCGTAACCTTGGAATTTGACTCGCATGCCACGCGCCCGTTTATGGTACTTGTATAACTTCCTTCTTATATAAAACGCGTTTTCCTTCTGCGTGCTCCGTGTTGTTTATCGCTTCGCTTAACTCCTCTATCTGCGCAAGGAAAACTATCCTTGTAGATGCGCTATCTGGAGACTTTGATCCAGATCCTGAATTCGATGCGGTCACCGGTATTGGCGGTGTCGAAGGTTCCTCCTGTCCTACCTTGCCGACATCGGTTTCGGAGTCGAGGCCAAAGTATTGTTCGCGCTTGCAAAGCTGTCAATTGCCGGGCGAACGGTGGCCATCTCGCCCAAGCCGTACTCCGCAGGCGGAAGGCTATCATCTTTACCGCTGTCCACGAGTGCAGGCGCAACGGTCCCAGTATCACCCGCTTCTGTCGCTGCCGTCGTCGTTAGAGCTACAGCGATGACGATAGGAACTCCTGTCTTAGCCACTGGAACCGGCGGGGGGCCTGAGATGGGGAAAGAATCAGAGCGGCAGCCGGATAACCCCCCACTTGTAGGTTAACCTACAAAACATGTCCCACACACGCAACCTGCAGACAGCAGTGTAACCACGTGCCCCACATTAGCAGGATCGCTACAACTTGTGCCCATTGTCACTATGTAGATATGAAAGACGAACTCAGATACAGCCCTACAAAGGGCGCAAAAAATTCAAAGACGCGCGCGCTTAAGCAAGCTTTCATTTGGGATCTCATTTGCAAACTTCTGCAGAGAGCCCAAGTCCCCGCTATCACCCTCCTCTCCATCTAACATGCCCTCCAGCCGCGCGCCTTCTTCCAACGCCAGCGTGTCGGCGGCGGCGGCAACATGCCCACGACTGCCACGTCTAGTCGACGTGCACGCAGCCGCGGACTGCAACACACAAGGTACGACGGCGTGATGGACATCACGTCCACCGCGTCGACCACATTGGAGTGGTGCATGGCCGTACATCTCGTGCCGTCGTCGCTGCTGTGCCCGAAGTGCATCAAGGACAGGCGTTTAAACGTGGCACACGAGCGCTGGTGCTGCTCGCGCGCGTCCTGCCGCACCGAGCTCAGCGCTCACACGGGGTCCTTCTTTGCAAAGAGCAAGCTGTCCCTCCGCAAACTCGTCCGCCTGTTCTGCCACTGGAGTGCTCGAACGCTGTCACCAAGGCTGCGAACAGGGTGGGCGTGAACGAGCAGGCGGCGATGCAGTAGTATACGTACTGCAGAGACATCTGCTCTAAAAAATGATGTCCATTCCAATGGAGGTGGGCGGCGAGGGGCACGTCGTCGAGATCGACGAGACCTCGTTGAAAAAAATCGAAGTACAACCTGGGTCGTCGCTTCCCAGACTGCTGGCCGTTCGGTGGGGTAGACAAAACCACCACCCGCTGGTTCGACGTGGTGACGTAAGCCGACCGTACGAAGCCTACGCTCTCAAAGCTAATCAAAAAGCACATCAAGGCGGGTGAGTATATATTGCTGTTATATTACACTTTCTCTAACACTAATGCACTCGAATGATCGTAGCACGACGATTATTAGCGACCAGTTCGCTTCCTATGTGTCGGTGAACGGCAAGCACACGCTGGCCACTAACCCTGTGCTACGCAGCATGAAGTACAACCATCTGTAGGTCAACCACAGCGAGCTTACGTCGATCCGGTCACCTCGAACGGCATCGAGGGTGCCTGGGAGATCCGGGTCAAGCAACAGTGAAGGTCCGTTAGATTTGTTACGTTTGCTATGCAAAAGAGTTTTAACTGTCTGTTTCACTAGGTAATGCGGGGAATGAAGAAGGCGCTTCTTCCTATGCACCTTGACGAGTACCTGTGGCGAATCTGGTCCATTCCGCCACAGGCAACGCCGACGCAGGTGCTGCACCGGTATCGTGATGTACGTATTACTACTGAGTAGTAGAAGGTTGCATAATGAAATGATTAATGCTTTTATAGATTCGAATCTGAACTGTCGATGGTCGTGTGGGGCCTTATACAGGGAGAGCCCGGATGCCGGAACGGGTGTCGGAACGGGTGCCGGTGCGGGCGTTGGGACTTCCGCTCCAACGGACAAAGGAGCCAGCGTTTGAGCGGGCGGAGCCAGTGTCATAGTTATCGCCACAGCAACCGCAGTGGCCCCACCCAACGTCACGTCCACCTCAAAACCGGTCTATTATGCTGCATCTAAGTATCTCTTGGCCTGCGCCTAATCCATGTATGCATCCTGGTTGTCAAGCCAAAACGTCCAATGCCCAAACCATGTTGGGGGGGGGGGGTAGATGCCCGGGGTAGTACCTGCCGACACGACAAAAGCGCCAACCACGGCTTGCCATCGCCTGCACAACCACTGGGATTCCTGTCGTAGTCGACCGTCTCATCACTACCTCCGTCGTCGTAATCCACCGTGTGTCCGTCGAGCAAGTTCTCGGGTTTCATTTCAAGAGTAGACGTAGACGACGTGCCGACCCGGCCCGTCCAGTAGACGCCGTGCTGTGTGCCGACGCCATTCTTGTGCGGCCATTAGGCAGACACGCAAGTACGCGGTTTGACCGGGGCCACTGCGATTCTCTTCCTCCAGTCCGTGTACGTCTTGGCTCCAGCGTTCTGGCATACAGTGCGGAGGTCGCACCTCGTTCTTGAGCATCTTGTAAGTGTATCCGCTACCGATATCGATGTCTCCATGGCCGGGGTAACCTGCTCCGTACCCCCCACAGAATCCTGTTGAAGGAAATAGCTGGATAAAGAAGCGAGTGGTGTGTAGGAGATGGTCAAAGACGAAGTGAGGTATATTGAGTAGGGAGTCTCCTGCAGGCACCAGCAGATGGCTGGTGCTGAAGGCAACCAAGCCTTCAACTATGGACTTCAGTATTATATACAAAAGACCATACTTAACACCTTAAAAGGGGATTCTAGTACTGGTCATCAGCCAGTACAGGCTGGATTGGTACATAGTACCATAAAAAGGAGGCTATTTCAACAGCCTCCCTGCCTCCTTTGATTGATAGAACATAATCAAATTAAATAAAATGTTGCGAGTCGACCCTGTTTCACGAAAACGACTGCGCAGTCTCAAAATTACTGTTGAGGAAGCCCGCCTGTTGCTGATCCGACTTTGCGCTTGCGGCCGTGCTGTTTGCGAAGGAGGTCACCGCAGGGCAAGCCATGACGAGGATCTGGAGGACAGGTATAAAGGCAGGTGGGGTCCTGGCGGGCAAGCCGTCTTCGAGCCCGAAAGGATCGAAGAAAAGGAAGCCTGGACCGCAGCGCAGATCAGGGCACTCAAGAGGGCAAGAGCCGCCCAGCGAGCGAAGGACAGGGGACGGGCGAGGTCGCGGGGACCATGACGAGAGGATCGCAAGTACTGGCGCGTGCTGAGTCCGTGGAGGCTCAGGAAGACCAGGCAGGCTCAGAGACATGCTCGGCCATCAGATCACCCTTACTGCCACCGACCAGGTGACTACAGTCACAAGCCAGTGTACTGCTGCCACCGACTATACTCTTGGTGTCACAGACTATGAGTCTGTCCGACCCTGTCATTGCTGCCACCGAAAAGACAGCTGGTGTCATTAATCAAGTAACTACAGTCACTGACCTGGAGAAGTTGAAAAGAGTGGGTACCTATCTCAACAGTGAGACCGCCACGGTGTGTCAAAGCTGCAATAGTGAGCGTCATGTCGGCACGCTCGATGATGAGATACTGTAACCGACCACGATGATCAAACTGCTACACCACCGGCCAGGTGGCTATGGTGGCTACCGCTTCCGACAAAATGGCTACTGCTACGGATCAGTGGTACTACCCATATACGGAGAATATTACACCGGTAGCAGTGTGACTGTTGATACCGATTATGCGACCACTACGAAGACATGGCGCGTGGCACGTATTAGCAATCGACGAGAGACACCTCGCGGACTCAAAAACCAAGTGCTTTGGGTACGCCAGCGAATCGAGTGTCGACGGTACTACCTACGCACGTGAAGCCAAGAACGACATTGCAGGATGACGGGTTTGAAAAAAAAACAACCTGGATCTGGTTGATCGCTGGAAAGCCTCTGGCCTTCAAAAGTTTGAAACCTTTTGGAGAAAGGACGAGTATGATATGGCTCTTCTTGGAGCCGATACCCAAGGCCTCTGTATGCTCAATGATTCGAAGCGTGCAGCCCGAGTTAGCCGGGCGTGCAGCTGAGTTAGCGTCCTGGAATCGTAACACAGCAAGATATTGACAAGTTGTGCGTGATGAATTGGCTATCAACAATTTGGATCTCTCCAGGGAACTACGTGGAAAGTTGTACTGTAGTTCCTGCGTTGTCTTCGGGATGCTGCTCTCCAGAAACTACGTGGAAAGTTGTACTGCGGTTCCTGCGTTGTCTCCGGGATGCTGCTTGTGCCCTGTCTTACAACGCGATTGCCAATAACAACTTCGCGGTTGGTGGACGTCGTGGAGTACGAGTATTAGAGGAGATTCATCTCGCCGACGGATTTACATCGTTGCGGCATACAGTCACAGCTTCGTCGGGCATAGTATTGTGCTCACCGTTCAAGGCAACAAGCGGCTTATCTACAACTTGGAACAAGGGAAGCCAATCGCGTCAGCTGAGGACTGGATCAACTTTTATGCATTTGTTCGTCCATTCATCGTCTTCATGAAGAAGTAGGTGGTAGGAGTCGGTAGGGATTTCCGCGGGTTTGCCTTAGTAATAATGAAATTTCCTGGCAATATGATGTTCGTTTACATGGGATATGGTGGTATGTGTCTGTGTTTATGAATTCGGTACTAGACCAGGAAAACCTCAATGAGGAAAAACCTTTTGCTGCGAACAACCATAAACCCAGTAGGAAAAATATAAGAACACATTGTAAGTAGACACGCTTTATGCATTAATGATTTACCCGTACACTATACGGAATGACTGGATGAGCTTCCAGGGGCCTCATCCTGAGCTTGGTCCTTAGTTCTCCGAACTGATGCTTGTCTAGCGCTTTTGTAATATATCAGCCACCATTTCTTTGGTATTGCAGTAGACGACGTTGAATCGTGCCGCTCTACTTTTCTTGCACAAAACAGTAACGAACATGTATGTGCTTCGATCTTCCGTGTAATTCGGGATTGTAGCTGATATTGATGCAGCTTTGGTTGTCTTCCAAGATAACGTTGGGTTGTGTAGCTATAAAACCTAGCTCTTGAAGAAGGAGTTTGAGGAATAGCATCTCTTGCATGCAGTGACATAGGGCGATGTATTCTGCCTCTGTTGTAGATAGAACCACAGTGTGGTGTTCACGGGAGAGCCAAGAGACTGGAATGTTAGCTAGCATTGTCACGTACCCGCCGGCCGAACGTCGTGTATCGGGGCAGTTGGCATAGTTCGAGTCGTTACATGCCATCAGATTGTCAGCTAATGCTCTGGGGTGATATTCAGCGAGCCTCCCAGCATCAGACCGTAGGCTTTGGTTCCTGCAAGGTAGTTGAGGCTACGAATAACGGCGTTCCAGTGCTCCATCCTAGGATTCGTTAGAAATTGGCTGGCCTCACGCATGTAGAATGCAATGTCGGGTCGAGGCCTACCATGACGTACATAACACTACCGACAGCTTCACGATACGGAATATCTTTCATCGCATTTTTCTCATTTTTCTCTGCCTCACTGCTAGGTTGGCTGCTTGCGGGGAGTTTAGCGTTCCGATCTGCTGGGGTCGCAATAGGGTACTGAATGTAGTCGCTGAAGCGGTAGAGGCCCTTCGTAGCGTACTTGTGCTAGTGGATAAAGATCGCTCGGTTCTTACGGTCACGTTGAATAAACCAGCCGAGTAAGTACTTCACCTCCCCTAAATCTGGCATGGAGAACCGATTCTTCATTTCGGTGCTCGACTCACTGACGAAGGCTGGAGTGGGCGCAATGATCAAGAGATCATCAACGTACACTGCGATATAGCAGGTGATACCATCGGTAGTGCGTATGAAGACACAGCTATCTTTGATGAGTTTATGGAATTATCCAAGGCTCACAAGGAACACAGACAACGTTTGGCACCAGACACGGGGAGATTGTTTCAACCCGTACAGACTCTTTAGGAGTTTGCACACTTGACGCTCCTTACGCGAGATTTTGAATCCTTCCGGTTGAGCCATGTAGAATTCTTCCTCAAGAAAACCGTTAAGGAATGCCGTTTTGACATCCATTTGGTGAATCTCAAGATTTTTCAAGTCCAACAGTAGGTATTTTTATGAGTAGGGCTGCGATTGTGAGGAGTATTCTGAGTACCTACATCCGGATAACCAGGGAAAAGATCTCGTTATAATCGAGCCATGTTGCTGAAGGAAACCTTTGATCACTAGCCTTGCTTTTGAAGCGGTCAATCTAGCCTGTTCCAGTATACTAGACCCTTCGGCTCGTGAGAATCTTTCGTCCCTGAGAAGGGGGTACTAGTGTCCACGTTTCATTGTCCATGAGAGACTAGCATTCAGCCTTAGCTGCGGTTTTCTACTGATTAGCGTGAGAAGATTGTTATTGCTTCTCGATACGTAGTGGATTCAGGCACATAGCGAATAGCTAGTAGTGTGTACAGTAAGTTTCGCTGTTGGTCCTGTTCTTGCTTGTCCTCCGCATAATCTAGGATTACATCCACTACATCGATATGGGGTCGCTTGTGGGCAGGAGAGCAGGAAAATCGGGTGCTGGCTCCGTTTGAAATGAGTAGTGGATTGAGGTTTGGTCAAGAGCATCCCGAAGTGAGGGGAGTTGGCGCTGAGTCGCAGTAGCTGCTGTGTAGGCACAGGTACAGATGCAGATGGTTCGTTTGCTTGTGATGTGAGGACTCAGGTGTAGGCATTCGGTCAGCTAGAGGGTAAATTCGTCCTCTTTGAAGATAAAGCCACGACTGTACACAATGGCATGTGTGTTGATGTCCATCAAGCGATACCCTTTCTTATGATCTGGTATGCCAAGATACATGCACAACCGTGTTTGGGCATCGAGCTTGTCTCGGTATTGCTCTGTGATGTGGACGTATGCACTGCATTCGAACACTTTGATGTAGGGATACGATTGTACCACAATTCATACGGTGTGCGTCCATCAGTCTTGGAGCTTGGCGTCATATTGATCAGTGCGGTCACATGACTCACACAATCAGCCCAAAGCGGCTTGGGAAGTTTACCATCCAGTAGCAAAGCGCGAACACGTTCCATAATTGTACGCATGCGGCGTTCAGCCACTCCATTTGGATGAGGTGTGTACGCATTGGTAAACTGGGCATGGGTTTCATACTTTTTAAAGATTAAGCGACTGAGCTTTTCATATCCTTTTGCATTGTCAGCTGTAGCACTCGAATTTCTTCGTCGTCGATGTGCCGGCAACGCCACTCAAGAACGTTGACATCTTTTCTGAAGATATTCAAAGCTTTCTTCTTGAAGTTTTTGTAGCATTCGTAGAGGTCGCTACGAGCTAGGTGAACATGAATCGAGAGAGGTCATCGATAAAGATCAGGAAGTAACGGCAACCAGTAAGGCTAGGTACAGGAAGAGGACCACAAATGTCTGTATGAATTTTCTTTTAGGAGAGATATGGCACGTTCAACAATTTTACTAAAACAGAATGGGGAGCGGTGAGACTTCGCTAACGTGCATGCAACGCAGCAGAAATCTGCCGTTGGAGCTACACACGCAGATCCGTCCAGTCCATGAATGGCTTGGCTCCTGAGGCAACTAGCGCCGTTGGGGTTGCCATAGGTTTGGCATGGAACTGATACAGATGCGTGCTGATGGACATAGGTGCCTTGATGCTGAAGCTAGTTTGTCTGCACGGCGCACTGCTTGCGGTCGAAGTTGAAGCGGAAGTCATGCTTCACTGCCGCAGGGACAGACAAGAGGCTGAAGTGCAATTGAGGTGTGTACAGCACGCCATGAAGGGTGAACGTCTTCAACTTGCCTTTGGAGTCAATGACTTCCAGTTCAACACGCCCAATTCCTTCAATTGGGATTTGATTCTTCCCACAAACCGTGATGGAACCACCGCTGGTGGTGATATCAGTGAACGGCTGAGGATCGTGCGTCACATGACGCGTACACCCAGAATCGATAGTTTACGTGGGGTCCGGCATGACGTTGGCTTGAGCCGTGAGGCTGACGGGAGGTTTGACCGTAGTGGCGACAGCGATCAGTCCGGCATCGCGGCGTTCTTGGCGAAACACCTTGCGGTTACTACAACGTTCGTCGTCCTAATCGCCCGAGTCGGAGTCGAGGGGGCGGTTCCGGGCGCGGTCTTGATCACGGTGCTTGCCACGGTTGTCGCGCTAGCGTCATCGCCTCTCCTGTTGCGCTTGTTACGACGGTTGGAGTTGTCGCGATCATTGCGTCCACGGTTCCAAGTTTTGTTGTTGTTGTTGTTGCGGTTCGGATGGTCTCTTTTCGTGGTTTCCTCCTTTGAACACGAAATTGACAGGGAGTATCGTGCCAGCCTTGACGCGGCTCTGTCGGATAGTGTGGCGCGGGCGATCACAGTACGAGCAGACTTTGTCAGTATCAGGGCCTGGGGTTCGGGGCGTAGGTGCCGCAGCGACGAGAGCACGCTCATTCTTGGTCTTCGTCGACTTCAGCGTTCCCTTGAATAGCGTGTAGCGCTCTTTGAACCTGGAGGTCGCGAACCTTTCCTTCAATGCTCTGCTTCAGGTCTTCGTACGGGATGTACTTCCGCCGGCCCTTCCAGATACGGAGGTCATTCTTCCAAGATTTGGGCATGGAATGAAACAGGTAGATAGACTTCTGTCCTTCCGTCATCACCGATTCGGTGACTTCATCCGAGGCTTTCATCGCATTCTCCAGCTTGAGGAAGAACTCCGTGAGATCGGAGCCTTCCTTGTACTTGATCTCCATTAAGTAGTGCTGGATGAAGAAGGGGTCGCCGTGAAAGGCTGCGGCCTCATTTTTGTGGCAGATGAAGTTAAATATCCCGTATGAGGTCGTGAGATTCTAACCAGTCGGACGTGAGTGTTGTCTATCGTCTTTATCAGGAAAACTTTGGTCTTAGCTTCCTGGCGGCGTCGCTCACGATTGTTGAGAGGTTGGGGTGTCTCTCTGAAGCCACGCTTGCGGTCCGTGGCGGCCTGGCGGTAGTTGAACGGGCGGATGGCGGGAAGATCCTTGCGCTTGATCGGCGTGTCTGAGTCATCTCCTGAGGCTTCGTCAGACCCGGAGGGTGGCTTGAGTTTTTCATCGCTTTCTTTAAAGTCCACGACACCAGAGTCGGCATGAGCCTTTTCGGCTGGTTTGCGCTTCGGCGAGTCGTCGGCGTCGGACATGTCGCTCTCGCTCTCATCGGAAAAGCCATCGTAGTCGGGCTTCTTGACGAAGCCGAGAAGATGCTTTCAGTCGAGGTCTGCGCACACGCGGGTCTTCCACACGTCAAAGTTCTCGGCACCGACGAGGCGTGGGAAGGCGTCGCTTGAGGCTTGACTTGAACTCATGACCTGTTGAAGGAAATAGCTGGATAAAGAAGAGAATAGTGTCTAGGAGATGGTCAAAGACGAAGTGAGGTATATTGAGCAGGAGATGGCTGGTGCTGAAGGCAACCAAGCCTTTAACTATGGACTTCAGTATTATATACAAAAGACCATACTTAACACCTTAAAAGGGGATTCTAGTACTGGTCATCAGCCAGTACAGGCTGGATTGGTACATAGTACCATAAAACAAAGGAGGCTACTTCAACAATCCGTTGCCGCCAGCACCACAGAAAACGTAGGACGCACTCTGGTCGTGAATCTTGGATCAGTCCGTGTCGATGCAGTCGAGCCCGGTGTGCGCGTCAGTATAGCGCGACATTATCAAGAGTAGGAGAGGCACCAAGGTCATCGTTGACGAGATAAGAGATACCATTTACTGCTGGCAGTGTCGAGATGTGACCACGACGTGAGTTTAGAGAGTGCGACGCACCGGCTGAACGTTGCAGGTAATATTCTCTAATAGTACGTTTTACAGCTCGCGAGTGGACTGGTCTGGTTTGTTGGAAGGACACAGAGAGACGAGCTGGGAGCGGAAGAAAAGCAGGGGGGTTCTTTCAAGGCTGCCGATTATGGCATGTTTATTGATGTCGGACCATGAACAACAATAAATAATACCAAGCAAGAACTGCAACCTCGCACATACATAATGATATGTACGACCAGTGATACATACATAATGGCATAATGACAGGCAATGTTCAAGCTGACCTTGATAAGCGTCTGAGCGCATCCACCGTGCGCATATCCCAATAGCTTGAGTCTGGCGGAGGAACAGTATCTGCTCCAGCGTCACTGGGTGCAGGCTGGTGCGCTAGTGGCCGAACGTGAATCGTGCAATGCTAAAGAACCTCTCCACCAATTCGAGGTGGGTGGAACATGGCGGAGCAGAGAATATTGTTGCTCCTGCTCGGCAAGTCATCGCTGGTTTTGTAGGTGCTCCACGAAAGACCCCTCGTCTTCGCCATCAACTGGGGAGGGGATCCTGAGCAGTTCCGTCAGCAAACGGACGAATGGCAGCCTTCTCGGCCCGTGTCAGACGAGCCGTCTTGCCACGGAGCACACGAACCCAGACTCAAAGTCTGGGCTGTGAACGATGTCAGCTCGCGGCCCTGTAACACCAATACAATTGTTAGCATATCCGTTTAATGCTCGTATCGTTCAGAATCAACTTACCTAAGTAGGCTATGTACTGAGCCTTTGTAGCAATAAGTCTGTCGAACCATTCACGAGCGTCCAGGAGGTCGACATCGGCTTCTTAAAGTGACTTGACACGGGCTCGACACCCTCAGCTCTTTATGAAGAGCGCGGAGGCGCCTGTTGCAGGCCGGAGACGGAAGCAAGTCTGCAATATCGTTGTCTTCCTTGTCCAGGTGCTCGAGCAGCTGAAAGTAGCGGTGCAGTATCATGAACGTTAAACCCCGGCGGGTGTCTTGACGAATTATGGTACGAAGGGCCGTTTTAAGCCTAAAATTAAAAACGAAATCGTAAGTACCGAGTAAATGACACAAACATTAGGGAAATAATATAAATCGATACAAAATAGAGAAAACCGTACCGCAGCTTAGCTGATTGCGTCAGTGTCCGAAGCTTGACCATCAGTGTCTGCACTTGCGCGAGGTGGTCCTCGTGGTCATGCAATTGGTGTTGCACGGCGAGGTTGAGGCGGTGTGAAGCACACCCAACCAGCTGGACGCCAAGAAGCGTAGCAAGACGTCGATTGACGCTGCCATTGTCACCTCCGATGAAGACACATTGCTGCACCTGCTTACCGAAGTCGCGCGGCAGCAGGTTAGCTAGAAACTCCCTGTGGACGACGGCAGAAAGGTCGTCATCGGGCTCGTTCAGGAGAGGGGCCATGCATAGCAGCGGCGTCTTTACCTTACCGTTCGCTTCGTGTCAAGCGAAGACAGCCAGGTAGTGCTTGGACATATGGGTCCATTCATCAAGGATGAGACCAAAAATGTCCGGCATCTCTGAGGCAATAGATCTCTCCGCAAGCACAACCCCTTCAATCGTGGCCCGCAAGGTCTCCACGCAAATTGGGTCCAGGGTCATGTATCCAATTACAATAGCAAAAGCTAACTTTTAGAAACAACCGCTAAATCAGAGTAATAAAAACGAGTGATACGACGTACCGTCGCGTTGTGCGATTCTCGCAGAACGAGAGAGGCAGGTTGCTCGTAATAATCCAAAGCAGCCACCCTTACAGCGTGTGAGAGGTCTAGCGAGCGTAGTATAGCAGGGATCCCGTCTCGGCCGTCGTAGCTTCGAGCATTTCCATCTCGAAATCGGGGTGCTCACGCGTCACATCCTGCATCAGGTTGGTCAGCCCGCTCCACCGGATTTGCTTTCGAACCGTACCGCAATGACACCGGAAGTATTTGAGGATGACTTCATCGTAGTTGTCGCGGCACGGTTGGAAGTAGAACCCGGTGACTTGGGCAAAGGTGAAGGCTTGGCGGACGGGGCGTGCAACGAGGACCATGGCGGAGATGTTGGTCGAGTAGGAGTTGTAGCTGGAGTCTTAATGAAGAATGAAAGCTACAAATGCTAAGGTGTGTTGGGAGTTTGTCAAAGTCTAACGGTTGGCCAGGAGAGGACAGCAAACCGGATGGATACATTATGATATTCGGAAGGTTGCCACATACATTATGACATGTGATAGTCTTGCTCACATTCATTATGTAGTACATAATATGTACCACATGTTATGATCATTATTATTATGGACATGCTAAAATCGGCAGCCCTGAGTTCTTTCCGACCAGCTTTGCCAAAATTGGCAAAGCTGTTCAATACGATGGACACATGCTTACCATGTCGACGCCATCTGGGACTCTCCTCTCGTTTGTATTGATGGCTTCATTTATTAAATGTTAATCCACGAAATATTTGACTGTGAATTGGCACACAACTGCACCGATACAAGTACTGTATTTAAATCTGGTAAGCCCATTTAACAATACGCATCACTTCTAAGCACATCTGGGGCCACCGCCGGAATACCCATGGACTGCATGACGAACGGCTATCTTGGCCTTCAATACGCCTACCTCTTTGTCAATAACTGCTCAAGAAGGCCATCCAGGTTACGTCCAAGTGGGTGGAGCCACCGTTCCCTGTCCAGTAGTGCCTTGAATCGAGGAGCACTCGACGAACGGCGCGGACTTTTCCGTATTCCTCACTCGGCAGTATCTGCAGATTTGGTCAATGCAACCCAAGCCCCCAGATGTGCAGTTCGTATCAGTGGCAATACTGATCCCCTCTGCTGCATCTCCTTCCGATACTGTCCGTGTGCACGATGGAGCTGCTGGCATTTGATCTGCTTCTCCCCCCACTTCATCTTGGTCGGCCGGAGGAGACGGAGTAGCAGGCATAGGAGCTGCTGTAGTAGGAGCCGGAGCTGGAGCTGTCTGCTGAGTCGAATTGCCCCCATCGGACGTCACATCGACTTCGAAACATGTCGAATAGGCCGCGCCGAAATAGCCCTTAGCCATCTTCTGGTCTTTATACGCGCCCTGGTTGTCCAGCCAGAACGTCCAGTACCAGACCATGTTGTAAATTCCAGGCGCTGTGCCTTCTGGGATGACAAAAGAGCCGATACACGGCTTGCCGTCGCCTGCACGGCCACTGGGATCCCCATTATAGTCGTTGGTCTCGCCGCACGTGCCATCATCGTAATCCATCGTGTGTCCGTCGACCAAATGCTCCGGCGTCATGTCGTGCGTCGACGTGAGCGACGTGCCAACCTGTCCTGTCCAGTAGACGCCGTGCTGGGTCCCAACAGCCTTCTTGTCCTTGACGATATGTCCATTAGGCAGGTACGCAAAATACGCGGTCTGTCCCGGCGCCACTGACAACCGTTTACGCCAATCCGTATATGTGTTGGGACCAAAGTCCTCGCAGACGGGGGCGCCAGCCTCCACCTCGTTCTTCAGCAACTTGTGCGTGTACTTGGTGCCAATGTTCGAGTCACCGCGTCCGGGGTACCCTGCGCCGTAGCCGCCACAAAATCCGTTACCACCTGCGCCGCCAAAAATGTACGAAGCACTCTGGTCGAAGAGTTTCGAGCCATTAACGTCCAAGCCGTCAATCCACGTGTGTGCTTTCGCGATGTGTTGGACGATTGACATCAACAAGAGAGGCAGGAAAACAATGTGGGAGGAGACTACGGAGACCATGCTTGCTTTTCTGTCTAAGATTGCGCGCTACTTGGGGAATCGGAGTCTGCCGTCCCTCGGAACAGTGGATCGACCAGCCGTGGAGGAGCAAGGAAAGGGGTCAGGAACGAGTTCAGTGCTGTGCATCCATGGCTCGAACGCCAAGTGGTTTTCACCTCGGAAAGGCAGGTCGGGATCGGACGGACGTTCACGAACAATCCCGGGATGCGGGTTGTAACTGGCAAATCACAGATTTCGTACTAGTACCGACGAGATTTCCAGTACGACGCCTCACACTTGTGGAGTTGATAGCGCACGCAAACTCCTGTTGGTTGTGGGCAACAGGAACTCGGTAGATTTTTTATTTCAAGCAGGACGTGTTTGGATAGGATAGAAGGAACTTGATACAAATTGTGATAAGCCTTGACTTACCAGCCAGTTCCAACTTGAGTCGGCTGTCGAACCAGTTCTGGTCCGTCTGGTCGCTAAGTCATTTGGTTTGGCGTACCAGGAAGCAATGATCCGTGGCTGCATGCGTATCTATCCGATCGTCATGACTCCGTGCCGCAAGCTCAGCACAAACTTCACAGGCTGTGTATCACAGCTCGAGGCATAAACCCACAGGCCCACCCCGCGTTGGTCCAATCCACGATCGCGATGGGCATCCATGTAGCACTGTAGCACTCAGCTACAAGGTACGCAAAGCCGCTTACCCGTTATTAACGGGCCGTTAAGCTCAGCGCGCTCTGCATTTTTCATCTAGACTACCATATACTAGTAGGTGGGATCGCTGCAGACACAATCGAACATCGCATTAACCTGTGTTTACAATAAAAGCATGGATTAATTGTTGTCAGCGGCAAGCGACCACGTAAATGCATACTACGTCGTACATCACAGCTTCTTTGAACGTCCGCAATCCATTATTTCTTCTCCATCTCAACAGCGAAGCATACCACCGCCTGGTGATTAACCGTAAAATCCTGGTAAAAAAACTCAGGATGTTCTTTTGCAGTCAAATAACTGACAAGACTTAGCCCATGTGGACGGTCACGCGCTTGCCCATCTTGCCCATAATCACGAGGTGGTTCATGTGGCCAGCGAGGGCCTCCGTGAACGTGGGGAGCACCGTGTATTTGATGTTGTACTTCTTGCACACGTCGAGGATGATCGGGGCGATAGCGGGGTAATGATACTGCGAGACGCCGGGGAAGAGGTGGTGGGTCACCTGGTAGTTGAGCGCACCGGTGAGGAAAGTCGTGAGGAATGAGCCATGGCCATAGTCCACTGACGACTTGATCTGCGAGATAGCCCACTCGTCATTAATGGCAGTGACGTCTTCGTCGTCACCCGGGTACTCGCACGCCGTGGACACGTGGCTGACCTGGAAGTTAAAGGCCAAGTACCAGCCCGTCACGAACTCGGCAAGGAAGAAGACACCCCAGAAGCGGGCGGGATTAACCTGGAGCACAACCAACGGGATATAGATGCGGTAGAATGCCCAGAAGGCCTTGGACATGATCATCTCCGCCCAGTCGACAATCGAGTGCGGGTTCACACGCAGCGGGCCGTTCGTGAGCGCGATAAACGTCTCAAAGATGTCCTGCACACGAAATTTGAGGCCGAGCACGCCGTATAGTGGCGGCAGGTAGAGGTGCTGAAACTTGTAGATCGGGAGCAGCACCTGGCGGTACACAATGCGGCGCACGTCGCTCTTGAAGTCCATTGGAAGATCGGGGTCAGCGCCTGGAACGTTCGTGTAGATGTGATGGCCCACCACGTGCTGGTTCAGCCACGAGACCATGTTCGCGCCGGCAACCCAGTCCATCGCAAGACGGCCGATCAAAGTCCAGCCCATGGGGCTACTGGTAATGGCAGCGTGCGAAGCGTCGTGCATCACGTGCAGCAGCGGAAGCGCCTGGCACACACCGAAGAGGACACCCGACGCGTAGTGTGCGTAGATGTTGTCCGACAGAAGTTGGTTCATTCCCATGTACGACACAACACCAAGGATAGCCACGATCATCATGCGCCACAGGCCCGAGTATGGGCTGCGCGGATCCAGCTTGTTTTCCTTGAAGTACTGGTGGACGCGGTCGCAGCACTCCTTGTAGAAGCCCGTGTCGGGCTTGTACGTGGGGAACTCCGAGCCTCCAACAAGCTTTCCGATGGCGTACTTGGCGAGGACCTTGTCGGCACGGTTGGAAAAGGGGTGATACGAGTCGAACGTGTCGGTGCACTCACGGCCGGAGTGCAGCAGAACGAGCTCACGGCCTCCAGGGTGGCGGTCCGCCCATTCTGGTGGTGCAGCACAGCAGCAATTATCAGCACATTTATCAATCATCCAAGGACTCTAGTTGTCTATAGGTCGCACCAGTCACGTCGTAGACGACGCCGCGGATGATGACCCAGGCGCTCTTGGCCGTGTTGTGCTTGGCCACGTCCTGCCACGTGTACGTGACGGTGTCCTTGTTGGTCGCACTGGCGGCGGCCTTGCGCTGGTGCAGACCGTCTGTAGGAAGAAGAAAGAAACGCACAGACGGAGTCAGTCAAGCGACACGGAGACGCATTGAGCGGACCGTCGAGCATCACGCACCATTGGCGATGACCTTCTCGGTCTCGATAGGGGCCATGGCAACGTTTAGTTCCTCAATGGATGGCGACGATGCAGGAGCAGCGCGTGCGTGGAGGTTCCGCTGGTCCTTCCGGGCGTGGACGTAAATCGAAGTGTGATGTCATTCGTGGCGCCTGTAGAGCTCCGTTACGTCAATAAAGTACCATTTGTACGGTTTAAGAAGGGTATAGAATTTCGAAGATATGCAATGCACTCACGTTCAACTTTTACGAAGGGGATTCGACGGTATATGTGGTGTCAAAGGTTAGTGTGCAGATGGTGTGGCATATTGCTGGAAGATCGCCTCACGAAACGTGTGGCTCACGGCCTGACCACGCCTCTTTGTAGCCAACAGTACAGACTGGCGCGCCCCAGTCTCCCATTTTAGCAATCGGCGGCGTCCTCAGCCAGAAGCGGCGCCATCTCCGCGCTCAGGGTACGACAACCTGGCCCCATTGTTGCGGGATATGTGGAAGTCCTGCAGCGAGATCACTCAATTGCTGCTTGGTGGCGCCGTTCTGATGGTTCTGCACACGCGGACAAAAACCCGGCCCAGAGCCACCGCAACGTATTTATTTATGTTAATTCCACACATACACGTTGGTCCCATGGCTACAGTTTGATGCGGACGTTGGCGTGCTGCAGCGCCGAGGCAAGCGTACAGACCGCCAGCATGTACGCGAGCAGCACGCTGGACGCTACAACGAGGCTCGTCCTGATCGTGTGCATACTCAAGTTCACGGCGCCCGTCATGAGATTGGCCTGGCAAATGCGCATTGTTAGCTTGTTTGCTATCGATCACGGAGAGACAGACAAAGCGTACCACGATGAAGACAAAGAGCTGGTTGTGGTTAATGCCCTGGAACAGGAGCGGTACCTGCGGGAGCATGCTGCGGAAAGCAGTAGTGCCAGTCGTCAGAGCATTTGTGTCAGTAGAGGAAGTTTCTTGCTCTGTAGGAGCCCGACGGACCACGTACCAGACAGTTTGGATGCCGCTGTAGAGAGCTAGTAGAGTGAGAGACTCGGCCATGACCCAGAGCAAGTACGGAATATTCAACTAATGACACGAAGCGCAGAGCAGGCGAATTAACATACCGAGACCTCAGGACGAGAGTGGAGTTTATACTAACCATTCGGCGGGACGGGCGAGCAACAAGGCGCACTGAGAGGAAGGTCAAGATCCACGCCAGCCCAGCAACGATGAAGAGCGTGATCACAAGCCACCTCATATTGCGGTGCAGTTTCGAACCGTTGGAATCCATGTAGCCGAAAACGCACTGACCAGCGTAAACAGAAAGCATGTACAGCGAGGTGTAACCTGAGCAAGGCACCACACCAATTAGCCTGTTGAGCCACAAAGTTTAACTCGGGAATATCAACCGACTCACCGGCCAGACTGAGAATTCCTTCGCGGTTCTGGCTCATTAAATTGTCCCTGGGGGCGTCTAGGATGTACTCTTCACCGCCATAGTACGATAAATACAACTGATAACCTATCAAATCGACAATTACAGCTCGGGTGGTCAGAATCACGCAGTTTACAGGTTGACAACACTCTGATCAGTGCATGGTTCATACCGCAAGCGATCAATACTGCTACAACGGGGCTAGAGGCCCATTTGCCGAGCACACGAAGGAGAGAGTACACGAGGTACACGCCTGCAAGGGTGAAGTAGAAGTTCCAGTGAACTCCATACTCGGACACATGCTCCTACCCATCACAAACACAGTCGGTTGGTAGTTCTTTTGGGGGTGATGAATAGATAACCCTCACTAATACCTGGTAGTTAACACCCCTGACTGCCAGGAATCTTGCGGTTCCAAATACCAGGACAAGCGCAATGGGTCGGAGGAAAGCGTAGCATTTCTTTACAAAGCTCTGGGAACGCTTGGAGTGAGATCTGCACCGACCAAACGATTTAGCAAAGCTATGTGTAGCTGTTCATCTACAATTTCACAACGTACTTCGTTGGACTGGCGCTAGGACGAGCTTGACGAGCAGGTGCTGACACAATCGCCGATGACACGATAAATGCACCGACTCCGATGTCCATCTACATCGTCACAGACACCACAGTTAAAGGTGATGAATGATCGTCAATCACGAATTAATCAATAGGGCCTACCACACTGAAACCATAGCTTTCTGTCTTGGCGAAGCGACGGGGGAAGATTGTGAAATCGACTGCCAGGATCGCGAAACATCTACGTCGTCACGTGCACGTACATACCACAAAGTTGTGAGCGAAATCAAACTAATCACTTCGCTACCATATCCCAGCGACGCACGTAGAGATCATGATCTGCGCTCGGAAATTGGTCAAGAACGGCAACTCCTTCTCGAGCAGGTGGTTCATCTTCTCCTTCCTGCAATGCTTGCGAATAAACTCTTTGGCATGGAACCGGGACAATGCACTAAAGATCGCCGCCAACGAGTACACCATCGCGAGCAGCGGGACTGCATACTCGGCGAAACTAAAGCCGACCATTGTAGGCACCACCGTCACGACGAACTCGACCAGGATCGTCGCTAGTAAGTTCTGACTCGCCATTCAGACCCATCCACAATGAGCTCTCAGAACCAAAGCAATAGTTACTGCACCTCCCGACCATAACGACAACGCACTCACAAAGTTGCCCGCACCAAGTGGTCGGATCCCCACGACCTCCAGCAGCAGCATAAGCTCCGAGTAAAGCCATAAACTCCCCTGCAACGATGTAACAACGCCATGTTTTAGTGTCCCCCGACTTGAATTCTCAGCGGTGGAGCTCCGTTTCACCACCAATAGCAACTGAACGCCGCACGCACCGGAGCAATGGCGAATACGAGAAAGACTTCATGCGCGCTGGAGCCCTGGAGGCCGGCCACGAAGGCCTCCTTGGCGAGCTTGTAGTCCTCGTCCATTGCGGCGTTCAACTTATTAATGAGACCGGTTTATGCCCAATCAATAATGCGGTAGATGGGACATTCGACCAATCATCCTCTGGAAGGGGGGCAGTTTAGCATCGCACACGGCTCCAAGATGACTGGTACGAATGGCAAAGTGCTTGCGGGTGACGCACGCCGCCCCATGGAACAGTGCCTAGACACGAGAATTTTAGTGTGGAAGAAACATATGAGGAGACAATGAGAGACTGATGATGATCTCGCTCTGGCTCGGGCGCAGATTACAAGGAGGAGCAGGCCATGGAGGTGGAGGCTCTCGAGTCCATCTACATGGACGATTTTACCAGTGCGTCAACGGAAATTGCTGCTGTTTATTTGCATGCAATACTGAGATGATACTTATTGACGGTTAATAATGTGGTGGCAGAGCTCTCAGACGAGCCGCTGGCCTACCAGGTGCACGTGGTGCCGAACCAGGACGGCGAAAACAACTTCGGTGCGTTGCGCTGCCATTTAGCAGTGCGTCATTGGTCACTAGGTGGTTTATATTATTAACGACGATGTTGTGGTGTGGGTTGGCTTTTTGTTGTGGGTGCAGTGGCATTGCTGCTCAAGGCGGAGATCCCAGAGACGTACCCGGACGTGGAGCCGAGGGTTGGTGGTGATGCTGTTTGCTATGCATGCTAGGATGGTTGGTGTAGCAGATCCTGATTGGCGGTGTATTATTTTGCGCTGAGCAGATTGACGTCATCGTGAAGAAGGGTCTGGCGGACAGTCAGGTGAAAGAGATCAAGGAGTTGCTGGCGCAGCAGGTCGAGGAGAACATGGGCATGGCCATGATGTACACACTGTCGGAGGCAGTGCGGGAATATTTAGTGGAGAACAATCGCGAGGGAAATGTGCGTTTGAACGATCCTGATCTCTCAGAGCGTGCTGCTGCTAAAATGAATCTTGTATGAATCTGCTTTTCGAACAGGATGGATCCGAACACCAGGAGATGCTGCGTCGGATGGAGTTGAAGAAGAAGAAGGAGGACAAGGTGGAGGCGGACAAACTAGAGCTGGTGGGGCAGAGCTGACAGCGAGTACGGTGCTTCGGGGTCTGCAGCTGCTAACGTGTTGAGCTTGTGACCAAATACAGGCTAATGCGAATGCGGAGGATAAACGGCGTGAGTTTCATGGTAAGGACTGCCTTGCTTGCTCGCTCAGCAATCGCTTAGCAATGCTGCAGTTCTCGTAGTACTAACGACGGATCTGTCTTCGTGTTTTGCAGGCACACCTGTAAACGTCGAGACATTTGCCGCCTGGAAGACCAAGTTCGACGCCGAGATGACGGTCACGACGAAGACCTCGGTCAAGGACGAGGCTACCGCAAAACTTACAGGTATGTGGTGCAACACGCAAGACTTGGATCGAAACGAAAGCACCTTGTCGAACGTAACGTCTGTTCTCTCGCAGGTCGTCAGCTATGGAACAAGGGTCTGGTCACAGAGGACGACGCCGTGGAGGCCGAGGTCGAGGCCGAAGCCGAGGATGGGGTCGAAGACGCTACCGAGTACGACGGCGAGTCCGATAATGACGAATGCCAAAAGTAGAGTGACAAAACAGGCTAACTACAAGATGTAGCCATATGCTTCAGTAGACTTAAGTCTACTAAACTTCCCATGCCCTATCATAGGTTCAACAGAAAAGTGGGACTCCTCAGCTGCTCATATGTGAGCCCATCACAGCTAAAAATATCGTATCGGAACAGTGTTGAATAAGATATCGACTGCCAAGAAGGTCATGGCGATACCGCGTGTATCCACCTACACGGCCGCGTCCAAAGGCGCCATGCCACCAGACACCGGGGCAATGGAGGCGGCTCCGTTCTGTCAGTGCTGCCAAGTGGCCTGCCACAGCTTTCGTCCGGCCAAACCCTGCAGCGTCAGTGACCTTTCGACTGTTTTTATCATCCTGATATCACTAAACTTGTATTTATAAACTTTTATTTTGATTTTATGATGTGACCATGGCTACAGTTCTGCCACGCACTGGTGTGTCAATTCTGCTCGTGTGGCACGGAGCCCCACGTGCTGTGCAAGAGCTGCCAGCCGCAAGTGCGCGGCGCCCAGCCTGCCTTCTCATTCCGGCAACTTCTGTGGCGTTTCAAGATGTTGCCATTCGGTTGTCATGGCGAGAAGTGGCTCTACCTGGTGCGCAAACGTCAGTCGTTCGTGGTGCCTACGGACCTCACGGCGGACGAGTATCAGTGGCTCGTGCACCAGCTGCCCAGGCAGCGCAGAGTGCAGGGAGCCCACTTGGAGCAGAAACGGACTCTTGACAGGGTAAGTGACATCATATTGTGGCTGTAGCAATAGGAGAGGAGAAC
Source organism: Phytophthora sp. 'mugwort' (assembly GCA_033558025.1). Classification (NCBI taxonomy): domain Eukaryota; phylum Oomycota; class Peronosporomycetes; order Peronosporales; family Peronosporaceae; genus Phytophthora; species Phytophthora sp. 'mugwort'. Next base: position 1,988,320 of record JAUCEF010000017.1, on the reverse strand, counting down.
TGGGAGGAGACTGATATTCTTGCTACGTAGGATGTGGACCGCACGTTCCAACAGCTTCAGATGCGGATTGCCAATACCAAGCGACCGAATTTCCTGACTAAGTCACAACACTCGTCGTCCGAGCTCATGACTTGGAAATCCAGCACGCATCAGCTGCTAAGTGCCTTCCTAATGCTTAAGCCGCAGATTGGGTACTGCCAGGTTAGAAAAAAAATCTTTTCATATACTTGGCTGCGCTGGAATGTGTCCGTTTTGGTGTGTTACCTAACGATCACTTCGTGATTTTGTACTTGGAGAAGGGAATGACGTCTGTAGCGGCACTACTCGTCCAGGAGTCCAAGATGAACAGCGAGATCGCGTTCCGTCTGTTCTTGGCCCTCTCGGAGAAATACAGGCTGGATGATGTCTATCGTCCTGACATGAAAGATGTGAACCTTCGCTACTTCCAGCTCGATGAAGCTCTTCGGCTGCATCTACCACGTGTGCACGCCCACCTGTCAGATCGGGATATCCACCCATCAACCTACGCATCTTGGTGAGCTCGTCTTAGGTTTTGTGACAATGCGTTGCCATGGTTACTAACTTTTCTCCTATTTCAGCTGGATCCTGACATTGTTCACAGAGTGCCGGCTGCTTCCCCACCGATATGTTATTGCGTTCTTGGATTTGTTTTTTGAGTTTGGCTGGAAAGTGTTTTTCCAAACGTGTTTGGCTATCTTCAGCGTCATTGAGGTACGGCAGTGCCATCATTCGAGGATCTTTCTATTTGCTAAGTGGAAATATTTGACATAATGCTTTTAGACTCAACTTCTACGCCAGTCAACTTCCGGAGACATCTTTGCCTATCTATCGAAGGTCACCTGGTTTCATCGACATAAGGTACACATTATAATACCTATGTTTTTCTCGTTTGTAGGTTGCCAGCATCTAACTTGTTCTCTACATTAGTCCGACAGTGACCTTGACAGATTTTTTGCAACTGCAAGGGCGTTCAATGTACTTAAAGCAGTGGTTGGTGCTAGATTCGTTGCACGGCTTCTAATTGTAGTTACTTTTCTTTCCGACAGATCTCAAGCTCTTTCTTGGACGTGCTACAAGGCGAATACTCCACTGAGGCCAGTATGAGCACGAATGAATACGACTAATGAGCCGCTCTGTGGACTCGAGAAAACGTTGGACCCTCAAACAGCGTACCAAACATGCTGGTCAGCTCATCCGACTGAAGGATGAGCTCGTGTTGAATACACCAAACACCCAAGCCAGCATAACCCAAGGGACGACCAAGACTGCAATTGGATCTGTCAACTTGAAGCGGGTAGCCGACCAAACGCGGCACCCGGAACGTTTATAGTGACAATGATGTGCGTAAAGCAAATGACTCGCGATGGAAGCAGTGGAAGCAAGGGAGCAGATGAAGGAAGTGAATGAACTCCGCGTTTCTCAATGTTGAAAAAGCTACGGCCTAATAATTATAACACGACATCTTTGCTCCTTCGCCGGGCTGCTCATTCTCCAAGTACTGTAAGTTTGACCTACCTACATTTCATGCCTGATGTCCTTGCGGCGTTGTCTCGAACGTGACGTGCTGAGTAAATGAGACGCGCTTACGCTTGCGCAAGGAGGCCGCGAGTGCGCGTGGCTTGGCACGCTTCGCCGAGATGCCAGTTTGCGATCCCCACTTCAGATGATTAAAAAGCGCTTCCGTAAGGAGGTGTTCGCGAATGACCCCATCGTTCACGAGTGGTCGCACTTTGCCGTAGAGATCGCTGACACTCATCGTCGGGAAGCGTACAAACTCCATCATTTCCGCCAATAAATCTCCCAACGGTTTCTCAGCGTTAGCGACGCGGGATTCGCCCCACATGACAAGAGCCTCCATTAGCGCCAGCTCTCGGATCTGCAGCTCGTCCTGCGGAATCAGTTCGAGAAGTATCTTCTCTGGCAGCTGGACGATTTGTGGGTCACAGAACACTTCATGGGCATACTTGAGCACAAAGCCCTTGCACATTTCTCGCAGAGCTACCAGCTCATACATTTCCGCGGCGATCAGTAGTCCCAGCACAGTCTCCAGATCCAGCACCACATCACCCGTGTACATGAACAGCAGCATCTTTTCCACAATAGTAGGTTCAATATCATGTAGCTCCACGTCTCGTCGCGACGACTCGCGCATATTTCCAGTCAGCATGGCACGGAACGGCGGCGAGCTCGCTGCCAGAATGAACCTATGTGCGTGGAACCGTCGAATGGCCCCTGCCTTGCCTCCATTGGCAACAGCATTCCCGTTTCCATTGGCTTCGCTACGATCCGCATTGCATTTAACACATAAGACGACGTCAGCTCCAATCATCGAGTCGCCGAAGCTCTCTTCTCCGTCACGCACCACCGCCTTCTTCATCCTCTCGGCCAGGTCTCGGTGGTCCGAGCACGCCGTTGACACGCGCTTCCTGGCTCCTCGTCGTCTTACTGGGCGACCCGAACCCAGACTTATCTCCGAGGACGTCTCGGACCTTGAATCTTCGTCCTCATTGGACTGCGGCGTCGCCGACTCGACGTCTGCGAACGGCGACAAGTTGGCGGTTGGAGGGCCCGTTGGCGAGCCTGTCAATGCTTCGGCCATCGGCAGCGGCGGCGACGTGGGCGGAGATCGTCTGTGGGCCGGTGGAGGGCTCGTGTCACGCTCTGTGACCGGCAGCTCCTGCGTTATCTGGTCCTCAATAGGGATCTGCGTCTCTTCCTCGTCGTCCGAGTCTTCTTCCTCCTCTTCCTCCATATCCTCGGAGCTTTCTGCGGCTTGTCTTCCAGCTTGGACTCGGCGTCGACCTCGCAATTCAATGACATCGGCACCGGGTCGATGGGACGTCAACGAGCGGCGTACAGTGGTGTCTCCGCCTGCACTACTACCGCTACCTGCTGCCATCATGGCACTGTACCAAATGGCTCCGATCTATTTTTGAGCTTTTTTTCTAATGGATGGTTTTCGACCAATCGGGAGAAGATACAGCACTGTATCAAATGTGCCACATTTTCCGCATACTGTTTAGATTTAACCTAAAGAGCAAGATGATCAAGGGGATCCTCATCGTGAACAACCACGGCAAGCCGCGCATCGTCAAGTTCTACGAGCATGTGGTGCGTCTGCAGTAGGCGGTGTAATAGTCCTTGGCTCCTTTTACTCTCTCTGGTCGCTGACACGCTGTATCCTCTTTGCCAGCCCGATGCCGAGCAGCAGGCTGTTATTCGAGATATATACACACAAGTGTCGAAGCGCCCTGACACGCTCTGCAACTTCCTCGAGGGCACGTACGTGGCCCCGGTGTATACTTGTTGTGGTGTATATTGAATGTGTACTGACGACAGGTGTGGACGTGTAGGGTGCGGTATTGGGGGAACGGCGTGAAGCTCATTTACCGGCACTACGCGACGCTGTACTTTGTCTTCGCGGTGGACAAACAGGAGAGCGACCTGGGCATTTTGGACCTGATCCAAGGTACTACTCGCCTATCAAGATAGTGAGGTCGTGTTGGAGTTATCTTCTGACGGAGTAGTGATTGATTGATACAGTGTTCGTGGAGACGCTGGACAAGATCTTCGAGAACGTATGCGAGCTGGACCTGATTTTCCACAGCGATAAGGTCCACTACGCGCTGGATGAGATAGTCATGGGCGGTATGGTGCTGGAGACCAACATCAACGAGGTGCTCACGGCGGTGAACGAGATGAACCGCCTGGACAACGTCTCGTCCAGACGCTCGCTGCAGTCGACCATCAAAAAGTAACAGACCAGTGTATAGGCGTCAGAAATGTAGGCTGACGCAGTTCGAATTGCAGTAACCCGAGCGCTTGAGCAAGTTCTGCACACGAATCAGCGTTTCGGTAAATTCCTCCACTCCCACGGCGCAGTCGGCTAATCCTCTATGACTGCTGTCAGACTGCCTTCTCTCGGGCCTAAATAAGCTTGCTCTTCTTGCCTTTCTTGTCATCCGTCGTCAGGGCCGCCAGAGCCTTGGCCTCCTCCTCGCGGTCGCGCAGCGCCTTGGCCTCCGCCTCCTTGGCGGCTTCCTTGGCCTTGGTCAGCGCTTCCTCATCCGGCAGCTTGCCTCCAAGGTCCAGCACAAGCTTCTCCAGTACCTCCACTTTCTCGCTCAGCTGCTCCTTCTCACTCAGCACAGCATCATAGCGCTGCTTGTACGACACCATCTGCGACGACAGCGACAGCGTCAGGAACGCCACACCGATATTAAACACGTTGAGCTTCTGCGTGCGCAGGTGCGAGATGAAGGACGTGGGGTACTCTATCCAGCCATATAGGTTAGTTCAGTGGTCACTATCAACGGGGGCTACACTGCAGCAGCGTACCTTTGCGCGGCACCGTCGTAGAAAAGCGGCGGATCCCACGAAGAGCGAACATCTTCTGAGGTCAAAAGTCTTGTGTGTGGTGGTCAATTGGCGCGTTTACCTTACCTTGGTAAGCGTAACCTTCACACCCAAATCGTACCCCTGTCTGGAAATGGAAATAATTGTCCTCGCCGCTTGAAATAATTACACTGCTAGCCAAAGGGTACCTTTCTATTGTCGTAAAATGAATGTTTCTAACTTTTAGAAACGGATCTTATGACCCACATGAATGTTGAAGTTTTAAAGTTTTTTTTTTGGACGAACCTGTGGCACCAGCTAAGAAGCGCCCTTTAAATGCTAGAAACGGCGAGGAGGGCATTCTAAGATGAAATATCCCAGACCGCAGTACCAATAAGCTAAAGGAGCGGGCATTAACATGTCATGTGCTGCCGAGACGAAAGGGAAAACCCGTGTCTGCTGCGAGCCTCAACCAGATCTAAAGCCAGCAGCGAGGTTTGCCACGAACGCTCGCTGAAGAACGAGTTACAACGTGACATGGGGGCGATCACGTCGGTGATCAGGCGTTTTTGATGGGATCAGGCCTGCCTCAAGTGAACATCTACATGTAGTATATATACGACGTGAAGTGGGAAGAAGCTAGAGAAAAAGATTTGTATTATTTTGTGACGTAAGACGAATATGTGGGGTATCCAGCTCCAGAGCAGACTGACCTGCTCAGATGCCGACAACGAAAAGTATCAGTTCCTAGGAAAACCACACACGACAATCAACGCGAGTAGCGAGGCATCGTGTTCTTGGTCTATAATAGTTGCAGATTGAACTTTTCGCGTCGGCAAGCTGGACGTCTCACCCGTCATCTGTCTTCCTATCTCCATCCTAAATTCATCGGACACTCACCGCCCAGCACATAGCGGGCAAATGTACTTATCTTCAGTGTTGGCCATGGCTGCGATGATCTCTCTGCGCATACATGACACAAACATAAAAAATCAGCCGTTGACGAACCCAAACAATGAAACACAACAGTATGACGTACGGGGTAAGACTCGGATCGCAAGCACCGTGCACCCAGAGCTCACACGAGTCGCAGCATACAAATGTGCTTTGATCGTCGTCCTCGTAGGTTTCGTTGCACACTGGGCAATATTGGCCCAGCGCACGCAGCTCACGCTCGCGTGCCAGCTCCTTCTTCGTACGGGCACGCTTCTTCGCCGAGGGAGCTGGCGAGACAGCAACAGCAGCAGTGGCTGAGGCCGCCGGCCGCTTTGATCGCGGGGTCCGAGACGAAGACGTCTTGCGTTTCTTCGAAGCCAATGCGGGTGATTCTACCAAAATGGCCGGCTCGGCATATTGCGCGCTCTTTCGCTTCCGAGACGACGACCTGGCAAGCGTTGACATCTCCTCGTCCCCATGGGAACTGCTATCTAATGTCTCTGGTTCTGTATTAACCATCATTGCCTCCATATGTCTGGTTGCATGCGCCTGATCGCCCTCAAACGCTGAAACTTGTGGTGTGGAGTATGGTTCTGGGGTACGATCCGCGTACACGTATCCATTTACCTGCGCAGGCGACGGAATCGGGGTCGGGCCATCGCTTTCTGACTCCTGCTCATGTTCTTGCTTACGACGATGTTTCTTCTTCTTCTTCTTTCTGTCCTTGCGACTGTGCTTGCGGTCCTTCTTCCTCTCCTTCGACGACCCAGTCGCAGCTTCAATCTCCTCCCTCGTAAACTTGAGAATTACAGGCGCAGGGGCTGCGACACCTTCCTGTATTTGCTCCTCCACTAGCTCCCCAGCAGCCGCCAGCACCCCTTGCTTCTTGTGTTCCTTCTGCTGCTTCTTTAGAAGATGAATCTGGTGTTTTAGTCTCTTCTTCTCCAGAAATGCCACCGCGCCCGCCTGATCCTTCTTTCGTCGCTCTTCTCTCTTCTTCTCAATGCGTTTCTTATCGAACAGATCCGCTCGCTCCAGCTTCAAATAGCACTGCAAACACAGATCCACCTCGACCTTCTCTTCCACCTCCTCCATCTTCACTTCGGTCTTCTGTGGGTTCATCTTGGCCATATTTTGCGCCACAAATGCATTCGCCAGGCTCGTCGCGACATTCGTCGCTACCTGCTTCTTCACCTTCACCGTCCTGGTCTGCGTGCGCCATAACGGAGTCGACTGCGTTTTACACTGCCGACACGTCTTGGACAGTAACGGCACGGGGTCCAGCACCGCCGCCATCGGCGCAGCTTTGCGTTTGCCTCCCCGCCCTCGAGCAGTTTTCGTCACGGGCTTCAACGTGAACTCGCGGGGCGGCCACGGTCGATCCCGCACGAACTCGACCGCTTCCAGCTCTTTATCACGGTTCGTGTCCGGAGAATAGTAGAATTCTTTACCGCTGCCGTCCAGCGACCCATCAAGCTTCATCTTTCGCAACAGCAGCTTGTCATTGGCTGGCTGGGGCGTCCACACGTCGCTAGGGACCGGCCGGAACTCAAACTGGTCCGGAGTCACGCCTCCCCACTGTGCGTTGCGCTGGGCGAAGCAGCTGCGACGCAGAAGCTCCAGCTCTGTGTCGATACGCAGCGTCATCTCGCTGACGTGGCCGAGCTGCTGCGAACGGCCATAGCGAGCCACGAGCTGATCGCGCACGTCCTGCGTGGAGTCGACGTGGCCGAACAGCGCGACGGCGGGAGGGGGCGCATTGGAGACGGGGGCGACGATCACAGGCGCGTCGTGGCACGGAAGCAGCGGCAGCCCGTCGCTGCCCACGCGGAACGGACGCCCCGGGGCCGCGTGCCACGACGCATGGTCCGCTCGAGTGCGAGTCACAAGTGAAGACCCAGAGGCTGTGGCGGGCATTTGGGCCAGAGGATTTCGAGGCCAAACAGGACAGAGAGAGAGGGACGACCCCTCCGTTCAAGGGCGTTTTAGTGTCCGTATAGAGGGATGAAGGTATCGATTTGGTGTATGCAATTTATGGTAGTGAGGAAGCACTTTTAAGAAGAATATATTCTGTAAAAGTTTTAATATGAATATATTTTGTAAAAACATTAGTTGCTTTCAAATATTGCGGGTTGGAAGTTTGCTGCAATCAAAACGGTACTGCCCGTGAAATGGTTGTATGGAGAGAATTAAGTGGCAACATCCAATCGATCGAGGGCTGTACGGCGATGAAGTCCAGTGATTGCGTATATAGTATGCGTAAGTCAATCGCTGCCATGACATTGAATGTTATAAGGCAAGATTTGTGGATTCTACGGTTATAAATAATGAACAGGACACTACAACACCTTATCCTAATCAAGGGGCTCTGTAAGTGTTATGTAAGTACAACTTGTTAGAGAAGAGAAGCGCGTACAGTGAATAGAAAATCATTTTCAAAACGCAGATGGCCAATGTATCTCCATTTATGTAGACCGTCACAAGTTTGATTGACTGTAACCCACGAACTCATCAATCTTAATCCTATTTTATGGGACTAATTCGATGCACTTGGACACCATACCGGACTTTATTCTCAAAAGATCCCCTCAGAAATCCTTGGAAGAGTGGTGATACCTAAGCAAATATGCTGAGTTAAAGAGGTTTAAAAAGGAGTGGTCCGAACATGATTTGCTGGAAGAGGAGGCTTTCACACACTTGAAATGGATTTTTGAAGCTGAACACGGTGAAAAAATCGCTGGGGTTGTCGCTGACACGACCGATATCGATATTGCAGGAGGAGATGAAGGAGGAAGATGCATTTGCTCTCCTTGAGTCGTTCTATGACGACGACGATGTCTATTTGCACGGGCAGTGGCTGTCGGAACAAAATTCAGAGAATCAGGAGGAGGAAGCGTTCACACTGCTCGAAACAATTCTTATAGATGATGACGATCCGATTATCCGAGACCTACTTGCTTATATTTCAAATACTCACGGGGAGCAGCGCATGGACCCGCTGGAGAGGAAGAAGCTGGAGGATGCAGCATTCGCACTCCTTGAAACAATTCTGGAAGACAGCGACGAACCGATCGACAAAGAGATCCTTTTCCTGCCCACAAGCAGCCCCGGCACATCGACTTGCAGGAGACGAAGAAGTTTGAGCAGGAAAGTTTGTGCTTCTCAATCGATCGTTAAAAACAACTCTAGGATCGAGCTTATGTTTCGCTAACTCAGCGGATACGATCGGTGATTGACGATTGCTACTCCACGGAGACAAATTGGCCAAAGATTTACTGCAGTAATGACTACTCTAGTGTAGTTTTTTTCGTCATAACGAAACACTTGTCAAACTCGTCCGTGTATGCCAGTCTTAACAGGATGTACATTCCACAATTTTCCTGATACAGTAGCGACGACGCACAACTACATGAACTCCGGTTTAAGCATTCATCTACAGTAGTTGCACAATTGACAATAGTACTTCCAAATATGCGGCAAGCTGCATTGGTTTGCGTTCGATGAGCCATTCGCCTACCACAATATCTCCCTTTTTTTCAAACAGTTTTAAACCAAAATGATGTATCTGTCTCGATGTACACAATTCCCTGTTAGTGCACAATTGCATCTCAGCGCGACAGTGTCAAGAACACAAGTTGCAGCGACTACCGATTGGCCGCATCAGCAGCGTGACCCAATTGGGTAAAATACTGCCGAAATCGATGCCGGTGGCGACGCATTCGCAGCTCACCAGGCATCTGCTGGTACATGTCTGCAGGCAAGACTGAACGCAGGGCTCCTTCTTCTATCACCACGGTAAATACAGCAGACAGGAAGCCACCTGCAGCAATGAATGAACAACACGTAACATCAGAGCTAATTACATGTTTTGACTCGCATGGCAATAGGCACATGAAGATTGCCACTTGCCTCGGATTTGCGTTGAAATCTGTGGAGCATGCAGACACTGAAACAGAAAATCCCAGAAATTCCGCACGCGATAATGCTCTCGTCTGGGTCCCAAGAAACTCAGTATGACACGCAGAAGTTCCGAGGCAAAGATGCTTATCCTTTCCATAATTGGATCCGGCTGGCAACGCATCGCATCCAAGAGGAAGTCGCAGGCAGCATCACACATTTCCTGCATCTATATTGCCAAACCCATACAATGTGTGAGAAGTTGATTCCCTCTCAATCATCACTACACACAAGCGGTTTCTTACCTGGTGGTCCACTTTCATTAGCCTCGTTGCCAAATCCAGGCAAACCCAATACAGAGTCGGCTCTCCATTTGGACGGTTTTGCAACAAAACTTGTGGAAAAGAGCTCAAAACCTCGCGCACCAGCTTCATGAAATGTTCCACCTCTGGAATCATCTTATCTGCATCATGGTGTTGACACAGGAAGCTCTCCATTGACAGTTCCCCACCATCAGAACCAGTTCCTGGGATATCGTGAAGTTTGCTACGGAAACCAGCAAGAAGTCGCTACGAAAACACAGAACAATATTTCGGGTTAGCACAGCATTCGAATCAATCGGTAGCATCTTTATTGCTCACCTCGAACGCCAGCTCAGCTGATGCCTGAAAGCTTGCATTGTCTCGCTGCCGCGCAAGGATTTGAGTGCAACAAATAAAAATATCAGGAGCGATTCCTTCTCCATACCACCACAAACAGACATCGAGTATTTGCGCTTCGATTGAATGAATGCCCTTTTCGTGCAGATGGGGAATAACGTGGAGGAAAAACTGAACCCCAGCACGGCGGCAGGCCTCATCGGTCTTGTGCTGCAGAAGAGAAGCACTCATGACAGGCCAGAGCTGACCAACCAGCGTAGGCCCTTGCTGCTGATCTTGAATACCACCGAGAGCCCGACCCAACATATACGCGCTACTGGAAACCTCGCTCGAGTTCCCATTCTGAACGCGAAAGATTAGATTGGACAAAACTGTTGAACATAGGACGCCAAAATCTACAGCAGCACAACTAGTGAGATTCTGATGTCCCACTGGATTTAGAATCATGTTCAGCCATACCTGCATCTGAGACGCCACTTGCAATCCAAAACGTCACTTCCAGTAGGTCTCCTTCATTCTCTTGGGTAGCTCGAGGTGGTAGAGCGCCGCAAAATTGCAGTAACGCTTGCAATAACGACGCTCTCTCCTCGACGGTTGTGTATTTACTTCTCAGTGCAAGAAAGAAACGTGTCAGCTCTGTTCACATGATCGATAACCAACTTCTCGTACGTTATAGAGGGGCTGCTATGCAGCAGTGATTGTACCGACACGGAGACGGATGACGGGTACCGGAGTCCTTGACAAATGACCATCGAAGCGCGTAAGTACGCACTTGCTGGTAATGCAAGAGATGCACTCAGTGATCGTAAATATCTATTCAAAAACAGACAAGTTTAGTAAGGAAAATAAGGTATGAAAACTGTGGCTGAAGAACAACTTACCGTGCAATGCCATTGATAACAAGAGGGTGCATGGGCAGGTTGAGAGCGCAGTCTAATACTCCCAACAGAACATCTATCCCGCCCGATTCAGGATCTCGGAACGATTCTGGGTCGTCTTCAGACTCCGAATCCGACGATACAACATCAAATAGCTCCACCATATAAGAAAGCAAGAAGAGTAGCGCATCGATCAGCGCGACGTCCTTGCCACCAGTCAACATTTGACACATGCCCTTCACACACGAAGCATAGTCTCCAATAGATTTTCCTGGGCCTCCTGGCCATTTGGAAAATAGACTCAGCAACGTGTCGGCAATTTCTCTGGATATAAACATGCACACATCCCGTTAGGTCACAGCAGTTTACCCCCAGACTCTGATCACAGGACGACTTTTACCTCCGCAAGTCAGAAATCGCCTCAATCTCGGGGTCATCACTAACAAGTTGTTGACTTTCGACAAACCATTCCGGATACTTGCAGCGGTCAATAAGAGCATTGACTAAGCGTGAAAGCACACTAACCACATGCTCCTGTCCCACTGCATCTATAAGTTGCCATGAAATCTCATTCTGCGTCGAATTGTCTTCGAGGAAAAAGAACCAGATCTCCAACGTGGGTTGCACCACATCGATGTCGTCGTACGAGGAGCATGCCAGGAGCAGCTCCAAAAACGCCATACAAAGACTAAATTGCTGCTCAGATGTGCGGTTTCCGACACCCGCCACTTGATTTGATAACAGTATAGCCGCGTGATTTACGGCGAGAGAGCAAGCGATCCGAGAAATGCCCCTGCATGCGGTCGTCTGCTGTTCCTTCGTCATCATCTCGCCAGTTAAGGACCGCACCTCCGACTGGAAAACTGGCATCGCTTCAGCTAAACGACGCCCCAAGTGAAGCACAACGTTAACCATACTTTCTGGAACAGGCTCGGTCACGGTATATACGAAGGAATCTGCGAGAACCCCTGCAGCCAACTGAAAATGAAAATATCAGGGACTTGTGTATAAAGAAGTTGTGATCAAAGCGGATAAATAGGTACCTGCGCCTGCTCCTCGTTGCTACTAATGACAACATTGAATAACGTGTCAATCAGCCCCCTGTGTAACCAGAAAGAAAATACAAACGGGTGAGTAAGTCGGGCAAATTAGGCATCACCGATTTTGCGTCAGTAGTAATACCGATTGAAAAGGTGAGCAGCAGTTAAACCGAACGCCTCGTGGGTTGGAACACAGCCCACAATCCAGCCCTCCAGGCAACGAAGCGCACTGCTCCTCTCATCAGGTCTATACCGGTATACAACTATTAGAACATACCCAGCACCACACATACTGCGGCAAGCAACGCACAAGTTTGGGAGAATCATCTGCACCGCCGTCATAACTTCCCCTGCTTCCGCCTGGAAAATTGTCAGCATCTCAAGCCGTTCCTCAGCACTCCACGCTCTCTCCGACGCCAAAATCTGCATCGGAATGGCTCCCAGAATCTCTGCGAGCTGCTCTTAAACGTCAGCACCACTACAAGTACTCCATCAAATACGGCAATGTTTGCCACCATACCACTGCGGCTCCCTTCGTCGGTCTCTGAGCAGCAATCCCCGCGTCTACAAGCCGCTGCACGTCGCTCTTCCACCCTGTCCAGGTCCTGCACGACTTGACCACAATATCCGCTAACGTCACGCAAGCGATGCGGCAACTCACCGCCGAAAGACCGTCCTCCGCCGCGCACGTCATCGCCAGCAGCTTCAACAAGGTCTGTCTCATGAACAAACATACAGCAGTGGGTTTACGTCACGACAGCTCTAGCTAGTCACTGTGGGTGAGTCGTCAGCAGATGCCGAACGTACCTGCCGCACTGCTTGCTGCTGATGTGCGCTGATGTGCGTCCACTCGTGCTGCGTTTTGAGCCGCAGGATCTGCATGGCCACGATCTCCGGGGCAGCCAGTGCCTGCTGCGTCAGCGGGTCGCGCACAGGCGTTTCCAGCAGCTGTAGCGCCGCCTGCCACGCCTCTTCGCGCGTCTGGAACTGCATGAGCCACGCATTGGCGGCGCGTTGCTCGCCGCTGCCCGACGCGCCCTCGAAAAGCTGCCGCGCGCACGTGGCTAATTGCTCCGCCATCTTCCACTGAGTAAGTCCTGCGTACTGCGCGCTGATTGGCTGGCTTGAAGCAATACGTGTGGCTCACGTAAATTAAATAAAAGTGTAGCCATTTCAGTGCTTGGAACGCCAAGATGACCAACATGGAGCTGCTGGGTGCGTATGTCTAGGCGCTGGCGGGGGAAGAAGCAGACGCGTGAAGAGGAATATAATTCTAGCTCTGTATATATTCGATGTACTGACAGTGTTTTGCATGCTTGTTGCGCGGCGTTTGGCGATGTATTCGCAGATAAAGCGGCGGGAGAAGGGCTGCACGAGTTCGGCGCGCTTAATACGCTGCTGTTTGTGCGTGCTCATCGTTATGTCGAGGGAAATATCATCGGTTCCGGGCTAACCATGCTGATACTTTGTCTCAGGTGATTATCCTTGGTGTATGCATCGTATGCGCGTACCTGACCAAGGAGTATCGCTTCTATTACCTGCCCGAGTCGGGTGCTGCCATGCTCGTGGGGATGATCGTCGGCGCCTGGTACAACAATATTCTACTGCATAGTAGCAGTTATGCTTGTATCTTTTGTGTGTATACTAACCAAACTGGTGTGCTGGGACTTGTGTAGTGCGCGGCTGTTCTACCCGAGTCGTAAGGAGATGGAGTTCCTCCGCTTCAATGTACGAGATAAAGGCTCTACGTGGTAATAGGTTAGCGCACTAACGTGTTGAGGTATGATGTATTAGAAAATATTGTTCTACTTTCTGTTGCTGCCACCGATTATCTTTGAAGCTGGATACTCGCTGCACCGGGTACGGGTTGTGAAAAAGGTTTACACCGGCTAGCAACGAAATCTTCTCATCAATTGTTTCTTTTGTACGCAGAAACGATTTTTCGACAACTTTAAGTACGAGCTACAGCCTTGAAGATCCTGGAATGGTAGTTTAACTGTGTGTTGTGTGTGTGATAGTACGATTTTACTGTACGCTGTACTGGGAACGGTTGTGTCAACGTTTGTTATCGGCTACTTGACGTACTACGCTGGCAAGGTGGGCTGGATCGCCATCGACTCGTCGTCACCCCTGGAAGCTTTGCTGTTTGGGGCGTTAATCTCCGCTGTGGACCCAGTAGCGACACTCTCAATTCTGGGAAACCCAGAGCTGAATCTGGATCCTCTGCTGTACAGTCTCGTGTTTGGTGAAAGCGTATTGAACGATGCAGTAGCCATTGTGCTGTTCAACACTTTCTTGAAGGTACTGAATCTTGTACTGAAATATGTTAGACTATGTCTCCATACGTTTGACACTGACCTGAACATGTTGACGAGATACTTAATAGTTTGAAGAGTCTCAGAGCGAATTCACGTCAGGAGCTGCAGCCTCTTTGCTGATAGAGTTCACACTCATTTCGTTGGGCTCTGTAGCGTGTGGGGTCTTTACCGGGTATGGAGCTTGGAACTGTTTTTCTTACTTTATTATTTTTATTTTTCTATATCTAACGCATGTTCACACGCTATAGGCTTGCGTGCTCTTACATGTGCAAGAATTCCAACATCAAAGGTTACCCGGCGTACGAGATCACGTTACTGTTTCTATACGCCTATGGCTCGTACGCGCTCGCGGAGGTCATGAAGCTGTCAGGCATCATGTCACTGTTCTTTTGTGGCATCATCATGGCGCACTACAACTCGTACAACTTGTCCAAGCCGTCGCAAGTGACGGCAGAGCACATTTTCAAGAGCTTCACGCTCGTGTCGGAGTTCTTCATCTTCCTCTACATGGGTATGGGCGTGTGCGCAGGTCAATTTGGACGGTGGGACTTCACGTTCATCTTGCTCGCCATCATTTTCTGCTTGGTGGCACGTCTGTTCAACACGTTCCCGCTAAGTTGGATTGCTAACCAAGGGTACGGTTGAAAATCTATCACGTATCGAAGTTGGACATGGAACTCACGTATTTATCACTAGACGCACCACGAAAATCCCGATGAAGATGCAAGTCGTGCTATGGTTCGCAGGACTTCGCGGGGCCATTGCCTTCGCGCTATCACAGTACGTGAGGCACTGTATTATTTGGAGGACGGAGCGATGTATTGACTTATATTGTGGTCTTTGTCCTTGTAGGAACATGCCGGGTCCAAACCAGGATTTATACGTCACCACGACACTCTCTGGTACGATTTTAATGAACGTAATATATTGGATGCAGACTTTCTAACAGTCTGACTTCAGTGTGTATTTTCACCACCATTATCTGCGGCGGAATGACGGAGCCATTGCTGACATACACGCGGCTAAAGGTCAGTATCGGACCTTTTTTAATGTAACAAGGGTTATATTTTTAACGGAGATGCTTTGGTTTTGATACTTCAAGCGTGATCAGCCTAACTCATCCGAAACAATTGAAGCAGATGATGATGAAGAGCAGGGCTTGCTCGACGAGATGGTACACTTTTGATGCGATCCATTTCCGTAATGCTGCGAGTGAGATACACTAATTATTGTTGTGTGCTATATAGATCTCTGATCACAATGACGATGAAGATGTTCGCAATCATCCCGTGTTTGCTCGCCAAGAAGACAAAAGCGCACTACACACGTTTTGGAGTAACGTACGTTAGAAACTCGGTAGCTTGACCGGTTCTCTGTTTTCAGTGGGACCAACTTTCTTGAAATTTTGGGGTATTATTATTTGATTTCCTACAGATTGACGATCGCTATATGAAGCCTGTTTTTGGCGGCTCTATTCATCGCCACGTACGTTCCTTGCAAGTTATTTGTGCTGAAGAGTTAAGCTGACGTATCTGGGTACTTCTGTTTATCTGTATGTGCCAGTCTTCACAACCTTCTCAGCCGGCTGCGAGCATGCCAACAACAGCCAGCGGCCACGGAAAAGGACTTCAATAGGCACATTTCCTGCCATGACATCTGGCGTTTTAGTTGCCTTGGGCTAAACCTGTGGGGTCAGCAAGTCGCATCTCTGCCTTTGCTGAACAATAGTTGAGTGTTGAATCGTGCTTACCACTCTTGAGCCTGTCTTTCTTCGTGCTGCTTAATGGTTCGTCTTCGTCTGCATCCCCATGTTTCTTATGGTGGTGACGACGGTGGTGGTGGCTTGACCCGTCTTCTTTATAGGAAAATGCATGAGGACCTGAAGATCGCGATGATGTTGAAGCATGTGATGATGTAGAAGTTCGTGAAGACGTTGATGCTTGTGAAGAAGTCGAAGTTCTACGTTCGTCAACCTCATTGCGGCGGGTGCCTCGAGAACCCTTGGATCTACTCCTACCACCTTCCGAAGCAGCATCACTTGCAGTGGATATGCAGGGATGAGACGGGTTTGTGTCCACGTTGCTGTCGGTCAAGGGCGATGAGGCTGGCACTGGTCCGGACGTATTTCTGGACTTGTTTCGAATTCCGTTCCCTTTGCGAGGACTTTGATCCTGTTTGCGTACAGCAAATGAAGGCTTAGCCTTGACAGTGGGAGGAGTGCACTACATTAGAGGTTCTTACCACGTCCTGGCAGTTATCATCGAACTGGAAAAAGGTCTAGACATAAACAAATGATCAGCATTTATCATTTGTTTCGATAGGGACTGACTTCACCTTCAAGTGGGGGTCTGAGTGATGCTTGAAAAAATCGACAGCAGTCCGAATCTTGCAAACATTCGTCACGAAAGAGTCTAACAAGACGCGACGTTCTTCGAGAAAATTGTGGTCAAAGGCCTGGCCCAGAACACCTCGGAAGGCGTCGCGTTTGTGCTTGACGAGCTCAATCCCCTCCAACTGAGGACCCATCGACTGCTTTAACGCCCTGGTTAACAATATAAAAGGCAGCAAGTCGTTGGTAAGATGGTATTCAACCGCAAAAGGAACTTGACAATCAATAACTAACTCGTGCAGTTGATCAAACTCAGAGAACCGTCGCCAGAAGCTCCAGTCCTTGATCAGACGACGTGCAACCTTCTTGCTAAAGACTTGACACGAACAGGTGATCATGTATTCCTGTGTGTGAGGCATACACAGAGGTGAATGACTACGAGATGGTACGCAATGCTGCAGATCGAGAGACGTACTGCGTGGGTGCCGTCGACATGAGGTCGAAACTTGACAACACGAGCGTGGAACTCGAACTCGTTTTCTGCGTGGGAGACAGTAAAATGAGGGGCCCGAGGTCCGTCTCTTGCGACTTGAGTGAGCGCTTTAACCCACTTTTTCTTGGCCGAGTCATCCGCAGCAGAAAAGTAGTGAGTACAGTCCTTAACTGCGCTGGTTTCGCGAACGTAAAAACAGTATGGCGTGTCATCGACGTCGATGCCGTTCGAGGGTTCTCCAGGCACAGGCGTTGAGATGTCAGCTCCGACGAGGCTTACGCTCCAACACACTTGGAACTGCGATCGATCGGGAAAGGCAATCAAGCGGGCTGAAATGTCGTCGAGCTTGACGAACAGATTTCGCCACTCGTGTGTCTTTTTCTTTTGGAGAGATCGTCGGTGTTGATTTTTCGACGGCACTGTCAGGATAAATCCCTCCATTGGTTCTTCTCTCTTTCGTTAAGTTCAATGCGATGTCCACACGCTCGCCAATTGCAATTGAACCTCTGTGCTACGACATCCTCTGGCTCAGACTGGAGGATGACTCGAGGACGAGAGAAAAAGTATACATATGTATATGCAGTATTAGAGTTGTGGCACCGAACTGGTATGGTCCTGGGTTATAGTTATCTACTTGTAGACGCACTCCTCGATCTATATGTAAATGATGAAACATCCAAGCCCAGCTCATCAATTCCGCTGAGAGTCGTAACCGCAGGTTCAGGTGGTTCTTTTAGCGCTCCGCTGTCATTCACGCCTTGTCCGGGTCGACTATTTGCTCGGATTAAAACTGGCTTCCTTTTGCTTCCTACTGCAGCCTGGCAAGCATCAAAGAAGACACTGAGAATCCGAAGAAGCCAAGCAAGAAAAACAAATAGCACTTGAACGTACTCGAACTGGGAAGCGAGATCTGCGTTTCCCCTTGGCTGATTCCAACGCTCTGGTGAAGGTGCTGCCCAGACGTTTTTGGAGCAGCGAGACAACGAAAACACTGGTTTGCGCGAGCTCAATGACAGTCCGACTCTTGTAGTTCTGCCAACAACGAGCCAATTGCACGGTGTTAGTTGGAATGACTTCATTTATTCAAGAGCAATCTGCCAGCGTACCTTCATGACCCAGAGTGCGGGGGTAGAGCCAGCTTCCAGACGTTCTTGCTCGAGAGCCATCTGCAATAACACGGTGCCATGCCCTTGACGACCCGCCCAGTGGAAGGCCGTATCGCCCTGCAAAAGTCGCAAAGAAATAATTAGCATTGCGGCTTTTTGTTAGTGTTGTCGAACCGCTTACATGGCTGTCGCGGAGTCTTGGATTCGCTCCGTATTGAAGCAAGGTCACGCAGACATCAGCGTGTCCTGCACGTGCAGCTTCAATTAGAGCTGACGTCTTACTTGCCACCTGTCATTAATATTGAATCCGTGCCAACTACACTTGAGAACTTAACGTGACAAAAGGCAGGCACGTACACTATCGACGACGTCTACATCGCATCCAGTGATCAAAATGAGCTCAACTATCGCCCCGTATCCCCACCTACGAAATGAATCCAATAGTTAAAGCATGTGCACTAAAATGCACCCCCCACTATCACCATTTTGGTCCATACCATGCTGCACAGTGTAGCAGAGTTCGTCCTCCCTGCTCGGCGTCGGGGTGTCGCCGACGCATGAGCGTCTGCGCCCCTTCCACAAGAAAGTAATTCCGCACCATTTCCAGATCGTTGCTGCTCACTGCATCCCACACAGTCCCGGGGTAGTCGATAACCCGCTTCCGTGCCTCTGCTCGCTCTCGTCGCTTGACGGCATCAGGGAGATCGAAGGTCCGATGCGACGACCCTGCGGAGCGAATCAGCTCTTGCTCCTGCTGTCTCTGCTGCATCCGTTCCTCTTTTTTGGCATGAAGGCGCGATTGAAACACTGGAGTTGACGCATCCACGCTGTCGTTCCCGCCCATGAGCTGCAACACAACGCAGAGCTACTGCAGGTGCAGTGCTCGCGACCTTTCGTGCTACATGGCTACATTTGAATACAGCATACAAAGTTAACAACTTGATCGTTGTATTAATCCTCGTCTCTCGATTCGCATAGAACATCGTCACCCGCGAAAAGAATTTGAAGCACGCTGAGATCGAGAAGTGTCTGACACTGTGGTTGGACCAGCTGGACGCGACGCAACGCACGCGGCTGTCGGGTCGGGAGATTAAATCCACCGCTAGAACGATTTATGACGAGCTGCGGGTGCCCAAGGTGGACAGATTAGAGTCGTCGAACGGCTTGGTGCTGCATACCTAAAAGCGATCTAAAACTGTACTAAAAGTACCTAAAAATCCTGGGAAAGCCGCGCCTCGCTTGGCTGGGCGCCCCCGCAGTTCGCTTCGCTCGCGATAATAAAATTGTACTTTCGGCTAAGTGCAATGCGCGGCTCACTGAGGAGCTCGGCGCTGGGCCCGCCTCCGCAAATACCGTGCGGACCTGCTTCGCGGGCTCCCCGCACGGGTTTGCTTTGGCTACGTTAGTTGGCAACCGTGCTTTTGTATATTTAGGTCCGTTTTAGAACCCAATCGGTACTTAGTTTAGGTCTGTTTTAGGTACTTATGTACCGTTTTTTAGGTTTTTTAGGTACGTTTTAGATCGATTTTAGGTCTGCAGCAAAATTTCCCTGTCGAAGGGGTGACTGGGCAGGTTCCAGACGCGATATGATTTGAAGCTGCGACATGATGAGAGGATGTGGAACTGGAAGGGGAACGGAAGGGCATTCAAGACGGAGAGGTTTCTAGCGGGAGACGCATCCAGTCGCAGACCGTCTTGACCCATGCAGTATTGCGTGGCAGCATGAAGGAGAAAGTTGCTGATGCCAATTGTTTGTTTCAGATGAGTTACGTCGACGCGATGGAGGTAGCAAAGACGGCTTGGCAATTGGTTGGTCCGGATTGTACAGAGCCCATTTGCTGATGGCACAAATGCTTGGATGTTCCCTGCCGCAAGAGACAGTTAGAAGACTCAACTGCAGTAATCGAGACCGATGACTCTATTTCGATTGCTATCAAGAAAGAGATCGGTGCGCTGGAACAAGCTCTGCAGATATTGACTTTGGAAGCTCGATCTTGTCTGCTGTCAATGCGCTGCATGAGTGCAAACGAGTTTGTGCTCATCGGCCTTGCGAGGGTGAGCGTCATGATGTGTCAGCCAAAGAGATCGTTCAGCTCGTCGTGGGTCAAGATACAGACCAGGAGAGTGGCTCATTAAAGGAAGTTCCACCCCAGGTAATGAAAATCAACGCTGCCATCCAGAACGGCAACACCCAGGATGAGGACGCGTCTTTGCGTCCTCCATTCAGCCATAACGAGGTATCCCTCAAAATCGTTCTACATGCGCAATGAACATCGGAGAATACTGGAAATAAAGCAACTTTGACCTCTTGCCAGTGATCCTCAAAGTCTTGCAGCAAAGCAGGGCACAACTCGTACAGCAGCAATCGTCAATATTATCAACAGCTTCGACACCATCTTGAAGACTCACGTAAAGCCACACGCGTATGTAAGAAAGAAAGCTCCATGTGTTCACTTTCTCTACTGTCTCTTATGCTTGCGTTGGCGTATACGGTTTGAAGTAGCTTTCGCCCAGCCAGGAACGAGTGGCTTTCGTGTAAAGCGCGTCGCCCTTTTCGAAGTTCGCAGCATCGTTCACATCACCTGTGCCAATATACTTGGCAACAGCCGGATACGGGTAAACTGGACGAGTGACGGTCGTATCCACTGATCCGGATGCCGAAGACGACGCCTTTGCCTCCAAGTTACGCTGCGGAGCTGCACCGGAAGGGGGACCACAGCGCCGGAGCCAGACTTGGCCCAGTGACCGAACTCGCTCTCGCCCGTGGCGGAAGGCGTGCTCGTTTCGACAGCGTCAGGCGCCGTACCCGACTCCACCCATTCCAACATGGGGGTCACAAGATCGATCGCTGAGGGTCCTTTACCATTTCCACAGTAACAGACGCCAGGAAGGAGGTACAGACGCTCGAACTTGTTCAGTACCTTTTTGCCCATCTTCTTCTGAAGTGCTTCATGGTACGCAATTGTCGTACGCGGCGAGATATGCGGGTTAGCTCAGCCGTGCCATAGAATGAGCTTGCCACCAGCCTTGTGGAAGTTCGAGAGGTCCAAGCTCACAGCGTCGAGCAACGGGTGACGCGCTCGCAGCAGTTTGATGGTGGATTTGGCAAAGCTAAAGTAGCTCAGGGTGTAGTTGTCGCCCGGATAATCTTCAAAGATCAAGTACTTGATGGCAGCGAGCGCTGTGTTAGTGCTCATGATGTCGCCGGTGTACGAGTCCGAGATGAAGACGCCGGACCACGCATGCTCCGAGCCGTATTGCTCCTCTCCTACCGTCAGGTATTTTCTACCGTCCTTAGGTCCATTGTAAAACTTTTTCACGGCCGTCACCTCGGCGGTGGTCAGACACGTCGAGTTGTCGGTGGCGTTTGCAGCACATTCGATAGTCGACGGGTCGAAGTTGCAGAGTCTCGGGTCAGAGAGAAGACCGTCTACGATACCGTCAAGAGAGTCGCAAGCTTTGACGACGGCATCGTGGAGAATTGAACCGCGGTCTGCAATGACCACGCGGTTGCCATCGTCGTCAGTGTTGCTAACCGAAAGCCATCCGTGATGGAAACTTTTCTGGAACGTGAACACGCATAGCGGATGCGCCAGCAATAATACCGTCGAAGTCGTTCGGGTAGCGGATGGCCTCCATAACAGCCTCGCGACCGCCGTCGGAGCAACCGTTGAAGTACGAGTACGTCGCCTCCTGACCGTAGTAAGTCTTGATCAGCTTCTTAGCAGTCTCGGCCGTCTGGTGAACAGCCAGGTACGCGAAGGCCACACCGCCGATCTTCGTCGAGGCCAAACTCTCCATCCGAACCGCCAGTGTGAATTCACCGTTGCTAACTTCAACAGACCCGTCCGCAGCTCCTGGTTGGATGTTGATGTTCCCGCACAAGCCACCGCATCCGACTTGCATGTAGCGCTGCGTCCAATTGGCTACTGGCATCGTGACCTGCCAACCGGCAGTGAAGGCAAAGGTACCTGTAACCGAGCAGTAGGTGATGCCATCGCTGTCAGTCTCCTCGGCTGAAGTGACATTGCTGCCACTGCCGCCGATAGCGGTGAGATCGACAGACAACAGGTCCGAGCAAGCAGCTACAGGCTCCACCGGTGCAAGACTAACGGCTGAATCGGACGAGGTCTGCTCGATTAAATGCTGGGCCGATGTCTGCTCGGTGGTTGATGTCTTGGTGGTGGCATTAATGCCGCTCTTGAAGTCGATGGAAGACGCAAGAGCTAGCGTAGTGGTAGCGACTACAAGGAAGGCAGTAGGACCTCGGACGAACTTTATCGTCTGCTGGTGTGGAGGTGAGGGGAAAGATTCAGGAATGAGCTATGGCGTGGCGTGTGGTGCACTCTACGAACAGCACTCAGTCAACCGGTATGTTGGTGCATCAACTATCACTCGGCTTGCCGTCCGCAAATCCTAGACTGAGCAGAGCCGGGTGATGGTGTCTTTGCAGCGATAGCTTTTTGCTACCTTTCCTGTCCACTTTACTCCAGCTGTGACGCGAGGAATAATCCGTCGATTGGTAAAGTTGATGCCCGTGTAATGAGACGGAACGAGGTCAGCTCTGAGGGCATCCGGTTGTTCGCGGCAGGTCGTGTTCATCGCTTAGGGTGCCAATGATGTATGAATTGGATCGCCTTTGCTGGTAAACACTTGCAAACGTGTCTTACAGTCTGGGAGCTGTACCTGGATTTGTATGAAGGGCGTGACGGTATGCATCATAACTCAGGCATCCTTATTAAATGAAGCTCCCAACGGCTAGTGCATTATGCAGCATCATGACAAAGACATCTCACGAGTGGGAGGTTGAAAAAATAAAGGTGAAGAAGGTTTTACACGCGTATTCGAGTATCTGTGTGCAGCACAATTTCCGAGTGGCCAAGCAGACAATTATTCTCTACTACTGCGGATAGCTCAGGATTTGACGTTTGTTTCTGGCACCTCCCGCGTATTACTGAGTGATACGCAGGCGGCGGAGTCGTGTATCTTGCTGAGATCCGAGGAAACCGCGCTACCAACGGGCCTTTCGTCACTGACGAACGAATCGTCAGACAATCTGTTGATGACGTTCTTAACCATTTAAGATGTTCTACCTAGGGATCGGCAGTACTTACAACTATAGTAGTTCGCCAGTAGTGCACTCAATTTTGCAGTAAAGTAACTCGATTTCTGTCTTCTGTGCTACCACATTAGTAGTATTGTGCCTTTCTGCCAAAACGCCCTTCGTTTTAGGGTCCTACATAGGAGGGGTCTTACGAAAGCCTAAGCTTACCCCTACCCTCGTCTGCTCTCGTCCGACACATAGACCATTTCATCCCTGATCTGTTTTATAATTTTAATAGCTATTAATGATGTTATTAAATAAAATATTAGCTGTTAGAATAGCTATTTCGGAGGTCCGAATGGGAGCCTTCAGAAAATGGCACAAATCGCAAACAGGGCTGGCCGCAAATCCTGGAGCAAAGTGACGGGTTAGGTGGCACAAACTCGCTCGCATATTGCGGAGACGGATTTGCGGTCTCTGCAAATACGACGGTACGAACCCAATTCCGTGACGTCCAACCAAACCTGACTCGACTGCCTATGCCTTGCTATTCTGTCTGGTAGCTTCTGTTCATTGTCGGATTAGATGGCGAGGGGTAGAAGGTGGTCCGCATCGAAGACGCTGTACACGCTTGAGCTTGTCGAGCAGATCCTACCTTTGGAGCAAACCAGTGGAACGCCGTGCAGCTGCAATACAACACCGGCCTGCCCCGAATTTTTACTGCCCGTGATGCGGACTCGATCAAGAGGAAGTTCAACGCAAGCTAACAGGTGATCCTAATTGCCCTGCTGATGTTGCTCGAGCGAAACGCGTTTATCGCCTCATCGAAAGGGCGCTGCGGCGTGTTGGTGCTGGACGACACGGACAAGGTCAGCCTACCCTGAGCAACAGCTTCTCCGGGTGCTACCGTCACTGCGCTACGGCCTGTTATGGCGTCGCCCACCCCCGAAGTCTCTGCAGCTCCTCAAAGTCCCACCGATAGCAGTATTAGTGATGCTGATGGCGATGCTCAAATTTGCATCACAACGGTAAGCTCCCGCAGTTTGATATCATTTCGGTGGATGCATAATAAACTCAAGTTTAATTTGATATTGACAGGCTTCAAGAATGCATCTACATCTCTGGCGGGTATCAACCGCACCGGAAAGACAGCAGCAGAACGGGAGCGACTTGGCATGCAGATCCAAGCGGGTACTACTGAGTTGCTGTTCGAGCCTACCCGTAAAAGAAGAAGAGTCGATCGCCTGATGGACAACCTTCCAGATGAAGCCGCGACCTTGATTCGCATCGAATACGGCAGGATACATCAGGTCAACCCACTGCATGAGCAGCTGGGAATTCATCCAAGGCCGCTCTTGGTAGGCTACATACACGTTTCTTGATCTTGGAACGTGATCCCTTATCACCCTTCCAGATGAGAAGAGGGGGTAACTTCTTGTCGTTCGCGGTGACAGTTGGAGCCACGGTGATCCCCATTGAAGCGAATCCAGTTGAGCGCAGCACAACATGGCGGGCTCCAGTGGTGGCCACGGTTTCGCGACGAGGATCCTAAGAAAAGACAGCCGTCTCATCCATAAGCAAAGTCGTAGCTGGATTGAGCAGCGGCTTTTTGCCCGAAAAATACGTCATGAAGCTGACAGCCCGGGGGCACAAAGGTAAATAACCCCCGCAAGGGTATACACGTACGGATGAATACGATGTAGCCATGTGACCTACAGCTGGTACTTGCGTCTCATGCCGATGGCCAGACCGTGACAAAAAACTCGCTTGTCTTCGTCTTCTTCGCTTGATCAAAGTACCAGTATCGCCAAAGACAATCGTCCAAAAAGCTGGGCACCTTCGTCTTCTTCATCCCGCGTTCGATCTTTATGCGGGCTTCACGTTCACTTCCCAGACGCCTCGATGCGGTTGGTACATGCACCAGTGACAGGATCCACGAAGTTTTTCGTGTGGTTCACCCACTGGTGCGTGTACCGCATGCCGGCGAGCCACTTGTTGTTCTTGAGCATGTAGAGCGTGCCCTTATTGAGCACCTCAGTGACCTATGACTTGAACTGGTCCGTCCGTCATGATCAGAGTACTAGCCATAAAATAATTAATATCAGCAGTTGTACCTGAAAACATGACAAAATACTTACCCTGACATGATAAACGTCTTGACACATCGGGACAGTGTTGGCTTGGTGCGATCATGCACACGACCTTCGCGAACCATTTCTTGGTCGTACGATCAACGCCGCCGAAAACTTGGTAGTCGGGATGTTTTTTTGCCGCGATCGTATTTTGCTTTTTTCATACTGGTTTCGTCTATTTCAACGATATTTCCATCACCACCGACCTACACATCGAGACAAACCAGTCAGAACATCATACATATCCAGTCACTATTATGAATAGCTCACCTGCATATCGCATCGCAGCATCTTCGCCGTGCAGACGTCGCGCGCGTACGCGTACCATTGGCCGGCGGTCTTCGGGGTGAGGCTCGCGTGCTGGGCGGCGTCCATGACGTGCGTGCCGCTGGCCCAGAAGAAGAGGATCTTGAGCAACTTGGACAGAGGGCGGTGGAGCGGACGAAAAAGCTATTCATGCGCAGGCTCCGCTCCACCCTGCAGCTGGAGTTGTTGCAGCGCCAGCGAGCTCCAGTGCGCCTAATAGCACACGCGTAATTCGGGCCGGACGCAGACGCGGCGATGAGCCTAACCCGCACGCACCACGTAAGAGCTCCCTCCTCCGTGGCGCACGCGAGCATCATTGCGTTGAACGTGTGTGCCTTCACCTCGACGTTGACGTCGTACTTGTACGACGGCATTGGGGTGCGGAGTGGAGTGGTCGGATTGTGGGGTGCGGGGGGTTTCTTTGCAAATGAGCCCTGTGGTGGCGAGCGCCCAGCGCGTTTTGGCGCGATAGCTCTGGTGTAAAATGTTGTGTATGGGTTCACAACCTATATGTATAGTATGCAAATCCGTACGTGGACACCCTTGCGGGGGTTATTTACCTTTTGCCCAGCCCGGGTCGTCAATTCATCGTCCGTCAGCACAGTGAGGTTCGGACTCCGGCGCAATGAAAATCCATAACGTGACATTAATAGAGCTAGCCACTTATCAGAAGCTCGAAAGTCTGTGTCGTCAGACTCCGCTCTCGCAGCTCGAGGGCCGTGAATTGAATCCACTGACGCGATACCTTCTGGTTCAATCCACGCATTCGCAATACCTCATCAAACAGGAGGTCCTCAATCTCACCCAAACGTGGGTGTCGTCCTCCACCTGGCACACGAGACTGCAAAGCAGGAGAGGACAGAATAGCGTTCTGATGTTTCCACCAGAGGTCCGCCAATACAGTATCAAATTGTATTGGTCAGCAGTCATCTCACTAATAAAATCGGCAATTTATGCCACAGCAATAGTAAATATTACCGCAATTTTTTATATTGACTTTATCTATCTTTGTCTATCTGTTCTCCCTCTTCCGCTTGTCCCGGTAGGCAGTCCTGTTGGTATGAATCCTCGTCGATCGACGGGCCACACAGTATCCAGCTCCTCCGCTCAAAATCACCGATAATTTTTTTTGGCAAGTCGGCTGCCAGTTGCCACGTTGGTTGCGGGAAACCAACCCAGCCAACGAAGTGATACGCGTCGCCAGCCACGCTGGATTTCTTCGCGTAGATAAACTTGACCGTGAAGAGGTTGGGCCCATCAAAGTCGGACCCGTCACTACCGGATGAGGTGCTGTCATGCTCCTCACCAAGTGACGGGGAGCACCTTTGTATAGGCGTCGACCCCCCAACGAGCTCCGCCAGGCTCATATGGCGTATTGACTGCTGATGGCGGGGCACGCTTGAACGCTTGGCATCAGCCAGTCTGCCAATCTGTGTGTTGCGCCTACTCTTCCTTGGCATTTCTTAAATGCCTAGTGGTATACCAGTACCACAAACATGCAAGTTGAAGTGCATTGCTAATTATAGCTAATTGGGGTGCCTGAAATATCTATTTTGGCGGGATATTTACATAATGCAGTTATCCAATCACAATCTGCTTTTGGGGGGTGTTATTTTAACCAATGATATCGCAACATGAAGCCAAAGCTAAATTGAAAGAGGGATTACTAGTCGAGATGGTCACATGTGCCAGCAAAAATTCTTCTACTCTCTCAATATGAGCGTGCCGAGCTCTGGAATGAATCTACCCGATTGTTGAGGTGCTCGTGCAGACAAGTACGATTTAGTTTGATACAATTGAAAGGACGGTTGTTTATGACAGTGCTTCCTAGTCATGCCATAATTAAAGTCAAATAATAGCGAAAGCGAATGCATCTATTGTATGAAGCTTAAGCACTATTCTCTTTGCAAACACTAGCAACAGTGCTGACATCCCACATACTGCGGTTGGCAGGAAGGAACGAAAGCTGCTCAAAGTTAGCTGGAAGCGTGCAACGGCGCTGTGGAGTCATGACGAGCTTGCACTGCGCGAACAAACGCTCCACCGTGTTTGAAGTTGGAGGAACCAACTTCACGAGAGGCAGGTAAGCTGTAGGTAGCGGTATCAGCTTGCGGTCTTCTCTTTCTTCCACTTCGAAGGAGCAGGGACGCGTAATCTCCTTCTCTCGCTTTGCGCTTCTTCCCAGTCGACGGCCCCTTCTTAAAGCGCGTTAGAGCCTCCGCCTCCGCCGAAGATAGTTCGCACTCGGAGATCAAAAGGACAATGCCAGATTCAAACGCAGGAGTGTGAACGATCCTCGCGGTTGCCTTCAGATGTTCCGCCATGACTGGATACTCCGCCACAAGGACATCAAACATCAGGCGGACCTCTGCCATGTCAGTGTCGTCGCGCTGCAACCGTTTACAGATGCTCTCGAACTTCTTCAGATGCTCGAACAGTGCAGTCAGTTTCCTGTGCTTGTTGCCAGTCGGAATCAGTTCCTCCACAGCCTCCACCTTCTTGATCTCAGATCGAATCCGTATGTAGCGCTGCACTGCACCATCGTAAAAACTTGAAGACCAACGGGTGACGTTGCGCTTGGCAGCAATAGTTCAGTGTACTTCTTGAGCTCCACAAAGTTGTTCTCTTGACGTAGCGACACCATGAGAGCATTCACCTCATCCAAAACCGTATCATACGGCGCCAAGAACTTGTTGACAGCCAAATTGAACCGGTGACTAGCACAGCCGACCAGTGGGATGTCCACCTTGTTCGCAATACACTGATTTTGTAGTGCAGTTGTTACCCACCAGAACCCCCACCATGTCCCTGGTCTTGTTGTACACGTCAAGAGCGTTCTCAAACAGCTGAACATGAGCATCAGCCGTCTGGGTGCCATCGGTGAGAGAGGATAGGCCCAGTAGGGGAACGCGCAATTCGCCATCTGCCTCGTAAACAGCGTAGAGGCCGATGTAATGCACACCAGCATGTGTCCAGCCGTCGAACATCGAGCCGAAGAGCGTTCCGAGCTCCTTCTCGAGTTTGAGACCGACTGCGATGGCAATGCCTTCCATACACTTCTTGACGGCCTTGACTGTCACAGGCCGCAACTTGCTCATGGCTCGCGTGAGTACATCTTCAACCTCGTGGATGGGCTTGTTCCGCTCAATTATCCACCGGATCCATTGGAATAGATGGCTTGTTTCCTCGCACATGAAGCCAAACGACTGCAGGGATCGGCTGGCGCTGGAGACAGATGCCGCGTATTGAGCTACGTAGCCCGCATGCTGCCCAGCCAGGTGGGTAATCAGGTTGGAGTATCCGGACCCCCGGAACTTGTCTTTGGTCGAGGCGGCACAGGTTGCAGCGAAATAAGCCTTGACCTAGCGGAGCGAAGAAAAAGGAGGTGATCTGCTTGTTGACGACCATTGTAATTCTCGGAAGATGAAAAGTGAGTTTCACAGGTTTGTGGGCCTTGCCAAATCACCCCTGGCTCGATGCGCTGCCAGCCAACGGATCGTTGGTGACGTGGCAGTGGTGTGGAATATTTCACTGCTGATGTCATCAGCTCTAGCAAACGACACCATTGTGTGATGGAGCTCAAAGGAGGGCAAAGTGAGCTACTTCTGCCTTGCTTTCAGGTTATTTTTGCCATATTTGTTGTCAATAATGACCCAATAAAAGATTGTATTGGAGTCGGCCAGATCCAATAATACATATTTTTATTGGAAATCCCAATTTATTACTGTATTGCCTTATTTAATTCCGACCTCTGGTTTTCACCAGTATCGAATGTGAACGCCAGAAATCTTCCACCCCAACTCTCCCTTAAAGTGCCGCAGTGCACGAGTAGGCACGCCGCCGCCTGGCCCCTTGATCCATTCAGTCACTTCGCGTTTCTCCAGGTTAGTCTTCGAGGTTCGCTTCGGCGCCATGGATGCCACTTGAGAAGTTGGTGCGGCTTGTTTAGGGCAATTTTGGAAAGTGAGGTAGATGTGATTACTGGTATTGCTATGGGTTTAATATTCAAGTTATTTCATATAAAATGTGTTGTCTTCCGTTGATATTTCAAGTTAATTTCATAATGTATTTTAAAAGTATACTCATGTTGTGAACAGTGTAACAACTTATGTCATTAACAGTATAACGTTATGACCGATCAGAAAAGTATAACGTTATAACTGATCTGAATTTCCCCTGTTAAGTCAACGAATTGAAAAAAGGCATGGGCAAAACTAAAAATTAAATTTTATCACGTCAGTTCTCTCCTGTCAAGCACGAATCGGCTGCGCAATGTTGAGGACGGCTTTCTTGGGCGCGGGGTCCCCCATGCGGCAGGCGACAGTGCGCAGATTCATGAGCGCGAAGCTCGGTTCCAGATTGCCCAACGTATTGCAACCGACAGCGCGCTCTTCACTGCTTGCGCGCGGCGCCGGGGTGCACAGGCGCCCCACCATGGCCGAGCAGCAAATGCGGCACCAGTACTACTACCGCTCCAGCAGTCGACGCGAAAGCAGCGCCGTATCAGGCGACGTTGTGGTGATGGGCCTGATTGCTGTCAATGCCATGATCACCATTGGCTGGCAGCGTGCCCAAGGACCGCCGTCGAGACACCCGGTGGAGAAGCTGCGCCGCCTCGTGTCCATGAGGACGATGCTCACGCACTTCACCACGTCCACGCAGCATCTGCAGGAGGGGCGGTATTACACGCTACTGACCGCGATGTTCAGCCAGGCGACACTGGGTCATTTGGGCGCCAACATGCTGGGGCTTTATTTCTTCGGAAGGCAGATTTGCGACGTGCTGGGCCACAAGAAGTTCCTCGGGCTCTATCTCGTGAGCGGTGTGCTCTCGTCCGCTGCGGCGGTGTTCGAGCAGCACTTGTCCGGACGGATGAGCTACAATCTGGGGGCGAGTGGAGCTGTGAACGGTATCACAGCCATGAGTATCTTGCTGTTCCCGCATGGCACGCTCCTGATCTTCGGCATTGTACCTATGCCGGCGTGGCTCGCTGGTTCGCTCTTCATTTTCAAGGACGCGTACTCGTTCGTGACGGACCGACAGGATGGCATCGGCCATGTGGCTCACCTCAGCGGAGCGGCCATTGGCGGGGCTTACTACTACTATCTCCGTCGCGGAGGCTTCCGAAGCTTCCGGCGTTTCTAAGGTGCTGATGCGAAGTTAAGAGATCATTGGTGGGAAATAAGGAAGAGAGTGTGTTCATGGTGAGATACATGCGTACGGAAAACCGAAACAAATTCACTGTTGCTGAATTAAAGCATATCGACGTTTCAGCTTCCCCAGCTATCTCGCCAATTATCAGACCAGTAATCTTTTGCTGTGTGGCGTCGGACTGCTGCATGATGTGGCGCAGTACGTGAACTCCCAACGCTTTCTACAATACGAGTGGATGTCACGGTGATGTTGCGTCCGTTTTGGCTAATCGAAGTCAATGGATCGAGAACTGCATTAAAGACATCGTGGTCTAACCAGTATATGCGAGGGCCACAGGAGCTACGCGACCGTGACGGCAAGGCCCCACCGCTGATCACAGAAAACCTCCAAGGATGCCGTTTAGGTCCTACCAGATACAGTACTTCATTAGCTTATTGTCCTCTGGCCTCTCATAAAAATACCAACTGTATACAGACAAGTACAGTATACAAGTAACGTTTAGAGAATTCAGGGCTTGCTCATCAAATTCGTTTACCCACCCCGAATAGTGCGCCCTCATCGTAAACACCACCTCGTTGTTAAGATCGACTGATGCAGAAGGCGCGGAGCAAGTACGTAGTGTCTCCTCCTGGCGCCCATAGCGCCCCACCAACAGGGGGAGCAACCTCATCGAGTTCCTCAACGTCTCACCCCCCCCCGACTATGTGCTCATCGTGCCCTTTTCCAGCTCGAATCCGACGGGGTTCCACACTCTGCACGGGGTCACCGTGCTATGGCACGGCTGGCTTAAGAAGCTCGGTCGCTTCAGCAAGCGATGGCGCAAGCGCTACTTCGTTTTCCTGTCCACTCCCAGCGGCATGAAAGAGTTGCGGCACTACGATGCGTTCAAAGACGTCAACACGCTGCTCATGTCCACGCCCAAGGGCGTCATTTCCATGACGGACGCCACGGGTATTTGCTGCTTCACGCCCGTCCCCACAGCCGGCAAGCGGCCCATGAAATTTGTACGGCGAGGGGAGCTAGTGTACTCATTGTGATATTTCAAGTCACTAGAGCTAAGTCGTTATTTGGTGGGTGAACAGAACCGCTCGGACACCAACGACTCGAGACCGGGCGCATACGACCAGAAGTTTGCAGTGCTGACGCCGCTTGTGAGCTGAATTTCTTGTAATTGCGAACGGGTGGCGAGGAGCAGAGGCTTATTCTTCGGTGTTGTTGTTGTAGCACGTCAATTTACTGGCGTTCCATAATGGCCGAGAGTGGAGCGGGTATGCTACGTGTGAACTTTTATTGTCTTGTATAATTGTTTTCATGAGGCACTGAATGTTTGCCGTGCTTAGTGCCAGTGAATCGCAGCAGGGACTGTCGTTGTTGGCCTCACTGTCTGCGTTTTATCCGACGGTGGATGTTCTTCATTCCGGGTGGATGGCAAAGCGACGAGAGCGGAATGTGCACAGTCCCAAGGGCATTATGACGTACTGGAAGCGGCATTTCTTCGTGTTCTTGACGTCGGGTGACTTGCTGTACTTCCGGGATGATACGTTGAGCGAGCTACAGGGTCGTGTGGACGTTCGGCATGCCCCCACAGTGCGCGTTACTGGAGAACAGTTGATGGAAGAGAGGAAAAAGGATGGAGGCATGTTCAAGTTTGGTAAAATGCCACAGCTTGAACGGGAGACCTGTCTGATTTGGATTGCCACTCCTCCGTCGAAGATGTTCGTGTTGAAACTCGAGGATGACCACGATGAATCGGGTGGTGGTGCTGGCAGTGGCGGCAAAGCAGGCCTAGGGTCTTTAGGTGCGGGGGTTACTACTAGGAAAGCTGAGCTTACTCCAAGTTCAAAAAAGTGGTTGCATTTGCTGTTACAGGGACATGCTGAAACAAAGTATACACAACTTGAGAAGTGCATCGCAACGGGAAAGTATGGGCTGACGACAGAGGTGAGTGCATTTGCGTTGTGAAACTTACGCAATCTTTCCTCGTGATTCTTAACTTTTTTTTGCTTACAAATAAAAATCATGTGCTACATAACGGACAGATTATCTCGGCAGTCCGTGCAGGAATTCCAGACGAGCTGCGTGGACAGCTTTGGAAAGGGTTTTCTGGTGCCACAGATCTCCAACGACGTGTAGAGCTCAAACACGCCATTCGAAGCGCGTCCAAGTCTCCCAACGTTTTCCGCACGGCCTCACGAGAAGCCTCTGTCAGAAGTGACCAGAAATCTAAGAAGCACGCAATTTATGAACTGTGCTCTGCGGCTATTGACACAACGACGATGGATACGCCTGAGAACCAAATGCTTTTCACTCGTTTGTGCGCGTTGGCGCTTCAAGAAAGTGGGCACGTGGCCGTCAGCGTACGACCAAGCGAGTTACATAATCTAACAGGCCGTTTTGGCCGTGCTGTTTCGGATGCGTCGAACCCGTCCGACCAATACAGCGAAGACCGCGGATCATTTTACGATGATGAGCGAGACTCCATGGACGAGGACGATGCCGAACAGATTGAGATTGAAGAGATAAAAACTGGCAGCGATCCTTTCGGTAAACGCGCGTCGGCACGAAATACGCTCAAGCAGCTTGAAAAAGGCAAAATGGGTAACTACGTGTACCCCAACGACTATCCGGCAGTAGATTGGGAGTTGGCATCACGGCGCCGGTTATTAATCGCAAGCTCGCGTTACAAGTAAGTTGATAACAACAAGGTTTGCTCATTTGGCAGCGACGATCGTCTAACTATTTTGTGTTTCTTTTTGTGTGTTGTGTCTGCATTCAGTCCGTACTCCCATCCATTTCCCTGGCGAGTGTCTTGTCTTTTGCTGGCATATGTCGAAGAAGAGAGCGCATTTTGGATCATTAACAGGTATAGTTAAGATATTCCTCGTTTACGATAAATAACTTGACGAGTCCTGATAACAGTGTCTGCGTATTTTTCATGTTTCGTTTTTAACTTCCAGTGTTATCGACTCGCTTCTTCCGGGATACTTCCACGGCTACCGTCCAGCATTGCAAATTGATGTGGCATCATTCACCGCGCTTCTGCAAAACCGTTTACCGACTCTAGCCGCTCATCTAGGAACCTTGAAGTTTCCTCTTGGCCGTTTAGTTGAACGATGGTTTCTAAGCTTGTTTACCGCCTCGCTCATCCCGCTCCCCACGGTAAGAACGGTACAGCTCGCTTTCAAGACACGACCCCCCATGCTAATAAGACGCGCTAACTTGTTATCTTTTTCGCAGGTGCTGCGGATATGGGATGCGTTCTTCATTCGTGGCGTGCTCGTGTTTTACGGAGTCGGTATCGCGTTGCTTTTTCGTGCAGAAGAAACACTTTTCCATGCCAAAACTTCTGATGAAGCGGAGGAGTACTTGCGTGCTAGCGAACGAAGCTGTATCGATGCTGATGCAGTCTTCTCGCTGGTCTTCAAGGACGATTTTACCATCCCCTGTATGGATTCTTTCTTGCCAACTCATTTGTTGTGGAGCGAATCACTGACAAGCATTGTGCCTTTATGTCTGTTACAGGGCTCACAGAGGAGCAGCTCGAAAAGCTGAGGTCGACACAGCGTCACCGATTGATGGAGCTAGTGTCGCAGAAGGTGGGGTATTTCAAAGACAAGCTGAGCATTCTCAAGCTTACTCAGGACCTCGGATCGCGTTGCCAGGCTGTTGCCAAGCAGTTCTTGAGTGGCCGTAAAGGTGTCACAGCTGCTTTGCGGCTAAGCCCGGCAGCCTATGCCAACGATGAGAAAGATCCGTACGACATGTACGGACTTGAGAACGAAACGACCGACCTTGACGTTGGCTCCGAGGGTGACAAGCTAGAAGATTCGTTCCAGATGTCTTTGCACCTGCTGCTTGAGCAATTCAGTCAATCTTCTGCAGCTGCGGAGTCGCTAGCTGTAGAGCTGGGTCAGCGGCAGGCGAAGTGGTTGGCTGCATCAAGCCAGCTTGTGGCATGTCCCCTTGCTCGGCCTCCCACACCGGACTCACACAGTTGGCTCTCCCAAGTCAAGGAAGGCAAAATTTCTGGTGCAGGACATGATGCTTCTTCGCTGTTTCATTCTGGTAGCGATGGCTTCCCTTCTGCTTCTCGTGTCATCGAAGCTTCTGGCATGATGTTTGACGCTGGTGAGACTCGTTTTCCTACCAATGATGCTTCAGGAACGGGGAGTGATAGCTCATTCGCTGGCCAACGTAGCTGCCTGCTGATGGAGAGGGAGGACCTCGGACTATCTGATCATCATCTCGCTGAGATGTTTCTTTACGCTTTGGTATCGTCACTCAAGGCATTGTGTGCTGTGCGGCTAGAATGCCTCGCTGTGACGTACCGGTTCATGTGGCATGGTGGGTCCTGGCTAGAATCTGCTGTCGAATATCCTTCATTCTCCACGATAGCAGACGCTACGACAACTCCATCAAGCAGCAGCACACCAAATTCACGGCATTCTGTTCGAGCCAAAACTTCAACTGTGTCCCAGTCGTCTAGCTCGTCAAAACGACGTCCACGTGCCATGGACGACTCGGCACTTTCTGGTCATAAACGCGGAGACTCGGGTGCGACTACACCAAGACGAGGGGGACGCCCAACCACGCGTAGTTTCTACAATCCGGGGAAGTCACCAATTCGACTGCGGCCAAGCCTATCATCCGGTGATTTCTCGGTGTTGGAGTTCGCAGCAGGTAGTGGAGGTACCAACTTGTACGATGATCCGATCATCGAAGGTCAGCCCGCTCCATCGTCGCCCACGTACGCCGAGCAACTAGTAGATGTCAGCGACTCCTACCCCGTCACACCAACGTCGCCACCTCCGCAAGACGGCACGGCCGTCGGGCTGAACGTTACTCTCACTCATGGTCTCGATCGCTGTGCAGCTTCAACGCTGGATACACCAAACAAACCGTTGCTGGCAGCACTCACAGCGCAACATCAGGAGGGTGAACTTGTTTTTCGGGAATCACACAAACGGCTGCTCAGCGGGCTTGGAAAGTTCTTGCGCCTTGAGTACCGCGATCAGGACTGGGCTCTGCGTGAGCGCGCTCTGACCATTGAACGCGAACTGCAGCAAGAACTCCAAGAAATTGAAGCTGAGGTCCATGATGCCCAATGGCTACAGCACTAGTTCAAACACGTTAAACGGCAGAATACGATATAATAACTTACGAGTGTGTTTTAACTCGAACTCAGCCATCACACGCCGTTAAAGCTGCGTACGCGGTCCCTTGATCCCATTACTGCTAGGCTGTGCCCCCACCACCGCACCAATCTCACTGGTGAACGGATCTCCGACGCTACTATCGTCGGCATGGCTACTGACATTACTGCTGGAATGCTTGTAGAAATGCGGGGACTCGGCAAACGGATTATCAGGATCGTCGTTGCTGAGCACTGGGATGTCCAATTCCTCCATAATTTCTGTCACAGCGAGCCACACTTCAGACTTGAGCATGGCGTACTTGCGCGCATCCAGTTCTTCAGTGTAGGAGTATACACGAATGGTGTAAAGCTCCTCCATCGCCACGAAAAAGAAGCGTTCCCACTTTTCGCCATGCCGCAAATCCGACTGGTTCTCTTCGTGGGATGTAAGCCCTACATGCAAGGACTGCAGCATACTCTCGAGGCGGCGAAGAGCCTGTCGTAACGTCTCGACTGGTGTAGCGCGTGAAACACGGACATGCAAGTCCACGTCTCGCTTAGGCCGCTGCGAGAAATTGATCATGGGTTTGTAGAGAAAGAAGCTGTTAGGCACATAAAGTGTCGTTCCGTCAAGGCTCACTACTGTCGTGTAGCGCAGCGACACGCGATGAACGAATCCTTCAGCATCTCCAACTCGAATGAAGTCGTCAATCTTAAACTGCGAATTGAACGCGAGGAAAAGACCACCGACGACATTATGAAAGGACGGCACAAAGCCCAGCGCGATGGCCAGACCAATGACACCTAGGACCGAGTACTTCAATGTAGCACTGTTACCCAGAGCGGACGAGTAGATGATCAGCGCAATGATCAACAGTGTTGTCAATCGGAGAATCTGTCAGCAAATTAGGATTAGCAGAGCAAGGAAAACCTCTACGTAAGCGATAGGCAAACTTTGGCCTCCTACCTTGACAGACTCGGAGATGACCATCTTCTTGGAAAAGTCTCCATTGGTCCCAACAAACCGCCGCACAGCTAACTACGTCAACCAAAACAGCAAGTGACAACCATGTTAGCCCAATAGAAGAAGAAGAAGAAAACAGGAAATGAATCAAAACCCACACTCTGGACAACGTTGAAGAGAGAGTAGAGCCAATAGAGGAAGAAGACACCCCATATGTAGGTGGGGAGATGGCAGAAAAATTTGGTAAGGTCCGACACGGCCAACGACAGCAGCACAAGCGACATGGAAATGAGGTACGACGTGGAGCCCACACACGACTCCCGGAAGTCCTCGGCCACTCTGCGCAGCAGTACATCACAGCAATAATTATTATACCTAATAACGTAATTACCGGTTACATAGTTATTGCATTGTGCGTTACTGATGCATGAACGGCAGCTTGGTGAGCACGAAGATGAGCAGACGCACGAGCACGCGCGGCAGGAACGTGGCAAAGAAGACCAACACGGCGGACACTACCAGCTGCGGCGCCTTCGTGCTGCGCCACCACTCGGGCAGGCATGACACGGATGCGCAGTCGTCGCTGCAGCCGTCGCCGGCATGCGCTGCGTCCGCGCGAAGCAGCAGCACAAGCAGCAGTAGCAGCAGCGTGCGCATTGTTGTGCTTGTAAGGAAAAAAAGTGTGGTTACGCACACAAACGTGAACGATATACTGTCGGATTGAAACTACAGTGCCCGCCAAATTGATAGGACCCCTATTTAGGACCCCCTAAATCTGGTCACATGTTTGTCTATTTCTCGGCTTCTACGGGAAATTATATGCTGCTGTATAGTTAGTTAGGCAAGAGGATACAAGTGCTAACGCATGCGATTTCAGCGCCTTTGACAGGTCAGATTACAAATTGCCGGTTTCGGCAGAAGCGATAAAATTATAGTACCATACATATTTTATGAACCTCTGACAAAAAATTGAAATGATTCTTAACCACTATTTTAAGTTGTTTTTTTAATAAAAGGCGATTGAACATTTCGTTGGCCGGATCGGACCTAAGTGAGCAGCCGAGAAAAAGCTGGTTTTGTGTTTCGAGGCGTCTCAGCCACTCACTCCACTCAGTCGTTAAGTTCGCAGCCGCCATAGACGACGACAGCGGGCTCTCGAGCAGCTCCGACTCGGAGGAGGAAGTGCTATCGACAAGTGACAGCGAATGTGAGGTGACGTCGCCATTTTTTCTGTCTGAAGGCGAAGAGGGCGGATGCGACGTGGATATTATCAACGAGGAGAACCCAATAAGTCTAGATAGTGAAGCTAGGGTGTAGGCGTAGGTTGCCGCTGACACCTGTTAACACCGGTGCATTCAGACAAAGCCGACGCCGTTGAGAAACCCGTTCGTGCGAGTGACGCAATGACATCCGTCGAAAGGAAGACAAGCATTACTACCGCGCTGGCTGTGTCGTTGGAGGCTGGCGCACCCGAGCGGCGTCGGAGTATCGGACAGCGTCAACGTTTCCCCTACTTCCTGCCGTTTGTCGGCTCTGTGTGTCGCGGAGCCTCCTGTCAGTGCTACGGCGTTGGTACCGCGACCGTCGCTCGCTACAAGACGCAGCTAGATGGGTAGCTGATAGCGCGTACCTAATACCGATCTAAACTGATCTAAAAGTCCTAATGTAAATCACACATTCTAGTGAATCTGACCTAAAAATAGATAGATAAATACCACCCGGTATTTATCATTGAATATATGGTTCAAGTCAGTATACTTTCTGAGCCATATCAAGTATAGCCAGAGCAAGTATAATGCGATATTCAAGTACGCTGATTGGTCGTAACCTGGGGACGGAGGTCACCCACGCGAGCGAAGCGAGCATGCCTGCGGTTTGCAGACCGTGGACGAAACAAGCGGGAGCAAATCCAGGACCAACCACTGTTCAACCGGCAAGCATAGGCGCTGCCGTAACGGGCTTAGGGTTCTGTCACCAGCGAACCCTGCGAGCCGCCAAGGTTAATTAGGACTGCGCGGAGCGCATAGCTAGGTGACATTATATAGCGGCACCCCCTCTTTCGTTGCGTGGTCGGCTATTTTATGGTATGGTAATTCACCCGGCGAAGCTGCCCTAAAAAGGATCTAATACCGTCATATATCTCTGTGGTTTTGGTCAATTAAACCACTTTTATAACAGGTTTTATGAATCTTTTTACCAGAACCGCTAGATGGCGGTCTTCTTGGCGTGGAGCCGCACGGAGGCCGCCTGAACCTCAACACCGCTGTACTCGACGTTGACAGGATCGTCGGGTGGCTGAAGGAGCTGGTTTCTTAGTTTGGAGAGATGGTCCCAGTACATGTGCGCCGCCAAAAACGCAAGGGCGGAAAAGTGTCGAAGGTGGCGACAACGGACAAGTTCACTTTACTTCCCGCCTTTTTGACTTGGGACAAGCTGCACGAGCAACTGACGCTTGCTATAGCAGAATCTGAGCTCGACATGAAGTGCCTTCTCTGTCGAGATTTCATCTCCAAGCATTACCGAACGATTCGTATCTAGCTTCCACGCAGTAACGTGTGCGATACTTGCACAATCTTCTAATTCAGTTTGCGTGAATTGTGTTCCAAGTGCTACGCCGACAGAGCTGTTTGGGATGCACACAGAAGCAGCGTGTATTATGAGGTACGGCTTTAAGTACCAATTTGAGCTGTGATGGAGCTAAGTATCATTTAGTTCTAACTATTGAACGTTGCATTTCACAGGTTGGAGTACAAGAAGGATGTTGCGGATAGCTCGGATGCAGCCATCGTCGTTACGATGAACTTCTCTCAGAACCTGACACTGCCATCGGTGCAGCAACACTTCCGACTAGTACTTCATGTCGTTAATGTAGGTACACATCTTCGGTGTTGCTATTGGCCACACGAACACAAAGTACAATTTTGTGTACAACGAGAGGGAGGCGGGAAAAGGCACCAACGAGATCAATTCGATGCTGGGATACATGCTGTACGAGGGTCTCCTTCCGATGAAGCCAAAGAAACCCACTGTTTATGCGGACAACTGTGGCGGGCAGAATAAAAACAACTTTGTGTTGGTCTTCCTGGTGCTTATTGCTCACCTTGTATGGATCGAAGAGGTAAACACCAAGTTCTTTGTCAAGAGCCATACCATGAACGCTTGCGACCGTGGTTTGGGCAGATGAAACGGCACATGCAGCGCCAAGACTGCTGGATGATGGATCAGCTGATGAGGCCCTGGTTCAACTACCAGCACCCATTATGTGCTCAAAGCTCGGGCTGATTTGATTGGATAACTTTGAATGGTACAATGTGCTGTTTTTGGTGCGTTCGCGTTCCGGAACACCGTTTCTGTTTTGCTGTGCCAGCTACAGCACTTTTGTCAGCTCTGAGCCAGCCAGCCCTGCGCCAACCAGCCCAGCAGGACCCAGGAATGGACAAGCGAGCTGCCGCTATCCTCGCTGTAACGGCGAGCACATGCATCAGCGTTGCTGTCGTTGCGACGATTAACAAACGTAGCATTCGTGCCCCGCCGTCATGCAAGTCGACCTTCCTGACCACAGCTTTTGAGCAAGCCATGCAGGCGGGGCGTACAAATTGGTTTCACAAAAAGCTTCGGTGTGACAAGCAGTCTTTCCTGCGGATCTATAAGGTGATACATGATGCATGGGGCCGCAAACCTGGACAGAACAGCAAGACGAACTTGATTAAGCGCGTTGCGCTTACTATGCTTTATCTCGCTCAAGGCGGCACAATTGATGAAGCAGCGACTGTAATGGGGGTATCTAGAACTCGAGCAGTTGTATACATAAATAGCGCCCTTGACGTGATCAGCGCACTAACTTCGCGCTGCGTCGTCATGGGTGCAGCGGAGGAGCTTCCGGTAATCGAGGCAGGGTTGCATAGATCGCTGGTTTTCCGGATGTTGTCGGGGATCCGCCTTGGTGACCATACCGCGCCCTCGCGACTGTGAAGGGTAGCATTGTCGGATGAATTTTCCAGCATTCAATGTTCAAGCAATTGTTGATCACCGTGGGTATTTTCGATCGATATCCATACGTGCTGGGTCTAACAACGACCAGTCCCTATGGAATGGGTCTGCCATCAAGAAACTGATGCAGATTTGATTTTACTCGACACGGTACACATCTAAGCTTATTCTCTGCAGTCTGACTTCATACGTGCCTCCAGGTAAGCCTTTCCTGGGCGACATGCTGGTTACATAATTTGGGGCATCTTCTCACCGCATTTCCAGAGCTGAAACAGTGAACCATGGCAGAAAGCGTCGGTAATATAATCCCCGCTCCACGACTCGCATGGTCGTTGAATGCGCCTTTGGGTGCTTGAAGGACCGCTTCCGGCTACTACCCGGCAAGTGGAGCAGAAAACTTCTGGGCGCATCTGTAAGGTTATCATCGGGTGTGTTGTTCTCCATAACTTGTTGATATTAGTCGGGGACTCGACCGACCCGCTGTTATCCTGTAGTGATAGGGACGTAAACCCAGTTTACGTAAAGTTGCCGTTTTTCCGTTCCCGTCGGTGGGTTCCCGTTACCGTTTTCTTTACGTTTACTTTACGTAAAGTTTGAATAAATTCTGGCAGACATACGCGACTTGCGGAACTATCTTCGTGATATCAGGACACCGGACGTGAAGTGACTGGCTTGTCGGCCAGCATGGTGTCTTTGCCCCTGATGTTCGACTCCGCTGCATTGCTAAGCGGGGTAGCAGCGCACGGAGTAGCGATGCATGTTGTTATCAACCGTGCACAACGTCATCGAGATTTACCAGGGCCGCATGAACTATGGAGCGCAAGAATTATGCTTCTCTTTTGGGTGGGCGGAAGCAGCATGTAGACGGTGCGTGTGACATCGCCTGAATTCTAACATGTCGCTTTGTATGTTACACCCCGTCAGGTGATCATCGTCGGCGAGACTGAGCATTGAGCAGAAGGTCGAGATCATTGACGAGAGCGGTCAGAAATCGAGGCGCGCAAGACACCGTCTGGCGAAGTGAAGTTGTAGCTTCCGGAAGTCGAATCCCAATTGTTGTGGCTGAGGTGTTCGAAGAGGTGAAGGATCAGGGCGAGCTGACCGGCTAGCAGCCGCAGATGGTTGACGTGGCGACGCCGTCCGGCGAGACAGGTGAACTTTGTGGTCGAGCTCGAGCTTGGCGAGCAGGCCGAAGAGATTATTGACAAGCGTGACCAGACGACGACGACCGAGGTCCATGTGGAGGAGACTCCTACCGCCGATGAGGAGATCGTGGTGCCGGCTAACGAGGGCTACATCTCTGTGGCCGTCCCGGAGCCGATTGCGGTCGAGAAGGGGCACTCGCTATACACCACCGAGGAGCAGAAAACAGTGGAGGCGACCACCGCAACGGGCGAGACGGAGCTGGTGATTATCGTAGGCGAGCTCGAGTATGGCGTGCGGAAGGTCGAGATCGTCGACGAGAGCGTCCAGACAACCGTGGATCAGTTAAAGGCGGGTGAGTACCGTCGGGTAAGGAGATCGCCAGCCCAGTGACATTAGAACAGTGTTCAACAGCTAAAAACTCTTACTCTGGATTTCGTCGGTTTCTTCTTAGGTGCTGATATCGTCATGGTAATCCTCCTCCACCGAGTTGTTGCGGATAAAAAATTATATCCCTGACGTTGGATCCAGACAGTCTTTTGCGCCGAGCCGTGATTGCATTACCACTACATGAAAAGCAGCGCTCTGACGACACGGAGGTGGCAACGATGGCAAAGTACTTCCTTGCAACTGGCGCCAAGAACGAAAAGTCATCCGCATTGTCTTTCCACCATTTTAAAGCATTTTCGAGTTTGTTTTGACTCGAAGCATTTGACTTTTCATATTCTGGTTCGTCGTCTTTTCACGCAGTTTGCACTTCTCGAAGAACAGCCCTACTTCTGAACTAACCTGGTCACGCAGCGACAATTCTTCAGGGGACTCTGGTTCTGGTGGCTTCCGGTGATGACCAAGGAGCTCACTGGCGAAATCCTCCTTATCGCCGCTATTTTCCTCGAAGCTCTAATTAGGATCGACATCAAAGACATCAGCACCACTATGCCGCATTGCCTCTTTCATCAGGAACTGCTCTACAGCCTCTTTTTCTGCGGCGTTAAGAATCTCGCCGTGAGCGAACTGAGGGTCAAGTAAGCAGCACGATTTCGCGTCAAGCGGCAGATCTTTAAAGCGCTTGCGGAGTAAAAGCAAGAAGAGACGACGCACCAGATGCATTCGTTTCAACGTTGATCCGTAGTATGGTTTACCTTCGTGAGCTCGAGCAATTTTCCAAAATATCTTTTTGTTACTCAATCTCTTCTCCAGCAATCGCAAGCAGGGCAGTATGAGCGGCATGGTAGGATAAACCTCACCTGATAGCAATGTTGTCATACCATCGAAGCTTACGAGAAGTCTTTCGAGGCATTCGACGTGAAACCACATGTCCCCTGTTGGTCGTGCAATCTTGACGTCGCTAATTCTTCCTTCCCACTTGATGTCTGAATAAACGCAAGGAAATCTTGAATTGCAGGTCGCAACCGCAGAATATGACGAAGCATGTGATGCGCGCTATTCCATCGAGTTGCCACATCCGCAATAACAGTAAGCGGTACAGGTACTTTCTGCAGCGATTTTAGCTTTGCTTTTCTTTTTGCACTCTTGTTGAAAAAGGTTACAATATTGCAAAAGCTAGCAACATGTTTTGTTGTTTTGCCCATGGCCGCTTTCATCGTGTCCATTATTTGAGATGCAGCAAGGGCGCTTAGGCATCCATCAAGGAGTCTTTTGTTCAGACAATCATCAGTTTCAAGGTCCACTGACTCCACTGACTCGTTATCGGACTCACCAGACAAACCTGCAAGGGCTACTTCTCCTAATTCTCTCTCCAATTCGTCAATCGCTTGTAA
Source organism: Phytophthora sp. 'mugwort' (assembly GCA_033558025.1). Classification (NCBI taxonomy): domain Eukaryota; phylum Oomycota; class Peronosporomycetes; order Peronosporales; family Peronosporaceae; genus Phytophthora; species Phytophthora sp. 'mugwort'. Next base: position 1,944,660 of record JAUCEF010000017.1, on the reverse strand, counting down.
TTCAGCTTCGGAGTCCTCAACCCATTTTTCTTCATCGACTTCTGGCCCCGCAACGTCGCTAAATGTCACACCCTGTTCGGCTTCTCCTGAAATCGACGCATCCACTTCGTCGCGTGTCTTCGCAAGAGCACCAGACTCAACTAGATGCAGCGAGTGGGCTACACAACCAAGTGGTCGACATGTAATTCGTTGCATGCCTTAACAATATTTGAACCATTATCCCGCACAATTTTCGTCAAACGTGAAGTGTCTAGTCCCCACTTACGCATCAGACTGCTAATAAGGTTCGCGATACGAACACCAGAGTGCTTCCCCGGAAAGCTTATAACCTCCAACGTATAGCTCACAAGGGTAAAGTGAGCGGTCACAACATTAATAGTCAGAGCGAGAAGACTTTCAGTTGTGCGTGAAGTCCAAATATCCATAGTAAAGCAAAAGAATACAGCATTTTCAGAAATATCCATATTCACGTACAATCTCATATCTTGTGCGTGAGCTTTCAAGCGGTCGGTAATCGTGCGTCGGAACGGTAACTCGTATACCGCGGATCGTTTGAACAAATGTCATCAAAATTCGGAGCTCCTTGTCTTCAGTGATGCTTAACGGGCGAAGGCATTTGCCAATCCAAGCGGTAACAAGTCGAGTTACCATCTCTTCTTCTGCTAGTTTAACTTTTCCTCGTCTGGATGGCGAGATAAACAGTGAGCTGCCTTTCGTTGGATGGCAAGGGCGTCATTCATCTTCTCAGAGGCTTCGCTTCGTGCCATGGCACCTTGCATTTTCGTTAGCACCCTTGGATGCTCGCTCCTCAGATGCTTACGAATACTCGCAATGCCCCCGGACTTGTAGTCGAACGTAACTTTGCACTTATGGCAGTATGCCGAAGTGGTATCTGACGATGACCAGTGGAATTTCCCTTCTGGCAGCTGCTCGCTTGGAGCTACGAGATCAACAAAAGACCAGTATTCTTGTTTGTGAATACGTGGCATTTTGAACAAACTTAGCTGTTGTACTGGTGGCGATGAAGAGGAGGAGCTTGCCTCCATGGTGATCCCCCTCGGACGTAGTCCACAAGTGTGACACCGACAACACTCTACAAACCGCCCCGCTATGCAGTTGTCTCCTCCAAGCCGTCACCAGATAACAGTCTCCACACTCAAAAATACCGTCTCCACACTCCAATCTCCCCACGTGAGTCTCCACACTCTAGTCTTCCCGAGTAAGTATTCAGTAATCTCCGCACAAAAGTTATCAGCGCCCTGCAAACCCTCCACTTTCGCTCTAGCCAACACCGCAACTTCACAGCTTAAAGAGCGACCTTGCTCCAACAGGACGGAAACTCACACTGCTCGCGTCGATCTTTGCCTGACAGCCTCAGAATAAACACCTGTTTTAACCGGGCAGGTTCATGCCGTTGACGTTAACTTAACGTAAAAAAATGGAGTGCCCGTTTTTATTCACGGGAACTTCCGGTGATCTGTGGCTGGTATGTTTTGGAGCAAGCCATTGCGGGTGGCTCATGCTCACTCTGCATAAGCACCAGCGCATCCCCAAGCCGAGTCCCCGGGAGCCGTTCTGCCAACCGCCTGCATGTGTTCGACCTCTTACTCTCTCTTTCCTACTGTTGAAGATTGATACTGATCCCCACTATATACCTGCAGAGAAGGCGTAAGACAAAACGTGAAAAGAGGACTAAGTCGAGAATATACCACGTGCCTCCGAGGTGGCTTTTTTTGCCACCCACTTGCTTGTTGCTGTTGTTCCCTACTCTACGTTAAGACCACTCCGCTTTATCTACCATGTCTAAGCCTGGAGGTAGTTCTCCTGCGATTACTGTCAAGCTATGCGTGGAGAATTGCTCCTCGCACCGCTGTCTCCCTCTCCTTTGCTCGCGTTTCACTCATTGTGCTGGATTATACAATAACGGTCTCGCTTCGGAACTCCGCTTTTATGCGTTGGATCCGTCATCCCAGCAGAGCACATAATGTCCCATACCCGCTTCCATGGTATGGTGAATTCAGTCGTCTCGTCGGGATACCGTTGTTGCATGATCCTGCTGTTGTTCCGTCAAATCGGAGTTGTCTTGCGCTGGGCACAGCATATTCGCCTCTGGCTCAGATCCTGATCGTTCCATTGCTCCCCCGTCCACTGACTAACGAATTTGCTCCAAACGGTCTGCGCCATCGGGCATGTCCAGAAAAAAAAAAAAACGGTGCTCATATGCCTCATTCCTTCCTTGACAGCGGTGAGCATGTTGACAGCGGTTTCCATTCTGGCGGCCTTCGTACCATAAGTTAAGCTGATGCGTGGGAAAATCCGGTACGTTGTTCAGACCTAACCGTGAGCCCGTCGTCTTGCTTCCAAAGTGAGCCGGGGGGGGGGGATCATCACTGCATTACCACGGATCATTTTTCACCTCGCGCTTGGAGTCGTACTGTTACTTGTGCAAAGGGTCTCGAAAAGTCCTATTTGCACTGGCGGTATGGAGTTCTTTCAAGGGAATCATGATACGCTTCGAATACTGGTGTCTCTGCTGTAAGCTGCGGTCGCGATCCTGCGACCTGCCAGTGGTCCCATCCTCCAGTTGTTGCAAAACCACTGACGGCACTAGCCTATCGGCCTTCGTCTTTAAGAGACCCGTGATTTGGCCTGGTCCGTCAAGTCCCCGCTCGTAGTCACATTTGGAGAGCGGAGATTGCCTTAATTTGAACGGGGCTTCTGTGGATAGTTTCTGCCCTATGCTCCGACTTGGAGAGTAGAGTAGATGCTCGTTACCTACCGCCACCGTTTTCCTTGCGAGTGGCAGAGCTCACCTGGTCCTCGTTCCGTTCTTCCGACGAATTATTCAGTAAGCCCCGACGCTGAATGTGCAACCCTTGGATTGGTATATCCTCCAACCTCCCGTACTTTCTCGGCTGCAGCGGTTCGTTTTTGCCGAAACACCGTTAACGTCAACCTCCTGCCGCTTTGGGTTCTCAAGCAAGGAGCAGTTTCATCCATCAAAACGGTTTGAAACAAATCATGTGCAGCTTCTTGATAGTCAAATCGCCGAGATAGCTAACCGCCCGATCCGTGGGCCCTTCATCATTGAACACGATAAGGTTCGTAGGGTGAGCCGTATCGCGCATGAATCCATCCGTCCAGGCGATGAACGTATGGTTACCTAGCTGTAAGGAGGCAAGCGTTTGCGCTGTGCATATGAATCCACGATCGGGTCATCTTCAGTGCAGTGGGGCTGCGTTAGCGTCAGAGGAAGATTTAGACTCATAGAGTTTCTTGTTTAAAGGGGACACATATTACGACGAATTGATGTGGCAGTTGAGGTTTGAGTGGGACTCTTTACACAAAAATTTTGACCAATAAAATGCAATCAGTTTGGCTGGCGTCGAGACGCGTTTTGCTCGCCTCCAGCAGTTTAGAACTCGATGCCAACACAAAGCAGCACCGATGACGACGCGGTAACACGCCTGCGCACCTAGGGGTAATCGATGACGCTCCAGCGCAACGGATGACCTGAGGCGAAGAGGGGGGGGGATGGAGAGAGGCAAAGACAGCAGCGAGGAAGAAGATAGCATAGAGGCTTAGGAGGAAGCGGGGCTGCTGGTGCAGGCGTTGTACTGTCTGGTGAGAGTCAATGCCTAGGCTCTCGGCGTATGTCGTTTGCCAACGTCTTCAATATGCACGTGCTCGACGAAAGGAGCATCGGCTGGTCGGTGACAGATCTACAAACGAGCTACGGCATGAAGAGCAGGTGGTCCATCTACGCGTCGGAGAAGCAGGAGACCAAGCTGCGAGAGGCGTGCAGAAGATGGCGTCAAAGGTCTGAAGGGGAGGCCAAGGTCGGTCATGCTCCTTCCCCTTCACCGAAGAGCTCGTTTAGTGGATTAAGGCGATGCGTCGTGATGATTACCCTCTCAAAATGTCCTGTTGTTGCTTTCGTTAGGGATGAATACGATGCATGGGTAGATAGCTATCTTATTTCAAGCAAGGAGGCTAGTCTGTATCGGCTTTTTCAACGTGTTGGCCAGCGCCACGGCTATTCATTTCGGCGCCCGACGAGAACCATTATTGCTAACGAAGACCTGCTCCTTGAATAAGTGAAGATTGCGAAAGGTGTCGGAGCAGCCGTATCCCGAAAGCTACGCTCAGGGATCCATATACAACGCGGATGAAACTACCGTTTACTATGAAAAGAACGCGGAAGCATCATCGCCGAGCGCGGCTCTAAGAAGTCGGCCAAAGCGCCTGGTCGTCCCGCGCCAGTGTTCTGTTGGTGGTCACCGCGACTGGTTAAAAGCTGCGGGCTATTATCATCTTTAAGGGTCAGCCTGGTGGAACTGTGGAGGAGAAGTGCAAGGGCTACCACAGTCTAAATGGGTGGATGGATACCCGCATTTGGCACGACCACTTCAACAATGGAGTATGAACTGAGTACGTTTCGACAACTCAGGCTGGGCACTGTACGTCGACAATCTGAAGTGCCATACTTCTAGCGCTTCAGAAGAAGACTTTGTAGGCTGAGGGGGATTGATACCCCTTTTCAAGAACACCACAATGGTCCTGCCGCCGCTTGGTGTGGGTGTGATGGACCCGTTCGAAAAGCGCTCGCGCAAGCAAGCGCTGTCCTACGAGTTGTCCTCCATCCAACGAACGGGAACTTGCCTCTGCGCGATAGACTCCTTGCTCTGCTGGAAGTTTCGGCCCGCGAGAAGGGGCAAGATTGTCGCCGCAAGAGTTGTTGCCGCCTGGAAGAGCGTTAGCGAGCAGTGCATTCGCCGAGCTTGGGATAAAGCAGGTTTGTAGCTGGATCACTATTCACTATAATCTGAATAATGACGTGAAGGCCACAGCCGTGTTTCGTCCAATGAAATTGCTCGTGGTGTGTGATTGGTCGTACAGCCATTTACACCACATCTTTGTGTCGATGCTACTGCCCGTACAAAAGGAAAACTCAGTGTCACATCAATTAGTCGTAATCTGTAATCTTATGTTCTATACAAATACCAAGATGAACCCGTAAGATAACTAGTTACGGACTCCAAGAGTCAAAGGTACCTCATACAAGGCAAATAAACTCTTTCTTTTAAGTGTGAACTGAATACATTCTTCTTGTGCGCGGCAGAGCCGCCTGTGGTGTAAATGTATAGGACTCACTATCGAGCACAGTAGCCTAGTCTAGTGCATATATATTGGCTGTAAAATCACCTACTGAGATCTCGTCAACTATCTTGTAGTGAGTACTATTATAAGGGGAGGTGGGGGGCATGCGTCCACATAATCTATAACCTTGGAAGTAGCCCCGTTAGCCTCTCCCCCCACCAGACTGAGGACACGGATGATCCTTGCTCGCCATTGCCTTCCCTGAGGTGTCGCTCAGTTAGAAAGCGCATGTGTCGCCTGGTCCCTAGGCATCACAAGACCTCTCTCGAAAACTTTTCTAGTGCAAGGAGCCGGTCTGACGTGGCCCCGTGCATGGCTTCCAGGCATAACGCATTTTGGTACTTCGACCCCATCATTTTATCAACACCCGCGTCTCGTTCGTTCTGGCGAAACCCCACGGGATCCACGGCACAAGTGCACACCGGGCCGACGCCCCCGAAGCTCGTTCGATTTCACGCGTCCCACATTCACTGCGGAGGAGTTCACTCTGGATACCGTCGTCGTCTCGGGCCCAGCGCATTGTCAGACTCGACAAGCGGCGACGAAACGTCTGGCCAACGCTTATTTCGCTTTTCGGACGATTTCTCCGCGATTCTCGGTGAGGAGATGGAGCCAGCTGCGAGCCAAAGTCTAGCTCCGCGTGGTTCGCACATCAAGTCCGTTCGCCGAACGCCGCACGTCTGAGACGCTGTCTGCGCTGCGCGCATCTTCAGGTTTGGAACGGGTGTAATCACCATAACCTCGAGGAGGCTCAGAACCAACGGCTCGGAGAGGGAGAACTGTCGCGTTCTAACACCCTGTGGAGCACCCGAACGTTAGCTCTCGCTGTAAATATGGCTTCGCAGCGCGCGATGCTTGTGAAATCGTTCGGCAAGCTGCCACGGGGACCTTGAACACTTAAGTCGCCGCGCCAGAGGCCTCTTCCCTACTAACGTAGTAGCAGGTGTGGCTCTCCGCGAGAGGTTCCTCACCGATCAGCGGTTACTCATCGTTAGTATCGTGACTGCCTCAACGATCAAGCACGAGGTGCTTCGGTGCCCGCTATGCGGACGATCCCCATCGTCTTGGTGCCTGGGGAGCAGTCCAAGAGGACGACGCCCAGTTTGCCCTTTGGGCAGAAGAAGCCCGGCGACCCGCTTCAATTGTTTCTCTACGAGCCAGTTTTGCGAAAGTCGATGTGCGCATGGAATGCAAGCTTCGCTTCGACTTCGAGAAAATCAATGCGAAGCCTAAATTGCCTCCTGGCTTCCGCCTTGGCCCAACGGGCCCACCCATCATGCTCCTGCGAGCGCTGCAGACTACCACAACGTGGCTCGGCGGCCGTACCAGCCCAGGCTCCGCGCTTGAGCTCCGCGGCGGATCCATTAGCTCGCCGACCTATTGTCGGGAAGCTCGAAGCGACCGATGCCGCGGACGCGCTGAGCGCGTCCGATCGTATTGTTCAAATCGTTGACGTCGTCTGGCAGTCATGCCGAAGGGGTCTTGCCGCTTCAAATTCCCAAGCATTTGCCGAGTGAGGGTACCCACGCCACTGGACCAGATACTGGTTATGACCTTGGTGGTGTCGTCGCTTCAAGATGTTCTCCACGTGGAATTGGCGGTTCCCCTGCTCGTCGAGCAACGCAATAAGTGTGTGAGCTGACATCGGGTGAGCACACTGCGCGTCGAGAGGAGTTCGAACACACTTATGACTCCGTGAGTCGACAGCGCGGTGAGGTGGAGCGGATCCGACGGGAAGTTGTGGCAGCCGAGCGGGCATATGAACAGTCTTGGACTGTGATCCACGATCTTCGTCAGCGTATGGATTGGGTTGAGAACCCGGAGGCGAGTACGCAGCGACTGCTGGACCTCAAACGCAGGCAGGCGAGACTGGATGGGCAGTTCGGCATGCTGTTGAGGATCCAACCGAGTGCTGTGGCCCCGCCACCTGCTCCTTCCGTCGTCGCCATTCGCTCTGAGTCTCGGTATAGCTTGAGCAACCCGACGTAAAACACGGGATGTGTGCGCATCTTCTTCGAACGATTGAGCATATACGCTAGGCCCTTCTTGGCCGCGAGTGTGAACGGCCTAATGAACGCGGACGCAACTCCGTCTTGAAGACCGCAGAAACTGTATGTGTTGGTAGTTTTTTAGCATTCAATAAAATTCGGTCACCGACCTGCAGCCTTTCCATATTGCCTCTGCCCCTTCTTCTGTGTCGGCGAAAACAAAAACCATCTATTCTCACGATCACGCAGGTATTGACAAGATCACCGAGAACCATTTCAACCGTGGGCTGGAAATGCAGCGCAGCGTCGGTACTGCCCTGCGGTACTCTGGTCGGCGTGAACACGCCCTTGTCGTCATATAGGAGAGGACCTCGCAGCAGCTCCCGCCCAAAGGAAGCTGCCATAACCCGTCTAAGGAGTCGAATAATGCATAGAACATATTCCCTTTGCAGGTGCTCTAGTACCACCTCAAGACTTAACATTTATTCCAGCTATCGGCTCTGTCAGTGCGTTGGAGGGATGGTAGTCAACGGTCTGCCTGTATTCCTTCGTGCTTGGTGTCATGATGGGTAAATTCCGGACAGCATCACCGGCTTGCACGGTTCTCATAGGCCCAGCCCAATTCCACCAATTGCTTGTTGAATCCCTCCATAAATGCTGACGTGTCCGGACTGTAATGTCGAACCTTGCATCGGTAGGGTGGGACCACGGCATTACACAAAGTAGTTTATGCGCATCAACGCATTGTCGATACGAAATCGAAATGCGATGAACAGAAGTTGTACCACCTAGTCAAGAAGAAGACCCTCGAGCAGGATAAGGTGTATTAGCTTCTAGCTAAGCGAAAGTAAAATCCCAACGAAATTACCAGGAAAGTTTGATAAGGTCAAAGCAAAGGGCTACGAGCAAATGTCACTCGCTCCAATTCTGGTAAAACTGTACGTACTGAACCAAACTACAGCATTGTGGCTCACGCAATACCAGTGCGTAGAGATCAGCTGATAACCAACAGCAAACCACGATAAGGGTGGCAAGGATCATTGGTTGAGTTAGTGCCGCGACCTGGATGAAGCCGGCAAGGAGGCATTGCTATCTGAGCGAAATGCAAAGAAAGGAGCGATCAACAACACGGGAAACGATTTTAAGTCAAACGACTTGAGACTGCAGCTACCTCTACCGACGACCGTGTTACCGTTTGAATAATGGCACGCTTGAGTTGCCATACTGTGCTGACAGCGGATGTGATTGGAATGTAATTTACGAAAGCACGTGGAGTAGCTACAACGCTGGACGCAACGGTTGAACTCGTGGAGCTAAGCGGGGCTGTGGAATCACGGGCTGTTCGTGGAGCCACGTTGACTTCGAACCAAGCAGCAGATATGAGGCTCACGCGAAATACTGCTGCAGGCCACGTGAGATCCACGACCCGAAATGCTGTCTAATCGTCTAATCGGACGAGGATGGGCTTCTTGTGGGGAAATCGCTTCTGACCGAGCTGGGTATTGATATTGACCATCAGTTAGAATACCTTGCGTCGCGGATCTGACAATGGTGACTCTCTTGGTGCAACTTGTGGAATGCCATCTAGCAAGCCGGTGGTGGCATCTGTGGTAGTAAATGTAGTGAATCTTCTCGTGCGTGATGCGATTGATCGAGGGGTGGTCGACGACTACATTACCAATCGATGTACGCACTAGTGCAGAAGAATGGAGCGTGGCGACTAGAACAAGGTGACGACCCGCCTGCTCGGGTGCCGCCACTCAAGATTAGGCTGAAGACCAATTTTAGGATCTTGCACTTCTTCTTCGCACCGCTTAGGATCTTGAACTTCTCCTTAGTACCGGTCGAGGTCGAGAAAGTACTCAGCAGATAATGTTGCAAGATGATCTCGTCGCACAGCAATAAGTACTTCATCACGCGAGCCGTAACATCACACTCTATCTTCAGTCCCTCTTAAAGAGCGAATCAATGACGACAATTGCATCGTTCATCACGTTGCCGACAATCTTGTCCAACTCCTGGATAGTTCTCTCTGTCATCACCGCTTCGACAGTCGTCTCCACTCAAACTTGCAAAGCCATTCAAGTAGGCGTCTATCGAACGAGGTTTTACATTTCTCAGTGCCTTGTCCTTATTTTTCCCAGTTGCAGCACAGAATGCATCGACAGCGTCCTCGTAATCACGCCGCGCTTGCTTCCATTTCACCAGCGCGGAATGCGAGACATCCTTGACAAACGGTGACATCAGCGACGAGGATGTCACCGGGTTGCGCTTGATGACATGCCCTTAGCTGAAGGCGCGGCGCTGCTTGGGTCCTTCGTGGCAGTGATCGGTCCACTATTCTACGTTCTTTGTTCATGGATTGGTCGGCCTCTGCGAGTCCTCATCGTTCACACTAATGAACTAAAGTTAACTTTGTGAGGTGTTACAACGAAGTTTGGGAACTGGAACTCCCGGCGAAAGTCAACTTGTATCGATCACTGTAAAGCAAATTGCTTTGTGAACTAACTGAACTAGTTTAAGGACGCACCCGCCTGCCGTCATCAAAGCCGTCTTTGTAGCTCCCGCCGATTGTACTTGAATGCACCCAGTGGCAACAGCTGGCATGTCTTCCACTAGCGTAGCTAAAGGGTGCACAAGATGCTAGTCAAGATCTCCTTGAATATGTCTGAGCAGAGCTCAGTCCAATAGCAAGGGCTGCGGTTTAGAGGCGCTGGCGTAGGGTGGTCATCATCGCAGTTGGTAACCCATCGCATGGCAGAGTTCCACATTTCGTCCTCTTCGTAGTTGTGATCTGCTAAAATGCCCTGCTCCGCTCTCGATAATCCCATCCAGAATTTGAGCATTTTCTTAAGTGGGGGTAGAGTTTTTGTTAGGAAAAGAGGGTGTACTTATTTAAATAAACATTGCAATCGGAATTTAGAAACTCGAATTCTACATTAGAAGCTTTAGAAAAATTGATGGTCTCCTAACCCCAGTATTGAGGATTGGTCAACATCCTATAAAATACATTGGACCGAGATGGTTGTGTAATGGTCATCGATTTTCTGGATTACTCTTAGAATCAAATAGCGTAATCTCATGCTGCTGTACAGAACTTTGTACATGCACAAACGTCCCCGCCTAATCTGGAAAGGTGAGACTTATAAAGACTGCGAGGTTTCACACTTTTAGATGCAAAATATACTGAGTTACTATGAAAATTTCGCTAGCAGAGCATTGATATTGCTGAGCTAGTGACCCCGAATACCTTTAACAATCCTGACGTAACAGTATCTTAAACCTGATATGAAAGCCTTTCATTAGCACTGCAAACTTCAACTCGTGCATTCATGTATGTTTCTTGCAAGACGATTCTTCCCGGTACATTCACTCTAACTCAGTACATGAAGCCGAAAAAATCATATCATCATTCATGCACTATACATACATTCTATTACACGTGGACCACAGCCCAAAACGACCTTTTGCAGCTTCGTTCACAATTTAATTTCCCAGACAACCGCACAAGTCAAGTCGAGTCACAACAAGCAATGCGATCGTGGTTCTACACCAAGTACGTCTTCTGGCTCTCGCTTTCGTACTCCCACATCTTCCCTCCCAGTGCATTCTAACTGGTGCAACCTGCAGATACGGAGGCCCCGCCGTCATGCAAACGGGTGACCTGCCCGAGCCCAAACTACGCGGGCCAAAGGATGTCATGGTCAAAGTGCACGCTGCTGCTCTCAATCCAGTATGTTAGTCAGTAGGATGCTGCTCCCCCTGTGGTTTGATTTGCTGACTGCGGTGTAATGCTATTGCTGGCTGCAGATCGACTATAAGCGACGTCAGGGCACGTTGAAGATGCTGATCAAGGAGACTTGGTGGGCTGCTCCCACACTGTTGGATTCAATGATTCTATACTGACGGAGAACGGTGCTACAGGCCGCAAATTATCGGATACGACTTCTCGGGCGTGGTGACAAACTGTGGAGACGACGTGGACAAGTTTGCAGTGGGCGACGAGGTGTTCGGCATGCTGCCACACGATAGCAATGGAACCCTGGCGGAGTACGTGTTGCAGTCGACTTTTGACATCGATTTATTTGGCATTTGTACAAGCAACTGGTAGAGTGGGTCGCTAATTGCTCATGGTGCAGTGTTATCGTCGTGAAAGCGGATTACATCAGCAAGAAGCCGGCAAATCTGACGTAAGGAGTCGAGATGTTGATGTTTTGGGTTGAATGGGTTGTTAAGTCTTGCGATCGTGAACTGCTTGTAGGCATGTGGAAGCTGCGGCTTTGCCGTTGGTGACACAGACAGCACTGCAGAGCTTTCGACTGGGCCAGCTTGCTGAACACAAGAAGGTGTTAATCACTGGCGGAGCTGGCGGCGCTGGATCCATGGCGATTCAAGTTGCCAAAACTGTTTTCAAGGTGAGCCATCGAACTGATTTTGGCGGTGCTACTTCAGTGATGAGGTGGGGTAACTGTCATCGCCATTATGCAGGCGCAAACTGTTGCGACAACTGCGAGCACTAGAAAGATTGAGCGGATGCGACTGCTTGGCGCAGATGAGGTGGTAGACTACGGACACGAGCGTTTTGAGCGCGAACTGGCCGAGTACGACTTCGCGTTGGATTGCACTGCCGAGGTACGCGTATTATACACACAGAAATGACTTTGAGAAAAAGAAAACTAACCCAGTTTTGCAAAATTTGTAGGCCAAGCAATGCTTCGAGTGTGTCACACGTGGTGGCGCCGTCGTGTCACTCGCAGAGACACCGACTTCGAAGACGTTTTCAAGTGGTAGTGACCCCCAAGGAGTGTATCTCTCTTACTTTTTGGGCGTTATCTTGGACTGTCTGAGCAGCTCAGTGACGCGTCGTGCGCGTCAGGCTCAAATCACGTACGAGTTTGGGTTCGTCATGGCCGATGGCACCACGATGGACGAGATCCGTCAACTCGCCGAGGAACGCACCATCACTCCTGTGATTGACAAGGTTTTCCCATTTGAAAAGGCTGACACGGCAATGGAATACTTGGAAGCTGGTCATGCTTTGGGAAAAGTCGTCGTGCAGCTTGTGGACAATACGAAGGCGAGCTAAACGATCAGAATTGCTTGACACAGTGAGCAGTAGAGAAGAAACAGTCTCAAGCATCCTCTTTGAGCATGTTGAATTTGAAACAGGCATTTTCTATTATTCAAACGTCATCATTCTGTTTCCAATCTGTCAAAGTCTCTTGTTAGCGTGGGGTGGTGCCGTATCGTGGGGTTCTCTTACGCGAGCGCGTACTGTACACGGCACGTGGAGTGGCATCTGAAGCTAGAACGGCTTCTGTGGCGTCGACTTTTTCCGTTTTGCGACTTTGCGAGTAGATCACGAGGCCTGTGCCACCAATGACGAGAGTCGCTCCCATAAAAGTTAAAGGTCCAGGCATGATATCCACTCCCATGACGATACCCTGTGCTGTGGCCACGATGGGCTCCATGAGGCACACGATGGACACGACGATCGGATCGAAGTATTTCATGACACCAATGTAGCCCATCGTGCCGATACCATCGCAGATAAAGACGAGGTAGAGAACCACCAGCAGTCGGTGAACGGACGGGGTCAACCATCCAAACAAACCATTGTACGGATCAGTCGACAGACTGAGCTCTTGCCCCGTAGCCACCATATAACAAAGCAACGTTGTAGCCGACGTAGCTGTAAGACCACAGAGGAACACAAGCAGGTGCATGTGTGGTCGCACCCTTTTAGCCAATGTAAAGTAAATTGCCCCTCCAGCGGCTCCCGAGAGTGCCATGAGGTCTCCTGCCGCAGTTGCAGACACAATGTCGGGACCTCCTGAGGTCGTATCCATAGTGGTGATACCGCCGCCAACAACTCCAATGGCAGCACCCAAAGCTTCAAATGCAGCTACGGGTTGGCGCTGCGCAATCTTCCAGAACACAAGCAACACAGAGTGAGCGTTGTTGAATAGCGTTGCATGGCCAACCGATGTCATTGATAGTGCCACGACGAACGACCCCAAAAAGTACGCGTACGCCACTCCTGCTACGAGAACGGAAGGAACCAACTCTTTCCAGCTAGGACCATGGGGTTCATCACGACTGCGGAGAAGAATCGTCAGCGCGAAGGGAAATGTGGCCATCGATGTAGCCATATTTCGCCAGAAGATCCGAATCTCGGGTGTAACGACGTCGTCTACCTCATCCAATGCGACCCCCACTGACGCGATCGTGAATAATGACGACATGAGCAGCATATATCCGATAATTGGCGCCTTGCGCTTCACCACAACGGTAACTTCGAGATTGTCTTCGAAACCTCGCGTATTCAGCTGGATCTGTGTGATATCCGACGGCAGGATTGTCGCCTTATGCAGTGGGGTCAGCGTTGCCCGAGGGGTCACTATACTTGCGGAAATGGATGCCTCATCTTCTTCATAGTCCAGCTCATGTTTTCCTGGCACAGCTAGCAAGTACTCAGACATACTCGAGCCAGGAGGCAACACACCTGACGGATCACCCGGGGTCATTTCAATCAGGTACGCGTGGTGCTTTGCGTTTACCTCTTCAACGGTCTTGGAAGTCTCGTCATCCATGGGGAAAGAAAGCACGAACGGGGACAGCTCGTCATTATCAAAGGCGGAGCCTTTGCTATCCATAAACGATCTGGCAGAGAATGGAGATCTTGCAGAGCGGCTTGACCACAGCCCCTTTGACCGCGCACTGTATGACAATAGCGGTCGGGACTCCGAATCGTAGACTCCGCTAGGGGTCAGCCCCTCCCCATTCAAATCGCCTCCTTCATCTTCATCTTCCGGGTAGTCCGCATTGCCGACACCCACGACAAAACCCGAAAACATTCGGGAGCTGTCCGTGTTACCAGCGACACGAAGCGACATGTCCGGGTCGGGCGCTGACACTCCGATGACCACATTCTTGGTAAGCGACGGGTCTCCGATAGGCGTAGAAGCCAAGAAAACGGTCCAAGGAGAGAGTTTCGAAGTACCATCCGTGTCTTGTGTGTAGGCCAGCTGCTCCTCCGTTTCAATACTGAACCAGGTTTCTCCAGCAGTCGGTAGGTATGTCAGACGGCTCGAGCTCGAAGCTGTTGTAGACTTGAAAGCAAAGCTGTCGAGTGCTTCAGCAAGAGAGAAGTAGCTCTTCTGACCAGCAAGCGCGTCCAAAGCGTCGAAAATGTCCGGCGAGCTTAAGAACAGACCGGCATCAATGCCATCAAAGACCTCCAGGTCCCGACCAATGTGGGTCACATGATGGTGATCCTCGTTAATCTTCACTTTGACTGTTGTCGGCGGCAGACCCGTCAAGTCGGCAATGTCTGTCTCCACAAGCACGCAGGCGACCGCATCTCCAAGCTGGTACGCCGATAGTTTCGACACAACCGACTTGTCGAAAATGTGATCGGCCGTATGGATCAGGAACGGCTCTGGGCCCGGAAACATGTTTCTTGCCGCGAGAATGGAGCGAGCGTGTCCGTCGTCATTATTGCGTCCCAAGTCCAAGAACTCGATCTTCATCTTGGTGTAGAACGGCGTCTGCTTGACTGCAGCCATGATCCGACCTCCAGCTGCAGCCACCGACACCACGACTCGTTCCACACCGGCAGCATATAGCTGCGTGAGGATGTGACTGATGATAGTCTGTTGGCCCAACTGAATGAGGCACTTGGGGTGCTGGTTCTCGTCCAGGCTACTGGGCCGCACTGCTGCAGTAAGAAGCACTTGACGCACTACAGGACGTCGCGACGTCGGGGTCACGGCCAACGGGGCGGGCGAGCGCACAGCGGCGGGGCGTCCAGGCGGTAGTGGAGGCAGCGCACTGGGGCGGAGAGGCACCGAACGGGAGCTCGAGGCGTCGTCGATGTCCACTGCCACTTGGCCCTGCGCCTGTGGCGACGAGGCGCTGACGGCGTCGTGGCCCACAGTCTCGAAGGGGACGTTCTCACCGGCATCAACGATGACGCCCTGGATGTCGGAGCGTGTGGGGTCGGCCTGAAACCCGGAGAGCAGCTCCGACTCGGGGATGCGTAGCAACTGGCTCACGCGCTGCAGGTCCAGCGCGTACACAGCCGTGGGCACTTCGGCCTCCACATCCATGGGTCGACGTTGCACCACCATGTTGCTTGGGCTTCGCGGTGTTGCTCGTGAGTCGTGAGTGGTAAGCGGACAAATGGGAACTGGAACGCCGGCTGGGCCGATGATTAGTGGGTGAATTAATGGTTGCGTGACTTGCTTTTTGTATGTTGTTGTGAGTCACAACTTGTGACCTGAGCGGCAGCGAAATTTGAGTTGTGGACTATCTACAACAGGTGGCTGCTGCAAGCTGCAGCCTGCAACTGGGCGTTGGTGCCAGTGTTGCCAACGCTGCGTAGATACAGGCCTATTGTATCGTATGCTGCTACGTGTATTGCTGTTTATCCACGATGGCGACAGGAGCTCAAAATGAATACGGGCATGGTCGAGTATGTACGCGCAGTCCGACGTCAGACCATCATCTGATTACCAGGAGAGAGCTATGGGGTTTTCAGTTCCTACTTCACCTGGAAGACCCAGCATACGTGTGCCTGTGCGTCCCACCCAGACACCATTATCAGTCATGAGCCCCGCATACATCTGTCGCGAATGACTCTGAGGACCCGTTTCCTGACTGCGTCCTTCCTGTTGAATTCAAATGAGCACTAAAAGACTGAGCCACAACCACCATTAGATTCATTGAAGTCTTTGACGACTCGTCAAGGACTGACGCATGGATGCAACTAGCGGACCATTGATGCAACTAGTGGACCAGCCAAGCCTTTCGTCCAACGCTATACTATTAATAGTCAGACAATGCAATACATGTATCGGTGGTACAAACGCATGGCGTCCTTCAGACAACCATCTTAGCGATGTCCGCTGTGCAACACGTTACTACGTTAACGTGTTGAAGTCATCGCACGCGATGTGGATTGGATGAAAGGCGATCTACTGACGGGATCCCGTTTCGTCCAATTAACGTCGAAAGTTTCAACGACTTGCTTTTTGTATGCTGTAAGCCAAAACGACTCTCGCCACAAAGCCTGAGCTCCGACAGCTCGCCACGCAGCCGCCACGCCGGCTCCCCGTCGACCCTCGCGCGCCTCCCAAGCCCGCTCCGCCTCCTCTGGCCAGCTACGCGCGCATTCCACCGTCTCTCTCTACCGTCCTCACTCTCCCGGTGCCCGTAACCTCGCTCTAGCCTGAGATCCGTGGCCGTGAATAAGCTCGAACCGCACTTCTGAACATTCGGATGCCCCCGGGGCCGCCACGTGCTGCTAAACGGTGCGTCTTGGCGTCCCCTATACACGTCTATTCATTGTCACGTCTTCCGAGCAACGGAAGCAGCCAACGTGGCTGTCCGACGTCGCTTTAGTAGGCTCAAAACAGCGTCTCGATGCTCACGTTCTACCGGTAGCTACCATACGCTCTACCTTGTTCCTGCTGCAATATAGAACCGATCTTCCCTATAATTCATGAAGAAGAGCCACCCCATGTCGCCGGCGCCTTCGTTGGCGCGAGACCCGCGCTCACTATCGCCACCAAAAGGGTCCCCAGTGCATGGAGAAGGCAAGATTTCGCTTCGAGTGGACCAACCCGTGGAGGGCTGCACGATGATGACGCACGCCTTTTTCCGCTCCGGAGAAGGTGACATCGACGATAAGGATGTGGACATGCAGTTCCACTGGTACCGGTCCTCCATGCGGCGAGCTTGTGCCAATAACGAATGCACGCGCCACACCAGCGACGGTGCTGGCAATGTGCTACTGCTCGTGGCCAAAATCGAGTGCGTTCAGTGCTGCAGACTGGGCATCACGCGGGAACACTCGTGTTTCTGCAGTGCAGACTGCTTCCGCTTAGCCTGGCACAAGCACAAGCATTTGCACGACTCGCCGGCGCTGATCGAGCCGCAGCTAAGAGAAAGAGACGACTTTCCGTGGAAATCGCAACTAGATAATATGGAGACGTTCTGCCCGCTGCCGAAGGAGTCGTGGATGAAGGTGCAGGAAGAAAAGTAGGCGCTTTGCTAGATGGAAACGTGTCGTTGCCCTTGTTGGCCGAGACTGAGTTTCTCACACAGATGCCGTTCTTGATTTTACAGTCGCTCGTACACGCCTACCGCTCGGGACGTCGGTCATGTGATTCGAGTAGAGTGCAAGGCCACCAAGCGTGTCGGCGGTGGCGTCCTGACCAAGACAGTCGACACTGGGATCGTGCTGCCGTGTAAGTGTGTATTCTATTGCTCTACTCGGCTAGTTTACTCCGCTCTTGGATTGTGTATATGCTGAAACTGATACGTGTGGTTCGAACAAAGTTCCACCCATGCCACCGCGGCGGCAGATGCTTGCGAACGTGAACGAAGAGCGATTAACGCCGCGGCTGCGGCAGATCGGCGTGTTCCGCGTGCTCACATACAATATTTTGGCCGAGATCTATGCTACGCGACAGATGTATCCGTACTGCCCGATCTGGGCTCTGAGCTGGTCGTTTCGGAGGGAACTGCTGAAGCGCGAGCTGCAGTCATACAACGCTGACATCATTTGCCTTCAAGAAGTACAGGGTGACCACTACAAGAGTTTTTTTGCTCCGATGATGGAAGAGTGGGGATACGAAGGTTGGTACCTGAAGAAATCACGTGAGTCAATGGGTCTCGAAGGCAAAGTGGATGGTTGTGCATTGTTCTACAAGCGCAACCGGTTCATTCTCAAGGAACGGTACCCGGTTGATTTCAATGAGCTGGCAAACGACTTTCTCACCCAGGTGCAGACGGAGTACGACCTAGATTACCAAGGACCTTCGATGGCCGCACGTGAAATGTTCCTGTCTACGCTCAACAAGATGCGGCAGCGCCTTCAGCGCGACAACGTGGCGCAGATTGCAGTGTTAGAGGTGGTCCCCGCGAACAACGAAATCGTTGCCCGGAAGTCGCAGTCTGGACCGTTGATTTGTATCGCGAACGTGCATATTTTCTCCAATCCCAAATTTCCGGACGTCAAGATGTGGCAGACAAATATGCTCACGAAGCAGGTACAGTAGGACATCTATGAAGATCTGAGACGAAAGTCGGACATGCACTGACTTATGCTTCATTGACTGTCCTCGTGGCAGCTTGAGCGGGTGACGCTAAGTCGCAACTTGCCCACGATACTGTGCGGAGACTTCAATAGCGAACCTACTAGCGCAGTTTACGAATTTATGACGCGTAACCACGTTCCGCTCGACCATCCAGACGTCCAGCATCCACCGCCTCAGCTCGCGAACATCTACGCGTCACTAGACTTGGAGCACAACATTGGCTTTGCCAGTGCCTATGCTTCAGTTTTTGGTACCGAACCAGAGTATACCAACTACACAGGTACGAAACCGTGTTTTAGCAGTGCTAAGAGAAACGGATGCTGGTAGGTCTAACCGAAGCGTTTGTGTTGCTCTCTTGGCAGGTCGCTGGACAGGTGTGGTGGACTATGTATGGTACACACCGGAGATGCTGACACCTTTTGCCGGTCTCAAGGTGCACCCACCTGAAGTGCTCGAAGCGTATTCAAAGACGGCGCTGCCCAACTGCCAGTTCCTGTCGGACCATATTCCTCTGTGTCTAGACTTCAGCATTAAGGCGGGCGCCATGAACAATGGGAGATACTGATAAAGGAACTCGTTGCAGACGCTAAAAGTCGGCATGTGTACAATGTTCACCCTCCTTAATCAGCTTCAAGTCGGCCCACAAAAGTAGCTCTTACAAATATTAAGTGTAAACATGTCTCACTAGTGACACGGGGTCTAGTGCCACACAAAATCGGTCCTACGCCCACACTTCACTCCACGAAGAGCTACGCTAACGATGCAGACGTCGCAGGTGTACGCGGTAGACCGCGTGTACGGCGACCTGCAGCCGCAGTTTGTGGCCAAGGATGTGCTTAAGGCGCTGTCCCAACTCGACGCCGTGGTGGGGGATGTCTTCAACCGACTAGTGCACAAGGTCTCGCAGGAGAAGGAGCGCGTGGCCGCAGTCGACAAGCGCATCCAGGTGTGCCAGGCCAAGGTGAACGCGCTCACGGCGCGTCGCACCAGCAACAAACCCACGACTGTCTTCTCCACCTCCAAGTACCCGGCGCCCAAGCAGCTGCCGCTTCCCAAGACGCTGTTCCACGACAAGCCGTATGCCGACGCGCCGACGCTCGTACCCGACGCGGATGACGACACGCACTTCTTGCCAGCCGAACCGCTGCCCCCAGCACAGAGGGGACAGCATATGGCCGAGGTGGTGGAGCTTTTCGAGAAGGTGAACGAATACCAGCAGACGCAGCAGCCCGAGGCGGACATGGAGAAGGAAGGACTTGGCAGACTGCCCGAATATATTCCATCCGTGGGCAGCGTGCTGCTTTTCAACTCTGGGGAAAATCCGTACCAAAAGGTGAGGACAACATTGAACGGGAGGTTGAAGTGGATGGAGACTAATGTGGATATGTATGTTTTTGGTGGTTGTAGTACACGTCGTGGGATAACTTGTTGGGAACAGACTACGAAGAGGAAGAAGAGAAGCAGAAAGAACTGGCTAAGGCCCCACGTACTATTGAATATGGAGACGAACTGGTGCGTCGATGGCTACCACATAGTTTACTCTTGATTTGGATTATTACTGATATTGTTTTTTGTGGGGGTGGATTTGTTTTGTAGCCGGCAGTACACGGACTCAACTACGAGTTTCACCCGTCCATGGGCGTTATGCCCGATATGTCGGCGAAGTTGCCTACAAACTTGCCGCTCGAGAACATTGCCGACTACAAGTACGCGCAGGAGAGCAGCACATCGATTGCGCCGTCCATGTTCCAGGACAAGGCGTTGCCGGATCTGCCTGCAGTCGCGAGCTTTGAGGAAGGGCCTGTAGCACAGGAGCCGTCGGAGCAGAATTTCCAGGTGGGCCCGGTCGACGGTGCTCCCCCACCACCTCCACCAGCGCCGACTGTGGACTTCACCAAGATTGATGGCGCTCCACCCCCACCGCCACCCCCGCCTCCGCAAGCGAATGAGGAAGATGATTCGGCCCCACCCCCGCCCCCACCACCCATGGCGAATGGAGAGGATGAGGATGTGCCGCCACCCCCTCCACCGCAAGAGGTAAGCGCCTCTAAATGAGAAGCTGGAACGATCGACCGCTGACAAGTGTTTCTTTGCTGTTTGGCTGTACAGGACCGACCCCCAGCGCCTCCGGCCCCGGAGGTGGAAGACAATGAGCCTACGGTCGTCAGCTTCCTGGACCAAATCCGTAACCCCAACATTAAGCTTCGAAAGGTAGCTGACCCTTACATTACTCAGGTGCCTGATGTCCATTTCACTGACCTTTATTTACCGATGACAGGTGGACCCGGATGAAAAGACAACAGATCCGACGACGACGGCAGGAGACAACGCTAACAAACCGCTAACGATTGCTGAAGAAATGCAACAGCGAATGCTACGGCGGCAGGCTGCTATCAGTGGCAAACAGGATCAGATGGAGCAGCGACGCGAGCGCGAAAAGTCTGCTGCGAAGCCAGTGACGGTGCTGAGTGCGAAGGAAGTGACTGCTCCGGCCCAACCTCCACCGCCCCCTCCCCCGTCTGATGACGGACAGCAACACAATAAATTACCCACGCTCGCCTTGTCGGACGATGGCAGTGACGATGGCCGCGGCCACATCTCTGACGACGACAAGTCCAACGATGGTGACGATTTTCTAGCCCAAATCAGGAACATCAAGAGGAAGCAGGAAGAAGGAGCTACTCAACCGAAGCAACCACCGCCGCCTCCGAAAACGGAAGAAATCAAGAACCCATTGGCGAATTTTGAATCGGTGCGTGTGTTCTCCTAGAGCGCGAGTAATATTCTTAGGTGGGTGGAATCTCACTTGCCTTGCTAATGCTTTTGTCATCCTGTAGCAAATGGTTGGGCTTCGGAACCGTGAAGATTCTCTGAGCATGTCAGAAGCTTCGGACTGGTCCGACGATTAAACGCTGTCATGGTACACGTGAATTTCCACTGATGGCATCTTCAGGTCGAATGCAGAGCCGTCACTAATCAATCTTGGTATCGCCAACGCCTTGCCAACCTGTTCCTGGTTCGTGTTTTAATCAACGAGCTGTTTGTATTAAGTTTTTGTGTGTCTCGGGCGTCTTCGTTGCTCTTCAGATGACAGTCACAGGTGATACGACCACATCCAGCGCACATTGCAGACTCGGGATCCTCTCGGAGATCGGTCTTTGGCAGTCGGTATTGAAACGAGTATTCCTGAGTGATCCCCTGCATCTTCTGTACAGCTTCACTAAATCCAACAAGAACGTTAGCGTCGCGCTTCATCTCCATCATGACCTCGTTCTGCTTGGCTCGTGATCTCGCGGCATCTTCAATTGCCTGTTCAAGCTTGCGCTTTATGAACTGCTTCTTCTCAAACGCCAGTACACCCAATTCCTCTACTTGTCGTTTCGCGACGGTCTCCTTCTGTAGCGCTTGTAAGTCCTTGCGCTCACGCCAAATGACATGCTTGCGCACGTTCCTCGTGCCCCATCGAATACGTTGCAGACGAACTCTCTGAGCCTTCTCCTCAGCAAACATTGAGGCTGCTCGTTGCAGCTCCATGTCTCTATAAGCCTCGAGCTCCATCGTCTCGTCCCAGATGCACTCTTCCATATCCCGCTCCAGGTCTTCTAGCTCGATCCGCAACTCCTCGATTTCCTCGTCGTACTCTCGCACCTGTTGCTTGTGAGAGAGAATGTCCTCCACGCTCAGTTGTAGACTGAAATGCAGAATGTGCTTTTCAGTTTCGAAAGCTTCGCCCCAGCCTCGATCCAGGTCTTCTTCCCTGAGCTGGCTCAGTTCTTTTTCGACTACTGGTTGGCGTCGTTCCCATTCAATCCTCATCGCCTTCATCTCCTTGATCCGACGGAGAGTCTTGGCCTTGTACTTCACTACACGCTTGAGATCGGCACGTGCATCAAAGACGTCAAACTCAATCATTTCACGCTCTTCTTTCGTCTGGGTGAGTGAAGTCGCCTTGCGTTCAATTAACGAGCAGAAACGGAATTTTTGGAGTTGCTTTCGACTGCAGTAGCTTCTCCATGCAGCTTGAACAGCTAGAGCAGCTTTCCCATAGCAAGCGTGGTGCGCAAGGCGGCGGTAATTGAGTTCCAGACGTGCCCGATAGCACAGATAACAGCGTTGAACTTTCCCAGCGGCGGATTCGCGAAGCATACGTCGAAACTCACGCAGCTTTTCTTGAATTGTCTTGACGG
Source organism: Phytophthora sp. 'mugwort' (assembly GCA_033558025.1). Classification (NCBI taxonomy): domain Eukaryota; phylum Oomycota; class Peronosporomycetes; order Peronosporales; family Peronosporaceae; genus Phytophthora; species Phytophthora sp. 'mugwort'. The sequence goes on along the minus strand of JAUCEF010000017.1, from coordinate 1,922,220 downwards.
TGGATCTGGAGCGCCACATTTGTTGCAACGTGATAGCAGCCTCGACCTGATCGCGTCTGTCTTCAAGTCGTTTTCGCACGATGTAGCCGCGAAATACTCGTTGAATGTTGACGGCAGACGGCTCCACCACCTGTCGAACGTATCGTTTTCGCTTCTGGCGCTGTACGAACTTCCTCGCGAGAAAACCTCGAGCGATTGAACCAATACGCGATGCCATTCGATCCTGTCGTCGTAGCTCCATGACCTTCATCCACTTCTTGAAGTAGCGTCGAGAGCACCAAACCTTCTGAATGACTTTTGCGGCTTTATCTGCGAGGCGAAACTTCTTCACTACTTTTCGAGCTAAGTAGCCTCGAATCAATGTCTCGATCTGTAGTGCAGCAGGAAGGTATACACGCGCCCTCTCTCTTGCCTGCACTTTGGCTGCAACCCACTTGCGCTCTCGCTGCCCTCGCCAGACTCGTTGGATGCGCACACATGCAGGAGTCATGACTTGCCGTTTATGCTTGGCGAGGAAGATGCGCTTAGCTCGACATCGCCCCATAAAACCTCGTACGAGTTTCTCCACCATAATCGCGTTAGCTTGCAGACGACGTACCCGCTTGACGTGCTTTCTACCTATAAAACCTCGATACACTCGTTGAAGAGCAAGTGTAGCTCGTTCGTATCGAATACGCATCCTCTTGGTCGCCTGTCTAGACTTGTATGAGCGATACACGGACTGGATGATTAGTACAGCACACGTGGCGACGCGAAAATACGCCTTTGCGTACTTCCGACGTTGATGACCGCGAAAAAGACGTTGCAGTTTCATAGCACCGATATGGCGACGAAAGCACCGGCGTAGAGTCTTGCTGTGCATGTTGCTGCGATAGAGTTGCTGCAACTTGATAGTCACCTGCAAATATTCGCGTCGACGTTGAAGATACTTTTTCACAAATGTGGCCTCAGTGTTTTTACAGAGTTTTTGGAACGCGATCGAGTCTGCTCGTCCCTGCTCCATCTTGGCTTGCTCCTCAGCGATCATACGCTTCACTTCATCGGGCAGTCCATGATAAAAGTGTGGCATCGACTCGATCTTTTGCTTTGAATGGCGCTTGTCCGGGTTTTGTGATACCAGCTCCGCAAAACCGCGAGATTCTGGGAGCATTCCATAATTCACATTAAATACCCCGCCGTTGGCAACATGGCTCAATCCCAACCGCTCAGTAAAAGAGCGCTCAATCTCCTGCTTGCTTTGTCCAGCTCTCCATTGTGTCGTCGTTTTCGCACAAATTGTAAAGTGACAGGCCAAGGATCTCCACACCGGAAGATTAACGACATGATTCCCCACGGTTGAGAACCCCCGAAGCTGAGATTTAATTTTTGGATACAAGGAAACTGGCTGTTGATAGGCAAACGATTTCGGATCGGTATCCTCTTGTGCATTAACAGAACTAGGGACTGCTTCCAACAGCAGTCTGTAGATGATTTCGAGCCGCTCGTTCTGCGACTTGCTCTGGAACGTGTCCGACACGACGACAACCTGGAAATACTTGACCAGCTCCAGCGGCAGCTCACTCTTCCGTGTACTGCACCCTGTAAACGGATTCGTAACATCTCGTGCCTTGATTGCAGCCTCCAGCGCCGTCAACGCTGCCCTCTCCGTTTCAAAAAAGCCCACAGACTTGATCGCGACGTCTTCACTAGCAAGTCTCGGCATCTTGTGCCACGTGCACTTGTGCAGCGCATCGACGGTGGACTTCCGACAGCAGACTTGATAGATTTTGACCTGCCAGCGGATCTTGCCCTGTTTCTCCTGCTTGACTGACCTGTACCAGTAGCGCTTGGTACCTAGAAGTCTGTATTGCAGTCGCGCGCAACTCACGTCGTTAACTTCAAGATGAACAGCAGCCAGAGGCTCCAGTAACGCGAGCTGAACGGCCGAACAAATGGCAAAACTCTTGTCAGTTGCAGGACCTGGAAGCTGCGTCGACCGACGTCGGTGCTTCTGCGACGACCAGAGATTCGGGAGTTGGCGACGCAGTTCGTGGATTTGCGGAGACGCCCCCGCGTCAACATCTGATCGGCCGCTAGCTCCGGATCGACTGTTCTTGCGGCTTAACGCCATGCTACAGTGATGCTGGTTTTACATACTTAAGTAACCTACACGACGGAGGTCGGTACTTCAGGCAAGTTGAAGCGACACCCCTAACCTCTTATTGAACCGATTTATCAACCGCTCATACCGGTACTTGATTTGGACAACCATGGCGATGCTGTTTGCGCGTGCAGTGCTCCGCGCTAAGACGCGGGAGTGCATCTTACCAAGAAGCCTCCGTGTCGATAGAGGAGCAGGAAAGGCGCGCTATTTGTCAGTGGTGGTGTCGAGTCTGAGCCGCGGAAAGACCGTGGAGAGTATTTCACGGACGGGGTCGAGACCGTGGATCTTCCTCGATGGTCAAATTGCAGCTCATGGGGCCATCAATTTTTCCTCGGAAGCCAGCGGAGAAAACGGCGCAGACGCGATAACCAATGCGGAGGTGAAGCCGTTGGCAGATAAACAGCTGGAGGAGGCCAGGAAGCGGTACCGTTTCACGCGTCACGACTTCCAGCCACTGCAGACCAAACCGTTGCACTTTGACATGGTGTTCGATATGACCCAAGACAAGGTCAAGGTGACGTTGCAGACGACGCTCAAGCATGAAGACGCACAGCCACTCTCGGAACTCAAGCTCAACGCGAAGGAGCTGGAGATCCTGTCGGTTGAGCAGTTCGATAAGTTCACGCCATTGAGCGACAAGAAGGACTTTGTGAGCCATGTACAGAGTTTCGCGGAGCCCCGTGCATTGCAGTTCGAGGTGGACAAGGAGGACCACTTTCTCGTTGTCAAGTTCTCTAAGCCCGTGCAGTCCGGGGAGGAGTTCGTACTCCGTACCGTGTCGGTGGCCACCCCCACTGAGAACATCCTGGAGGGCCTCTACTTTGACTACACGCCCGAGGGGGCCCCTAAGACTATCATCACGCAGTGCCAGCAGCATGGATTCCAACGCATCGTGCCGTGCATCGACACGATGGACGCCAAGGCATACTACACCACGACCATTGTGGCGGGCACACGCTACACCAACATCATCACAAACGGAGACTTGGCGCCGGGATACCACACGGAGACTGGTGTGCCCGTGTTCCACTCCGCGTCGGAAGTGCTAGGCGTGGAGGACCCGTCTCGCCACGTGCTCAAGTACTTTAATCACAAGGTGAACATGGCGCCGTACCTGTTTTTCCTAGGCGTGGGCACATACGAGACGTTCCGTCGTACACTAGAGTTCCCGGATGGCGACACGACGCTACTGGAGATCCTGGCGTTCCCGGGCTACTTTGAGTCGACTGATGCCAAGGCAGCTGTCAAGATGCTGCACGACTCCGTGCTGTGGGTGATGGTGAGTCTGGGTCCGGAGGCCTGTGAGCACCATAACGAGCGCAAGCGTATGTATGAACTGCTGGAGGAGCGTGAGGCTCTCAAGGCTAAGGAAGGCCCGCTGTGTCTCGGACCCAATGAGGAGTACGTCAAGACCCCTCTGAGCGCTTCGGATGCTGCGCGCTTGGCTACGATTCGCGCCGAGCTGAAAGACCTGTTGAAGGTGTGGAAGAAGACAGGCTACAAGTACACTGGTGCCGTTTACCGCGAGATTGCGATGGAGAACTCGTACTACGGTGGCATGGAAAATGTCGGCAACACCACCATCGTGAGCTCGTGTCTGTGCCCCAGCTGCCGCATGGACGACAAGTCGTACGAGTACATGGAGCACGTGAAGGTCCACGAGTACTACCACAACATCAACGGCAGCCAGGTCACTGGCCAGTCCCCATTCGAGATCTGGTTGAACGAGGCTGTCACGGTGCACATGGAACGTAAGCGTGGTGCGGCCATTTTCGGCGAGGATTACAGCCGTCTGAGCGAAGTCTTGTACATGTTCACCCCGGCCATTGGGCCACTTGCGCAAGACAAGTCTGCGACGTCTCTATCTGTCGAGCCCCAGGGTTTCAACCAGACGCAGGAGCTGGTTTCTGTTGTGACGTACTCGAAGGCTCCTGAGTTTGTTCGCATGGTTGAACTGCTATTGGGCGAGGCTGCCTTCCACAAGGCTCTTGACATGTACCACACGAAATATGCGTTCGGCAATGCCACCAGCATGGAATGGATCAAGTGCATGGAAGAGTGTTCTGGTCTTACCCTGCAGAATCTGGCCAAGACGTGGCTGAACCGCCCGGGCCACCCTGAGGTGACGTACTCGACGGAGTACAAGGCTGCTTGCAAGGAGTACGTGGTGGAGATCTCACAGACGGGCTTCGAGGACAAGCCTACTGACAACAACGGACCGTGGGAAATTCCAATTGATTGGTCTCTTGTGAAGGACGGCAAGTCGATGAAAAGCGGTGTGTTCCTCATGAAGACGAAGGATGCCAAGCTTGTTATCCCAGATGTAGCGGAAGAGCCGGACTTCCTGTCTTTTGCTCGTGGATGGTCTTTCTTCGGCAAGTCGAAGCAGACGAACTCGTCCGTTGCTCAACTCACGAAGCAGGCTCTGTCCGACCCGGATGCTGTCAATAAATATCAAGCTTACCGCGGCGTGGCGGATACTGAGAAGGCGAAGGTGATTGAAGGCCTGCTAATGGGTGACAAGCAGGTGGAGATTTCGTCTGAATTCGTGGAGCTGCACGGCTCGATCCTGTTCTCGGACGAGTTCTCTCCTTCTGCTCGTGCGCTGACGTTGGGAGAAACTAAAACTATTCCAAATTACGACGAGTTGAGCCATCACTATGTTGCTGTCAACAGTGCGACCACGGCACTGCTACAAGCTGTGTGGGCCAAGTTTTCGCAGCAGATTGAGGCTACATACTCGAAGCTGTGCCAGGAAGCCCGCACTGGGCCCCATTCCGAGCAGTTCCAGCAGCGTGCCTTGAAACGCCACCTGCTGCTGCTTATTGAGGCTGGCGGTAAGCCTCCGGTGCTCAGCATAACCCCATCGATTGCTCCAACTGTGACTTCATCCACGTTAGCGCTGGATCTGTTGAACAACTCGACGTTTGCAAATGAGAAGGCCACCGGCTTCCGTATGGTGCTTGAAGACGAGCTGTTCCCAGGCCGTGCAAAAGTACAGGAACTAACTTTCAAGGAGTGGAGCAAGACACCTGACATGCTGACGAAGTACATTAGTATCGTGAGCAGCTTGGACTCAAAAGATGTGGGAAAGCAGATTCTGAAGGTCCTCAATGACCCGAGCTTCAACCCTGCTCAGTCCAGCCACGGTCGTGCTGTGACTCGTTCACTATCGCAGATTCGCGAATTCTCGCTGGTCACGGATGAGGGTCTTGATGTGATGGTACAGGCTTTTGTGAAGATTGGCAAGGTGAACCAAATGTCTGCTTACCCGTTGTTACAGTGCTTTGACCATCTCGAGCGCTTTGATGAAGAAAAGAAGGCGAAGATGTTTGCAACGCTACAGCGCATGCAGGATTCAATCGACAAGAAGAAAGAGGAATCGCTTTACAACCAGCTCAGCATTATCCTGGACAAGAATTAAGTCCCCAGTTGGTAGTCAAGACTTCGACTACCTACACGAAAGACGTTGGTGAGATTGCATTATGTTACTAGAACGACGCATTACTAGTTAAATCAAGCCGAACTGGTGGTGACTTGCTGAACAGGAGACTCGATACAAGCAGCTCCGGCTTCGTTTGGCCCTGGGGAGCAGATTTCGGGGGTTGTTACTTCAGCTTTCGGTGCATTGCCACCTGCCCCCGAAGAATCAGCAGGAGACCGAGCTGGAGCCGATGCATTCACTATTTGTGTCAGCTTTGATCCCGCCATTGACCCTCCGCCGCTATCTGCACTGCCAGAAACCTCGCCCTCTTCATCTTCCTCGGTGAAATCCAACGGCGGTTGCTCTGACACTGGAATGCAAGGGGGTGGAGAAAAGCCTTGCTTCCTTTTCTCCGTTGGGCTCACAACCTTTGACAATTTAGACGTGTCAAACATTGGCGACTCAGCCGCTCCATCTTCAGACACTTCGCTACCGAGTGAGGGACGCTCAGAAGGCACCACAATGGGGTCGATTACTGGCCTTGCAGTGGAGCGGACTGTAGGCGGAGCAGTGTCGGAGTCTCCTTTAATGGACTGCAGTGCAATTTGTTGCGGACGCGGCGATAATCGAACTCGAAGAATCGATCGAAGAGGTCCCGAGGATGACTTGGCAACTGGACGCACTCGGGCCTTTGTAAATCCAGACAGTCTGAAGACAAGCAGCTTTGAGACCTCAACCTCCTTGTCAAATGGACACACCGCGTCGTCTTCAGCAAAAGAAATCTTGGACGGTTTCCAATCATCTTCCTCAGCTTGCTGTGTTTTCAGGGTCTCGCCTTCCTGGGCGTTTTCGGTCACCCGCTTACTCACTTGATCTAACACCACTGTCGAGCGTCGAGCTCGCCAATTATTCGACGTCCCCAATCTTCGCTTGTTCTGGGAAGTCAGAGGATTCCCAAAAATGTCGCGCTCGCGTCGAGCGATACTAGTGTCTCTACCATTACGAGATTCTATTCACGTACAATACCGCACAACACAAGTCAATAAAAGTCACCCGCCAGACTTTGACAACCAAGATAACATACTCATCAGGTTGAGCAAATGGCTTGCCGAATTCGACCGCTTCAAGGTAGGACTGCTACCATTCGAGGTAGATGAAGTCTTGGCTTTGCTGGATTGCGGATTGACACCCGCTTTGGGAGTAGTTAAGCGATCATTACGTGTCGCGTCAGCATGAGGTTTGGAAGTACTTTGTCTCGGTGAGCTTGACCCTCGAGAGCGGTTTTCTTTGTTGCCGTCAGGCTTGTCTTTGATGCTCTTACTTGGGGCTTCAGCCTCCTTCTGGGCTTCAACGTCCGCTTTCATCTTTTTAATAACCCAGGACGCAAGACCACGTATAGCCGAGTTCCTATAGGAGCCATGTCTCTCAATTCCCCTCACTTTCTTGCCAATATTGCTTTCAAGAATTGCATCTTTTGTCACTCGAGGTAACACCGCAAGAGCCTACGCCCACAAACCCAGTCAGCATTTTGCATTATTACCAAAGGGTTCAAACGATTTTACCTTCAGGACGAGCAGTACACCGTGCTCCGTTTCAACTTGATTTTCCCATTTGGAAAGAAGTTGTGCCAAAGATGTCAGACCACCCCTTCGCACGAACACTTCCAAAGCCTCCTTATCCTATATACAAGAAGGAAAGCAAAGCTTGTTAGATGCCCCAGCATGACAACAGCAAAGTGGTTTTAGAGCAACGATCAGGTAACATACCTGTAACTCGGCCGAGGAAAGAGCCTCAAGTTGTCGCTCCATTACCGTGTTGCTCACAGTGCTAACAATAATATACAGCACTTTGCGTACGATATTATACTCGACGTCGTTGACCGCCAGCATATCAGTCTCTAGAACGGCTGAACCCACAGGCGACTGGGCCACAGAAGACGGTGAACTAGCCGCAGAACTCGGCTTATTCTGTCCTGTGGGTGTAGCGGAAGTGGACAGCGAAGCGTTTAAGTCAAGCGTCTTCGGCCGTTTAGGCATCGCTGACACGCCAGATTTCTCTCCTTTTTGTACAATTTCCTTGGTCTTTCGCTTTCTCTTGCCGCCGATTCCCACTGGACGCAAGTCCGCCGGAATACTTTTGAATACTTCTTGGTATGAAAGATCATTGCACTCCCCGTCAAAATACATGACCCGAAACATCTTAGTGGCCGGGAAGTAGCTCGCTACAGCACCCTGTACAACATCAATTCCGCATCCTTCCTTCGTAACTGTCTTCTCAACAGGCTTGCCAATAAGCTGGTTAATTTCTTCTGGTGTGCCCTCCGATGAGGTATTGTCCTCCTCTTCTTCGGCGTCAGCCATCGCTTCATCCTCTTCTTCTTCTTCTTCTTCTTCTTCTTCTTCTTCTTCTTCCTCTTCTTCTTCCATTTCCTCCTCATTGAAAGTGTTAACTGGGATGGACACACTGAGAGTTTCTTGTATCTCTTCATAGGAACTCGATGGACCAGTAAAACTGTTGCTGCGCATCAGTCCTGGTGCGTTTGCGTTAAGGCTCAGCACTTTCGGTTTCTGTTTTCTTTTCCCTTTAGATGCAGTAGGAGAGGGTACCACAGCTATCGGCGACGACAAGCTAATACTGCTGTCGCTAATGGCTCTCTTCATCGACGGTGATGTAGACGATTTCCTTACTTTAGTCGGTTTAGCAGTCTTAGTTAGCTCGATGATCTTGTGTAGCTTGGGCGACTTTGGCGATCTCTTTGGCTTTGGTGTCGAGAGGAAATGCGTCTGGACATCATCCTCCGTCATCTCCTCGCTGTCTCCGTCGTCATATGAAATATGGTAAAAGTCCGTCATGTCTGAGTGCTCGTCCACTGTGCCCTCAAAGGGGTCCGCAAACCCGTTAAAATACTTGGTTATTCGTGTCCCCAGGGGGAATCGCTGTGTGTAACACATTTTCACCTGCTCATAACAACAACATAGCACATTAATATACAACAATAGGGCATAGTAGAGGATAACACCATATACTGCCGCTACAATCCGCCCACGGACTAAGGCGGCAGACAGACAGCAGAGCCGACGGATCGTCGGATGCCACTGATAGTGTCTTTCTTTTATAATACTATTAAGGCTACAAACCATTTTCCCTCAAGAAAACTCGCGCCTAACAGTGCCAACGCTTCTGGTGGCGGTTTAGCCTGAAAAACAGGAATCGTGCCGGACCACGCGGGACGCTCGCACACTCTTTGCCGAGATGTGGGTGCTTCGGCGGCCGCCACGGCAGTTGCAGGCGTCGAGTAAGAGGCGCAATCTCGGAGCCACGAGCAGTCGCTCCTCCCCGTTGTTTTTCGAACGATTTGAGATTTTGAGGAGGTAAAGGCTTCAGGTCAAGTACCGGTATTTACTTAATAGAAATCGGTAGCTTTAACTGTCAAAAACAAACGCACTATTTTTTTACAATATTGAGCCCAATACAAATAGTATCCTTCTCCGGGACATACCATTTTTACAATATTGAGCGCAATACAATTAGTATCCTTCTCCGGGACATACTAACGCCGTGCTTCGGCCGGAAAGCTCTGGATATTTATGACAGGGAATATGACCTCTTCTTTGGATTTCAGACTAGCGCTTGCAAACGGTTGATCTTCCTCAATAATATGCAAGCGATTGCTGTCTCGCAAGCGTTCTCGCTTGGGATGATATACTCTAAGAATTGCTTAGTCAGCAGAGCCATCAAGTAAAGTTGCTTTAATGTTGTGACTCGAGTGACATCCACGTAAAACGATTAACGATGAGGGGTTCGACGTGTTGGATGTCGGAGAGGCGCGAGAATCATCTTGTGGTGAGGCCTTGACACTTCTCGGTTGTTGGCGAGTATGCAGGTACCATAGGGACTTGCGAAATATCAATAGAGATAATCTTTAAGTGCGACACGAGCATGTACCGGTACACGACCTCCAAAACCTGTCAAGATCGCTGCAAATGTTCCTCTTGGCCGATTGGGGATAACTTTCGTGCTTGGTTGCACAAATGTTGCTCTAGGTCGACTGGGTAACAGTCGCACGAATGTTGTTCTTGGCCGACTGGGTCAACATTCACATATGTTTGGATGCAATGTGACAGATTATCCGTTGTTTCGTCGCTTTGTTTAGGAAACTGTAATATATGTATTGGGTAATTACATCGGTGACCAATTATGTGTTCATACAGGATCCTCGACGGTTCTCGATTCGCCCTAAAGCTCTGATATTAATATCCAAAGAACTGAACATGCACTTTTCCGCCCAAAAGTCAACCAATTTAACGCTTTGCGACAGTAAAATTACATCCAGATAACGTTCTTTTTCAGCGCTTTCGATTGGCGCAAATTTCGCTGCCGAAGGACACGTCATTTCAAAAGGCAATTGATCGAAATATTACATTTGTGAGTGCGACAAAACTTATGAACATAATATGGATGAGACGGTAACATTGCGTAAGTTTTCCCCGGCCGTTCAGTCGTGTTCGTTTGATGCTTAAACTTTCAGCAACCGTGTAGCCCACTTTCGGATCGGATGGGATGGTGAGAGGAAGGATTTGACGGTTTATCAAAGAGATCCGATTCGATCGCTGTCTGCGTCGGTTTGGCGCTACAAACGATTGCTATTGTACTGGCAAGTTGGGATCAGGCACCAATTTGCCCTGCCATCACTTATCGTCCGGATAGAATTTTTCAGTGCGGTTTTCTTTGCATGAGACCTCACGGAAAGGTGCGTTATTGGGTGAAATCATACGCATTAGAACCAAATAGATACCGAGCAACGAGCGTTACAGTATTTTATTTCGCGGAAAACCTCATTTGTTGTCCTCTTGTAGTGATAGGGTGTAAAACTGAGGCATTTCTGAAAGTCGACTGATATAAATTACGGTAAGTTGTAGTACCTCCTATAGATTATGTCTCGAAAAATTTGTACGCCGTGAAACGTTATGTCGTTTTGGTGTGTGGGCTGGAGTGCAACCACGAACACGCTATTGGTTTTAGGCAAACATGCAATGGTGTACCATGAGCGCGTCTAGAACTCGAACACACACTCTTCTGGGAACGCAGGAATGGCAGCAGTGCACGCAGTGGAAGTTGCAGCTGCCTCTGTCGTGTCGCCACTTCCACCGCTGCATTCAACGCGCGATTTGCTTGATCTTGTCGCACCTTCTTCATATACACGTCCTCCTGCTTTTGCACTTTTCGGTATGCTCCCTTCCAAGTTTTCTTTGTCACCAAAACGAGCGACGCACCCAACTTCCCCGGGCTCTGCCATGGAGTTGGCTGGGGTTGACGGCAATCCTGTTTTCCACGACCCTCCCCCCCATATCACCTCGATCGGATGAAGCTCGGGTGATACAGCGGGGTGTAAAATAGATGATGGTCGTGTTTGTGGGCGATGTTTGCCGCGGCGTACGTCGTTGTGTCCTTGCTCCTCGAGACGAGCGACAGCAGCGTCTTGTTTCTTGTGTCCGAACCCCATGGGATGCCGTATTGAGCAGCCACCCCAATATTTTCGCGTTCTTCCAGCCTTTGGCGGGAGCTTGGTTTACAAACGGCGATTGTGGAGCTGGCATCGTTCATCACGATGTTGCATGGCCGTAATTTTCCTTCAGAGCAGCGCACAGCTGGCAGAACAACATCTCAAACTTCATGCTGTTGAAGTTTCCGTGATAACCTTGATCGTCCGTCGATGCTAAGTCTGACTGCCAGAACTTAACGGACCTTCTACCCAATTAGCACTATCCCTCCGTTTTTAGTATAAAAAATACCTGCCCCGACGATGCAAGACCTCCGTCCAGCCCCGCTTTTGTATAGCGGATGCGATCCTCTAGAACAAATGAGCGCGACGCCACATGATGTTCATTAAGATAATTTTCGTCTAAGAACACTTCAGGCCTCTTGGGGCTTTTGTGGCGATCGCGACTTGAAACTTTCTTCTGCAAGCATTCTTCTCGAAACTTTACGGTGCCAGCAGCGTCAGCGGCGATGTTCCTCTTCTGACCGCGTTTGTATGCAAACCCCAGTATTTTACCGACAGCTCGTACCGTCCTGGGTGAAAATCTGCTCCCCGTGGCACTTTGTAACCCTTCCACGATGTGCCTAGATGTGGTAGATTCCATCCGTAAATTACAGTTGGAGATTATATTACGGATCTCGGGTCGGTATTTTTCACCTGGCGACCTCGGGCGATGACCCCGAGCGCGGGAAGAGGCTTCGAACAGTTCGTCGTGGTGCTTATTCCAGTCGGCCAAACCGAGCGAGATCGTGCTCGTTGCGTAGCCCGTTGCAGCCTTTAGCCGTTGGCGTAGGGTAAGGTGGCGTCGGGCGATTCCCTGGGTGTGCTCGGCCTTGGAAGTGGTGCAACCGGACAAAGCTGGCACTTTTCCTCTGGAGTCAAAACGTGCTTCGGCATCGCGTAGCAAATTCAGTTCTGGTCCGATCCTAGTGAGACAAGGAGTGAGCGATCGTCTTATCAATACGAACACGTTGCTACTTAATGCATTGTAATTGGTCTAAACTCGAGGCAGCAGGCTAGCATTTCTGTCGCCATTTTTGACTCGTGCCGGATCCCAATCTGCCAGTACAATAAGATTCTTAATCGCGCTATGATGGTGTGCATTGCGCTGAATAGCATGATAATCGAAGACGAGGCTCACGAGGAAGATCGTGATTACGAGTATCTATTTGATGATGGCTAGGTACGCCCAGCCCTTGGTGAAGGCATCGTGGCACAGATTGGTTGTCTCGTCTAGCGGTAGACGATGCAGACATCTTAACTTTTTATTTCGAGTTAAGAGCGATCTCATCGAACACATCTGGAGAGAGTTTGATGAGTCTGAGTAAATTAAATAAACGCATCGATAGATAGTGTGATTGGAGATGGTATCATCAAACCACGGTTCTTTCGGGGTCCGCGTCTCTTGGGAGAGTGCGAGATTTGTTTTGTCAAAACGGACCGGTGAATATGGACTCGAACCCCTCATCCTGGTCGCCGTCGTGATTTGGTTAAGCTTTTTTTGCCTCGGCTGCAGCGGCCTCACTTTCTTGTCCTCTTAAGCTTCCATAACATCTTCCGTTTACAGAAAGCTTGAAGATTTCTTAAGACAGTCGACTCTCCCATGCGGATGAGTTCGTCAAGTTAATAAGTATCAGAACCGTAGGTCATCATCCTCATTGCACAGGTGCCTTCTGTTCCTGCCAAAATACAAGAACCCCGTTTCACGTTTCGTTCGCGCGCTGCACGGAATAGTTGCTCTCGTGGGGCTTGCGCAATTTGCTCATAGCGACTACGCCCCATACACTACCGCCATCGAAAATCACCTACAGGAGTCCACGCAATATTGCGTTAACACTTCATGCATGACTCTGGATGCCACAACGTGCACGGGACAGCTCAAGTTCGAAACCGCTGTTAAAGAACACCGAATGCCCGCTTGACATCCTTTTCTTGTTGCCTCTTGATTGGCTGCGAAAAGGCTGAGCTTTCTTCGTCACGGCTCGCCGATTGCGCTCTGAGATATTGACCATGTAGGGTAGATTTCGTCCGTTAAATAATATGGCGTCGTGCACGTTGTCTGTTGACGTAAAACTGTACATGTGGTGTTTTTCCATTGACGTAAGCATCATGTAGCGTTAATCTTCCCAGCACATTCAAGTCGGTGTTGGATCTTACAATGCCGAAAAATTCCTCCCATATTCGGAAAAGACGTGGAGGTCATGGCCTCGAGAATTATCGTCGACTCTCGCTCTTGCCGTTGAAGGCGTCTTGCCGTGCAATTGGACAGTCTTTGCAAGAACAATGCATGCAGTCGAAGTTGATCCGCATCTCGGAGGCGGCGATGAAACGCAGTGGGCCACGGCAGGATCCACTGCACCATCCGATCTGGATACTCTGGTGTTGCTCGCACTGCTCGCTAGCCTGCGGCCTTCGTAGCCTTTCGCCCTTCTGGACGCTCCGTGATCACTTCAGTTGCCGGGCAATTCTACCCCTTTCTCTCTCCTGCCTACAGGTTGGAGATTCATTTGGGTTTGCCGCGAATCAAATCCCGAGTCGCGAAACTCCAGCGTGGACTTGAACCGCTCTGCGTAGATGCGCATGCTCAAGCTGATATAAATCTCCGGCGATCACCCAGAGCGCACCTTTCTCTTTAGCTTGCTGCGAACTTTGTGAGTCCGTAGAGCATCTTCTTCCACCTGCCATGTTCGTCGTCACGGAGCGCGCGTGCACATCCTGCGCGCTTTTGTACTCCAGCCAGCGCTCGTACAAGCGCGACACGAAAGCTTGCTTTCTTCTGGCCGGATCCGCGCACGGCGGTTCTGAGGTTTGGACAAGGGCGACATATTCGTAAAGTCGTCGCACCGAGCATGACTTTGAAATGGAGAATCCCGGCGCTGCTCACAAGGTCATTCCTAACAGATCTATGCTGAAGCTGCATTAGGCGGCGCGGCTGCTGCTATCCTGGCGCATGGGGTTATCTCAAGTCTAAGGACAAGTTAAAGGGAGTGTAAAGTTGCACGACGTTGCGCTAAAGTTTCACTGACGTTGCTCCTATGTTGCTACATATTGGGGTGAAGGGCTCATAGTGGATGGAGATCGATGAAGCAAGCCTCATTAAAAAAACGCAGACGCTACTACCAGGAGATCACGGCTCCTATGTATCCTTGATACAGTGGTCACACGATGCAAGATCTGGTGCTAGCGCGCGGACATTCCTGGGACGAGCAGTCATTCTGCGCGCGATGGTACTGCCACTGCTGGGTACGCTACCGCAGTAACCCAACTACCAGAAGAATTGGCCAAGCAGGTTAGGCGACTCAGCGTGTCTTTCTTGTTCAAGAAATAAATCTCCGGAACTCGCAGCTTCAAGGATCTGATGGCGGAAAAATGGTATTACTGGCCTACGTCCCAAGGTGGCATCGGCCTCCCGGAGACAACGGAGTTTAGGCGCGCCCTTCAACTATGGGACGCCATGTAACCTCGCACGCACTTCCCCGCTTCGCAGCGACGTTCGTCCTCTTCTCGGAACTCTCCACGGCCGCTTCACCAGTTTCGACATCCTGTACGTACCCATCCCGACATCTTACCGTGCAAAATCCGTGGGTCGGCCATGCTCCATTTTGGATCGATCCGCTCCGCGTTTAGTACCTCTTGATGTTGCATCACTATGCTCTGGACAGCTTGAATAGGGTAGCTATGGAACTACCTTATTGGCAAAACCACTTTCTCCGGGCGAACAAGAACGGCGGACTCACGCGCAACACGTCGGCGAATACATTTCCATTTTTCGCGGCGGCTTTTCCGGATGCAACTTTGTCGATCGACATGGATCGCTCCCTACCCCAAGCCACTGTGCATGGGAACACTCGGAGAAGCCAAATTTGCTTCACGTGACACATGAACGAGAGCGGCAGGTTACTTCCGGCGCCATGTTAATCGATTTATTCACGTGGCGGTAGCGGCACAGCCTGCAGAAGGCCCACATCTTCCAGCAGACCAGTGTGTGGCTTTGCACAACTAGTCTTTCAACAAGCTGACCCTCACGACTTCTACCACTGCCTCCACAATGGCCCAGCAATCACGCGGAAACCCGATGCGCCGCTCGGGATCGGTGTGGAAGCAAAGTGACCAGATATTTGGAGACGGGAACGGGCGCTGACCGGGACTTGATGCCGATCCTTACCGGCATCGATTTTAGACTCCAACCAACGGTCTGGATATCCGTAAGAAGTACCACCACCAGGTGACCGACGTTCTGTGCGTTCATGGCTGCAACGGCGTGGAAGATGCCAAACACCTTTCTGAGGTTGTCCCTTCGCGAAGACTGCTAGTGATTTTTCTTGCTGGCATTTCAAACACTGCTGGTGAGTGAAGCGACCTGTGGAGCGATGGTTTACCTCCAAGGTTCGTTTTCACCCCCGGCGTTGTCCAGCAATACGGACCGCACAATATGCTCCGCGTCTTCAGTGTGCCGCGCTGCAGTGTCTTGTACATGTTGAGGCTTCATCACAACGAAGAATGATTAGCGGTATTACCTCTAGCTCCGAGTTCGTACTTCAACGCGCCAAGATTCATTTCCAGCGCATGCGCCAAGCGAGGAATTTCCGGCTCAACCTTTTGCACCAGTAGTGACTTCGAGTGCCGAGGACGTCGCGACGGCTGTGCTCCCGCCATCGACCACTTAGCACTGCCTACAGTGAAAAGCGACACGGTAGTCTCGGCGACCCCAGCCACCATCCCACCCCGTCATCTAGAAAACACTCTCTACGCTCAACTCGCTCCGCGCTCTAGACGATGCGCCCAAGTCGTACTCTATGTCCGCTTGGCCGCTATCTCCACCAGTGTTTAACTATTTCCTCCAGCCCACCCTCACGGCGCCTGCCATCTAGGTCACCTACAGCTTCAGCGGAACGGCTTGACGAAAAAACGGGCCAGCCGTCACACCACACCGACAACCTCCCCAGTCCTGGTTACTTCGACGACGATATCGCACCAGAGTGCAAACCTACGGTGCACTTGAGCTCGACTTGGATTTGTTTTTGTGAATGACGACCGGGCGGCATACCCAATCGGCAATCAAGCGCTAATTCAGTACTTACAAAGTCGTGTCCGGACGCCGATCTCCTCTTTGGAAAAGACCGGCACTAATCACTGCACCAATACCAGCGTTCATCGACTGGGCCCGCCAGTTTTTCTAGTGTATTCACATGCATTTTCTATGAGAACATCATGGCAGTCGACAAATCTCTTGATTCCATCATGATACTATGAAAATTAGTAATAAAACATTATTTCACCAGGTGTTCTGGTTGTTCGATGGTGCCGAGCGAGTAACTGGTCGCTGGCTTGGTCGTATTCGGTTCAACAAGCGTACGAAGGATGCTCTTTCCTATAATGAAAGTCCACTAAACCTCAGTGGATGCTTTGCGCGTCCTAAATTTTCAGGAATATAATTAACGTAATTTGTATAATTTGTACAGTACTTTAGAAACTAAGATCATGCCGGGCATGCTTGCAGCCTTTGCCTGAAAGTGTGGTTATAAACAACACACGCTAAAGAAATTGTACGTTACAGAGTTTGCAGTACACTCACATCTGGGTAACGACAGTCTCAACTTTGCGACCCAACCATCGGGACCCAAACGATCATATAGAGGACTCAGATAACGCTGCACGTACAGAACTTGCGCGGCATGACCAAATTATTAAAGGTGCTGAGGTCTTGAGCGAGGCTTAGGCTGAGCAAAGGGAGTTCTGCACTTGGTGTGGGAACCGTAGTAAAGACCACTTGAGCTGAAGAAGGAGAATTCGATAGTGAGTGATTTATCGGAGCTTACACTACCTAGTCTACCACATAGATATGCAGTCCTGCATCAAATCATTTGGTGCATCCAATCACCAACACTTCACACTCGTCCAATCATCGGTTACATAAACAACTTTCCGTAATCATCGCGAGATCGTGTTGGACCGGTTCGGACTAACCGGTTAACCCCTTCGTAACCACGACAATTTTTGTTTTATGAGAAAAGTGAAGCGATGCTCTATATTTTTTCGTAACCAGCATGACAAAGAAAAGGATTATCTTTATCTTTGTAGAGTGCGCAGTTAAGTCCGAAGCCGCCTCTACATATTGGATTTTCAAAACAAAAGACGCCATTCTATCATGCAAAGCATTATGCTGTATATTTGTACATTAGCGACGCTCCATCAAAATAGATGTTGTATATATTGCATGTGATGATGTACTTTCTATCAAGAGACGCTGCGCACTGTGAGCACTCCATTTGATAAACCAACATATAGGAAGGTGCTAGTGACAAAAACGCAACATGTATTCAGCTAGCATCTGCAATCAATCCTCCTCCTCCTGCTCCTCCTCACTCGCGCTCTCACCGGCTGGACGATGTCGCTTCTTGCCCGGGTCTGCATCTGGATGTCGCGCCCGCAGCGAGGGCGCGGGTGGTCGCTGCCGTTGCGGCACATCTCATGCCAAATGGTAAACCACAGGTAGACTCTGTACAGTACCACACCTTGTTAGTATGCATGAACCATTAGCTCCTGTGTATGTTTGTGTAGCTTTTGTTGCCATCGCAGCAGCTACTGCAGTAGAACCTTGTGTTCTGCCTCTCGCCGATCTTGCGCTTGCGTAGACTGCATACCTTGCACTGCCGCAGTCGGTATTTCCCCATGCCCTTCACGACAACCCACTCGTCATCTGCAGCCGTTGAGTGGGCAGTCGATCCAGGTGCCTGGCGAGTCGGTGTCGCTGGGCCAGGAGAAAATAACTACACAATAGAAAAGTTAGCAAATCAATGAACGCATTGCCTGTACAAAACTTACCGTGTCAGCGAAGGCTGGAGCAGACAGCGCTATCAGCTGCGCGTAAAGCTCCAGCAGGAACATGGCGTGGTCAACAGGCGGCTTTCCGGACTGTCTGCGAGCCTCACGCTGGCAAATGAAGGCGTTCGTGATCGCCATTTCGATCATCCCCAGCGCGATGGTCTTGTAGTACTTCGTGAACTTGCACTGGTCATGCATATCAACCCCGCCCATCCAGCTTTGGTAGTGCCGCACCATGGACGGGTAAGGGATCGTCGCACGCCGAACTTTTCCGCCCGAAATACGTTGCTCTACCACAGTCAAAACCATAGTTAGCTAAAAACACTTTGAATAAAAATGCATGCACTTACCACACGTCAGCATCGACCGACTGGCACCTGTGGTGAGGACATGCACCGGCTTTTGATCCCACCACACCATGGCCCCGAGCTGTGGAACGGATTTGGCGACATCCATGCGGACTGTGCCGCTCTCAATCGGCTTGGGGCGATTCCGGTTCTTCTCCGTGAGGTCGTCGAAAAAGCCAACCCTGCTCGGCTGGATGGTTCCAACCGAGTACACCTGCTTCGTCAGCAGCTCCAGTGACAGACGAATGGACGTGTAAAACCTGTCTGTTACCACCGCGTAGAAAATCCCTGGTTTTTGCGGTGGCAACAAGGCGGCGAGATTCCGCATCACAGCGGCTGGTCCGGTATTCTCCGCTGCGGCTTTCTTCATTGCCGATGACGTAGTGTGGTGGCCTTTGCCGCAGTAGACCTCAAGCCTAAACAGCATAATATACAGCAAAACGTAAGTGCAGTTTGCTATATCGGAGATTCCGAAAGCCGCCGTTAAGTCCATGAGGCGTGGTCCTGGAAGTGCCTTGGTGATGATGTCCGCCAGCATGATAGAAATCTCGCAGTACTCCAGCTTATTTCACCGCACTTGACCTCATCACTGATGTGACGGTAGTTGACGGCGACGAGCTTTGCGCGTTCATGGTTCACGGGGTTCTTCGTCATCTTGATGCACGACTGGTTGTCTTCGAGGATCTTGAGCTCTGGCGCCGACTCGTTCGCTGCCACAAAAACGTCACACAGCAGGGGTGACTCCACTTGGCCTCTTGGACGGCCAGACTGAGCGCGATGTATTCCGCTTCGCTCGTTGATAGCGACACACTTGACTGTTTCTTGCTTCCCCAACTGACTGGCGCGCCCATCAAAATGAACGTATAGCTCGAAGTTGACTTGCGATCGGAAAGGTCGCCGACCCAGTCTGCGTCCGAGTAGGTCCATCTTGTCACCGGGCTTGAAGCCGATTCCATGCAACCTGGTCCCTTGTAGATAGCGGAATGTTCGCTTCACTGCAACCCAGTGCTCGACTTGTGGATTTGCCATGAAGCGCGACACATAGCTCACGTCGAAGCTATATCCGGTCGCGTCGCAGTCATCAAGTGCATTGAGTGCACCCACAGTCTCACGAAATGGGACGTTGACCTTGCTCAGGGCGTTGCTTGGGACCAGTCGAGTAGTCAAGTCCGCGGGGCTTACCACAGCCTTGCCGTCATCCACGCCGAAGCGCTTGAGAATGTCGTCCACGTAGCGCCGCTTGAACGTTGTCACACTGCCGTCAGCGTTGTCGACCAGCTCGATGCCCAAGACAAAAGCACGCTTACTGCTGTCGGTCATCTCGAAGCGTGTCTTCACGTCACCTTGGCGCGTGCGATCAGTTGGCCGAACTTTCGATCACAAATACGTCGTACACGTACGCGAGCAACAGAACGGAGTGACCATCTACGATCTTGATGCAGAGGCACAAATCGTAGGCCGAAACTTGAAAGCCCATGGAGCACACATACGCGTCGAAGATCTTGTTCCACACGCGCGAAGCTTGCTTGAGACCGTAGATCGCCTTCACCAGTTACAAGCAGTCAAAGCCATCGTCCCGCTCGACCCCTTCTGGCACCACGCAATACACGACTTCCTTTATCACGCCGTACAGAAATGCCGTCACCACGAGTTGATCCAGGGGGCGCTCAAAGTACTTGGCAATTGCGATCACAATGCGGAGGGTCACGTACTTGACCACGGGCGAGAACGTCTTCGTGTAGTCGATACCGTACTTCTGCTTGAAACCATTGGCCACAAGGCGCGCCTTGTCCTTCTCGATCGATCCGTCGGCTTTGGGCTTGATCTTGAACACCAACTTAGTACCGATGGCGCGTTGTCCGTTTGGTACTTGGCAGCCCGAACTACACCACGAAGTCGTATCGACACGAGCTCCATGCGGACAGCCTTGCGCCAATGCACTTGATCAGGTCCGACCACCGCGTCTTGGAATGCCATCGGCTCAGATAACTCGCCGGCTTCCACCGCGTTGGTACTTGCTCGCCAGAATAAGGGTTGGGTGAAGTCGTCTTCTGCGTCGCCATGAGCATCCTTCTTTTTATCGTCAGCCAGATCAGGTTCCATTCTCACCTCGATCGATGTTTGGCTTGACACTCAAACGAAATGACAGGGGAACTTGCTTCTTCCAAGCAAGTTGCACGGCGGACAGAAGGTCTGCTCGCTGATGTGTTCTCAGCACTACTTGGTCGATTCTTCCGCTTCCCCTCCTGCTTGAAGTTCGTCGGGCCCGCAGTGTCGTCGCTGATATCGAGGGATTCGAAGTCCAGGCTCACATCTTCGTCTTCATTATTTGGGTTCGCCGTCGAGACACCAAAACTTTATTTATCGAAGGAGACATCTCGACTTATCACCCCTGCCCAGCCTCGATGGCATAAACTCGGTACGCCTTCGGCATTTCTTCGTAGCCTATGAACACAGCGCGAGCCTTGGGGTCCCACTTAAGTCGCTCCGCCTTCGGGATTAGGACGCATGTCCGACACCCAAACACACGCATATGCTTCACACTTGGCTTGGCCTTGTATACGACCTCAGTCGGAGTCTTCTTTTCGATCTTGGGCGATGGCAGGCAGTTCTTGGCGTAAATGGCAGCCATCGCCGCTTTCCCCAGAACCACTTGTCCAGCTTTGCGTGATGAAGCATGCTGCAGCCGATCGTGACGGTGGTCCGGATAGCTCTCTCTCTGTTGTGCCGCTCGTCTGGCGCGCATACTGAACCGCAGTCTGCTGCTCGATGCCTTGATCTTTGTAGAAGGCCTTGAGCGAATTGGTCGCAAACCCACGAGCTCCGTCATGTCGCACAAACTTGACCCGCTTGCCGGACTGCGTCTGCACCATGAGATGTAGTTCTTGAGGCACTCTTCGCTCTCAGACTTGGCACTTAGGCAGAAACCATTCATGCATCCGCTGGCTACATCCACGATGCCCAGCACATATTTGCTATACACAGTAATTCTTGCTCCATGGGGCCGCAGATGTCAAAGTGGAGTAGCCGAATACGTTGTAGTGGCGCTTGTCGCGGGTTGCTTTGGAACGGCTGACATTCGCGACACATGCTTGGTCCACTCGACTGTGATGGCGTTTTCGCGTCCTTGATCATTCCGCTGATGATCATTTGCGCAGCACGTCGATCGGGGCGTGGCTCATCCGCGCGTGTAGACCCACGTTGCGCGTCGACGTCGCCGCATTCACCGAACGTTGTGGTGTGCGTAGCCAGTAGACACCGTCGACGAGGTGTGCCGTCGCCACCACTTGCTTTGAACCCTTCCGCGCGGCATGCATGTTTGCATCGTTCGAACGCCACTTGAAGCTTGCAGCTCTTGTTGATCTGCGGCATTGAAAGCAGATTCTTGTTCATCTTCGGCACGTAAGTAGCGTCCTTGATCTCGATGTCGCGCTCGTCGCCGTTTGGCAGAACCACTCGCGCAATAATGGTCCCCACACCCTTGATCGCGGCCTTGTTGCCGTCGGCCACCGGCAGTTCGCCTTCGTTTTGTTTATTAAGCGTGGCGAGCTTGGTCTTGCCATTGCAAATGTGATGCGTTGCGGCGCTGTCGCCGCCCGCATCCTGGACATACCCTCGCCCGCTGTTCTTCCAATTTCCAGCGAAACTGCAAACGCGACTCGGTCGTAACCGTAGTCGTCATTGCGCCACTGGAGATTCTTGGTTCCGCGTTCACGGTCATTGCTGCTGCGTCGAGGTCCTCGATTCTTGCCTTCTGCTTGGTCCAGCACCGCTCCACCGTGAGCCGCAACATTCCGCAGTACGTGCTCTGGCGCGATTCTCGCTCGGCACTGAACACCTTGGCCGCGTCTTCAGTTTTCACCGCCGGTGTCTTCTCGCCCTGCCGCTTGATATGCTCGTTCGTGAGC
This sequence comes from Phytophthora sp. 'mugwort', assembly GCA_033558025.1. Classification (NCBI taxonomy): domain Eukaryota; phylum Oomycota; class Peronosporomycetes; order Peronosporales; family Peronosporaceae; genus Phytophthora; species Phytophthora sp. 'mugwort'. Next base: position 1,900,034 of record JAUCEF010000017.1, on the reverse strand, counting down.
ACCTTCACGACGTCTTGCGTCTTCAGTTCCGCGCTACTCATCTCCCAAGTTGAACACGACGTTCTCGTAGCTCTTGGGGAGACTGCGCAACAAGCAGATCGCCACGTCTTCATCCTCCAACTTTGCACCGATGCTGCTGAGTTTCGCGCCGATGTTAAGGACATAATTGCAATGATGCAAGACATTGCCGCCTTTCGACATCTCCATGCTGAAGCTGTCGCTTCAGGTAGATGCGACCAGCCTTCTGCGATCCACCGCACAGCGTCTTCAAGCGCGTTCACGCGACCCAGGCTTCCTCGCAATCATTAACAACGTGGTGGTAGCCGCCGTTCATGTGGACCAACATTAGTCCGGAAGCGATTTTGTTCGTCTGACGTACTCGCCCTTGGCCCCGGAGTCCGGCAAGGTCGGAGACGTTTCCCGGTTCACCACATGCCACGTCGGCTTGGTCAGGAACACGCCACGCATGGAGTGGTTACACACCGCCTTGTTCATCAAGACAATTGACGACCAACATGCCCTCATGATCAAGGCGAAAACAACGGCATACGGGATCTTGAAGACGCTGTGCGCCATACATACGAAGACACTGCTATCCATGGAGACCCATACTACATCATGAACGACCTGATGGCTCTAAAGTACGAAGACTGCTCCGACTTGAACAAGTTCATCTACGAGATGGTAGAAGGGGTGAAGGCAGTCTCGGACAACACCAACAGTATGATGACAGATGAGCAATTCATCTACTTGTAACTTGCCTTGCCTGATGTGGAAATGGCATCCTGGAAGGGTAGTCACAAGTACGCCCCGTACGAGGAGCTCAAGCAGCACATTGAAACCAAGGTCCGTAACGAGATGACACGCAATCGCTATACCCTATAAAACAAGGGACCACAGAATCCCGGGAGACGCGAGCTGAAAAAGCTCAGCAAGCCGAAGCGCCAAGCAAAGTGGAAACACCATCGAAAGAAGCGACATCTCTCATGCCGACTAACAAGTGCACGTACTGTGGACGTAGCAGTCACGACACCGTTGACTGCTACATTAGATAACTCACACAGTTGAGCTGTCTTTAAGGTAGTTGGTCAGCTTTCTAAAAAGTATTTACAGAAACTCCGTGTATTTATCCGTAATTTGTTAGTTATCGACGAAAACAGCATCTGATCGGTCTATGGCACAATTCCCACCAAACTCTGAAAGCGCGCTTCACTTCTGATTCCACAAGCCAATAGAGCATCATACCCAAGTTCGTCGCTGATGCCGGCCAGAAGCGCCCCCAGATGATCAGCACAGCCGTGGCCATGGCCCAGATGGAAGTCTCCATGCTGCGCCGGGAGGGAAGGTGGCAATAAACGGCGAATGAGATTGATGACGAGTATTTGCACGTGTTCGAAGATTAATTTTGACTCTGACAGCCTATCTACGATCGTTTCCTCGCCGATCAAGGATCGGAGGGAATTTGCACCATGACCAACTATTTGCACGCTGAGCTCCAGACACTGTATGCTCTAGTTCAGTCAGCAATCTCGTCGCACTGGGATGTTTGGCGAGGTCGGAGATTCAAATGCACCGCGCACGATGCCTTCTTCATGGCGTTGAACGTCCTGAAGCGGTACTCCCAGTGGGACATGCATGCCAAGGTTTTCGGGCAGAAGACGTCTTCGTTCGAGAAAATGACAATGAAGGTGCTCGAGCTGATCGAAAAGCCACTCGTGGATCACTTCATCCAGCCGATCACGATGACAACGCAACGTCAAAAGGCTCAACTGTTCAAGAACTACCGATACGCACTCTACGCTACAGACGTGAAGTTCCAAGAGGCTCACCGTCCGAGTGGAAGGTTCGCCGAAGCAAAAACGTATTATTCAGGTAAGCACCACCTTTGGACTAATACTTGAATCGTCAGTTGCACTTCCAGGCGTATGCGTCGCGCTTTTATCACACTATCCGGGTGCCACGCATGACAACACCATCTTCCACGGAGCAGAAAGAGTTTCAAACAGACATGCTAGCCAAGAAAGCCGTCGCCGGAGAGCTCGGGATCGAAGACAATGGAGAAGGCCACGAAGAATTTGAGCGAAGCTGGGCAGTCCTGGTACACATGGGATACCAAGGGTCTGACCATATAATCAGAACGATCCGACCCAAGCGCAAACCTCGAAATGGCGAACGTATCAACGATGAAATTCAGCGTAACCGGCGCGTTTCTTGTGACCGCATCGTTGTCGAGATGTACTTCGGTCGCTTGAGCAAGCTGTGGACGATCATGTCAGATACATTTCGTTGGAGTCACAAGTTCGGCATGATCGCTAACATTACTTGCGCCTTGACGAACTCCGACACGTCGCTAATGCCTCTCTTCGCTCAAGATGCAGATTTCTACAAGATGACGCTGAAGGAGTACAGACGATGCGGTAAACAAGCACAGGAAAGGCGTGCTCGCAACCAAGCTACGCACTGTCGTCGCCGAGCCAACCGGATCAACCTCGAAATTCGCTCAAGCGCCTCGCATCAATCGCAGTCATCGCAAGCATCTCGACCCCTGCATTTCTCGCCGTACTAGCGTTGTATCAGCCAACGGCTTGGTTGCGAGAGTCATATTCGCTTCGTCAGACATCCCAGCATAATACATAGTGGCAAACAAATAAAATTGATTTTCCGATCGTGAAAGTTGCAAGTAGAAGAAATCGAACAACCATCTTCTCTTTCGAGAGCTTTCCGTTAAGGTATACTGGCTGTGAGTGTGGACGGAGCATTATTCCCCCTAGGCCAGATATGGATCATCGCATGTAGGTGATAACCCTCTTAGAACGACGCTTTGCAGCGCCACTCCCCCTCAATTTCACCCCAAACAAGCTAATGCAAGGGTGATCAGTCGCACACTGAGCTACATGTCGCATGGCGACTTTGGGAAGCGCTAGAAATGCAAAGCCTGTTTTTTTCATCTCTTGGTCTGTGCAATGGTTGGTATCCAATGAAGTACCCAGGTCTGCAGAATATCCAGTGACAGCCGCTAATTAAGAATTATTTCAATCTCAGCTCACTTTCTGAATCTTCAGCATTTCTTACAATATTATATAAGAAAGACCTTCGAACATCTTGTGGCGAATTAGCTGATTTTGTTATCTATTCTACAGCGTCATATCCACAACGGCCAAGTCAAGGAGGGAACCATCCTTTCAGACAAGTTTAAGCTAAAACCCCTCCAAGGATCGCAACGGCATCCCAACATGGGAGACTACAAGAACCGTGGTTGTACCAGCCTCAAAGCCGCTACAACAATTACCGTGGAAACAACAACCGAAACGGGAATGACAGACGCCACGACAATAGTGTGCGCTCTGACAACCTCGCCAGAACCACAACAAGTTCCACGGCAGACGCTACCAAGAAGGGAATGGCTCCGACAATAGCGAGTACGGCATCATCGCCATCACCACGCTCGACATGGCTCCGGGGAAGGACGAGATCAGCCTTACCGCGCAAGATGTATCCCATGACCACACGTGGACGATCGACTCCGTCTGTACCCGCCACATTACGTTCAGTCTGCATCGGTTCAAGGGCCTAAAGCCCACCGTTGGAAAACCATCAGGTTTGATGGAAACCATCAGATCCCCATTCTGGGCACAGGCACTGTGAACATGACCGTCACGGACACCAAGGGAAACGAACGCCTATTACCCTGAGCAACGTGCTGTACGCACCCGAACTCAAATTCAAATTGGTCACGATGCGCCAAGCTGCTGAAAAGGTATACAAGATCAACTTTCCCAACGCCAAGAAATGTGTTCTGTTCTTCGCTCACCGAATCAATTAGAGGCCAAGACTGGTGAAGGACCTCACCTCTACCAGTCAAAGCTCGTTCAACGGATACTAACCAAGTGGTCGATGCGGCCAACACAGACACGTCCGATAACATTATGCTCTGGCACAGACGGACGGGTCATCCTAACTTTCGCGTTATACAGGATTTGGCTAAGACCAATAAAGCCAAGAACATAGACCTGTAGACATTCGACTCCAGCAAAAATAAGCGATCAATTGAAAGGACAAGATTTCCTCTTGAAAAGGTTCATACCGACATGCTGGACCATTGCCAGTTGCAACACTCTCGGGTTGCCACTACTTCCTCACTTTCATCGATGACTTCACGTGCTATACGTTCATCTACATCATTAAGCGAATTTCAGCCCTATATAAATGCTATGAGAATTTCAGAAAGAAAGCCCGCAACAAGTTTCGCGCCGAGTAGGCCAGCTAAATACACCGAGAACATGTACGATGAAGAGATCCGTAACCTCCAAAGCGACAGCGCCCGTGAGTGTGAAAAGCTCAGAAAAAGTACCTTCGAGAAGTACAACACACAAGCCCAATTCACGAACGCCTACACCCCCCAACAAAATGGTGTAGCAGAGAGGCGTATGCGCATGCTGCTTGAACGAACAAGAGCTTCTTAGTTGATGGAAACTTACCCGACGTTGGGGCGAATGCGTCAAACACGTCACTGACCTCCTCAACATAACTCCGAGCTCTGTCACGAACAATATCACTCCCATGCAAAGTGGTTCAACCGCAAACCACCCGCACACTACACCAAAGTATTTGGATGCGCGGCATACGCGCACATTCCAGAAGTCTATCGCAACAAGCTCGAAAAACGAGCTAATAGTGCATATATCTGGGTATTCCTTCCAATAAGAAGGGGTACAAATTTCTCGACACGACCGAAAATCGAATCATCTACCACAAAGTCTAACCGCTCCTCCAGGATTCCGGTGATGATACCGAGTTCATCAATCGGCATTCCCATGCCCTTGCTACTTCTTCGGAAGCTCGATGAACATTTTGTAGATGTCCGAAATGGGGTGTGATCCGCCCTGAAACACCTTCTGTGCTGCCGACAGCACACTAAGCAACGCGATAGCTTTCTTCAGCTGTGGGTGATAATCACTTGACGTAACCACATCGTAAGCCATACGCCGCTTTGCTTTCTGCTTCTCCCCCTTATCCTCCCGAAACTTCCGCCTGCTCATTAGAGCGAGGAGTGAGCTCTCTGAGTTTAGCATAGACGTGAAGCACTTTTCAGTGGTGCCCCATCTCGCTTCGGCAGGCATCACCAGAGAGTTCTTGCCTTCCAGCCGTTGCAGACGCCGAAGATCAGCCCAACGCAGCTGGTGCTTCTTGAAGAACATTACCTATTGTCGACAGTCGGTCTCCAGTTTGCCCAACCACTTCAACTTCGCAAACATATCCTTGCCAATCAGAAGGATCACGTGGGAAATACAGCCGTGAAAGAAAACGCGAAGGTAATCGTTCTGATGAGTTGTCCACATCAGCTGGTTGGAGCCGTGTTGTCAGTGACGACCACCACGATCGTCGTAAACTTCACGGCCTCAAGTTCCTGTGGTTACATCTCAAGATGTAGTACAAGCTGCAGCTCGAGAACAAGAACGCTTGAATTCGGAATATACGGCGCGTTGGCAACAGCGCGAAGCAGAAGCTGCCGCGGAGCGTACACGCTGGGCCGAGGAGCTACAGCATAATTACGTGTCAGAAGTAGCAGCCATGCAGCAGAAGATGCGGAATGCCCAGGTGGAGTTGGATCGTGAGCGTGAGACTGCTCAAAACTTGCAGAAATATCAGGTGGGACAGTTACGCAACCTTCGTGCAACAATCTCCGAGATTCAAGCATATCGTGCAACATCTCACCCCGATTCAGCAACTCTGGTTGGAGATGAAGGATTACTTCACCCCAATTTAGCAACTCAGAACCCAGTATCCAGTGACGACACTCGCAATGTCGCACATGTCGCACATCGCAAAGGAAACATTCACTTCAAAGAACATCAGCGAAGTCGGCACCGCACAACTGCGCGCTGCTCAACAACCTTTCCCCCCCAGACTACCAACTCGTGCAAAGACCGTAAAGCAAGAGCATGGAGTCCCAAGGGCGAAAGCGACACAAGGTGTATACACGACAGCAACGACAGAAACAAAGGAGACTGAATCGAGAAGGAAGGCGGCGTCTAATGGAAACCAACCGCCGAACTCAGACTCGCGAGGCTCCAAGGATAGGAGGAAAGGTCCCCGAAAGCACAAGCGGCAGGATTTCAGTGCGAACACGGATCCTGAACCAAGCGACGATTCCAGCAGTGATGAATCCAGCTCGAGTAACTCTGATGAAGATTCGAGTGAAGACCTGAGTAACCCCCTAACTACGGCGGAAACGTCTGGAGGAACTACGCTATTGACATTTCGATCTTACATCAATTCCACGACATTGGAAGAGTTTTAATACCAAGGCATCACTCAGAGAACGAGTACAGTGGTAGGAGAAGTTTACAAATTCCGCTGCTCAAGGAGATTGGATGCCCAAGATGTGAAGTCAGGAACTCAAGCTGAAACTTTCTGGAGCAGCACGCGATTGGTTCACCCAACTACCAAAACATGTTCAGCGTGACTGGAAAGAACTTGCGTCAGCATTCAGGAAAAAATATTGCAAGGCTCATGCTTCATATTCTGACAGATATTTCACGATGACAATGCGCTCTTCAGAGAGTACCCTAGATTTCTTCTATCGTCTGAATTCGGCGGCTGGCAAGGCAGACATTGATTTTCGCAAGTCTTCCAAGCGTCTGGAAAAACACATCCGCAGATTTATCATGAAAATAAGGGATACGCGTCTGAAAACGTCGCTCCAGAGTCAGCGGTTCAAGAATATCAGCGATTTGGAATATGCTCTGGAATAGAATGAAGAAATCTGGGGCGTAGGCGATCCGGATGAATCCAAAAGTCGGGACTTTCGTGCAGATAACATTACTCCGAAACCATTCCGCTCGAAACGGCCTGGACGCGTGTATGTCACCAGGGAGTTAGACTCTGACGCAGACGATGAAGAAAATGCTGAAGAACAAGAGCAAACTCAGGATATTGCAGAAGAATCGGGAACGACGGCTAGAGACATAGTCTCTGGGTCCGCTCAACCAGCCCGTGATGCTGAAAGTGGCAACCCCGGGTCTCCTGGGGTAGACTGGACTCAAACGCTTTCTACTGAAGTATACCGGGTGATGAATAACATGAGTTGGCGTCCGCCTGGAGCCCTTGGATATCATGCGAATCCTGACACTCCAAATTTGGATCGGTATTGTGAGAAATGTCAAAGGCCGGGACATGTAGAAGAAGACTGCTGGAAGGACCTCAAGTGTGAACGTTGTCAAGAAGTTGGCCATCCAGCCCGAAGGTGTCACAAAAGTCCCCTGCGGGAACTGTGGCAAATTACACCTGGGAAGGCCGTGTGAAGACTGGAAGACGTTGGAAACGCTGAAGAAACTCGCTCGTCAGGGTACACTCAAGGGCTTGCCTAGCCAAATCCTGGATAAACCCCTGGATGGCGAAGCCAATTCTGAGGCGCCGTTAAACCTCTAAGCCCGCCGGATGGGGATCCGGTACGCGCCGGGCAAAGAGAGGCCCCTGAATTGTATGTTCTAGTATGTGTACGCCCTGAGATGAGAGGTTCAACTCAAGATAACCAACAATGCATGAAGATCTTGACTCAAGATCAAGCTTTGTACTCAGACAGAGTGAACCCTGATGATGTGAACTTGGATTTTAACAGTGAAACTGTGGAGTATAAGCTACTTCCTGGACAACGCTATGGCTGGTGGTAGAGCCCAGGAAACGTGAAGTGGTCATGGTGCATGGTGCAGTGAATGATCATCGAACAAAGATCATGCTGGATACTGGAGCGACTGTGAGTATAGTCAGTCTCGACTTTGCGCGTAAGTTGGGACTCAAACTCCAGTCACAGAAACAGATGAAAGTGTCCGGCATGGGAGGAGTTCCTACATATATCACTGCAAGTGCCCAAGTGAAGATTACTCTGAGTTGGAGTTTAGTCTACATTCTAGATGTCTGGGTTGCAAACATTGGTGAAGGAATTGACGTTCTTCTAGGAATCGGCTTCATGTATGCAGGCGGAGTGCGAATTGGTGTTCGCGAATGCCTGATCAAGCTGCCTGATGAAGAGCCATACCAGTCTGTGGGTTGACTCAAGATCGCGTCGGAAGGGAACGGAATGTGACACCACAGCGGACTCTATACCTGGATCCCGGGGGAAGATTCGTCTGTACACATTTCGTATGGCCAAGGTGATCTGCCATGACAAGTCATTTGGGTTGGGCGAGGTGACCGTTGGGTTACTGAGATCATTTATACTTCTAAGCATTGTCCAAGAGCAGTCCGCGTAGTGAACATCTCTGACAAGAGGTTGTGGCTGGATGAACGTATATCTGTGGCCATTTCCCTGAATCAGGACATTTCGTGCGTCCTGGTACTAGAGCTTACCGTGAGTGGCAGGTACTTATTCAAGAAAACGCTATGTCTGGGAGAGCTAAGATGAACCGGGATCGTGAAATTGAGAGGCAGTGGGAGAACTGGCCTCCTTGTACTCAGACTCCTGAGTACCCATGGCCGACTAAGATATTGCCGCGGCCAAAGAAAGAACAAAATCGAGTTTATGTCACTCGAACACCTCTATCACCGTTGTTGCAGGCACAGACTGAGAAGCATGCGAGTTCTATCCAAGATGTCGTTCTTCAAACAGACGACGAACGACCCCCAATTTCAGAGAAGATTCAGAGTGTAGAGTCGGTCGCCCAGGATCAGGATACCGCGGTGGACCCAAATATGATTACAGTGGGATTTCAGGAAGATACTGATTCAGATTCTGACGACAGAAGATGGCGTGACGAGTGATTTTTTGAATGATGACCCTGAAAAAGATAGTGATTTACAGGATCTGCTGATGTCGGCGACGCTGGGAACTTCGGTAAAGACGTTTGAGCATGAATATAAACGTTGTATGAGAATCGCAACGGAAGAATTGGAGTTGGAACCTGCAGTATATACCCACGAAGGTAGCGAATTTCTGTCACAATTGCGTGATGACCTGGCTGTGATCCCTGAACTCCAAGATTTGACCCCGAGGTGCAATATTGAAGAAGCTAACGTAGGAGACTCAGAGAAGTCCACTCCAGAAATGAATCAGAAACTTAGAAGGATCCTGAAATACCACAGCAAGATATTTCTGGGAGACGGCAATGCTGTTCCAGCACCTGCTCGAGGAGTGATTTGTGATCTAGATGTAGGTGACGCAAAGCCGATATCTCAGCGTGCAAGGTCAGTGGCACCTCACTACATGGCCAAAGTCTAAGAACTTCTGAAGAAACTCCTGGAGACCAAACTAATCGAACACTCTGAGTCTGACTGGGCGTCACCTATTGTGATCGTCCTGAAGAAGAACGGCGTAGACATCAGGATGTGTATTGACTATCGTGCTGTGAACGAGCTCCTGAAGTTGTCACACTACCCGTTGCCACTAATTGATGACCTCCTGATAGGTTTTGAGTCGGCCTTGTGGTTCATGAGTCTTGATATGGCGAGTGGATTCTGGGCCATCTCGATGACTGCATGAGCTAAGTTGATTTCTGCCTTCGTTTGTCCGTTTGGACATTTCCAATGGACCAGAATGCCTTTCGGACTGAAGAACGCACCTCTTATCTATCAGTCGGTACTAAATAACTGCCTGTGGGGATTTGTGCGGTTACCTCCTGAGGAAGAAGTGAAGGTGGACTCTGACGTATTGGAGTTTTTGGAATTGGACCCAATTGAATCCAGAGACTCTGAAGATGAGAACGAATCTTAGATTCCAAGGCTCCCAAATGAAATGACAGTATTCCAGTGGAATATCCCGGCTCCACCTCAAATGGGACCGGTAATTGGTCGCAGCTCATACATTGACGACATAGCTCATGGTGCTCCGACTTGGGATCAATTATGCGAGGATCTGAATATGTTGCTATTCAGACTACGTTACTGGAACATTTCCGTCAGCTTGCCAAAGAGTGAGTTCGGAAAGTTAACCATCCCGTATCTCTCACATGAGATTAGTGCAGAAGGAATCAGAGCTAAGCCAAAGATCGCAAAAGGTTCAGGATTTGCCGTTTCCATCGACTCTCAAAGACGTGCAGTCTTTCATGGGAAGTCTGAATTACTACAACAAGTTTATAGAAGATCTACCTGTGATAGCTGCGGTCTTATATGAGCTGACGGATGAGCAAGTGCGTTCCGGCCGGGATCTGTCCAGGGCCAAGGAAGCATTCGAAATCTTGAAACGCAAGGTTGTTTCTACCCCTCTGCTAAGGCACCCAGACCAATCAAGACCTTTTGTAATCATCCCACATGCAAACCATTGGGCAGCATCCGCAGTATTAGGTCAAGATTACGATGGTGTTATTTAACCTGTTCGTTTTACGGGAAGAGTGCTGAATGATTCCGAAGTGAGGTATCACATTGCAGAAAAGGAAGTAATTGCGATCATGCGAGTCTTAGAAATATTCCGAACTCTGATCGAATCTAGTCCCAAGATCATTGTGTATACTAGGTATTCAGTGCTGAAGTGGATCCTGAATTCAAAATCCGCAGACGGCCGTAACGTCAGATGGGGAGTCACTCTGTCACACTGGGACTTAGAAGTTCGCACAACTCAGCATGATGCAGACGGACTGGCTGCTATTCTGGGTGCAGGTATCACTCCCAGAGAGCATTTGGACGAAGTTGCTGAAAATCTGATCCCAGCCAAGGGGCGAGTCAAACCACCAGTTCCAATCAGTGTGGAAATGCTAGGACCTGAATTCGATGAACATTCCTGAGTTTTGATGGCGCTGCGAAAACATCTACACGCCAAGGAAGTTGCGGGTGTGTTCTGTGGAAGCTCCCTGAGTGGAGTATCCTAGATGCCCGAGGCTACATCTTGGAGAATGTGACTGTGAATGATGCCGAATACTCCGGATTGTTGAATGGGTTGAATATCGTTCTGGAACATGATATCCAGGACATTGTAGTAGTTGGGGACTCTAGGATTGCTATTCAGCAAGCCCACGGACTGATCAACTGTAATCAACCTAATCTCCAGCGGAAGTTAGCCGAGTTTGAGGCCCTGAAGACTAAGTTCAATTCTGTCCGGCTGGTACATGTCAAGCGCGAGTATAACCAGGCTGCAGATTATCTGACGTCCAAAACCTTGACCCTTGGTATATCGTGGAAGGTAGAAGAAGCGGACGAGATGATACACCTACAACTGGTGTCCAAGATTCATGAAAAACTGATGAAAACAGCTAAGATCCCAGACGCCCAAACCCAAGATGCGGAGAATCAGGATGCCGATCTTCAAGACCCTCCGGGAGCCGAATCTGCACCATTAACATCGGCAGCCAAAGTGTTTGCCGTACTGACCCGTGCGCGGGCTCAAGCGGATCAAGTTCAAGAACAGAGTGCAACGTGAACCTATGAGCCCTCTCGAGTATCAAGCCGAACGATGGCGACGCATCAAGTTGCATCAAGATAAAGACATTCATTTGGCTCATCTTAAGAGTTATCTGAAGGGTAATGTGCACGCATTCTCACATGCTCAGAACAAGAGGCTCGCCAAAATTACTGATGATTATTTCTTAGACACCCATGAAATCCTGTACCGTCTGAGTCGCTCCACTAGAGACCGCCCTCGAGATGCAGTCGATGAACTTAACTGGTTGTACCAAGAACCCTGTATTCTGATATGCTACACTATGCACATGAAGACTATCAAGGTGGACATCAAGGAATCACCAGGACATATGAAAAACTGCGCTGAATTCTATTGGACGGGCATGTATGCTGATGTTGAAACTTTTGTGAAAGAATGTGTGGATTGTGCTAGCGGCAAGGGGCGACCCCCAAACTCAGGACCCTCACCGGGTAACATTGAACCCATGCGACCTTTTGAACTTGTGTCGATGGATTTTGTGACGCACATGCCCAAATCCGACCGAGGGAATACATTCTAGTTATTATTTCAGGGTTCGTTCTCTGGATTCGTGATGTGCAAACCAATGAATTCCACGATCGCCCAAGATGTTGCTGAAGTGTACGAAGAGTGTGTTTTCAGAAGGTTCGGAGCCAGTTCAATGATCAGGCATGACCAGGACCCAAGGTTCATGAGCGAGGTATTTACCCGTTTCAGAGAGCTCCTAGGAAGCAAGCAACGAGCCACTCTGGCATACCGACCCCAGGCCAATGGTCAGCAAGAAAGATCTGTGCAGACTGTGGTTCGCAGTATTCGAGCATACATCACCGAAGCTGACCAAAGCGATTGGGATGACCACGCTGAGCGTTTGATGTTCGCTTTGAATACATCTTTCGATGCTACAAGGCTAGATACACCCTTCTACTTGGTGCATGGCTGGGATGCAAATGGTACTATATCAGCTATGTTAGGTCCTAAACCATCGAGTGTCCAAGAACGTACGGCATACGAGTGGCGCAGGAAGTTGCAACGAGATTACAGTTATGCTCAAGCATGCGCCAGAGATTTGCAGAAGAAAGCGAAACAGATGCGTTCTGCGGAGCAAACTCGGAAGTGGAAAGAGTTGTCAGAACGCCTGAAAGCTGGATTTGCTGTGGGGGACGCTGTATGGCTGTATATTCCTAAGGTCCAAACCGGATTAAGCCGCAAATTGGCACATTTATGGCACGGCCATTCAGAATTCTAGAGATACACGACGACTTTCGAGTGAAACTCAGCGTTGAGAATACAGGATATCGTGTCAATCCCTGGGTTCATATAAGCCGTCTGAAACCCAGAGTTCTTTTCCCGAAGAGGCCCGCTGTGGAGATCGAAATAGAAGAAGATGATGATTTCGATGCGACTTTACTACCTGAAGATAGCTGGGAACCAGACGAACAAAATCATGAGTACGAAGTCGAGAAGATCTTAGATCTACGCTGGGTCAAAAGAACGCGTACATCCAGGCGTGCACGAGAATATCAAGTGAAATGGAAGGGGTACGCTGAGACCGAATGGGTACCTGTGTCTAAGCTCAACTGTGGGGCTCTACTCTATGAGTTCAACCAAAGTGCACGTGCAAAAGCTCGTTTCCAGACTATGCAAGCCGGAGACGATCATCCCAGAGTATAATACTCTGAATATAAAGACTACCCAGAAAAATGTTGGAACCCAGAGTGTCAAAGTGTGATCTCTGGAAGATAACTTTCTGGATGCAGACCGATGTTAAAAAGTGAGTATAATATGGAAAATTGAAAATGATTGTCGAGGATGATAATGACAAGATGAGAACAGATGAAAGCGATGGAAGAAATCTTAGGTGCCAAAGCGGATGTGGGAACCCTAGAACGCACTGAAATTCTGGCTGATATTGAGCAAAATTGGTTATGCTGAGAACATGTAGAATTGAAACTGAAAAAGACGGCACCAAGATCGCACTACTGAGTGCTCCAGAAGTTCCTCATAGAATGATCGGGTTTTTCGCACGTTGCGCAGAAGATCGTTTAGTCTCTCTGAGGCGTTTGGGCACGAGTTCCAACCACTCCTGGTCGTTTTGTACTGTGATCCATTGAACACGAGCTGGCTCACGCCGATCGACTTTCCGAAGTTGCACAGACAATGAGTCGTTTTCAGGACCTCCCAGTTTTGGGACCCGAGGGTCTTGCCAGATCCAAGCGCAGCAACGATCAGGGAGAGTCCATATCCCAGGTTCGTAGAAGAGAGTCTTCGGAAAATCAGGAATCATGTCCGCCTCTTTCATGAGTCTCACGTAAGCACGTCTGAGAGCGTTACGGCGAACGACTCGGTCACTATGAAGAACAGTCGACAAATCATCTGCGTCTGGGTCAATAGTTACCCAATGACCGCGATCCCAGAAACTGCGAGCGTGTTTTTTCATGGCCGTCACAAATTTTGACAACCATTCCAGAACGACGTGAGATAACACGTCGCGGTCATGGAAGTATAACGTTTTTGTAGCGATTCTTGAACATGGTAACCCAGGGTTCGGTGTCCTCAAGTTGCTTGTATTTCGTAGAACTCCAACGTTTCTTGGCTAAGTCGCTAGAATATTTGTGGACCTCAAACCCAGGAAAACCATGGGTTTGACCGGTCGAACTCCGAGAGGCACTGACGAACTGAACCAGAATTCCCAAATGACGCCAAGAAGATTCATTTTCTCCAGGAGTCTCGATGATCTGCAACTCTTCAACAGTCAGCTCCTTGTAAGTTTTTAACGCCAAATGTGAACGATGTCGTGACGAACGTCGACTTGAACCGTGAGAAACATCATGAGATTTAGAAGTCCGAGGAACCTTCGCGCTCTTGGGATTGAGATCACCTCGATTCAACCTCATGAGTGTTTTTTTACCACGGGAGACATGAGTTTTGTTGTCTTCGGAATCCGAACTGTCAAAAAGTTCAGTCGGAGATGGAGGATCACTGAACGCAGGTTTAAATCTCTGCTTCACTGTGCCGTCATCGCTGTCATCAGACTCGTCACTAGATTCGATACCATTGTTGTCGTCTGAATATTCTGGGTCTTGAATGGAATCATCTGAGGAACTAGCGTCTTCATCTGGATATGCGATAGAATGTTCCTCCAGATTACCCCAGTATGGCGCGGCTTTACCTTTCCGGAGAAGACGATCAAGACGTTCGTCAGCCATCACGTAATAAGATTCTGGGACATACTTCGCCCACAAAGTCTGGTCCAGGCGCCGCCAGTACATCATACTGACGAGCATTTTACCAACTGGGGAGCGCGGAAAAAACTGTGAGCCGGTCGATCTGTATCGAGCCAATCCATGGCAGAACTAGTCTTTAACCCAGCCAACATAGTCTGGCGAACATCAGGGCGCACATCTTTCCAAATCACTAGACCCGGCAACATTCTGTGAGCTCGATCTTTGGAGATAGCGAGTGGTGAACCCGCACTTCGTACACTATCGACTCCAGGATTTGGGTGAGAAGGACGACGCTGTACTTTGACCACTTTGGGTTTCACAGGTTGAGTGGGTGGTGTCTTAGAAGAGACCTCGGGGTCTGAATTCGGAATTGGAGATCCCTGGCAATCGGATTTAGACTTAGAATTCGAGTCACTCGGAGGAACTGTCAAGTCCAAGAATGCAGCCTCTGGATTCAAAAACTCAGAAGTGCAGGTTTCTGGTCACTGACCACCGGATACGGCGGAATCGGGACCTTGCGTTTGTCCACGGCAGACACATTAAACATTGTATCCCACTCCTTGGGAGGAACGCAACCAGTCACCGCATGAACAAAAAGGTCATGAAGCCGGTCCCAGCTGCCAGTAAATTCTGTATGTTTCTGGGTAAAATTCGAGAGACACCAAGGATCCACAGTCGCATCTTCAAGACGTCGTTTCTGAATTTGACTTGAGCTTCAAGATTCCCGATGCGCGACTTCAAGGCTGCTTTATCAGCCTCCAGACTATCAATTTGGTCTTGGTATTTACTTTGCAGAGATTGAATGTCTCCACGAGAACGTTCATTCACTTGATCAGCTTTGCGAGTCGCAACCGATGCCTCACGGTGCCAGTAATCGCACGTAAAAACCCATTCGCGCTTGAGGACTTCGACTTCACGTTGCGCTGCAACCGTGTCCAGAATGGCATTCTGCCCCCCAGACAAGACTTGCTCACGCAAACGTCTGTGTTCCAGAAGTGTACATCGCAGAAATGCTACAGTTATGAAGATGCGCCGAGCCAATTGATCAACTGGAAAAAGAGCCAGAATAGCAGCGAATTCACGACGAGCGCCAATGCTGTTCAGAGATGAGTCGAGATCCTGAATTGGAAGGATCGTCTGTCGAGCCTGCAGGAGTTCCGTATGGTTGTTTTCATCGAAAAGACGATTGAATTCGGCAATGCCATCGAGTCCTAATTCTTCGGATCCGATCAAAGTTGTGACTCCTCCATATCCATCCATTGTGAAAGCATCACCACGAACGTCATCAATAGTCGCTGGAACACCCACGAGATACGATCGAGTACCGGTGTCTGGAGGAGAAGGTAAAATCCAGCGCTGAGAAACACTTGCTGGAGAAAGAGGAGTGGATTCTGCCTCACGCAGGGCCGAAGTACCTCTTAGGAACAAGTTGTGGACATCCTGGGTGGTGACGCTCCGTGGGACTGAGAACGCAGTTTTCGTGGAAGAAGGAACTTGAAGTCCAGACGGATTTGGGGCTGATACGCCGGATGAAATGGACGGAGGACTTGCGGGCCGATGAACAATTGCGAGTGGTGGTTCAACGGACGACTTGGCAACAGGAGTATCCAGAGCTGTCGAAATACTTTCACTGTGACTTGAAGCAGCGGGTGGTGAAGGGGCGAGTGGCTGAGATTTAGTACCATCCCGTGGCTGCGAAGAATCATGCGGAATAACTTGATCGGTAGACGTCGATTGAGACAAAGTAGTCTGAGGGACTTGGCATTCACGTGGTGAGGCTGGGGCGTTGTCCTCGCCCACGCGTGCCGATAAAGATGCAAGAGAGTCTTGTGCAGGCTTCGACATGGTGACCAACTGGGAGATTGAGATATGGCCTCGCACGGAGTGGACGGCCTGCTGTCTGCGATCCGGCGAAGTTAAAAATGTCTTAGGACCAGCCGTTGGAGAAACTGGATGCAAGAACGAGTTGAATCTTGGAAGACGACAGAGTGCAACGGCAGTGTCAACTTCTATCTTTTGAGTGGATATGTGTTCGGAGTACCTGGCCGTGATTCGCCAGCTGGGGAGATATTTCCTCTCTGAGGGATCTGGACCAGGAAGGGCGGTTGAGACGAGGCGTTTCTGGATTTTTTAGTGTGACACTATGTCGTCATACCAGTGATTTCAAGTCCTAATAATAAAGGTGATTGGCTTTTTTTCAAGATTTGGCCTGGCTGTACCCATGTGACATGGGAGTTGACTGTGAACTGTGGAAGGAATCCTCACCTGAATGCAGATGGACCCAACTGGCTGGAAATGCGCATCCTGGGGATGCATACCCAGGATTGCAAATAAAACATCCTGTCCAGCCCCTGGACTTTCCCTTACGATGAGTGCCTAATAAGTGGCGGAAAGTGCCTCTGGAGAACGTATCCCAGAGTGCACCTCATCTTGCTGTAGTTCAGAGTGGATAATAGGATTATCACCCAAGATTCACATGCAGAGAAATCTCCAAAAGTCATATGCTGGAGGCTAACAAGTCAAGAACAAACCCACAAGGAGAAGTAACTCCAGTACAGTGACACACGATGAACTGTGTAACGAATACTCGCCGGCATCCCTGAGTTTGAGGATCACGATCTTCAGAACCCTGGATGTCAGAAAGTCTGGATGTTACAAGTCTGAATATCAAGTTGAATTCAGATTCCTGAAGGACGAAGTCAGGACACATTGAAGTTATCACGTCATCAAGATTAAGCACAACGCAGTTAAAGAAACGCGGCCAAGTCCGACTTGAACTACAGTCAGAAATCTAGAAGGAATGTTAAGTCAGCCTTCAAAAAGATCGCTGCCAGTGTACCCATGGTATACAAAGATCAAGATGTTTACACCCAAGAGTATAGTCAAGCCAAGATAAAGAAGAATCAGAAGAGAGAGAGAAGAGATAGAAGATAGCAAACCTTTAACTAACAACAGAGTTCGTTTTCCCCATATTGCGCAAGTGCCTTCAGTGTCTCTGAGGCTAGAATCTGACCAAGGTCCCGCGAGAATCCGACGTGCCTTTGTGAGAGGTTCCCAGAAGAGCCCGAGAGTGCGAACGTGATATAACAGGGGACACGGCGGTATTAAGACACCGTTTGTGACAACTCCAACACCCCAACTCCCATTTAGGTGGCAACAAATAGTCTCCGATTTCCTGGGTTGACCCATCTATTTCATATTCCTATTTAGACAGCTAGTTCGCTAGTGATAGTCTATTTCATATTAACTGGTATTCTGGGTGGCTGAGTAGCAGTTGTCTCCAGAATTGATATTCTAACTGCTGTGTGAATCGACTGACAAGGTAATTAATAGTTTCTCTCTTAATTGAGAGTGGTGCGATGTGTGTGAACGAGTTTTTGTGGACTAGCGCCTTGAATAGCAGACTCGAGTAGTCTAGTGTTGCGACCCACCGTTCAAGGGTCCCTAAGAATAAGGACGGCTGTGTATTTGTATATAACTCTGTATATTGTTGGTTTATCGGACTAGGGGTACGCTATAGGAGTATAGTGTAATTCTGAGTTCAATATTTGAGGGTGTGTGACTCAGAGTACAAGTTATTCTGGGTTACTGACTTCTGATTTATTTTGCCTCCTGTCGTGGAAGAGTACATCCTGCTGTGGACGTATACTCTGCATAACTTTCGAGGCCAGATTTTAGTGAAGTGCCGTTCCGTCGAAGACAAACGTGCCAATAGGGATTCCACAAGAAACTCACGCCACCAAGAAACTCTGAGTTACTTTGCGGTACTCAGGGTCATATTGGTATTCAGTTTTATCTGAAGTACGCTATACACCTCTGGGCGATAAAGGTTTCATCGGCCTCGCCACATTAATTATAATCCTGAAAATTTAGGACACGCAAAACATCCACCGAGGTTTAATGGATTATTATGATAGGAAAGAGCATATTTTACTAGTTTCGGTATGCACGTTAGTGAAATCAAAAGATTCGTCGACTACCATGACGTTGTCGTAGAAAGTGCATGTGAATACACCAGAAAAACTGGCGGGCCTAGATCGACGAACGCTTGTATTTGCTGCAGTGGTTAGTGCGGGATTTTCAGACCGGGCTCCGGACTCGACTTTTCAAGTACTGATTTAGCGTTTGATTGCCGATTGCGTATGCCGCCCTCGTCATTCACGAAATTTCCAAGTCGAGCGCAAGTGTACCGTAGGTTTCCACTCAAGCGCGGTTTAATAACGTTTTATTGTAGGATTAATCTCTACGGAGAAAAATATAGAAAGCAAACATATCACTGGGCTTGCATGGATCTAAGACCGCGGTGTGTGGCTCTTGGCTCCACAGACAGTATGTTTACATAAAAGTTCAGGAAATTTTGGAAATCCAGGGGTAAGTACATAATCGCATTGTCGTGTAGTCGTGCAAAGTGAAGCGTGCGACAAGCCGTAGACGCCAACACCGACGTCAACCAGCGCTCATTTTCGGACGAGGTCCTCCTGTTGTCCTTTTTGGAGAACGAGGCATTATAACGCAGTTCCCTAGAGGTAGACCGGCGAAGTGGTCGCCGTGGCCGCCTCTGCGTTGGGGGTTGTTAATCACTTTTTGCCAGACGGGATTATTCCCCGCCTACAAACGAACCCAGCTGGATCTTCAATGTAACTGAGCTATGTCTTGTCGTGAAAGCGCCAGGATCCCCCCATAAAATAAAAAATAAGTATAGATACCGCTGCGGTCAAAGCGATTTGCTTTCGCATTAGTGGAGTAATATCCATTGATTCATTTCTTGGCGTGAAAACGTCAGGACCCCCTCCAAAACAAATTGTGGAGGGCAAGCCTGGTTAGCCACGAGCTGCAGTTGGGTTCAGCTTCCTGCGCTTAGACTTTTGACTTCGACGTGAATTCGGCTTGCGTTTGTAAGCTTTGGACGGTTCATCGTCATCGTCATCAATAAATTCAATACGGTAAATACCGCGGACTCGATAGAGCCAGTCTTCAGCTTCCATTAGACCAAGCCAGCAGCCTTCATCATATCATCTAAGATATATCAAGTACGTGCGCATCTGACCTTTAACGTGAAGGGCCATACCGTGGCTTGGGTTCCGATAGCTAGCAATGAACCACGTAAAATCCTGTCGGAGTCGAAAATTGAGTTGACACCCGTGCCAACATCCGTGAAACGATTGTGCTCGAGACAGTGACGGTGGATACTGACGTTGGGTAAATCGCCGTTGGCCTTCATCCACTTCAGGAGCGCCTTGTTCTTCGTGGTCCCAAGACCCTCATCTTAGGCGATACCGTGAGCGTTGCGGAAGTCGTCCCAATTTTCCTCACTGATGAGTGCATCGTAGCCGCCAGCTTCGAAGAGGAAGTTGATGGCTTGGACTACGCAGTCTCCCGTTTCCGATGCCGTCATCTAGTCACGGTGTTCTTTTAGTCCCTTCATGAAGGTGACGTACGGCTTGGTTTCTTGATGATCGAAGTCGTACCACCAGTCAACCCAGTCACATGGTTCTCGTTGACCGTCGGCGACGACGCTTCAGAAGGGAATCCAGTCAAACGATCCATTAAGGAATCGTACGTGGTAGCATCGTCCTCATTCTTCTTCATTCCGTCGACCATCAATGCAGATCAATGAGGATAAACGCATACTGAGGAGCAGTTGGCGTGGCTGAAGTTGCTGAAATCCTGGCTTGTTTGGGGGCAGGTTTGGGAGGCTTGACCTTGCCGGAGCGAAGGCACATGGCGTCGTCAGCCAGAGGTGGCGCTGGAAAAGCTGATACTGTTGGGGCTGGATCCGGAGAGGTCATATCAACATCAGCATCGAAGACCTACCGGGATGGCGCCAGGGTGTACAGTGCGCGGTTAGATCGGATATTATTTGCGCAGCTGGAGTCGTAAATGGAAGTTATGGCGTCGTGTGAGAGCTTGATACAGGGGGTAGTGAACCAGTCAGCGGGGGAGACGATGCCCATGAATTCCAGGCTAGCATCTTCCAGAGTGGGGTCGTAGTCAGCTACTAAACCTCGAAGGATGGAGGCAACACCGCATTTCCGCTCGGTACGTTGGAAACAGCGCATTCCGTGGTTGTCATGCGTATCTCGACAGCGAGGAACGATGTCTCCAAGAGCCCGCTTAACTTTAAAGTCACCGGGGAGTCGAGGGTAGACTGCAGCCCGACTTGGGAGGTCGTTGGAGAAAGATCCCAGCGACCGGAGAAGAGAGGCGGAGAGCGCATTGGGGCTGTGGCAGGCCGCTTGGATAGGAGAGTACTGGGTGCCGATACATTCGAATCTCGTGCCGATGTCTTCGACCATGTCGTAGAGAGCCGCTTCGACGACAGCTTCGACAGTAGCTTGGGCGACTTGATGTCTTCTAGGCCCGAAGGCGGCTAGTGCAGTCTCAGCGGTTCCCCTCAAGTGCGGTGTCGTCGTCGAAGCTACCAGTGGCTGGGGAAAGGTGGCCGTGTGGTGTGATGGCTGGGCCCGCTACCTCGACTAGATATGATATTGTATCTGAACCTTTACCTTGATTGGGATACATTACTTGTCGAAGTGAACATTTCGGGAGCTACATTATCACTTCTTTTCGGATATACATTATGTCTGAACTTCTATTATAGAATGCTACAGCTAACGTGTCTCTTTCTTGCGAAAAACCTGAAAGCACCGCGCAAGTAAGCACGTCGAACTAAAAATCGGCAGCAACAATTATTTAGGTCGCGGTATTTCATTACTTTACAACAATAAGGATTATTTAAATTTTTATATGACAAGCATTTGTCGGATAATGAAATATTTCGTAATGTTTAGAAATATTTCGATATTAGAATTCAGACCAACGGGAATTAAGGAAGTTAAATAGATAAATGTCGCACGCCCTGATCCAAGGACAACCTTGCCCTCTGGCAAGCGAGCCCACGCCATTTGAACGTTCCAAATTTAGAAAATACAACCATCAGCAGTTATTCATTTCTGATAATGGCTTCAATGAAGCCACACACGTACCGGGCGATGTAGCCTTTGGTGGGAAGAACCACGACCTTGACTTGTAGTCATCAAGATAGGAATGTTGCACGTGGTGGTCTTATTGAGGGTTGGCGGGTTTTGGTACTGTGTACAAGTAACCGGTTATCCCGAACCGGTCCAACACCATCCCGCGATGTTTACGGTACGTTGTTTACGCAACCGATGATTAGACGAGTAGGATGATTGGACGAGTGCGGAGTGTCAATGATCGGATGCACCAAATAATGGTTGCAGGGCTGCATATCTATGTGGCAGATTAGTTAGTATAAGCTTCGTTAAATCACTCACTGGTCAAGAAGTGCATGGAAGGCATCGCGACCAAGGTCGGCCATGATATTGAGAAGAAGCTGGGGACACTTTTTGGCTTGATGTTTAATATGGCCACATGCCGGTGTTCATTATGTCGCACTCTACGTTGTTTACGAGGCAGATGGGGAGCTCCACGTGCCGTTACTGTGTCTTTCCCCTCTGGCAGATGGCACGCAGAGACATATGCCCACGTTCAGCTGTTCGAGAATATTCTCGACGTCTACAACAAGATCAAGCCACGGTGGGGTTTCTGGCGGGCGACAACAGCAGTACCAACCGATGCATCGCGAATAAGATGGGCAATCCTCTTGTCGGATGCGCGAGCCACCGATTCAACCTTGTGGTGGACAAGTTCTTGACGCGCCATGACCGTGACAGGATGGAGCTTGCTCGTCGCGTGTGTGAGAGCGTCTTTGACTTCATGGATGGGCGTGTTCCGCATAATGATCCATTGGATCCACAAGTAGAGTCTTCCAACACAAAACCGAAGGACGATAGTGAACGGCCATGTTACCGTCGAACGAAGACTCGTAGCCAGCATGCTTGCCGTCCAAAGTGGGCCTTGAGATTGGAGCATCCAGTCCCTCCAGCCTGTTTGCGCTGGCAACCACAGATTTTGCAGCGGAACAGTCCTTGGCCAAGTGGGCGTAGAAGAAAGCAGCGAGGTGCTCGTTGGAGACCATGGTAGCTCAGCGAAAATATAGTTGTGAGCCCAAACAATGCTGTCAGACAATAAGGAAACCGGCGGGCTTGGTCAGTGTGAGGCCACGCATCGAGTCATTTCTTGCTGCCAGGACTGTGGTGTGCAGCACTCCATCGTTGATGTCATCAGAGTATTGGGTGATGTCATCACGGGTAGATCTGTTGGTGGGGCTTCAAACACCGGCGATGCACTTTTGACCTATTTATTCCCGCAGTTATCGGCGAAATTTAGTATTGCATCGTCAGCAGCTTTGGCCAGTAATAAAACTTAGGATTGCGAAAACTAATTACTGGCTGGATCGTAGTTATTGTTTCCGACTCTGCCTTGTGACTCCACTCCCACGCTAAGGAGAGAATGCAATAACTCTAAAATATTGTTGTTTGAATCAAAGTAACTTAACAATTCAGAATCAATCCACGGTGGTGATTTCGTGGAGCAAACTGGTGACTGGCACACCACTGTCGTAGTCTGGCTGTCGATCTTCAGTATCCATTCTAATCCGGTGTTCTCAATCCAGCACCCCTTTTCCAGCTTCCCGCACTCCGTGGCAGATTGGGCGCGCATCCTGGATGCATTCAGGAAAGGCAAGGGTTGGATGTTAGTTGCCGCCCACAATATCTACTACAACCTGCTGTCTCGCTGTCAGCGATCGTACCGAGTTACTGCCCCGCGGGTGCGAGGGTCGGGTGTGTAAAAAGCGATCCTGATGTCAGGGCCGCCTCAAGCCGTAACTCGATCAAAACTGCACCAAAACGCTGGTGCAGCTGAAGAACTGGTCTTCGCCCGACCGCGCGTACAAACTCACTGTGGCACGCATGAAGATCGTCGAGGAAGCGACTAAGCGAAGTATTAAGCGCGTCTTTGCACGAAATGGCGATACATTGTCAGCATGCGAGGGCGGCTGCTCAGCACATAGAGGACATGCACTAAGGTATCTGATATCGCGAAACTGTTACCCATCAGACGCAGGTACCACTTTGCTCTGTCATCAAGCCAAATTGGCACTACCATTAGTTTATTTTTACAAATTTACAAAAACTATGTGTTTCACCTTCACAACATTTTTTTTTTCAAATTGTGTAACGCTTTGAATTGCCCGTTACGGATCGGCAGGTGTGTAGACTACAATTGTATCAAATTTTAGCATATTATTTTGCGTATAATTCTGGAGCACAATTCGGAACCATCCATTATATTTGCCAGCGTGTGATTGAATCATTTGGCCGTTCAATGAAATAAAATTAGAAAGACTAGACGTGTTCAAAATACAAACCTGGCCTCTGCCTGCCTTCCAAAATCGAATGATTGCGCCCAGCGACTCTGGCAGCGCTGATCTCGCGGGGTATCGAGGCATGCTTTGACACACGGACCGGTTTGGAAATAGGGGGGGGGACGGAGATGCAACAGGAATTGCCTGAACGCCAAAGAGAAACCTGAATGATATAAATCCTTTTAAAGTTGATATTCCCATTGACATCAAGCACAAGAGGACATTCAGAACAGATCACAGATGGTATGATCTGGGTATATAGTGCGATGACGACAGAAGGCAAAGGGATCGATGCCGCCCAGGACGCAGTCCGAAGTAGTCTAGAGTAGGGCAATTAGGAATAAATGATAAATACACACGTAGTGAGCCTCTACAGTGTTAAATTTTAACATTTCAAGTAAAATGAGCAAACCGAGCAAAAGTGTGACCGACAAACTTGGTCTATCACTGCAAGAAAGGCCAGTTTGTCTGTCACATTTTGGCTCGGTAAGAAGCCCTATTCGCTGGGTGGAGAGACAAGGTCAAGGCCCATCTGGTCGCGCTCAGCGATGCGTTAGTTGTGGATGAGCTTCTAGCGAAGTGTCGCGTATCAATTGCTCGCTATAAAGATACGATCGTGAGAGAGCCAGTCCTCCACGAAACAGGGCTACAGGTAAAGAAAAGGACGCGTACGAGCAGCAAAAGGCTTTTGTCAGGCAGAATCGTCGTACATCAAGGATCTTCTAAACCTAACCCTTCCGGAAGGTTTTGCAGGGGAGAGGCTGATGTAACGACCGTGCTCAGATTTAACGCGCGATTGAGAAAGGCTATGGCCTTAACAGTGCGTCTGGGGTGGTAGAACCGGTGGAGCGCTTCGAAGCTATTGCTATTGCAAATCGGAACAGCGCTGATGCGCTGAAAGATGGTCTGATCTCGCAGCAGACGATGCTGATTAAGATTCTTGCGGCCCTTCCCGGACACCTCCGGGGTTCAACGGTCGTCTTTACACCGATAGATTTCACGCTGGAGAAGGTCGAGTCCAAACTCTGCGCAATCTTTGGGAGCAAGAGCAAGACTGATATCAAGATTTTGAGCAATGGTGCATCCATAAACCACATTGATGCTAAGCCTGTCAAACCACTGGTCGGCCCTAGGAAAAAGGAAGGCCACTTCCCGCCGACACAAGATTCGCTCCAGAATCTGGGTGCAATGTCGTGCTACTATCGTGCTGGCGTCCACAATGACGTCAGCGGTGGACCGCATCTCAAGCTCCAGTGCAGCAAGCGCAACCAAGATGTTAACCAAAAGGTTTTCCGATGCAGCATCTGGTCGTACCCATGGGCCGTAAGGGAAGCACGAACTGACCCTCAACCAATGCTAAAGATGACTGGCAAGGGAAAGTACCGCGCCAAGTTCAAGGTGGCGGAAAAGTGAGGGAAATTGTGCCGACTCAGAGCTGTCTACTCGTAGACGTATCCGTTGATGCATGCAGGGCCGTGTCGACGAGTCCAGCACTTTCGTCCAGTCCACCCAACGGAGTGGAGCCTCCTTTGACTCCAGGAAGCGACCTGATGTTATTCAATGCGCAAGTGCGTGGAGGGGACGCCGAAGAAGCGTCAACTTCTCCGGGAGAATAGCTGACTGCATGTGAGATCAGTCTTCAGAAGATGCACCTGGAAGACTACGTACGGTCATTGTATCCATGCTTCCTTGATGCGAGAACATGCTTAACTAATGACTCGGGGGTGTTGGACTCAGGCTGCGGATTCGGCCTAACCTGCGAAGAGTCGGCATTCGTCGAAAACCGAACCGACACTGGATACATGCTATGTTTGCAAAGGGTCTAAGCAATCAAATACACACATTGGTACAGTGTATTTGCATGGTTCGCAAGGGATACGACCATTCCTTTTTGAGAATATAGCACTGTATCACACGCGACATTAAATATTCTCAGTAAAAATTTGCTACAGATAAATGGGTACGAGATCATTGGATCGCCGACTGGCGAGTTCAAATTTATATTCTTGGGCAGCGAGTTAGCGTCTTTGGCTAGAGCAATTAATGGTGCATACTACGTAAAAAAAAAAAAAAAAAGGCAAAGGGAGACAATGGTTTTGCAATGCTGTCCTATTCAGCCCTGTTAAGCGCTAGAATTACCAGGAGTCGGGAAATTAGAAAGCCCATTGCCGGAATGACACGTAACACTTTGTCATCCCAACACACAGTGATAGCAATGTTGAGCCAAACGAAAGTGGAAGAAATGTCAACGCTACCGTTATCTGCGTTACGAAAGGTACCGTTCTTTTGCACCGCTTCTGCAGAAATAAAGAGGCAGAGAATGTCCTATCGTAAGGCTAACGGTGCAGGAGGTATACAGCCCATCAGTACCATTCATATGGACCCAAACGGATCCCTGAAAACCATATGGGTATATGAGAGTGTAGGAACGTTCAATACATCCTGAGTATAATTGATGACAACACCTCATGGCGGCAGACATAAGTACTACGCAACCAAAATGAGGTATTTGAGAAGGTCACTGAGTTACTACTTCGACTAGAGGTTGAACGCAAATTCACAATTATTCGTCGAATTTGGTCTGATGGAGTCACCAAGTTTGTGGGCGCCGCCTTTAAAAACTTCTGTAAGAGAAGGGTTTTGTTTTTCGTCCAGAAGAAAATGGAGCCGCAGAGCGAGACCATCAGATCAAACTTGATATGGTTCGTTCATTAAAGAATGTTAAATGGCGAACCGATGGTGCCAAAACCACTTATGTATGCGACCTACGTACATAATCGTATACCTATGAGACGATTGGGAACAAGACGCCGTACGGAATGGTATATGGCAGCCCTCGAAACGTGCGTAAACTAATGGTATGGGGCTCTGTGTGCTTTGCACATGCCCCCGAGCTCTTAGAAAAGATAATAAGCTATCCGCAAGCGCCATTAAGTGCCGGTTTCTCGGAATATCAGAGGATACCAAAGGATACAGGTTACTGGATGTCTTTAATAACAGACACATTATATCAAGAGATGTACCTCCAATGTAGCTTCCTTGGTACAATATGCTTTCGGGAAGACCGAGACTGCTCTCACAATTGAATCTGCCGCGCGAGAACCACCCGCAGCAGAGAAAGCAAAACTTGCTGCCATCGAGAGTACGGAGTCAGGTGGAGCTGGTCGATCTTCGCAGAGGCCTGCTGAGTCAGTGGGAGCTGCAGCACTTACTGAGGTATCTACCTGAGCAATGGGATTTAAAAAAAAACGACCACAAGCAAGCCTTCTGGAGGCGCCAATTAGCCGTTAACCTAGGCAACTAAAAAATAAATATCAGGACTATTAATGCTTCCAGGCAATGTCAGATAAGAGCGTCGCACTTAATATTCTGAAGGATATCGTGCCTACAGCACGCACAGTGAAAGAAGCCTTGAGTGGACCTCATAAAGAGAAATGGAAAACAGCTCTGGGATTAGAGTACGACTCCTTGATCGAGAATGAGACGTGGAGACTCGTTCGGCTGCCTTCCAACGCAATAATAGAGATAGCAAGTTTCGATCCTGCTACAACCGCACACACTGGGATTCGGCTAGGCGAGTCCTTAAATACTTGAAAGGGACGTCGACGTACGGTCTGTCACTCGATGGTAAAATGAGTGACGTGACTTACGAAGCGTACACAGACGCAAGCTTCGCGTGTCTACCTAAAACAAAATAACGTAAATACGTTATCGGCTATAAAATTAGGATGGCTGGGGGCAGTGTGTCATGGTGCAGTAGCAAACAGGGAATGTGTGTCACACTCTACTGCTGAAGCAGAACTCATCACACTAAGTGAAGGAGCCATGGAAAGTGAGTGGCAGTGGAATCTGATAAGCGAAATGGGGTTTCAGCAACGGGTACCAGCGATAGTATGGCATGGTAGTATGATAATGATGCTGACGCAGCCACCAGCATCCCAGAAATCGTAAGGCGAGAAAGCACATTGAGATTCATGTTCTATTCACGAGGGACCTCACTGAAATGGGTCGCCTAAAAATAACGTATTGTGCAATCACAGAAATTACTGCAGATATTCTCACGAAAGCTCTGCCAACCAAACAGTTCGGAAAACTAAGAGAGAAGTTAGGAGCCCGATATCTGAAATTGTCCCCTAGTACTTAGTGGGAGTATTGAACGGGAGGCAACAGGAATTGCCTGAATGCCCAAGAGAGAAAATGAAAGCTATAAATCCTATTATACCATTCATTTTTGTTCCATTGACTCCATGGACATACAAGCACGAGAGGACATTCAGAACATATAACAGATGGTGTGCTCTGGGTGCATAGCGCGGTGATGTCAGAGGGCAAGGAATCGATGCCGCCCCGGGCGCAGTCCGAAGGCGTGCTTGAGCCAGCGAGTGATCAGCAAGCACCTGAATATGCCACGCTGGAGCGTTCGCATAACCATCAATAAATAAAGGAGTATGGGCACCGCAAGCCGCTACGTGCCCAGGAAGACCACGCAAAACGGACACTCATCAAGAAAGACGTATCCTGAGGACCGTCGAGAGTAACCGGTTTGTCAATGCCGCGATAGTGGCTGCTCAAGAGACGGCTGACTGCGGTAGATCTATCTCTAGTGGCCTTGTCCGTGATCAAATACGTAGCGCTGGGCTGCATGGTCGTTTGGCTAAAAAAAACCTTCTTTGAGTGTGAGATAACGCCGTTTGCGACGGAGCTGATGCTAACTGCTTTGGACGGATGACTGCGAGCTTCTGAAGCAGAGTGGTTTTCAGTGACGAAGCCTATGCCGAGCTTCACGGTACCACTAGTCGGGTGTCGGTCTGCGGCGGCCATGCGAAGCGTTTCACACGCGGTGTACATCCCGACGTTCGGATCGAGCAGGAAATCGTTAATAGTATGGGGGAATAGTACGGCTAACGGCGTTGGAAAGCTGCATTTTGCGACGAGTCGGCGATGAAGTTGTACATAGTATGTGTTCCTGCTTCGGAAAGAGATTCCAATCACCAAGCTGTTTTTGGGACTCTCGGGCGGGACGTTGTTCGTTCAGGACAATGCACCTGCACATGCTGCCGAGCTGACTACAGGCTGTTTGCGGAGCTTAAGTAGACCACATCCATAGAGCCCCGACCTGAACCAGGCTCTCCAAATATAATACATTGAAGTGAAAATAGTACTGCAATATTCGTAGTGAATAATGAATTTTTCGGTTAATATCCGTAAAGGTAAATTACTTTTGTCCAGTACCGCTAAACGTAATTTTGTACAACATGCTGCACCAGTCAAACTCTTATCAGCCAGCGATTGCTGTCGCCGCCAAGCGCAAAGCTGACAACCAACCGCTGCTAGATATCTCCCTGTTGCAACGTC
This sequence comes from Phytophthora sp. 'mugwort', assembly GCA_033558025.1. NCBI lineage: Eukaryota > Oomycota > Peronosporomycetes > Peronosporales > Peronosporaceae > Phytophthora > Phytophthora sp. 'mugwort'. The sequence continues at coordinate 1,870,819 of JAUCEF010000017.1, read as the reverse complement.
CCATCTCCTCACTTTCCAATCTACCATGGGACCAGCAACTACCTTCACCAACAAGCAAGTGTGCGACTTCTTTTCCAGCCCGTCCTCGGATAACAAGATGAACCGACAGCATTCTTTCGCTGTCGCTGCTCAAAACTTCGCAAGCAAGACACCAAGACTGGCTACACGAACTTGATGAGCCACGTACGCGCTCGACAGCCCAACTTTACTGCGGAGATCGCCAGCAATGGTCTCGACAGCGGCACTCTCATTAGATACGTTGACAAGAAGAGTCAGATGCTCTACCGCTGGGTCGACTGGGTCGTGTCATGCAATCTCCCCTTCAGCTTTCCTGAAAACGAGACGATGGCAAAGTATGCTGTTATCTCTTCGATCTCAACCGAGTCCCTCGAGAAGTACAAAGGCTTCTGGCAAATGCCCTCGAGAAACCTCATCGCTGAAGTTCTCCCAGAAGTTTGGGATTGTATGGGACGGCTGCTCCTTTCGCTCGGAGCACTATGTTGCGGTATTTGCGACGTTCCTGCACGACCCCAAAATGGAGACGATTTTGCTCGCTATGGCCCCCTTTGTGGACGACAATACCGTCGACAACTCTGCGTCCGCCCACGTGGCCTTCCTTCGGACCATTCTGGGTTTTTTCAAGCGCTCTCTGTCTGACATGCTGTACATCGCGGCCGATAACTGCCCCATGAACGGCTGCATTGCGTCGATAATGAAGGTGCCCTTTGTGGTGTGCGCCAGCCACAGACTCAACTTGGCTGTCATGGACTGCATGGAGTGCTACGAGACGTTGCTGGAGAAGTTGAAGGCGTTGATGCGTAAATTACGCGGCTTCAACGCGTCGTTCAGTCTTCGGTAAGTCCAATATCGAAATATTGTATATCGGTTACTAACTTGTATTTTGCATTTTTAAATTTAGAAAATACGAAGCTGAGGCCAGTACTGCGTCAGGCGACCTGGTGGTCATCGACCTTCAACATGGCTCAACGCTACTTTGAGCTAAAAGACGCAATTAACACTTGGATGACGCGATAGCTGCGCTCATGCCAACCCGCCGCGAGGAGAACCAGCTCAAGGGGCCTCTCGACGAATTAAAGGCGTTCAACTCCTCGTCGAAGAAACTGCAAAGCGCTGATGGTCTATCGCTGCTTGAGGTTCGCCATATTTTCGACGCGCCGATCGTCGAGCATCCTGATGTTGAAGTCTACCCAGGGTCAGACGCTGCTATCGTCCGGCAGCCTGACTTTGAAGATGCCTGCGTCACATTCGGATGGGCAAGGTGGACAGTCTAACCAGCAGTAGCGCACTCTGCTGCTTCCATTTACAGCGCCAGCAACTCCCTCCGGCTGCAGTGGTCGAGGACAAGACACTTGGTTTCGCCGACCGAGTGCTGAAAAGCGAAAAATGCTGCGCGAGCAGCCGTGTGAGTACCCTGGCATTGCTGTGGTTCCTCCTACTTCGAACATGTGCGAGCGATTCTTTAGTCAGGTGAAGCATGTACTCGGCAGCCACCGCAAGAATTACTCCCGATCAACCTTGAGGTGATTTGTTCCCCAAGGTGAATCGTCACCTTTGGAATGTGAAGACGGTTGCTGATGTCGTCAGCGCTAACAAGAGATGACCAGGTAGTGGAGGGTATTGGTCTTACCAGTGAAATAAAGTATTTCATAATACTAAGATCCCCCCCGCAATTACTGACTTTTACGAGCTGCCTAAATTTCATTGCAGTCGTATTTTCGGAGGGCCTGACCTGAATTCTATAGAAAATGTATGGTCCGTCATGAAGCGGGAGCTAAACAAGCGCCCAGCAACTTCGATCGATGATCTCAAGGTACAGCCGAATTTGGCGCCGAATTTGGTCTGAAATCGACGACGACGTGGTGAGAAAGTGTGTTTTCTTAATGCCCAAGCGCCTAGAAGCCGTTCATGATAGTGGTGGTGGTTATGGTAAGTATTAACGTCTTCGAAGTACAGCTAAGCATCAAAAATACAAATCTTTAAGTGGGCGTAAAATTTTTCCACCCGCTCTAATCCATGGCGACGTTCAAAGACAGTAGGCCGGCCATCTGTAACTCGAGCTCCCGCGTGTCGAAAAGGTCTTTTGTCGCCTTCATCTTGATCAGCTCACGAGATATACACACACACTTTGCGCCGCTTAGGTGCTCTATTCAAGCGTACAGACGTTTCTCCAAAGCTAGCGAAGTCGCTTCCAGAGGCTTGTGGCGCTAGCCGTCGCCGTAGGTCTCGGTCATAATGCAAGTCTTTTATCATGATGTCGGAACAGTAGGTTGTGCCGGCGCTTCATCGTGAAGGTCAGCTTGGCCCACGCTGCTAGCTTGCAGCCAGCTGCCTTGTGGATAAGACCCCGCTTCTGGCAATTGTCATTTAGCCACCATGTAGTGTTTAGTACGGAGTTCGGCTCTGAATTGGTTGTGAAAACTGGTAAGCTGTATGGAGTGGTTCGCGATGTGGTACCGCTCTGCCCCAGCTCGGTTCAATTGAGTGACGTGGGTCGATTCCCGCCCGAAAAGCCCGCTCAACTCACATGGATATTACCTATCTAAATCGATAGCGGCAGATATACGTTTTAATTGGTACTGGAACAGACAGCATGTACATCGACACCTTCGCGCCCAGCGACACACCGCTGTACGACACGGTGTTCTGCTTCACGTCCTCTTCGGCTCGCTACCATCGCTCGCCAGCACCAAGAGACCGATGTGAAACTCGAAAGTCGTCGGATGAGCCACAATGGCTTTGTGTTCAACCGTACGCACCATTTGTTTTGTTTCCCTCACTTGCGTAGTGTTCCAACACAGAACCAATGTCCTGGCGGAAGCGACCCTGATGCCGAAGTCGTACCAGGTCCCAGGCACGAATCCCGTTTCCCATTTGGGCTTGGTGTCGTTGATTCTGTCCGTGAGATAAATGATTTTGGTTGGGCTCACACTCGTGTCAACACGGATCTCAAAGTTGTGGGACTCCGGGAAGGTGTGCCTGGCATGCGGAAAATATGGATTTAAAAATCTGATTGTGGTAGGGTGCCAAGCTGCTTATTAGAGTCGAATTGTGAGATGATTGATTAAATTGAAGTTACTCCTGGCGTCAGCTAGTCCCTTACTTAAGCATACAGCGCCCTGACGGTACAGCTTGTACACACAAAGCATGACTACACTCGGTGGAATCAGCCCATGCGCCAGCGAGGTCAGGGGCAAGTGGCCAAGGGTGCAGAAAAAGATGTCATTATCGCTCATGCCAGGGTGTCAGGGATTGAATCAACACGGGAAAATGCGTCTGATATTGACACGGTATTCGCTTGATCCGGTGTAGAAAGAACGTTGCCCTTCTCGTAGACGTCTCCACAACAAACCAGCTTTTGGTTATAGGGTCCGTTTATTTCGCTCGCGCGTGGGAATGCGGAGCTTGACGTGGTCACCTAGTTGATTGAAATGTTGCAGTTGGTTCATGTTTTCACGATCGTTGCATCGCAGGGTGACGACGAAGCGCTGCTTCAAGAAGACGTTCCAGGTGACAAAGTATAGTTGGCGCGCGATCATGTCTTCACCAAATATTAGCTGCCCTGAAGAAGCTCGGCGTACCGAGTGATAGCTGGTTCGGATTGCGTAGGCGATCGCGCCGTCAAAGCTGGTCGTGCGAATCGGGCGCACGCGGAGAATGTTCTTAATCTCCACATGCACACACTCACAAGTGGCGTTCGCCTGTGGGTTCTTAGCACTGTTCGGCTTGTCTTTGATGGCCAACGAACTCAACAACAACCGGAATTCGTCACCGGGGAACTCTGTACATTGGTGGTGCACGACGAATTTTGGTCGAGGATAACGATATAGCCATACACGTTCGAAACTAAGTGCCGTGCTGTGGAAATCTTGCCACGCTGCAGGATGACTTCTAGCTATCGAAATTGTTGCATCACAACTGTCAAAAGTATGTCCACCACCTACTGGTCCCACCAAACGACATCGAATGGGCAATCGGTGTTTGAGCCTGGAGTTGGAGGAAAGCATCCTTACTGCTGTTTCCCGCCATGAAGATTAACATGTTTGCACTCCATACAAGTTTTGACGAATTTTGCCACTACCAGTTTGACAAAACGTGCTCATCGTTTGATACTGCTTGTCCTCACCTGGATGTAACAGATAGTCGTGATACGTTTCCACTAGACTGCGGCGCAAATATTCGGGGACAACAATACGTTTCCGATGGTGCAGCAGCACCACATTGAGTGGCGGACGGAGCAATTAATCAGGGTCAGCTTTCTTTTTCTCCAGTCGAGCGATGATGCCCTCGCAAGTAGACTCTGTAGCGGATGATTTTTCATAGCCGGTCCCATCTATTGCTGCTTCTTCCTCTTCCATTGTATTCTTCGAGCAGTAGTTTCCAGCGCTCGACGCGTAGCGAGTTCTCGCAAGGGGGGAGCAAATTCTTACGATCGGTGTGCACCACAATAAGAATCCCCAGAAGTAGGTTGCGGTATTCCGTCAGAATATCAACGTTTGAAAGTAACTGCCGCTCCATCGTGAAGTACTTCAGCTGTGGGTCTGCCATTGACCGCGAAAAGCAGGCAACAATCCGCTTGCCTTGGAGGATGAAGGGCGTTATTAACAGAGGTAGATTGGTATCACGGTACAACCTGGGCCAAAAGCGCTGTAGGCGTGGGGTTGTACAGTACAACCTCTCTCCTACTCAACGAGAATGAAATTGAACAGCCACCCCACTTTTCCCTCACTTTTCTTCGTCGTGTTTCTCCGCTTGTAAGCACGGATCTACCTAGATACAGACGCCAATTCCGATGAAGTCTCACTCTTCACGGGGGACTTCGGGGCATCCGTAGCGGCCCCAGCCTCCTCATGTGGCTTCGGGTTTTTTTATCCTCTCGTCGCTATCTGTGCGCCTTGTCCGACTCGACATAGCCCTCCTGGGCTCGTGAAACTCCAGCTCCGCCGCCTTCTTCGTCTCCACCTCGGCCACGTCACTCAGTGAGGGTGGACGGGCTCGTAACGACAGCGGTGGGCTCTCCAATTTACCGCGAGACTCTGCATGGGGTTTCATGGGCGACGCGCTCTCCACTGGGCTAGCCGACGCCCCTATCTCTTCTGTCTACCGACTCAAAGGAGGAAACGCTGACGAAGCACTCGAAACTGCGCTCGAGGAGAGTATGCCCCGCAATGGATTGAAGTCGTCGTCGCTGGGGTGAAACCTCCACCAGCGGGGGTAGCTTATGGTATGGGTGATCCTTATCGAGAAATCATCTTTTGCGCAATGGCGAAGCTCTCTATGGAGAATTCCGTCTTTCCCTCCGTTCACCGATTCATTGCGATCTACCAGAGCTTAGTGAACATACAACCCCCATACAACCTGGTGTGTTTTAATGCGACGACCGATTACGGTATCAGGTTACGGATTCGACCAATCCTACCGACCTACGCCTGTTAATAACGCCCCTGTCGCCTCCGATCTGCTGACCGCTGTTAATAAGCTGCCTCCAAGTATTGAAGCAGCAGATCCACAGGAGTGCCGCCAATGGCATAGCAGGCAAAGTGCTCTTCGGCTTCATCGGGAGTCAATTGGCGTTGAAATGGTTTGACGGGTCGAGTGCTTTGTTAGCAGTGTGAGCCACTACTTTCCTACCATCCCATTGAACACAGTCAGTCTTGAAGTCGGTCACCAAGCCGAGGTAGTCAATAAGTCCCGGCCTATCGTAATATCATCACGCAAGGAAGGCAGCACTTCGAATTTGTGAATGATCACCGAATTTCGCTTCAGTTGCGAGATGGGAAAACGAGCCCCCCCCCTCACTCTGCGCGCTTCCTTGGACCAAATCAAACGCGACTCTGGAAGTCTCCAGACTTGCCCCCTGCATATGGAGCGCGCACATTAATGCTGTGCTGATGATGCTGCGCGAACTGCCACTGCCCAGCCGAACTTGATAACGATCCTTACCGATCTCTAGATTGATCATTCACGTATTGGCGGAGGTGAGATCATGTTTTCTACTTGATGATCACTTTATTTAAAGTCAGCAGAGTACTGACGCGTTCGTCTAGGCAAATTTCTGTTAGGCACAGGAAATGTGCAATGTACAGTACTGAAGATTGCAATGTAGGACGATAGGAGAGCTTATTCTATCAGAATAATATAATAATTGGTGATAAATGCTTCCGTTAGCAGCCTCAAGACCTGACCGACCTCTACCGTATTCGAGATCTCCTACTTCAGATTAATGCCAAGGCATCCACTTAATGCTTTTATTATTATTTATACTTAAACCATATAAATGGTTCACATTTTAAATTTTTTTCTTATTAAAATATGTATCTTTTAAGAATAACTTTTAAATCATTTCAAGAAATAAATCAACTGGTTTTTATTCTAAAGATTTAATATTAGAAGTTGCATTTTCAAGTTTTAGTGAAACAGGTCATTTTGCTTATTGTTTGGGTACTATTGGTGCATTTTTTACGGCAGAGTAATAGCTCTAAATAACATCCAACAAACAAATACAGTAATCATAATTAAAAAAAAAACATTAAATCATGATGAAAATTAATAATACCTTCCATAACAGGTGCACTGTTTTTGGAAGTTTCACAAAAAATAAGTTTTCTTTAGGAAATCTTTATTTCAAAATAAAATATTATTTAATAAAACTTTTCGTCAGAGAGATCTCCTAATTCGTACTGCCCATTAGTCAATAGGAGCGAACATAGCAGCCAGGTCACCGGTTCAGATCTCCTAATTCAGAGTGCAGAAATGCTGCGATAAGCGATAGAGGCCAGCCATTCATTGTCAGAAACGCACCATGACGCGCACACCAGGCCAGCGAAAAGGGCGGGCGAGGACGACGGGCACCGGAAAAGCCCTGAAGTAGTTCAAGCGCGTCGCCATCTCGTACCAGTTCAAACAGGAGGTGGTGTAGTTTCCCGTCGCCATTGTTTCAAAGGACAAGATGCACGCAACTGTCAAGCATTTCTTCCCCTTGTTAGCCGGAGAGCAAGTTCCTGGCAAAAACGGCAAATCTACAACTGGCTGAAGCAGCGCGCTCTCATCCTAGAGAAGGGCGAGACCGGTTGCGGGTCCCACTGCAATGACCGCCGAGCTGGCGCGTCGGCATCCTTATCTCCTCGCTGGAGCAGCAAGTTGTGCTGTGGATCAACTCACTAAGAGCGGAGGTATACCGGTGATCGGCCTAATGGTACGGATGCAAGCTAAGGACTGTACGACAGCGCTGGGCTTCCGTCCGAGAAATTCGCCGCATCTCAGACATGGCTACATTCTTTTCTCCGTCGGAATAAGCTGGCTATTCGTCGCCGTACCCGCCAAGTCAGAACCCCCCCCCGAAGTCGCTGCCACTGTTGCTGCGGATTTCGGTATCAAGGTGCGCCAAAAGATGGCAGAACTGGGCGTCGAACGTGTATATAATGCAGACCAGACCGGTAAGAGCAATTGTGTATTTATTTACTGTAATTTACTACTGTTGCGCTGTGTGCAGCAATAAACTACGAGTATTTCCCAACAAAGACTGTAGCATCGGCCGGTAGCCGGACGGTCTGGATGAAAAGTGTAGGCAGAGACAAGGATCGCGTTACGCTGATGCTGTTAGGAGACAGTCACGGGCAAAAGTACGATCCGTTTCTGGTCTTTAAGGCCAAACCATCGGTGGACGCGCAGCGCGCGTGGGAGAATACCGCTTTTCAACACGGTTTTGGTGCTACCCTGTGGCGACAGCTTCAACGGGAGCAAAATGGAGTGCAGCTTTAAGGGAATCAAGCAGGCAGATGGAACAGAGAGCTCACTATCCAATGGTTATTGCATCACTTTTGGAACAGGGGCGATATGAAGAAGCCCGTCTTGCTGCTGCTGGACGATTTCTCCGGCCACTGGCGCCAAGATGTTCGTATTTTCGCTAGACTACTTAACGTGGAGTTGATGCCGATACCTGCTGGCTACACTTTCATGTGTCAACCGGCTGATATCACATGGAATAAACCATTGAAGGATGCGCTGTGAAAGAACTGGGTTAGCAATATGCTACAGCAATTGAGGGCATCAACGGCCACGCTGCCGTTCAAAAGCTCCTTAACGACCGCAATTAATTTCGGTGGGCAGAGAATGCGTGGGCTTCCCTGACAGTCGCAGTCATCACGAACGGGTTTGTGAAGGCGAGCATTATCCCAAAGCAAAACAGCGGACTAGAAGTTGCAGAGCAGAACTTACTGGAGTCGGAGTCCGACAATGAATTGCTTAACAGACTTCTGGGGGAGGTTCCGGTGGTGCGTTACGAGGTAGACGCTAGCAGAGATATAGATAATCTAGCAATAGAGGAGGTAGGCGGTGAGCGCTAACAGTGTGGAGGTGATGAGCGCTACCAGTGCAATTGTACATAGATGTGTCGATACTTGTACATCTCGTGTCCACTTTTCAACAACACAACTTCACGAAGTAGTGGTATGAAGTACGAGATCTCGAATACGGCACTTCCCTCAGGATATATACAATATGGACGAGACCGGGCTGTGATAAATTGGTACCTGCCCGCTCCATTTGTACCATATGTACTCGCGGTGTGAAGAATAACACCCACCTGCTCCATATGTACCACAGGTACTCACAGCGTGAAGAAGAAAGATATGGATCACATTTGGGCTGACCGCTAACGCAGACGTCCCGGGCCTGACGTCGCCGTCTTTTTTAGGCCGTGCAAAGCAGCCGTACAGCTTCGAGAAGCGCAGGCCAATTGGGGTACCTGTAACAGGCGTGGATGATGGGGTGTATTATTTCGCGAGTGGCTGCTCATCCTCGACCGCGCCATTCGAGCGACCGGGTGGTATACCCTGTTGGTATTGGACAACGCCTCGCATACTCTTGGCGATATTTTTGTACTCAAGTATGTACTAATGTTTGTGTAGATATTTATCACCAAACACTACTGCTTTCCTGCAGCCCGTGCCGCTGGGATTAGCGCGTCTTTTCAAGCGGGTGTATCGACGGAAGCAGCCCCGCTGGATGTAGGACAATATAAAACATGCAGAAAATCTCAAGAAGGATGTGTATGTTGTCAATCAACTGCAAGGAATACAGTGGAGCAATGCAATCTGGACGTATCTGTATGACAAGTTGCCGACAGAAAACTGTTCCGCCACAATGGTATCATCTTCAACGACGTCGACGAGAGGAACAAGAACGCCTCCAGCTAAAGGCCCGACGTAGACTTAGAAAATGTTTTCTATCATATGTGCCTCGCAGTTGAGTCTCTAGATATCTGCAACAATATATAGCTCGATACCGGAAGCGAGAGTGTTTACTGTATTTTTGAAGCAAAACTCCAAAAGTGATGGCCATGGAAAAATAAACGTGAGTTTTTTTTTCAGTGCTCTGTGACTATTGAAGGAAGAAAACTAACATATCGATTCGATATGTTAGTTTATTATTATTAGTATTATGTTATCGAAGGAGGAAACTAACAAATATTAATGGGTTTTGCCGCTTTTTTTTTTAATACTTTATTATTTTAATGTCAATATTTTATTTATACTTAAAGGTAAATACTTTAAATCTGGTATCGTACATTCAAGCTCACAAATGGCTTGGAGTAGCGACGACGAGGACGTGGTCGGGGCTAGCGCCGCCACAAGCGCCGCACCGCTGCCGACGCTTAGCTGCACCGCCGAGAGCGTCAAGATTTTCGTGACGCTGCTGAGCTGCTTGGCGCATGGCAAGCGCGACCAACGCGTGCGCTGCGACGTCGACCGACGGGGTCTGCTGTTCACTGCGCACTCCAAGGGCAAGTCTCTACAGATTAAGACGTCTATCGGACGGGAGCTGTTCGATAGCTACACGCTTGGCGCTGTAGGACCAGAAGCTGCTGACCAAGAAGAAGAGGATGAGGACGAGGAGAATGCCGTTCAGCTGAGCTTCGCCCTCAATGTGAACCTGCTGATCGAGTGCTTGTCCATGTTTGGACCCTCCGCTCTAGCCACCACGTCACTACGGATGACATATGAACCCGAGGTAAGGGGGGATAGAATATGGTAGAACGGAGAGAGTGCACGATTACTGACTTGTTTTTTTTGAGTTGTGGTAGAGTGCTAGCTTGCTTTTAGTCGTGGAGGACAGCGGGGTCATGTGCGAGTGCTCCATGCAAGTACTGGAGCATGAAGGCGGTGATATGGATCAGCTAGAGTTCGAAAGTGCTTTCGAGCAATCGGCAGTGGTGGCACGTTGCATCATGCAGTCAGAGCCACTACGTGATGCTTTCGCAGAGCTCTACGATTTGCCCAGTGCTGCGAGTGTGACCATTACCATGTCAGATGCAGATAGCAGACGTCCTGAAGACAGGTCAGAAGCCAAGTGTCTGAGCTTGAGCGCGACGTCGGAGACGGGCTCATGCGAGATCGACTTTTCCCCTACGTCGTCAGCTTTTATCGAGTTTTCGTGCGCTCCGTCAAGTGAAGTCGAGTATGGTGGAAGTTATGCAGCTACTTTCCATGTTGCGGTGCTGCAACAGGCTTTCAAGGCGCTTGCCCACTCGAATGAGACGTTCTTGCGTATGAATGGCGATGGGTTCCTTTCGATTCAGCACATGGTTGAGAGTGGATCGGGTGACAAGGCTTTTGTCGACGCTTTGATTAGCCCTGAGGACACTTCCATTTCATAGTTGACTTCGAGTATCAACACCTCGGTATTTTTCAGCGACATACATGAATGGAGAGGGTCCAGAGTGGACAGTGACAGGAACTATGATGCCTTAAACTAATAAGCCTGACCAGAGCAACACAAGTTCAACTTCAGTTGATGTCGTTGGCTGGGCAGCAGTGCCTGAATCAGTGGCAACAAACACTGTCGGACTGGCGTTTGTAGTGAAGACGGCAAGTTTCTAGTAAGTCATTACCGGATAATTGACACGAGGAGACGAAGGTGTTGTGCCAAACAAACAGCGCTACATTATTGGAGAGGATTTGTTTCGAACAGAGAACCTTTCGATATAGTATTTTTGGCCTCAAGAGTTACAAACTATCTCGATGGACCCGCTGCAATAACCTGTTCTGCATGTAGTGGTTGTTGGCGCCATGGATGTACGCACTGGAGAAAGTATCGGAGACTTCATTCTCGCTGATATTAATGGACGAAGAGAGGAAGAGCTCAAATCCGACGACCAACAGGCTATTACCTCGTCATATGCGCAGTTAGAAGAGTTGGAGTCGCGCATCCTGGCCTCGGTGAGAGAGGACGAATCCGATGCTGTTCATTCTGACATTTTATCCGAACAAAACAATAACGAGAGGGGGGAGAAAGAAGCTCTGAGGCGGCAGCTCGGCGAGCAAAGAGAAAATGCCCCGTGGATCATCGTTGAGCTGCCAACACAGGTGACCACACCCGCATATGCAGCACTTGAGGCCTTTCAAGTAAAAAAATGGCGTGAGATTTTGCATTTGGTAAGTGGAATTTGCATCGTTGGCCTTAACATCTTGCGGCAAAAAACTAAGTCGCTTTTTAATGTCTGCGTGACCAGATGAAGTTAATGTCATCGCAGTGTTTCCATGGCATCCGTCTTGCAGGCGATGATAGAGCACTTTATGAAGGATTTTTTCGTGCGTTCCCGCACCATCTCGTCACGAAAGCTCGATTTTTGAGTGTTGTTCGACATATTTTTGGGATTCCAGCACTATCGTTGATTCACCATCGCAGTAAAACCAGGAAAACCTGGCACGGTCATAAAGCGAAGCGAGATAAGGCTCTAGATGAAGATAACAACGGCAAAGACCAGGAAAGCGAAAAGACAGCAGCGCGACTGGCACTCGACCGTCACTTGGAAAAACTGCAATACTGCTGTGAGCGGTCAGTCGACAATGTACCCGTTCTCAACTGGAAAACTCTACTCATTGCGCTCAGGTACCAATTCGCCATATCACATTGATACCCCACTAGTATTATTCAACTAACGTTGAAGTTCGTAGGATGTTTCAGGAACCCTTGCTGACAATGCGAGAGCATTTAATCTGGGCGTTTAGTGTGTTTGCGTCGAGTGGTTGTCTTGAGCTTAACGACTCCGATACAGTCGATGCCTGTGATGTGACTCTGATATTCACTCACCTGATGAGAAACCCCGCGGCTTCTCACCTCGTCTCCGATAGGGTACGTGATTTTGTGTGTATGTCTTCTTACGAGATTCTTTCTAACGGTGGTGAATTTTTCTAGATTCGAGCTGCATTTGATATGCTACCATCGCTTCGAGCTGCATCTCTTTCACTATCCTCGCCCAGTTTTTCTTCTGCAATGTCGTCCTCAAGAATTACCTATCGAGTATTCAAACGGCTTCTTCAGCTCCCACCGCTACAAACGCTTGTGAATCATCGCATAACACCACTCACAACTGTAATAGATGAGCTCAGTGTTCCGGTCTATCGCGATTTCGTGTACCGAGCCCGAAGGCGCGAGCACAATCGGAGGGTTCTACGACGACTACGTTACTTTAGCGAGACGAAGCTTACTCGCTTGTGTTTCTACACATGGGCCTGTAATGCCAGAGACCGCAAAGCTTCTCGCTCAACTGTGACTTTTGCTTATACTATCACGAGACGTATCAAGCAACGAGCTGCCTTTGGAGCACTACGTCGACACGCGTTGGTGAGCATTGCAGCACTCGAAATTCAACGTGTGTTTCGCGGAATGCGTGGACGAATGCGAGCAGAGGAGGCCTGGCGCCACATACAAGCTGTATTAGCTGTGCAAGGCGCTTTTCGAATGCGAGCTCACTTTATGAGACGCCTGCGCAACCTGCGACGCCAGAATCTTCTCTCCATTCGCATCCAGCGGGTCTATCGAGGGCGATTGGGACGAATTCAAGCGCGTCAAAAGCTACTGACGCATTATTATCGTGAAATGGCGCTCATACAACACGAACGGGAGGCATTTCGAGCGTTCGTGCATGGGAAGATGGCTCGTCGATTGCAACGCTTCTTCCGGAAAATCGTTGCTGATAAACAACGTGCTCAACGAACCGATGAAGATAAGGCTAAGCTTGAAATCGAATCGGAGATGCTGAAGTTATCAGAAGATGCAGCCCAACAAGCGGCACGGCACCGACGCGATTTGACAGAGAAGTATGACAAGCTGCGCGAGGAGGCCGAGTACAAGGAGAAACGCCGTCGTATCGACGGTATCGAGAAACAGAAGATTGTTAATCGACGGCGGCAGCGGGAATGGGAAGCATTCAAAACTGAGAACGTTGCGCGGAAGGAGGCGCTGAAGCTTCAAGAGAAAGAAAATTACGAACGCTTGAAAGGCCAGTGGGATAACACAATTGCGGAACGGGTCCACAAGCGCGGAAAGTTAATCGAGCAGCTACTGCAGCTCGAAGACGTCGGAGAGATGTGGGAAAAGATGCACGCACAACTCCATCGACGGGTGAAAGAGCGCTCGAAGCAACTTACAGCAGAATACAAGTCCAATGGCGTGGTGATTCCGAAGAGAGAAGTCACCGAGCGTGCGCAGCACGAGATCACAGCTGAAGAAACCGAGGACGAACGACGCAAGGTACTGAGTGGGTAAATGTGCTCCTCACGGTCACGTCTTACACTGCAACTGACCTCTGTTGTGTACTTGATAGGCTGAAGTTGACTGGCTGCAGGCAGAGGCCGACTACTTGCACAAGCTGGATGAAGAAGAGGAAGAACGCCTGGTACATTTACATTCTAATGTTTGATGTTCAGTTTGCTGGTACTTTGTCCAGCTCATTCTGTACCTTCGCTTTTCACAGCTTGCCGACAACACAGAGGAACGTGCGGCTCGCCAAAAGAGCGCGTTGGCCATTCAATGTGCTTTCCGCGTGCTTGCGGCGCGCAAGTTACTACGCCGAATGCTGATAGAGCTGTACATGAAGGAATTCGACATCAAGACCCAGGCACCGATATATCGCAACACACTTACGGGGAAGGTCACGACTCAGAAGCCAATTGGACTTGGCTCGGAGGAACTCGAATACGAAAACCGCTGGGTAATCATGACGGACGACATGCTAGGTAAGTTTATGAATGGATACTGTGCACGATATTGTTGCCACTAACATTTCGTGGAATTGGAATTCTACTAGGTGAACAATTCTTCTACAATCCGCATCGAATGAAACAAAGCTGGGCCAAACCAAGCGATTGTCAATTCTGTGAATTCTGTAGCAGCAGTGCTTCAAACACGGTATTTGCTGCTGTCTGGAATTCCCAAGATGACACGTACCTGTGCCAAACGTGCTACGAGAAGGAGTACGTCGCACGAAACCAGCAAGGTGGTCTCCAAGCTGACGTATACGTTGCATACGACGGATCCCGCCCAAATGGGCAGTAGTGTAGCCGAGTCGAGATATAAACCAAAACAGCGAAATCGTGCGCGCTGTCGCATCACACTGCGGAAGCTATCTAGATATGACCCTCCATCATGAGCACGCCGTCTGCCGTACGAGACAACTTGAGAGTGAGGTATGTTAAAACGATACCTTTGGAAAATCACCCCAGACTTACCTACTGAATCACGCGGTGGGCTCCCAACTGAGCTCTCCACAGTAGACGTTCCCCTACATCACATTGTACAAATGCAGTTAGCATCCTCTTTCAAATTGCAATCGTAACAGCACATTTCCGTACCTCTTCGCGCGTTGGGCAGCTACAGCACCCTGTTTCTTCGCATTATTCGACTCGATTGACGGATGGTCCCATTGTGTGATCCGCAACGCTGGATTGCAATAGTATGCCTTGCCTTTCGAGCGTGACAAGCGCGTCTCCCAACCCGGAGGGAGAGGCAATGCATCTAAGTTGAGCGACTCCCTCGCAGCAGAAGCTCTACGAAGCTCTGCGCTCTGACGCGACGCTGCCGATAATCCCTCCTCGCCATAATACTTATCTTTGACGGCTGTAAGCCTGTTCTTCAGGGATTCCATAGCACCGACACTAACCGCACTGACCTCCTGCAGGAGCGACGGGCGTCCGCCAGACTCACCCATATCACTGCCAGAAAAATGACCCTCACCATCGCTATCACCGCCGCTGTTATTCCGCCATAGCTTCGCGCGAGACATGCGCTTCGCAGACTGGCGGAGGAATTGCGCCGTTTCCGCGGATCTCTGAGCAAGTGCCGTTTGCATGGCAGTCGATGCCCGGCTGGCATCGCCATTATCGTAGCCATCATCATATTCTTTCTTGGACCCCAACCTCCGAAACACAGAGCGGCGGTCCTTCCGCATATTTTTTTGACTTGATAGCATCGGGTCGGAGCCTACAAGTTCGCGAAGCCTTACGCACTCGCGTTCTACAGCCTCGAGCTTCTTATCCTTCTCGCGAATCTACGACGCAGAAAGTAATAGGTGGTCAGCAGTGAAGGAATGTGATAGTTAAACCACCAGAGGCCTTACCGTGTCTTGAAAACCCCGAATCTTGACTTGGAAATTTGCAGTAAGCACCGTTTGCTCAAACTTAAGCTTTTCGACATCACTCTTCAGTTGTGCCGTCAGTGCACGCTGCTCTTCATTCTCTTTGCGTAGTCGGCCCGCCTCTTCGTTAAGCTGGCTGATAATACCATCGGCGTCAGCCATCCACATGTGAGCAGTGGACCTCCCCCGAGATCGAGTCCCATTAGTTTCTGCGTAGAGTTGGCTGTCGGTAGATGACGTTGATAGCCTTTCCTTCTTGTTTTCTGCGTTCCTTCGCTGCTCGTCATGGAGGCGCTCCTGCAGCTTGCTGAGCTGGTATTCCATGTCTGCTTGCTGCTTCTTGTCCTGAAGGGCCTTCATATACTTCGGTCGCTCGTACTTCATGCGCAAGAATGCTTGAATCTTCACAGCACCCTTTCGTTCATCTTTAAATTGTTTGCTGCGTACCGCCGAAACAACATGACACATTAGGGGCGCATGTACAAGGAACGGTACCTTCAACGATACCAGCTCACCGTTTGACAAAGCGACGAGCATATTTCTGAATAATGATCGCGTTCTTGTTCTGCTTGGCCTCAAGCGCAATGCAACGACCATCATATCCGCGCCAGTGCGCCTGGAGAGTGATCACAGCAGTCTTAAACGACTGGTATCGATTCATCATAATGACACATCGAGCAACTGACTAATGTTCGCAAGCGCGTAATTTGGACAATGAGTGGATAGTCGTGAGTGCAACTAATACATACTGCCAGCCATATATAAAATAGGTAAACTTACCTGCAACTTGACAATTGCTTGCAATTTGCGAAGGAAGCGGAGTCTGCAGCAAAATCCCCGCATGTAGTGCTGCAAGTGCCGAGCCTGTAGATCCAACCGCTCCGCCTTCTTGTCCTCCATTTGCTCTAGAATTCCATAACGGAAGTAAATACGCGACAACCCAATTTGATATTGCTCAGGCGAT
Source organism: Phytophthora sp. 'mugwort' (assembly GCA_033558025.1). Taxonomy (NCBI): domain Eukaryota; phylum Oomycota; class Peronosporomycetes; order Peronosporales; family Peronosporaceae; genus Phytophthora; species Phytophthora sp. 'mugwort'. Next base: position 1,854,419 of record JAUCEF010000017.1, on the reverse strand, counting down.
GACAATTCCATCTTTCCCATCAGTGCTTCGCATCTTTGCTTAACGGGAACATCGGTGTTGCGATGCTGCACGTCAAACACCCAAAATTTGTCCACTAGATCCTCTAGGAGCAGCCGATTTGGGTACGCGACACGAGAAATACGAATTGCCTCGATCACACCAGCACAGCGTAGTTGCGATACTACCATCGGTTGATCCATTTCGTCTGGACTCTTGCTTTGGTTGGGCTTAATACAGCGAACATAGTGCACATTCGTTTGGCGGATGTTAGTCATAAGCTCGTTGAGATTGTCCTTGAATTGGGTTCCAACGTTTGCCACAGTTAAAGCACCACCCATGGCTCGACCGCCTAGACCCCGAGCATTGCTGTTACTTTTCTTTCGTAAGGCAACCGGGCTGCCAATTTTTTCGGTAAATATTGACCTGAGGAACTGCTTAGACGAACTCCTCATCAAGTCGGACAGATCAGGGAAAAGTGCGTCTTTGTGTTTCTCGAGAAAGCCAAGTGATTCGTATGTTACTGCTCCAGCATAATGCTTGATCGTGAATTGTGTGCGTGATGTACGAGGGAACTCAATGACATCTTGCTCGTCTTTGTGAATGGTTGAGAGCTTGGACACAAGCGACTCGTCATTTCCTTTGGGGCGCATCACCTCGTCGTTCAGAAGCGAAATAATACCAAGACGATCTTCGATCACAGAAATCACATCTTGATTATCTGCGAAGTCGATGTGATTCCAGATGATGCCTTCAGCTTCGTACTCAATCTGCACAGTCTTAAAGACATCCTGGGTGAATTTCTGCTGAAGCTTTTCGTTTGCGTAGTTTATGCAAAATTGCTCGAAGGAATTGTGCTTAAAATGCTCAAAGCCAAAGATATCGAGGATGCCTACGTGATGGCGCATCTTCTTATCGTTCTCCAGAGACGTGTTGATCATTTCGACTAGCCAGTCGAACAGGTTGGAGTAAATAGCCTTTGATAAAGCACCGATACACTCCTCAGCTCGATCCTTTTTCAGAAAAGTAGTAACTTTATCTCCAGCGACTGCAATCTGCCGCGAACACAGTGCCTTCTCCAGATCCACTACCAATATACCAAGAAGTTTGGTCGCATTTTTCGCTCCTTGGTTGTCCGGCACAATCTCTGACTCTTCATTATTATTCTTCGGCTGGATTTCAACTTGCCCAAGGTGCAACACACCTGCAAGCACCTCAAAGAGCACCCCTTGTTGCTCCTCCGTGACACCAATCAATCCAAGGGCAGTTTTGGTGCGCTCAAAGTGCCTGTCATCCGACATGCCCTCGATTTTAATTGTCTTGTTAGCACCCGTGTACGCATAGCACTCGCTGGTGTCATCCAAGAACCATTTTTCTTTACTCCCATTCGCAGCCAACAACTGATAGAAAATGTGGTAGTTCCGTTCCATCTCTTCGTGAGAAATCACACGGGTCTTTTCCAGTAAGTATGTTCTACACCTCGCTCCCACCAGAATCCCAGCATTATCAAATTGAAGCTGAGTGAACTTGCCGAACCGAGAACTGTTGTCGTTCCTCACCGTCTTGGCGTTACCGAACGACTCGAGCAGTGGGTTCACTTCGATAATCTTCTTAATGGTATAGTCATTAAGACCTCCAGCGATCGAGGCCAAATGGTTCATGAGAATCTTTGTGGTCTCCGTCTTACCAGCTCCAGATTCTCCACTCACCAGGATAGACTGGTTCACTTTATGCCTCTTCATATCGCAGTACGCCGCCATGGACGTCGCGTAGACATGAGGCGGCAGCTCGTCTCGTGCCTTCGTGAGGTACTGGGATTGCATCTGGTCCGTGTAGAGCTCCGGCAGCCATCGGTAAGGGTTCACAGCGATGCAGATCTCGCCCGTGTACGTATAAGGCAGCTTTTGCAGGAAGCGCTTCTTTACATTGTACAAGATGGCGGCCTCGTGCAGGTAGTTGAGCGCCGTCATATCTTCGATGCCCTCGGGGCCGAGGTTCTCGTTCTGGTAGGGCAGCGATTCGAGCTGCAAGCTCTTGAACATGGCCTTGACTTTAGGATCGTTGAAATCCATCGCACGCTCCTCGTCCACGACAGCAGCTGCGCCGCCGGGCGGAGGGAACACCCGCAGCATGACCGTCTTCTCGGGCTTCTTCAGGTCCACGCTCTTGACCTCGCGCAGGATCTGCGCCGGCAGCCACACATACGTTTCATCGGGCACGTAGCACTTGGTGCCCGCGCCCGCCTCCTTCATGTTCATTTACACTTGCACTGAGTATGGAGGTTGAGTGCGCACCAGAATGCGGAATACAGAGTGATGGTCTCTTAGAGACGAAGAGTACGGAATCCGCAATGCCAATGCGCGCACGCACTAACGAGCACGATCGAAATCACTTTTTGTCGCGGCGTTCGTTGCCTTGTGCTGCAGGGCTGATTTCTAAAGGCGCATACAAACTCCAAGATTAACTTCAACTGCCAGGCTCACTCATGTCGACCACATAGAAAACCTCTCTTCCGTCACAGGTTTAGCTGTCATGACCTATCTTCCATCACACTTGCATCTGACGAGCAACACGAAGAGCATGGAGGCGGTCGTACGCGATCTCCAGGGCGACGGTAGGCGGCCGTATCCAGTCTACAACCCTCCAACCACTAATGACCCATTTGTATTTGCATCGCTAATGTAGCGCAGTTGGGCGTCTTCCTGAGCCCGGAATGCAACGTCAGCGCAATCGCCAGTGCCGTCGTGGCCCGCGACTCGGCCTCGCGGGACACCAGCGGCGTCTCACGCCGCCGCGCCAGCTCGGCTACCAGCTTCACCACAGCGTCAGATGATCCGGACGGATCTAGCCAATCGGAACAGTTTGTGGAGCGCCTGGACGGCGCCGTGCAGCGCATCGACCGCGTCATCTCAGAGCACATCGGCGAGCACCACGCCACGTTGCTCGATCAGGTGGGTTCTGTGGACGAGCTACAGGGCTACGTCACGTCGGTGCAGAGCTCGGTGGGGCAGCTCAAGCAATCGGTACACTCGCTGCAGGCGTTAGTACGCGAGCAGCACGAGAATCTGCGTGACACTATCCAGCGCTACCGCAATGTGGAGCAATGCGGGGATATTGTGCGACGCGTGTTGCGCTTCCAGCAGCTATCGGACCGTGTGTTAGGGTCGGAGTTGAACCATGTCGATGCGTCGTCGACGGGAGGCGCGGTGGAGAATGGGAGCGGACTTTCGGGTGATGCAAGACAGAACGAGATGGCCTCGGTGGCGCTTGCAATCAGAGAGATGGAGATGCTGGTGCAAGATGACAGCTTTGAGGAACTGAGTGTTGTACGTGCCAAGCTGCCGGCTACGAGGAAACTCAGTACGAACCTGAAGCGCGAGGTACGCGGTACGCTGCGTTCAGGGGTTCAGAGTTTGAGCCAGGCGGATGTTGGTGACGCTCTCCAGATCCTCTTTTACCTGGGAGACCTGGCGACGACGGCTCAAGCCTCGGTGAATGACGTGATTCAGGAGGTAGAGCGGAAGTGCACTGCTGCCATCTCGGAGGAAAAGCTTGTGCGCTCCGGTGGTAGCGGCTCGAACGGCTTGGATACAAATAACGGACCGTCAGGTAGCACCGTGCAGAAATCTGACCTGTGGAAAGCTCTCCAGGATGTGTTTGATTTCATCCGCGTTCATGCTATGCAAGTGTGGAATCTGCAGCGTGTGCTACTAAAGATGGTGGATCCAGCATCAGGCAAAAAGTATCTGGATCTAGTACTCGAGCCGGATGAGCCATCTCTCTTCGCTACATTCTGGGAAGTTACTTGTGCTATCGTGCGGGAGTTGTTCGCGTCCACACTTGGCTACAGCACTGCAGTCAAATCAGTTTTGATCGCGGAATATCCTCGTATGCGCGAGCAAGCCACGCGAGTTCTAAACGAACTGTTCGCGGCGACGAAGCAGAGTGCTGGAGTAGAATTCTTGGCTGATTCAACCCCTGATAACGCAGTTGACTCGCAGAACGGCCTGGTACGAGTGTTGGTGCCAATTGCGGGGTCTGAGGCTGAGCGCACACAGCTACTGGACTCCATGACACCTCTACATGAGGCCTTTGTGGACCGCGTATATCGCCGCATGTCAAACCCCATCCAACTTATGTTCCCACAGAGCTCAAATTTTCACACATCGCCACCTGGCCGCAGCGACATACAAACCCTGTCACGCACAATTTTCTCGGAGCTGGAGCAGGCTGGCCAAGATCCCGTTCTGCTGGATGGTGCGCTTCAGCAGGTGCGGAAAGCAGTGAACGTGTTTTGCTCAAACGTGAAGCGAATTATGCACCAAGGCAAGGCAGCTGCCGTGACGACGCCGTCTTTCGGACGAACACCTACACAGGCCCACAACGTTGCGCTCATGCATGTGTTGAGTTTGCTGGACGGTGCTATTGAGGAGGTAGGTAACCGTGTTGAAACAGCTGCAGCTACCAATGGTACTCAAGCAGGAACGGCAGCACACGTGTTATCTGCTACTAATTCCATTGCAACTGGTGTGGTTACACCCAAGCAAGCTAAAGCGCTCTGCACCAAAAGTCTGACCCCGTGCCGTGAGATGATCGGTGACCTGGAATACGCCTTGCTGGGTTACTACCTCCAGGCACTTGCAGTCCTGCTGGAAGACATTTTCGCGAAAATGCACGAGGAGTCCTTCGGCGATCAAAGTGCAGCAGCCAGAGTGGCAACCTCAAGCGATGCACCGCGAAGTAGCGGTGGGTTCCGTTCACCACAAGGTACAAGTGGCTCCAAGTATATGCAAGAGTTCAGCAACGCCTTCGCAGTGATCCTAGAGGATCATCTACGCCGCCTCCCCATCGCTGCCTTTGCAACCAAATGTCTGGCGGATTTTGTCGAGCGGCTTATCTCGGTCTTTATCCGACACGCATCCTTGCTACGACCACTTACTGAGAACGGTAAGCTGCGTCTCGCGAATGATATGGCACAGTTGGAACTACGACTAGAGCACATCGTGCCACTGAAGAATGTCGGGGCGTCCTATGAGGAGCTACGCGCGTTCCGCCACATGATCTTCCTTGAGAATAATGACATTCTTCGGGACACCACCATTGACAAGATCCGCCCGAGTAACGTCTGGCATCACCTCACATCTCGCGCTCCGCCTGAGCTACAACTTCCGCATCAAATGAAACACTGGACGGCTTCGAAGTACATCGAGTGGTTAGACACTCGAGCAGCCATCGGTCGGTCATCGTCACCATCGACGACCCCACCATCGTCGAGTGGCAGGTCGTCTATGCTGTCATTGTCTTGGAAGGAGCTGCCGCTCGGCTATCCGTGCTTGAAAGATTATTGTCTAAGCTTGCAAGCTGAAAAGCAGGCCTGGAGAGAAATGGCCAAGTGCCTTGATGCATATTCTCAGCGCGTAAGTGCATCAGCGAATGCCGAGTTGAGCCCGATCTACGATTTGCTGCAGGAGTCTAGCGCTATCCTTCTGGCAGGCTACGAAGTGATGATTTCTCGGTAATTATAAGCAATAGAACGAGAACTTGCTCAGCGTGCTGCTTGATTGATACAGGCGCTAAACGATTCTTCAGTTGCAAAAATCTCATCCTTGTGCTTTCTGTTGTAGCTGGACATCGTGAGTCTTCTTCGCTTTCCGTCGCTTTCTTAGCTTCTTCTTGCCTACAAAATTGACAGGTTTTTCCCAGCGTGATTCCCCCGTCCGAATGTTGTAGTAGAATGTCCTCTTGGCTACTGGATCGTCAAACTGCAGCATATAAAACAAATATTAGCATTTCCCAGTTCCTGGTTGTTATTCATAAAGCGAACACTGACCTCTTTCCAGTATATCACTTTGTCCTCGACAAGCTCACTGCCACGCGATGCCTTTGTGTACCGCTGCTTAGCACGGCGCTCGTCAAGAGGTGTCTTTGACGCGTGGTTTAGCTCTTTCACTGTACTCTTCGCTAGGAGCGAGTGCGCCAGACGATAGCCATAGAGCTTCACAAGTCGTTGTCGGATCTGCTCGGACTTCTCTATACTGACCTCTCCTGTAAAAATCTCGTTGGCGACTTGCTCAAATTCTACTTGAAGCGCCTCACTTGACGCCGCCGTGTCTTCTAGAAGGCATTGGATGTAAACCGATGCCAGTGCGTGGTTTGCTGACACGCGCCAGGCTTCCTCCGAGGTGGCACATTGATCAAAGGTTAGTCGGAGGTTACTGGACTCTTCCACAGTGTACACGGATGCCTCATCGTCCGATTTTACTTGCCCACTACCACTACACAAACATACACACAGTGTAAGACCTCATAAACAACATGAGAGTGAAAGAAATTGAGCAAGGTTTCTGAGCGTACGTGCTTGGAACGACCTTGCGTGGGTTTGACTTCTTGGAGCTCATGCTGCCATCACTCCTACCTCTGCTGTCTCCATCAAGCAGCGCAATTGACGGAGTGCTGCTGGTATCCTCCTCCCCACTGGTTGGTGTCAAAATTTGGTAGTCATGGTTAGTTTTGTGCTGTAGCTGCACTTGAGATGCTGCTACGATGCCAGCAACAGACAGGAAGATGCCTCTAATAGGGAGATGCGGTTGGAGCTGCATACGACGTTGCTGCAAGCTCTCCCACGTTTTAACACCAAGGACGCGCGTCCGTAGGACATGCTGCACCCAAATGCACGGGAAAACGAGGACTGCGCTTTAATGATCGGTTAGTGACAATACGATGTTTAATGCACGAGAAGCTCTGGCCCACCTGGGAATAACCGCACGACGTCAAAGATTGAAGCCACTCCGTGAATATCTTGGAAGCTGACACGTGAAGATGCCAAGTCGTCATTCTTTTGGTGCTCCGCGATACGCTCATTATCGTAGAGCTCCTTCAGCAGGGCCTGCAAACCGCGCTCCACGGGATCAGCGACACCGATAAAAAATGCGAGGCACTGATCAATCTGCTGGCAGATATTAGGCGTGCTGAGAAGTTTACCATCGACCACTTGATTATGATCTCCTACACCAGCATGATCAATCATCTCCTCATTTCCAGTGTCTTCTTGTATCGACTCTTCGTTTCCGTTTTCATTAGCTTCAGTTTCCCCTGGGTGAATGGCTTCAGCTACTGCGTGTCGAACAAGCTTTGTTTACAAACGAAATAGTGCCAAGTAACACCCATGTAAATCCCAGCAAATACTCGTGGACTATACGAAGGACAACGAACCTCAACAACGTCAGCCGTGCATACGGAGAAGCATGTCGCCATTAACTGCATAATATCCCAGCGGTTGCGCGCGGTTTCTCGATGTGTGGCTTCCTCAGCATTCGGCAGTAAAAAACTTGTGAGGCGTGTAGATCGCAGATTGCAATAACGCAGCAACTCTGCACGCGATACACTTGAGCGACGCATAAAGTCTATGCGCAGGAAACACTGAAAATATGCCTTCCGCTGCGGTATTGTGAGGCGTAAAGCGTCACACAATGCCACCAGGTCTTCAATCTCTTGAACAAGTAGACGGTCGCGATAAGCGTCATTCTCCATGAGTACCCGAGCTGTAAACGCTCCACGTTCGTCCACGTAACTCGATCCGACAATGACCGCGGCACAGTGATACACAAGGTTGCAGCCTTTTCGAACCCATGGATACTTGGCGACCCGATCCCCCCACGCATTGAGCTTGAACACCACTTGAGACCTGGCCACTACATCAGAATAGTATTGAATGAGCACTCTACCTCTGTAAACGAGACGCACGACGTGCTCCAGTGCCGAAATAAGGTACTGCAGCGTCAGTACGAGGTAATGCAACGACAAAGCAAGCAGCGGCTTGACATCTGACATCGCCATAATGTTGCAATATTGGCGTTACGCTCGAAGAGACACCGGGTCATGAAGGGGTATGAGCCCAAACCTACTGTTACCATGAACTGCGATTTCATTATTTTCTTACTCAAGCTGCTCTGTTTTCATGGCATAAAGCGAGGCTGGTGACATGGCTTACTGCTTCTTCTCCAGGATGATACTGAGCTGGTTGTAGAGCGACTCCTCCTTCTTCTTGTCGATTGAGCTCTGCATGCGCTCTAGCGTTGCAAACATTTTCGCCTTGGTGGCGTCATCAAAGCGGTCTAAGTGGTCGAAGCACTGCAGCAGCGGGTACGCAGACATCTGATTCACCTTGCCGATCTTCACAAATGCTTGCACCATGACATCGAGACCCTCGTCCGTGGCGAGAGAGAAATCGCGGATCTGCGAGAGACAACGCGACAGCGTACGGCCGTGGCTGGACTGAGCGGGGTTGAAACTCGGGTTCGCCAGCAGATTCAGAATCTGCTTGCCCACGTCCTTCGAGTCCAAACTGCTCACGATACTGATGTACTTGGTCAGCATGTCTGGCGTCTTGCGCCACTCCTCGAAAATCTCTTCCTGCACCTTCGCACGCTCCGCAAAGGTTTCATCCTCCAACACAAGACGGAAACCAATAGCTTGGTCAGTCACGAAGGTGGACTTCTTCAGCAGGTCAAGCGCCAGCTTGTACGGTGCCACTGTCGGCGTAACCTTTGAAGTCGTGCTAAGCACCGGAGACTTTCCGCCAGCCACAATCAGAAGCAGCAGGTGACGCTTAAGAGCACGCTCCTGGAACTGCTCGACGTGTGACCCAGGGTGAGCAGCCTCGCACAGCTTGTTGTATGCCGCCTCGATCTTCACCGAGTACTTGGCCCAGACTGCCTGCAACAAGGCCGTGGTCGCCTCTTTAATCGCACCATAGTGGTGGCTCAAGTCATCTCGGCTCGGGATTGTTTTGGCCTCAACCAGTGTCAAGGCACGCGCAGAAGGCGTGAGCCCGTCCGAGAACAGGATCGAACCGTGCAGCTCCACGAATTCAGACGAAATCTCCACCTGCTTGTCACCCGTTAGCAGGCCTTCAATCACCTTCGCCTTCTCAGTATCCGCCACGCCGCGGTAAGCTTGATATTTGTTGACAGCATCCGGGTCGGACAGAGCCTGCTTCGTGAGTTGAGCAACGGACGAGTTCGTCTGCTTCGACTTGCCGAAGAAAGACCATCCACGAGCAAAAGACAGGAAGTCCGGCTCTTCCGCTACATCTGGGATAACAAGCTTGGCATCCTTCGTCTTCATGAGGAACACACCGCTTTTCATCGACTTGCCGTCCTTCACAAGAGACCAATCAATTGGAATTTCCCACGGTCCGTTGTTGTCAGTAGGCTTGTCCTCGAAGCCCGTCTGTGAGATCTCCACCACGTACTCCTTGCAAGCAGCCTTGTACTCCGTCGAGTACGTCACCTCAGGGTGGCCCGGGCGGTTCAGCCACGTCTTGGCCAGATTCTGCAGGGTAAGACCAGAACACTCTTCCATGCACTTGATCCATTCCATGCTGGTGGCATTGCCGAACGCATATTTCGTGTGGTACATGTCAAGAGCCTTGTGGAAGGCAGCCTCGCCCAATAGCAGTTCAACCATGCGAACAAACTCAGGAGCCTTCGAGTACGTCACAACAGAAACCAGCTCCTGCGTCTGGTTGAAACCCTGGGGCTCGACAGATAGAGACGTCGCAGACTTGTCTTGCGCAAGTGGCCCAATGGCCGGGGTGAACATGTACAAGACTTCGCTCAGACGGCTGTAATCCTCGCCGAAAATGGCCGCACCACGCTTACGTTCCATGTGCACCGTGACAGCCTCGTTCAACCAGATCTCGAATGGGGACTGGCCAGTGACCTGGCTGCCGTTGATGTTGTGGTAGTACTCGTGGACCTTCACGTGCTCCATGTACTCGTACGACTTGTCGTCCATGCGGCAGCTGGGGCACAGACACGAGCTCACGATGGTGGTGTTGCCGACATTTTCCATGCCACCGTAGTACGAGTTCTCCATCGCAATCTCGCGGTAAACGGCACCAGTGTACTTGTAGCCTGTCTTCTTCCACACCTTCAACAGGTCTTTCAGCTCGGCGCGAATCGTAGCCAAGCGCGCAGCATCCGAAGCGCTCAGAGGGGTCTTGACGTACTCCTCATTGGGTCCGAGACACAGCGGGCCTTCCTTAGCCTTGAGAGCCTCACGCTCCTCCAGCAGTTCATACATACGCTTGCGCTCGTTATGGTGCTCACAGGCCTCCGGACCCAGACTCACCATCACCCACAGCACGGAGTCGTGCAGCATCTTGACAGCTGCCTTGGCATCAGTCGACTCAAAGTAGCCCGGGAACGCCAGGATCTCCAGTAGCGTCGTGTCGCCATCCGGGAACTCTAGTGTACGACGGAACGTCTCGTATGTGCCCACGCCTAGGAAAAACAGGTACGGCGCCATGTTCACCTTGTGATTAAAGTACTTGAGCACGTGGCGAGACGGGTCCTCCACGCCTAGCACTTCCGACGCGGAGTGGAACACGGGCACACCAGTCTCCGTGTGGTATCCCGGCGCCAAGTCTCCGTTTGTGATGATGTTGGTGTAGCGTGTGCCCGCCACAATGGTCGTGGTGTAGTATGCCTTGGCGTCCATCGTGTCGATGCACGGCACGATGCGTTGGAATCCATGCTGCTGGCACTGCGTGATGATAGTCTTAGGGGCCCCCTCGGGCGTGTAGTCAAAGTAGAGGCCCTCCAGGATGTTCTCAGTGGGGGTGGCCACCGACACGGTACGGAGTACGAACTCCTCCCCGGACTGCACGGGCTTAGAGAACTTGACAACGAGAAAGTGGTCCTCCTTGTCCACCTCGAACTGCAATGCACGGGGCTCCGCGAAACTCTGTACATGGCTCACAAAGTCCTTCTTGTCGCTCAATGGCGTGAACTTATCGAACTGCTCAACCGACAGGATCTCCAGCTCCTTCGCGTTGAGCTTGAGCTCCGAGAGCGGCTGTGCGTCTTCATGCTTGAGCGTCGTCTGCAACGTCACTTTGACCTTGGCCTCAGTGATGTCGAATACCATGTCAAAGTGCAACGGCTTGGTCGCCAGTGGCTGGAAATCCTGACGCGTGAAGCGATACTTCTTGGCGGCGGACGTGGCCATCTTCAACAGATAAAAGGAAACTCTGGCTGCTAGTGGTTCCTCTCTCTGCGCGGCGGATTCACGAATGAGAAAAAAACGATCCAAGCTTGACACTTCCCTCTTAAAAACGATCAAAATTTTCAACAGATTCAACGGGTTTCCTAAAGCTCTTGTTGATGAGTGTGTTGCCACAGTAGGGGAGATCGCATCACGTGCTCAGATCGTGGTGAGCTCCGTTTTCATGCATCCTAGTCGTCTATGCCGATGAGCAACTCCTGATAGCTCGTGACGACGCAGTAACAGTTTGACAAATGTCCCAATGACGCGGCAACTAGTGCAGAAGTCCTAAGCGTGAGAACCAGGTTGAAGCTCGCCGAGTTATGTTTCCACGCGGACCATTAACGGAAGTTCTGGCCAGTCAGGCGGGTATCTTCGAGACGATCCATCCCCTCGACGAGCCGCTCGTGGTCATGGCGAGGACAGGGCCTCGACAGGCAGAATAACCAAATTCCACCGCCAGATTCGGTGGCTCTCACCATACTGTCGACGGCGAGATAAGATGGACGAGCGACATGGCAGGGAGGACGATCCGCTTCGTCCAACGACAACAGCAGCGACAATGGCTGCAGCGATGACAGCCAATGCTCTAGGTATGGCTACGCCGATGAGCGTTATGAGTGAAGCTATAGTTTCATATACGTACCCTGTTAAGCGGATATTTTAATTTTACAGTATAACAGAATTCCCCAACCCAAGGTCAAGCTACTAGAAACTGATCGAGTAACATGATATTGGTTCTTTTCTTGCACCAAGTTTGCTCATCAATCTTGAGGCCTGTAGTACAGCCCTGTACCCATGATGCTGCAATGCAGCGACGTAGTCGCAACCCTTGGCGGGAACGCGGGGCCCCCTAATCAATTTTCATCGAAATTACCAGTTAGGAATTATTTACTGCGTAGTATTACGTAGTAACTAATTCATAATATCAAAGAACAAGAAACTATTATGACTTTCCGATATTTTGCCCTAAGAAATATAGGAAAGTACTGGCTCATTTCTGATTAGGAGTGAGCGACAGGGAAACCCCACCGGAAACGGTTGCGGAGGAACTCGCAGCCTTTGTGACCATACCAAAGGGACGACTAGTCACGGATGAGGACAATGCTTCCTTAATGGCCTCTATTACGGAGGTGGAAGTACTAAAAGCGGTATCCGAGCTCAGCAGTCAAGGCAGCGCGTACGGATGGACTGGGAAATGACTTCTATAAGAAAACCAAAGCGATTATGGTGCCGGAACTAACCGAAGTCGCGAATCAAATCATCATAGGAGTGGAACTCCCGAAGTCTTTTTAGAGGCGATTATCATCCCACTGAGATAGAAGGGAGATTCGGACGACGCTATGGACTACAGGTCGATCTCCCTCCTTCAAACGGCATACAAAATATTTGGAAAAGTGATCGCCACACGCATGCAACGCTTCCTTCCGCCCCTATCGGAGATGCGCAGCCAGGATTCGTTCATGGACGCCAGATGCAGAAGGCGGTAATGATGATGATGACACAGCTTATGACGGCGGCGTCCAGAGCGAATGTGACAAGCGACTTCAGCCGACTCATTCTTCTGCTCGATTTCAGGAGAACCTACGACACAATAGACAGATGATTCCTCCTGGCAACACTGCGGCATTTCGGGTTCTCAGAGGCTTTCGTTCGAGTAGTGGCAAAGCTTCACGATGACATTGTGGCGCGTTTCCTCATAAATGGGGCACTATTGAAGGCCTTTTCCGGTCAGGTCTGGCATCAGGCAAGGGTGTCCGTTAGCGCCGCTGTTCTTTCTGCCAGTGGTAAAAATTCCGGGTAACCCAAGATCCACGAATTGAAGGACCTCCGGTACAGGGGATCCCACGCACACGCACAAGTTTTCTGCGTTTGACGACTCCACTTTGTTTCTAAGAGATGCCCACCAAATTCTCCCCGCACTCGAGTTTGTAGACACATTCGGCTGGATGTCAGGGCTTAAAGTACAACCCACAAAAAGCCAAATTATGTTCCTGAACACGGCGGTCAGCTGTACGACGTATGTAGGCATTGGGGACGATTGCTGATTTCCAATACAGAGCTCAGGGGCTACTGTATAGGTATTCGTCGACCAGATCAGGGTCCTGATGAGCTTCGACACTTGCATTTAAAACTCCGGCGATGGGCGACGAGTTGTGCCTCACTTCACCAGCCCTAGCGATTGGGGACTCGTGGGCAGAAGGAGGCAGCTTACGCTCCGACAGCCGCTTCCTTTTGAGCACGATTACGACTGGACAACTCATTAAGCCGGGACGGATTCAAGGATTGGAGCGGGCAACGGGCAAAACCGCGGGACCGCCTATTCAGCTTCATCAAAAAGCTAACGGGATCCAAGGCTCGCACTCATCCATTGCGGATGTTATGAAAGAGCTCACACGCTCGCTTAAACAGAAGATTGTGCGGGAATGTTTGGTGTTTGAACCCTCCCACGGTTTCATAATTTCCCTTCGATCAAAAGGACGTAGCTGAACCACAGAATAGTAGCAGACTTACACAATGAGCAAGAGGGATTTCGTGCGACCGCTTCAAGAGGTGATTTCCAGACTAACGGCGCGTGCCTCAAGGGACGAATGGTAGAATGCACAGCTTCATCAAACGCCCAACCAACTGTGGTCTCACCACCACGGACTAACAGACTACCAGGTCTGGATGGTCTATAGGAACGTGACGCACCAGCTAAGCTATACTGCGGCGGCAGACAGCAGGACAACTCCTGCCAGGCAGGACTCAGTTGCAATGGGCAGCGTGTAAAGTACGAGCACCTGTTCTGGGACTGCCCAATGGCTCAAGCGATATGGGCGAAGCTGATCAGCCATTAGACCGGAAAGGACTGGCAACCAGGCAAGATAGAAGCATGGAAGCTCAACTGCGCAATTCAAAGGGCACCGAAAGGCTTATCAAAAGGTGGAGCAATCGTGCGACGCCGCTACCCGGACAATCGGGACGGGTTTGCGAAAGAATGGGATCGTCGTTCGGTCTCAACAAGTTATGGACACAAATAATCAACTTGGTCTTCTGGCAGAAACAGACGTAGGAAACAGCTAGTGCGAGAGGCTTTTGGACGGCCGGAATAAAACTGCTGGAAGCGATAGCGCGCAGGGTACTCCGTAAAGCAGAGACAGCAGTACGTGGGGCACAATTCTCAACGTGCCTGGACATCCTGCCCCCCCCCCCCCCCCCTCCAACGGGAAGGGTAGATCACACGAATAGGAACTGAGAACAGACACTGGACCCCCCGGCGCCGGACCTGCTCACTTGGTTACGTAAATACCTGAGATCTTACAACTAACTAAGTAATTAGACACTCTGAATCTCCACTTTTGTAATTCTGAGTTTGCCTGCCATTCACTGTACACTTCATTTTTATGTACGAAAGTCAATTTTAACAGGAAGGCCTGCCAAGCAGTAACATCTACCAACCAGCCAAACACCCGTTTGCCGCCGAAATGGTCAGCATTCTGACTTTTGCAGCCAAAAACGTAGGCCTAAAAGGCCACCACTGTAAAAAAATGATTTTTCCCTTGACCCCTGAGGTAGCGTGCCATTGTTGTCACCTATGATTATGACATACAGTTGAGTATAGCGGCTACCCTGCTAGGTATTTCAGAGAGGAGTCTTACTAGATGGTACCAAACATTTCTAATGACAGGTGTCGATAAGAAGGCTGCTGCCGAGAAGAAGTCAAGGTGACCTGCAGAGTTTTGCTCAGTTGTATCTAAATACGTGGAAAACCATGCATGCTTTTATTTTGAAGAGCTCCGCGAGGCGATTTTAGTTAACTTTCCTGCGCTTATCCTTCCATAGCAACTATGTGAGCAACAACACGGTCAAACACCCAGTAGGGTTAGATCAATATCGGACAAAGCATACTGTCATCAAGTAAAATAAATGGCGGCATAACGGGATCCAGACGTGCGTGCACCTCGTCGCCAGATACAGTCTTCAGCGTCCCTCCACCTGCAGTCAAGCGGGACGTGCGTCTCGCTTGCTAAAGCACCAAACAGCACGGTCAAACACCCAGTAGTAAGCGCGCACGACCTCAACGTCCTGGCGTTCCCTCACCCTCAGGATTAATCGTACGGCGGTTTTTACGGGCAATGCCCAGTACTGGTACACTATCGGTACCCATAATTGAACGTCCGAATTACTGGTGCTGCAGCAAACGATTTGACACATCGTACTTGAGGCCTCAAAGTCAGAATTAAAAGTCCGATTTGATTGGCAAAATCGAAGAAAGGCATAATATATTAATAATTGAACGCACTAAGTTGAGTGCATAACCGGTCCACTACGCTAAGGCCCTCGGCTTGGCAGTACCAAGTTGGTACAGAACCAGAAAAGTATTACTTTTATTTTGAATAGATTTCAAATATTTCATCAAAAGTAGAGATTCTTCATTCACCACATGTTAGACGATGGTTGCAGATGGTAGCTGTTGATGTTTGAAGGTAAGATAACTTCGGCTTTTTCCGGCACCAAATTACCACTTCGATCCACAACAGTTGCCACTAAACTACACCTCGCCGCATGGATTTGGCAAAAACATATTTACGTGCTAACGCGCCCTGATTGGGCTAATGTAATAGCGGAGACCAGGGCGAATCGAATGGCGTGTACGTTGCCGCCAAGGGATGACTTGCTGTGAAGCAAGCCGCCAAATTATCGTCTCACACGCAGCTCACATTAGATTCCGCCCATTCTCCCGCACCCTCCCAGCCTGCACCATGAGCCGCCCCACTGCCAGACCCACTATGGCTAGACTCTCCAAGCACCGCTCCCACACGACACGCAAAGAGCTCCCAACGACGCGAGGCGCCGCGTTGTCAGCGACATGCTGCAACGGTCGATTGATGGCGCCCCACATAGAGGCGCGATTGTGGCGGTGGCCATCCATCGTGCCGATCAACCCGCGCACGGTCTCGCGTGTCTACCGCCGTGCCAAGCACAACGCCGAAGTCAGAGGTTATACGCTACTGACTCGCTGAAGACTGCGACGGGCCGGCATACTGTCGACCACTCGGCTGCACTGGGGCGACCGCGGACCGTCCCTTTAAACCAGCGCTCGACGATTCGTTCCGCCGCCGCCGCTTTCGTCATTACTGCCACGACTCTGGGTCGCCAGATACACCAAGGCGAAGCCCGCGTTGCCAAACCCCGCCTCACAGATGATAACAACCAACAGCGGCTGGTACACTACTTCAGCCACGTAGACCGAGTTTCATGCCGGTTCGACGGCATGTTTGACGCTGTCCACGTAGACGAAAAGCACTTCTACGTGACTGAAGCGGGCGAAGCGGTTTGTCCTCCTTCCGGACGAGCCTGTGCCGGAGCGTACCTTGCAGAGCAAAGCGCCACATCTCCAAAGTCATGTTCCTTGCTGCTGTTGCCCGGCCGCGCTGCGATGCCGCAGCAGGACGCCACTTCGATGACAAGCTCGGTATCTGGCCTTTCATCGTGCATACCCTGCGGCTAGAAGCAGCCGCAACGGACCTGCTGAAACGCCGTCCTGCAGACAGTGTCGGTGACCAAGTCGACGTACCGCGAGAATCTGATCACCAATCTGCTGCCTGCGCTGGCCTACGCTTTCCTACACTGGCCTACGACGGGAGGGCATATTGTCGTTCAGAAAGACAACGACGCACCTCCTCGTGATATCGACACCTCCGACCCTGCTTTCATGGCTGCTGCGGTCGCGAACAGCTGGGCGTTGAGCTGAGTTCAGCCGCCTAACAGCCCCGACATGAATGTATACGACTTAACGGCATTCAATGATGTCCAAGCCAGACAGAAGAAGAAGATAACCAGAATGCTGGACGAGCTTGTCGTCGCGATGACGGAGGCGCTCGGGGAACTGTGAACCTCAACGCTAAACAACGTTTTTCTTTCGCTACAGGCAACGATGGAGGCGAGCATGAAAGATGGCGGGGGCAACAACTTCCGCCCTGCCCACATGTCGAAAGGTAAGTTGGATCGGGAGGGAAAACTTCTCGTGCGTCTTTACTGCTCTCGTGGTGTTGTACAGTCTGCTGTCACTGCGACTGGATCGGCTGTGCAGCCCATTATTATAACCAAGTGTTTTAGAGCGACAACAGTTATGGTTCTGTTTTTTTGTGGTACGTGACAACTGGTTGTTGATCGGATTAATACTTTAGTTATCACATACAGTATATTGTATGTGGATAGACCAGTTTTTCAATGTCCTGTCTATCTAAAGTGTTCACCAGCATCTCCTTAGTAAGGAGTCATTACCCGTGCCAACAGACTTCTATTGATGTGCATTAATCTCGAAACATGTCACTAAAATTATCGTAAGCTAAGAGCTCCTATATCATTGTCTAACCAGCCTGCACGGAGAATTTCATTGACAATATCGTCGGCGCGCCCTAAGGTTCAGCATCCGTTTCTGAATAGCCTTCATTTAGACTGCACCGCCTCAATAAGACGGCATGTTTGGAAGCCAGCCGTAATTGTACACACTGCCACACCACACCACGCGGCGTCGATTCAGCTGCATAACTCAGATCGATCCGGAGATTTAGCTTGAAAGCTGCTCGAGGTTGCCGGTGTTTTAGCTGCTGCTGTAAATTCTGAATTCACATGTTTCTTAGTCTCACCTTAGCGGACCATTCCCAGGTAGCATCGTAAGTCCGGCATACCGACGTGGTGTTTGGCGGTATTTTTTTTATCACATTAATTGCTTTTGCGTGCTCGACTACATTTTCAATCGAGTGACCAGAATATTTGTCGAGGAGCAATAGAATTGGCTCCGACATGTCAGATCGTTCGCTGAAATGCAACTTCAGGAACCTAACAGTCAAAAGGCGCATTTAATAGAAAGTAAAAGTTTGTACAAATACTTGTATCATATAAATGCCAGCAGTAACTGTGTGTTACCTTTCGTATTGGAGAGCACCTGCATCTTTGTTTCATTATGAATTCGGCGAATATGCTTCTCAGCATCAAAACGCTGATGCCGTGGCGCTCATCTTCATTAGCCTGGCGTATTGCTTGATGTTTAGAGGGGCGCATCTCGAGCACGCCAAAGGGCGGGTATTTGGCAAACCTAATCCCGCGACAGCATCAATGTCGCTCTTTATCTCTTTTGATTTCACCCCGAATTTAACCCATGTCACGTTCCTTCTATAACAAGTCTGATAATGCCTGCTTGACGGCGGCTCGTATAGGTGTAGTACTTGCTGGTCTGCCACAGGGTACTCCATCCGCCGAACACAACACTGTATGGGCCTCCGCCAAGCAGCCGGAACTTCCGTTCCTATTATATTCAATCGGTTAAATGCTCCCTCATTCCCGATAGAGCCTTTCCGTTCGCCCTGTACTTGTCGAACAGATGCTCCTCGTAACTCCAGTCTTCGCGTCCATCGCAGCCCCAACTGCACGTCCTGTAGTACTGGAAACCGCCCCTATAACCCAATACGACGCATCCTCGTAGCACCCGGACCTCAATTGCCGTAGCCGCTCGAAGTTCCGCACGGCACCGCCTAGAACTCAATCCGCCGCCCCACTAGTACGTCCAGTTGTAACTCTTCGATGACACGTCTGTCACCTGTTCGTCCGTCACTCGTCCCTCGTCTTCCTCGTCCGTCCTGTTCGTATGTCTTCACTCGTCCGGCTGCACTCACTCACCCTCGTCGTCCGTCCGCTCGTATGTCTTCACTCGTCCGTCACTACTCGATCACCCTGTCTGCTGGTATGTCTTCACCCGTATGTCTTCCTTGTATGGCGTCGTTCGTATGTCTTCCCGTACGTCTTTACTCGTATGCCCTCGTCGCTAATTCTCCGCCCGGTTGCGCCGCCTGTGCTCGTCACCGCAATTTCCAAACCGGCCGTCTCTGTTCTCCGGTGTGCTGACCTTCACTCACTATGATCCGTCAGCCACCAATGCCGCCTCAGATATTCTGATCCGCCCGTTGTTATGGCTTCTCGTTCACCGAGTCCTTCCTGACAGAAGATCTCGATTGTGCGGCTTTTTTTGGGGTTGGATTGCAGATCGAAGTATATGACTGTTCAGCATAGTCCTAACTTTCGGGACCAGCTGTCGATCTCCCCGTTGCTTCGCTGTTCCTCATACCGCCAATCAGCATAAGCCGGTGCTGCCTCGTACCTGTTACACGCCTCCTTCACCCCAGAGGCTTCCGCGACTATGTCGGCCTGGAAGAGCCGGTCGTACTCTTCGACGGAGAACCAACGTCTTCCCTCGTCTGCGTAAGCGGTTGCGCCAACGCGACGATGTCCCTCTACTCGCACGGGTCACAGCTCATACTCCAGGACATATTGTCCTGCCGCGTTCTGTCATCGTCGTCTACGCAATTCCATCAGTATCTCGTCGTGTTGATTCCTCGTAATCGCACTTGCCATTGTTTGTCCGTCTCGCTTTGTACCATTTGCCTCCACTTCAAGCCAGGGCCTCCGACTATGGCATTTTTATTTATTGGTCCCTTGCAAGCAAATAGATTATGTGATAAGCTCTCGTGAGGTGGAAAGCAAGTTATGGCATGGCTTGACAACTCGAAATAAATAACGGAGTAATTAAAGAAAAAGCAGTACATGTAATCAAAGTATTAGCAACTCAACTAAGCGATCTAGTTAAGACTATTGACAGTGCTGGTATTCCAATATCTGCGGTTCTCGCGCAAAAGCAAAATCATCTCCAGCGTTGCTGGCAGCAGACCGTGGCGCTGATGTCCGAAGGTAACGCGGGCAACGCTGAAGAAGCGCTCTACTACGTTAGACGTTGGGGGATTGTCGTCAAAAGATTGTAACTGACCGCGGAATGTTGTAGGCGGCGGTGCTTGCGGAGACGCTCGACAAATGAGGCTTGATCATCGTCGTCCGATTCGCTCTCGGTCTCCGATGGCTTCACAAATGGACGCAGCGCCGCCTTCTCTACACGCGTCAAACGGATTTGACGACCTCTCAGGATGCGTACACAGCCCGACTCAAAGTCGGGACTGCGAACAATAGTCGCGCGAGGGCCTACCTAATAATAGTAATTAAATAAATAATATTAACACGTAGTCATCGTATGTATGCTCGTACCGAGGTATGTCGTGAAGTGTGGCTTAGTCGAAATGAGTCCGTCGAACCACTGACGAACATCCAGCAAATCGACGTCTTGACCTTGAAGCGCCTTCGACACCGATCCGATGTCCTTTAGCTCCTTGTACAAATCACGAAGTCGCTTGTTAGCAGATGGTGCCGGCATCATCGCCATGATGTCGTCGTTCTCAGCATCTAGAAACTCCAGCAGCTGAAATAGCGCTTGACCATATTAAAGGTCGAGCTCCCTCGGGTAGCTTGCCTGATAACAGGCCGAAGCTCCGTTTTTAACCTTTACCAAAATTAAAAAACAATTGGTTAGTTAGTTAGAAATATTATAAAATGAATACACATTTTCTTACCGAAGTTTTGCCGATTGAGTTAGCGTCCTCAGCTTAAAAATTTATGTATCCATCCACAATTTAGCATATGTTAATTGTAATACTTAGTAAAATAAAATAAACTCAAGTACAGAATATATAACGTACCGTCTCGCTTCCGACTTTCGCAGAACGCAAGGGGGAGATTGGACTGGATCGTCCAGTCCATCCAGCTGTACAGATTCTGGGAGGAGTGGCGGACGAAGTTAACGAGGGAGCCCGCCTCGGCTGTCGTTGCGTCGAGCATGGCGTGCCCGTAGTCCGGCTGCTCACGACTCACGTGCTGCATCAGGTTCGAATAGCCATTTCGGTTGGTCTGCTTCCAGACCGTGCCGCATCGAGAGCGAAAGTACTTGGGAATACTCTCGTCGTACTCGTTGCGGCACGGCGTGAAGAAGAAGCCCGAGATCTGGGCGTTCGTAAAGCGTGGGCGACCGGCTGTGGCCATTGTGTAGTTGGATGAAGGTTGAGTTGGGGCATAGAAAGGAAAATAGAGAGTAAGTGAAGAAAAAGAAGCATGTCTTAAGTTGTGAATGGTTGGTTCTGGTAGATTGGTGGTTGCCAGGCGAGATAATTTTTTAGGGTTTTAAATAAATAAATATTTTTTACAGATGTAAAATAAATTGTTGTAGGTCAGCTCAGACCCCGAGAAATAAATAATCTCATCAATATTTATTTAAATAATGTTATGGTCAATGCCATATTCGGAGGCACTGCAAAGAACCCCACCTGGTTGTCGACCCTTAGATAAAGCCAGCGCCTTGATCCGCGCATTAAACGGATAAGCTTCACCGCCATAGTCAGGAACTAAATTGTCGTCTTCGTCGTCCAAAGACTCATCATCTTCTTCTGGCCATTCATATTCAAGATCACGTAGCATGTTGTGCAGCACCACACATGCAGCGATCCACCGCAAAATCCTATTGATGTCTTCTTTCTTGTTGATCTGGATGCGCATTCTCAATGCGAAGATCAACGTGCCTTCAGCACGGCGATAGTGGGCTCGGTCACGACACGTGCGTGGGCAAGACAGGTATTGAATTCACCAATGAAGCTCTTCGGGTGTACGCCGGGACAATGGTGTCTGATTCCATGTCAGCTAGATAAGCAGAGTCTGCCTGAAAGTATTCTCCTGGGGTGAAGTACTGCGACTTGAGATCGTTCTTGGAGAGCTACATCTCGTGATTGAAGGAGCTGTCCGCACAGGGATCGGGTCAGCCTGCGTAGAAACATATGATTTTATGGCGATCATCGCAAACCACTTGTGCATTGAGGCTATACCGGCACTTGCGGTCGAAGTAATTTCCCAGAAGATCGAGCGTCACGCCTAGTTGAAGCCATACGGGAGCTTGCGAAATATACTTTCGTTCCTGAAGATAGGATTGTCTTCAAGCTGTCCCAGGACAAAGTCAAATGCATGTCCAGACATCTTCACGATCTTGCGGAAATGTTCATCAGGCAGATTGGCGAAGAATTCGCTCGAAATTCGGTGTTACTTCACCGTTGTAACACGCTCAATCATGTAACGGTTTGACTCCACTTGAATCAGTTCAGCAATCTCATCCAGTGGGGAGTGCTCCAACGAATTCTCGCGCAACTCTGACGACTTTAAGATCGAAGTTTTTTTGGCTAAATAACCTTGAGAGCCAGAATGACCATTTAGTTGAAAATGGCTTTTGGGGGAATTCCAAAAGTGGTCATTATGGACATAATAGACGAAACGTGTTCGACAGTGATAGTGATTACGAAGCACTAAAATCGATATAACGTTCTTATCGAACACTTCCTCAGTCTCATTTTTATTTGGGGAACCTGGCGGCTGCTTGCAAAATAGCAAACAGGATGAGAAAAGATGAGCTGAAGCACGGCCAAAAACAAAAAACGAGTCATATCAAACTCCACACCCCGCTTGCTCTTAGATTTCAGTTGATCTTTATTCCGCAGTATCGACACACTATCTTTAGATTAACTCCCGGGTGGGAGACCGGTCGCGAGGGCAGCATGGACGTTTGAAGCATCTCAGATACATGCATCAAATTACGAGGATTGGGTTGCCTACTGAGTTGTCAGACAATACCGTCCCCGGGTCAGTAGCCGACCCAATCGGTCTCCGACCCGACTCAGTCAATATGCTGCCCGACTCAACTTGTGATAAACGAAATGATCTTGAAACCAAACATCCATTTGACGCATATTTCGCGAAGAACTGTGATAATTGTCGTGATTATGGTGTGCATACACACGGGAGAACGCGGTGCACTTGGAAATAACACAAATATCCGGCTGAAAGCGTCGTGGAAGCAGCTTAAAGACTTGATGCACTCTCTAATGGGGTTATATGAGTGCGTAGCTTCTATCATGTATTATCAAACCGTGGGAGAGTAGCACTTCCTAAAAAAAAAGGTGTACAAATTGAGCGTCGTGCGGTATCCCAAGTATGACTGCGAGCTGTCCCATGTGGTGAATCTAGTCAGCGAGCTGATCTATGAGCAGTATATATATGCTACAGCCCGAGCTTCGTACACATTTTGCGAGCCGTACGGTGGCATGATTTTCATTAAGTATGCGGACAAAGAAGAAGATGCACTGGATAATTGGCAGGCAGCGTATCATGTAGATACGCGAGTGTGGGATTGTTCCTGTCTGTTTATGACGACGCGTTTGCTTCCGTGCCGCCATGTATTCTACATTCGCAAAGCGAGGAAATTTGAGACGGCCTTTCCGACGCTCCTCGCTTCGTATATCGAATTCCCTAGAAATCGCCCCATGCGAAGGGTTCTTTATGGTGACGGTGCTGCCAGAGTCTGAAACTCCATGGGATCTGGCAGCCCCGTCCCCATAGAGAACCTTCGCATCTCGAACGAAAAATTCGTGAAGCTCATCAGGTGGCAAGTACTATCAGTAATTGCATGAGTGGCTTGGGGATGAGAAAATACTGATTAGCCATGAGCACGTTGAATCAGGTTGCTTGCCTATTCAGGCGTAGAGAGTTTGAAATTCACTGATCTCGGAGAACGCAACCATGATTTGTTGGCGTACAAGTATCGCCGCAACATTTAGATCACTTGAGCACGCCGCTTACTATATTGATCGCGCCTCCTTCTGAGTCGGACACGCAACCTGCCCAGTCGGGCTCACAACCATCTGAGTCGGGTATACAACCATCTGAGTCGGTTTCGCAACCGGCACAGCCGGGAACTCAACCAGAACAGTAGGGCACACAGTTGGGACAGTCGGGTACGGATGAAACCCTTCGGAAACCAAGCAACTGCACCCGCAATTCAAATCGTCGCAGTGGATGCGGAAACAGACTTCATAATCGCCAGCCCAGTTCGAATCCGCGGACGACCAAAACAAAATCCGAAAAGGGCAAAGAAAAGTATTGCAATTGAGATGGCACGCGCCGACTCCGCCATGCACGATATGCAGTTGTCTATCAAATATATCAGTGAAAGGCTTACAGAAGACGTCACGTACGAATCTGCGAGTGAGTCTTCTTCAGTTCAAGCAATTCGTGTTCGAGAGACGGCCGAAATCGCCAATCGCCCATAAAGCATCGCAGGTGACCCAAAGAAAACCCGTTACGAGCGATAGCGATTGGACGAGTGTTGCCATGGGAGTCACTCCAAAAAATGCGACACCAAGGTAACTGCGTTTCAGCGAGCACAACCGGGGCTGTATGAGCAGGAAATCGCTGTTGACATTGTGGGTGTGGGCATTTTTACCACAGCGACACTAGCAATTATAAAAAAGGAAGAACGAGCGCTGCGTTGGATCTCCACGATTAATTTAAATACATTTACGCGACACACCCTTCCAGACTCAAATGGATCATAGTCTGCCATCCAAGTTGAAAGCACTCCCGCTTCAACCCGAGGAGGTACGTATTGCAAGATGGAAACGCCGCCATTCATATATTTCTGCCGTACACATATGCTTTTGGTATGATGATATATATAGGTAAATGTGCTTGACTTGGCGGCCCGTGGGTCACTCGAAGACTTAACCATGCGTATGCTTTTGAATAAGTTGTTCGGAAGTAACACTGCAGCGGTAGTGATCGATCCAGCAACTCTGTATGTCACCATCCATGATGGATTCAGAATAGAGCAAGACGGGCTAATCAACATTCTGCGTGGTGTCTCCAATGAGCGCATTTTGGTTCCGATTAATTGTAACGGTAACCACTGACTGCAATTATTGTGAACCCGGACGGCAACGAAATACTGATTTACGACCCGATGCGCTCAAGTTATATTGCAAGTGTCCGAGCCGTGGCGCAACGTTTGCTGCCTTTGCTACCGCGCCAGGACACGGAGGGTTATCGCGTGCGCCCGCACGAGTCTACTCTAGGTATACAAACAGATAGCTATGATTGTGGGGTGTACGTCCTTGTGACACTAGAAATATTGTGCAGGGCTGATCCATTAGGACGAGTTAACAAAGAGGTACTGCAAGGCCTCCGCAACAGGTACCTTACCATGTACTTTGAATGCATTTAATTCTGTTTCTAATGACCGTTTGAACGTGTTGGTCTTCTCTGTCTTACGATCTACCGCCGCTAACTCAGAGATCCGTATTGTTTATAAGTGGCTACTTAAACTCGGATTGAATGGGCTGCCGACACACATTGAAATTTTCTTATGACGCAGCGGTCGCCATCGTCCCTCGCCAGATGGCTATGTCTTCCGGCTATACAGGACGGGTGCGTATAGTTTGATCACGCATCAATTGATGACATCGCTCTGGCTCTCCCTCCAGTCGGGCCGAGTCGGTGGGAGTCGGTCACGAACCGGTCGCAAATAGCCTCGTCACATGTCCCTCAGCCGGTAGCAGCAACACGTGCCTTCATAAAATACCATTTCACAAGCGTTATTGCCAATGACTCGTTGGGGGCTTGAGAAAATAGCGCAAATCACGAACCCGTAGCAATTTGTCGTCAAAGATTCGACCACCTAGCCGCAGATTTGTGTCTGCAATTGCGAACGATCAGCATGACAAAGCACAAAATAAATCACACAAAACTATCGATAACTACCGGTGAATGAAGCACAAGGTTGGCTCGGGCACTTTCAATTGCGGGGATGGACATGAAGGCGGGGTTTGCAGCAAGAGATGCTGCGCGGCGGCATCGCCGCAGGATACTGCTGTTGCGGCTTCTATCGGTAGGACTTTGAAGCTGCAGAGACTTGGGGGTGGGCGACTCCACAACAGGCGGAAGCGCAGCGACGGTAGCACCCGGCGAAGCCGTTGCTGAGGGTGGGCTGACCTTTTCCGTGTCGTCCAGCACCAACACGCCGTCGCGCTCTTCAATGAGGCGATAAATACGTTTCGCTCGAGCAACATCAGCAAGGCAGTTAGGATCACCTGTAGGTTTGCGCATGTTCTTGAGCGCGTTGAACTTCCTCTTGATCGAGTCCCCATCATCGGCAATAAAATCTCGGGGCAGGCCTGTGTTGTATCGTAGCTGCACGGCGTTCCACTGGTTTGCTCCAAGGGTAGAATCTGTTTACTATTAATAGTAAGAGTTATTATTAATATTGTCATGCTTTATTATATTATAGTTACCACTAATTTAATTGTTTTTTCAAAAATTGTTAAAGTATTCATTTCAATAATAACTATCGGATTTTTAATTCTTTCTCTTTAAGGAATTTAGTATGATAACGATTTAGATAATGTTTCATTTCATTTTAGAATGGGTGATGAACAAGATATAAGGAAAATGGGTGGTTTTAAGACGAATTTTACCTTTTACTTATATAAAGGTTCATTATATTTAACGGGTTTTCCTTTTTTAACAGTATTTTTCTCGACAACTCAAGCATGTACATTGTCTCCGGTGCGGACCACACTCTACCCCTCCCCGTATAATCCGACAATGCACAAAAGCTACCAGACATGATAGCAAGGCACACGCAGTCCAGTCAGGTTTGGTTGGACGTCACGGAATTGAGTTCGTACCGTCTTATTTTGCAGAGACCGTAAATCCGTCTCCGCAATATGCGAACGAAATTTGTGCCACCTACCCCGTCACTCTGCTCCAGGATTTGTGGCCATAACAGTATTTTTGAAAGCGTGTGAGTTGGAGGAGGGCGGCTAGAATCAGAGTAAGCCGTCCCCCGCAGTTCGGGCGAATGGAGGCCACGTGGTCCCCTTAACCGCCGTACGTCTGCTTTATATTAGTTTCATTATACTAATTCTATATTCCTCTAGATCCACATCCTAGTGGATACTTTTATGGCCAATCCGCATACATTCACCCTCCCTCTGGCAAATCGCGCCCCTTCCGCGAGTCATCATTCCCGAAAGGACTCGCTCTAAGTTGTGTCATGGCTGCCTTGATTCGTCCGACCCTTTTGCCTCTCGCTGTCTTTTGGTGGCCAGATTCTTGATGGCTTGATTAAGTCTTGTGTTGGTGAAGGTGCTTCTCCCTGTGCGTGCCTCTCGATAGGATGTCTTCGCCCCGTAACGCAGCCACTGGGGCCCCTGCGCCTTCTCAGCCGTCGAGCATGCCTTCGTCGACGCTTCCTGCGCCCCGCGCACATACAGGTCCACCCATAGTCGCGTCTAGCTCATCGCCAAGGGAGTACCCTTCCAGAGGATCAAATAACACCGATGCGGCGACTCACCATGGACGTCCAGCAAGCGCACTATACCAGCTTCAGCACTGTAATCCCACGGAGCCGTTGGATCGTAGTGGTTCACGTGGTTCGTCGACGGGTGACGGACTGGTGGCACAGGCACCGGCGGGTGCCAGTGAAAGTTTCGTCACCGCGATGCAAGCGAGGGCGCTGCGGACGAGACGGAACATCTTCGTCCTCACTGTCGTCGGTAGGGCCCGAACTGACCGCTGGGGTAATCACACCTGATTCTGCACCTGATTCTGGGTTGATTCTGATTCTACGTCGGAGTCCTCCACGAGGAATTCATATATATATATATATGCTCCTCGAGCGACTTCGCAGCGACTACAGGGCTCCCAGGCGAGCTACCGGTCGAGTCGCCCGACGCCGACGAGCTAGACGCGACTATGGGTGGACCTGTATGTGCGCGGGGCGCAGGAAGCGTCGACGAAGGCATGCTCGACGGCTGAGAAGGCGCAGGGCCCCCAGTGGCTGCGTTACGGGGCGAAGACATCCTATCGAGAGGCACGCACAGGGAGAAGCACCTTCACCAACACAAGACTTATCCAAGCCATCAAGAATCTGGCCACCAAAAGACAGCGAGAGGCAAAAGGGTCGGACGAATCAAGGCAGCCATGACACAACTCAGAGCGATGTCCTTCGGGAATGTTGACTCGCGGAAGGGACGCGATTTGCCAGAGGGAGGGTGAATGTATGCGGATTGGCCATAAAAGTATCCACTAGGATGTGGATCTAGAGGAATATAGAATTAGTATAATGGAACTAATATAAAGCAGACGTACGGCGGTTAAGGGGACCACGTGGCCTCCATTCGCCCGAACTACGGGGGACGGCTTACTCTAATTCTAGCCGCCCTCCTCCAACTCACACGCTTTCAAAAATACTGGTAGCACTTGTTGGTCCCGATCCAACGACCTTTGGGTTATAAATACTGGTAGCACTTGTTGGTCCCAATTCAACGACCTTTGGGTTATGCTTTTTGAACGCGTGTGAGTTGGAGGAGGGCGGCTAGAATCAGAGTGAGCCGTCCCCCGCAGTTCGGGCGAATGGAGGCCACGTGGTCCCCTTAACCGCCGTACGTCTGCTTTATACTAGTTTCACTATATATATTCTATATTCCTCTAGATCCACATCCTAGTGGATACTTTTATGGCCAATCCGCATACACTGTTATTCCACGAGTTGATAGTGATATGTGTCATTATTGTGGGGAATGTGATGGTTGCAGGACTTCAAGAAATGTCAACACTTGAAGAGGAAAGATGGACGACGGAGATAAAGAAATCGCCGCGCACATGCAGCTGATGTTTCTGCTTCACAAGCGACAACAGGCAATGATCCAGAGCAAGAAGAAGAAGCGCATGAGGCGCCAGATGCTCGTGTCGTGGCTCGTTTCCCTTGCGCTCATTTCTTTTGCGTATCTAACCCATGTGCGCTGCACACGACACCATCATCATCTTCGATCGCCTTTAAAAGCGCCAATTGACACAGCGCCCGCTCCAAGTCGTCCAGCAGCTTTTGGCGCTCTCTTTTCGCTGGCGTAACCACAAAGTGAGTTGCTGGCTTGAGGATTCTCCTCTGATGTTAGGCTGCTGTTAGGACTGCCTGCTGGCCTGTGCGATGTTGGCTGCTGCCAAGCCTGCTGGAACGTTAATCGCGTACTACCCTCCAACCAGCAAGCAGACTGCGCACGGCACTATTCTTGCTCTGTTTTCGAGTACAGCAGTAGGTTCACGACGCTTCGCAGTTGATTCTTCTGCCAGGAATTAAATCCATAGTCGCTCGATGCAATCTGCTCACTTAGATATTTGATAACGTGGAATTGATAGAGCAAAACTCTGAAATCCGGAAACGCTGTCTCCAAAACGCCCATCTCCGTGAAATCTTTGTCAATAATCACACAGTGGATTTTGGTCCACGCTGGGTTAGCCCTTTGAATTCTTCAATTGCTGTCATAAGAGTCGGCCTCCTCTCATTCTGCAGGACAGCATGATGGACAAACTGCCCTTTTCCATAAGCGCCATGCGCCATGAATGAAAAGACCTTATACTTGGAAGCATTCGTCCCGTGTGTTGCATCGATAAGTAGAACCTCCGGGAAACAATCGAACCTCTCACGCATGCGCTTGGTTTCCATGGTAATACAGGTCGCAACATTCTACGTAAGGACAACACATAAAATAATAACTCAAGGAAACCACGCGAACTCATTCACATACCTGTCATACAGTCGAATCAATAAATCCGACCAACATTACCCGGCTCCTCACAAAACTCCAGCATCCATTTTTTAGCCTCTGTGCACTTATAGTGGACGAGTCTTGTGCTTTCAAGCCGCGTACGATATTATGCACATCTCGAATAGTTGGGTTACACTTGGAGTGCTCCAGAATGAACTTTAGTATGTTCTTCTTCATTGCGCCCGCTTTCCTGGGCTCATTGACTGTCTCCATCACTTCGGGCTCGATCGCGGATCTGCTAGACGCGTACTGCTCGTACGTCCGCTCATACAAGTTATGGCAGTGATTTAATATGGATTTGGTAACACATACCGCAAATGAATCTTGGTTCTTGCCCACGACACGTACAAATACGTTGATCTAAGTAGGACAAGTAGTGGGACATATTCACATCAACAGGGTGTTAGTTTCATTTCCAGATCAATGCGGCCGGACTCAAAACAATAGAACACACCTGGTTCCCAGCTGATACCATCTGGTACCCGATTGGCGCCCGACTGGGACCGACCGAAACCGATTAGCACCGACTGAACAATATTATGCACGTACTGATGCCTGGCACCCCATGGACCGCGTTTCCTGTCGTGGTCGCTTGCCCTGTCCTCGCAACTTGTATGCACCAGCGTGCGTGCAGACGAATTTCCGTGAATAAGTCTGCCATTCCTCAGGAATCAAAGGGGCCGTAGAGTTCGTTGACTTGATTTTCTTATTCCGATCGCATACGGAGTTGTTGTCCCGTATGCGGAAAGCCTGTAGAACACATTGATACACAAGAGGTCATCTTTGATGCTGAAATAAGAAGATCGGCACGGGATTAAATTCGTACCTGGAAGCTCGCCGCCTGGTACGCCCTGAAATATTACTGGAACTGCTCCCAAGAGCCAAAACGAGTTTGTGTAACTGCGGAGCCATCACGGTCCGGTCTGAACCGTCGCTTGAGCTGCTCGGGCAACTGCGACTGGATGGACCTGCCAAACTGAACCCGTCGCACAACGACTCCGACGGCATATCGGGAGCATTGTCGTTTTCCGAGCAGTCGTGTCGCTCCCCGTCGTTTCTCAACTCATAGGTCTTGGCCTCCTCCTCCCCTTGATCGAACGGAGCGCTCGGTTGGCAGTGCTGCTGTCCGCTGCGGGGTTGGCGATCCATTTCCCCCTCTTTCCTGTTTTGGTGCCGGGCCACGCATGAGTGGTTTTGAACGATGGTATACCTGTATACCGTCCGCTGTACGGATGCAATCTTTTTTTTTATAGGACATAAGAGTTAGGTTTTAAATCGTCGACGCGTAGGGTGATGGGCTAGCCGGTTGCAGCAACCACTGTCTTTTATGAAAATATCTACCTTATAATACTTGTCCGATCCGACACCCAATCTGCACACCCAATCGACACATGCAAAAAAGACAAAAAACAATCTGCACGACATAATACCGGTAATCTGCGATCTGAGCAAGTTTTGGGACGTTATTCCGCAAGCTTTCCCCCTACGCACGGACTCGCATGCCGCGTATACGCGGGCTGATGGAGGTTCGAGATTATGAATAGTGGTCGGTGGTCTCAATATCTGTGTCGGAATGGACATGCGCAATACACATTTTGACGGAAGATATGGCCTGTGGACAGAAATTAGATCGCATAGGAAATCTTAGTGCAAGCGCAGACTACAAAGGACGTTGGTTATGGCCTATCATCGTGATTGGTTATTAATTATCTTTGGTTTGACGAATAGGCGCCAATCAAAATTGACCTCCTTCAAAATTATTTATTGCTCGGCGAAGTTGTAAAGACTATGACAAACTGTTTTATTGCAGTCAATCTGCTAAATCGGGTCATTCGTTATTATGCACTCGTACACAATACGAGTAACCTTCCAAATATTTAGTATTCTTTCACAGTATTATTGTACCTAAATTTCGTACCTTTCGGATATTTCGAAATCTCATTTGTTTCGATTAATCTGTTCGCTACTGCCTTCAAAATGGAAAGGATAAGCAGCTCTT
Source organism: Phytophthora sp. 'mugwort' (assembly GCA_033558025.1). Lineage (NCBI taxonomy): Eukaryota > Oomycota > Peronosporomycetes > Peronosporales > Peronosporaceae > Phytophthora > Phytophthora sp. 'mugwort'. The sequence continues at coordinate 1,823,030 of JAUCEF010000017.1, read as the reverse complement.
TTACCTGCATCAAATTTAATGGCAAATGTCAAATAGAAACATGGAGTTAAAACAATGATGAACACCAATTCTTACCATATTCAGCATTACATACTGTACTCAGAATACAAGATAAACTAGAAACCTTTACTTCGACGCATAAAAAGTGTTTTCCGACTGTGATTGGTTAAAATATTATCCATAGTGAACGATCGGGAGATTGACAAGTGTGGTATAGGCCATAAGCTTCGTACAGGCCATATCTTCCGCCGACATGTGTACTGAAAAGTCTTTTACAGATTACGACGAATTGATATGACGCCGAGTTTTTTTTCTACTGTATAAGCAGTAGCATCGACACAAAGATGTGACGTAAATGGCTTTACGACAAATTACATGCCATGAGCAATTTCATTGGACGAAACACGGCAGTGCTCTTCACGTCATTATTCATTATAGTGACTAGTGATCCAACTATAAAGCTGCTTTCTCCCAAGCTCGGCGAATGCACTGCTCGCTAACGCTCTTCTAGGCGGCACTACTCTTTCGGCGACAATCTTGCGCTTCTCATGGGCTGAAACCTTCAGCATAGCAAGGAGTCTTTCACGCAGAGGTAAGTGCCGTTTGCTTGGATACAGGACAACTCGAAGGACAGCGCTTGTTTGCGCATACTCTTTTTGAACGAGCCCATGACAACCACATCAAGCGGCTGCAGTATTGCTGTGGTGTTCTTGGGAAGGGGGTACCAATTCCGCCCCCCCCCAGCTTGCAAAGTCTTCTTCTGAAGCGCTAGAAGTATGACACTTCAGATTGTCGACGTACAGTGCCGTGGCCCAGCCTGAGTTGTCGGAACGTACGCGGCCCATACTCCTTTGATGAAGTGGTTATGCCAAATGTGGGTATCCATCCCACGCATTAGTCTGTACCGTAGCGTAGATATCACGGGTAGCCCTTGCACGCCTCCTCCACAGTTCCAACAGACTGACCCTTAAAGAGGTTAATAGGTCACAACTTTTCACCAGTCGCGGAGACCACCAACAGAACACTGGCGCGCGATGACCGCGCATGACCGCGCACATTGGCCGACTTCTTAGAGCCGCGCTCGGCGATGCTGCCTCCAGGTTTTTCATCATAGTAAACGGCAGTTTCATCCGCGTTAAATACGGAGCCCTGAGCGTAGCTTTTAGCTACGGCTGCGCCGACTCTTGCGCAAACTTCATTTGCTTAAGGAGCAAGTCCTCAGTAGAAATAACAGTTCTCGTCGGGCGCCGAAATTAATATTCGTGACGGTGGACGAAGCGTTGAAAGAGCCGAAATAGACTAGCCTCCTTGCTTGAAATAAGATAGCTATCTACCCATGCAGCATATTCCTTCCTAACGAAGGCAACAACAGGACTCATCCATCTTGAGAGGGTAATCGTCACGACGCATCGCCTCAATCCACTGAACGAGCTCTTCGGTATAGGGGAAGGAGCGTGGCCGACCTTGGACCCGCAAGCACACCTTTGAGGCCATCTTGCTGTTGCCCCCCTCCCCCAGCAGTTTGGCCTCCTGCTTCTCCCACGCGTAGATGGACCCTGCTCTTCATGCCGTAACGCGTCTACAGCTCTGTCACCGACCAGCCTCAGCTCCTTTCGTCGAGCACGCGCACCTTGAACGCGTTGGGAACGTCATACGCCGAGAGCCTAAGCTCTGACTCCTGCCAGACGGTAAAACACCTGCACCAGCAGCCCCAGCTTCATCCTGAGCCTCTTGGTTACCTCCTCCCTCGCTGCTGTCTTCGCCTTCTCTGCATCCCCCTCCCCTCTTCACCTCGGGGATCCGTTGCGCTGGAGCGTCATCGACGACTCCCCAGATGCGCAGGCGCGTTACCACGTCATCGTCGGTGATGCTTGATGTGCTCATCGAGTTCTAAATTCTGGACGCGAGCAATCGAGGCCAGCCAAACTGCTTGCATTTTATTGGTAAACATGTTTGTATAGAGAGTCCCACTAAAACCTTAACTGTCACATCAATACGTCCGTCATGTCAATTCGTCGTAATCTGTACTTGTCGGAATGGACAAGTGGTTACATGGTACAGTGCACACCTCAAATACGACATCAATTAATCAGCTGTCCAGAACAAATTGTCGGAAAGGACAAGTATTATATCGTATTCACGTCGAACATACCATGTTGAACGTTCCTTGGTCAGATCAGTTCGACACATCGCCTAGCTCAGGAATAACATACCGCTGGTGACGAGGGAACGGGCCAAACTGTAAGGAGGGTACTTTAATGAATTGGTACTTGGCTGAGCTGATCCATAATATGTACATCCGCCGTGAGTCACCGTCGGATCTGTTTCCATTTCGGCGATGGTGCCGCTCCACGGGGCGCTCTCGCCAATTTCCAGCGCGATCACCACGAGAATCATCATTACCGTCGCGTCCACGGAGTCGATGGGTGTAGTTTAGCACCAGACATCCGGGTCGTTGCCGCAGGAGCGCCACGAATGATCTGCAATTTGGCGCTCGGCAAAAGACGGTCATCTTGCCTGGTCTTCACGCCCGTATGGCGCGGGACATTGACGCCTGTGCGACCAGCGACAGGCATTACCGCACGATTCCATACTAAAGTCAAGAGGTTATCTTTAAGTTCGGCTTAAGTTCGCATGGAAACCGAGCTCCGAATGTATCGGAGAAGGTCCCCAGCGATGGAGAGAAAAGAGCTGCTTGGGAACGACAGCATGGCCACTCGTCAACTCTCTGTGTACGGGCCCGTGACTATCAGCGCGGTCTCCTCTTCCACCACGCACATCGAAGACGACGTCCCCGAGACCGCGTCACTGCTGTCGCAACCGCTGCTGAGCCCCGACCCCGACTTAAGTCCGAGCACCATGGGCACGCACAAGATCGGGAAGCAAGGCGCGATGGTGCTGCTATGCTGCATCAACCTGCTCAATTATATCGACCGCGGTATCATCCCGGGTGCCCCCGAGAAGTTCAATCAGTTTATCACAGACACGCTGGGCGTCAGCGTGCTGCGCCAGTCGGTGTACTTCGGGCTACTGACCTCGGCGTTTATCGCCAGCTACTCCATATTCTCCATTGTGTTCGGCTACTTTGCACTCACGCACAGACCTTTCCGCATCATTGCGCTGGGTATGATAGTGTGGGTGGTGGCTGTGGTCATTTGCGGTATCGCGCAGGCCTCCGAGAGCTACTATGTGCTGATCATTGGTCGTCTCATCAGTGGCGTCGGCGAAGCTTCCTTCCAGTGCACAGCGACACCTTTCATCAATCGCTACGCGCCGCCGGCCAAGCGCTCACTGTATCTGGGGATCTACCTAGCATCAATCACTGTGGGCACGGCTATCGGGTACATTTACGGGTCCATCTTCGCCAGCTCCGGATTCGGTTGGGCCGGAGCCTATTATCTAGAGGGGATCATCATGATCGGATTTGTGGTGTGCTGCCTTCTCATTATACCGGAAGAGCTGAACCAGATCCCTATGAAGGAGGTAGACCCTGAAGAGCTTGAGAACAAACAGGATGATGTGGCGGTGGTGCCACACACTCCTGAGGACAACGAGAAGGCTAGCGCGACTGCGTTTCTGGAGGAAAAAGACCACAGTCAGCGCAAGCTTAAGCCGTCATTCGTTATGGAGTGGTGGGCCATCTTCAGCTGCATGCCGTTCATGCTGATCATCCTCGGACACGCGGCCTACACGTTCTCATTGGCGGCCATGAGCACCTTCAGCCCGGCCATCTTCATCGGCTTGGGACTTTTCGAGAGTGAGACGACAGTATCGCTTATCTTCGGTGGACTTGTGGCTATCACTGGTACAATTGGTACGCCTGTGGGAGGAATCCTGGTTGATTACTTCGCGAAGAAGAACCCCAACGAAATTGGCCGTCGCTGCATGATCTCTGCGAAGGCGCTGTTCTACTTCATGCTGGCTTCGGTTGTGTTTGGACTCATGATGGTAGCGTTTGCCAGTACCAAGATGCTGTGCTTGATCTTCCTCACCCTATGCCTCTTCTGCATGTGTGCGCTATCCGTTCCCGAGACGATTGCCGTGTTAGAACTTTTTCCCAAGTCCCGTCAGTCGATGGCCGTGGCGGCAAACACGCTGGTTATCCACGCCCTGGGAGACGTGCCGTCCCCGATCATTTTGGGAGCTATTAAGGACTCGTGGGCTCCCCATTGTGGCACTGTAGAGATTGACGGTGAAGCGAAGCTTAATCCGGACTGTTCTAAGGACCACGCCGGTCTCCGCGATGTGCTGCTTTTCGCCGTGGTTTGGCTTGTGTGGGGCGTCATGTTCTGGGGCGCTTCTGTCTTCATCGTGAAGCGGAGACAGCAAGAGGAAAAGCGCCGCGCTGCACGTGCTGGTATGATCGACGGCTCGTTCTAACCTGGTGGTAGGCATCATGGCGAAGAAATGCTATGCGTGCGTTGATGGCAATCCGAATAGGAATTAGAGACCCAATAAGTGTATATACCTCTCTCATCGTAACGCTGTATTGTCCTCTTTGCGGGGCGTCGCTATGCATATGAATGGTTCTTCCTCTGTATTACTTGCTTATCCACTATCCTCTTCATCCTCTCTACGCCAAAAGAGCAACCTGTCGATATTTGCCTCGCTTGATCCACACCAAAACAACAACAGAATCGAAGCCTATCGGAGCTTTCGACAGTTCCTCTCCTGTGCTTTCCGTACCTCCTCCGCCTCTGACGCTTACAGGTTCTTGCGGTGCAAGATGGAAGCGCCATACTCCTCGTACTCACTCTTGGTGATCCACATGTTCTTGAATGTTGCAAGCGAAGCCAAAATGGAGCCTCCAATCCATGTGGAGTAGATGCGCGTGGGCGGCGCTGAGATACGAATTTTAATGTCCCTCGGCGCTTTCTTACGCACCTCGGCGAGCAAACGGTCACCGAAGCCTGGGAAGAGCGTCGAGCCTCCCGACAGGATAATTTGCGAGAAGAGCGTCTTGCGCAGGTCCATATCCGACTTCATAATGGCCTGCACCAGGCACTCATGCACACCGCGTGCCTCCGATCCGATAATCTCCGGTCGGAACAACACCTCCGGCGCACGGAACTTCTCAGGTCCAATCTGCACAACACACAAATTATTAGTACATTCCCCATGTTAGCAACTCGAGCTGCCAATACCAAAAGCACCGAATGATCCTAACACTCACGTTCAGCAGCGTGCCGTCTGGCAGGTAGTAAGCCGAAGTATTGTCCCCAGATGTGGTGGTGGGCTTGGACTTGGCACCGAGCATATCTTTGACTGCAAGTGCTGACTTCTCGGCTTCGAGGTGCTCCTCCTTAGTGGGGTTGAAGGCCACATAACACAACTTCTCCTTGATCTCCCGTACCACTTCTCGCTCGGCCGACGTCTGGAAGTTGTAGCCTGCGCGACGCAGCAGCAACTGTAAGTGGCGGGTGACGTCCCGTCCGGCAATGTCCATCCTGGTGATGGCATGGGGTAGCGTGAAGCCTTCGTAGACGGGGACGACGTGCGCCACGCCGTCGCCCACGTCCAGCACGACGCCCGTGGTGCGACCCGAGGCGTAGAGACTCAGCACAGCTTGCGGCGATACAAACAGTGATGGTACGTTGAAGGCCTCGAAGAAGACCTCGCCTGCGCGTTGGCGGTTGGCCACGGGGTTCAGCGGCGCTTCCGTAAGCAGCACCGGGTGATCTTCGCTCTGTACGTTAAGCATGTCCTTGGAGTACACATGCTGCCAGATACGGTGCATGCTGTTCCAGTCTGTGACTACGCCGTGCTCCATGGCGTACTGGATCTTGAACAGCCCGCGGTGGTGCTGCACCCGGTTGCCCACGAACACGTCACCGCCTTCGTACGCACCGCCGGGCATCATGCGCGTGTGTTTCGTGGTGCCCACGAAGGACGGGAATACCACCTGCGGTGTCTCTCCGCCCGCGAAGCCCGCCTTCATGAGCCCGCTGCCATTGTCGATTACCAGCGGCTGGTTGCCCAGCACCTCCCGCGTCGTCATCTTTGCTCTGGAAATGTGGGGGAGCTTCAAAAATCCTACCCACTTTTGGAACTCTGTCCAGATAAAACTGCCACCTTTATTATGAAAACTAGTTTAATGTACTTTAATGGGAATGGCAGATGACAGTTCTCATCGGTCAGAGATTTAGAGCGACCGTCACTCTTGCATCTGGCGGGGAGCCAATACACTAGCCATAAAGGGAAACCACGGACTACCGGACAGGCATGGACGGCGCGGAGCGAGAGGTGGCGGCGCTGCTGGAGCAGGTGCAGTGTGCACGCAGCAACGCCGAGCAGATGGATCTCTTCCGCCACGTGCAGGAGATCGTGACGCATCGAGACCCGTCAGGCCCTGAGCGACGCGTGCTGCGCGGCGTGTTGCCACTGCTCGGACAGCTCGCGCAGCTGCAGAACGCGGCGCTGGTGGCGTCGATCCTGCAGCTGATGGGGCAGGAGGCGACAGCGGCGGCGGTTTCTACCGCCAACGTGGCATCGAGCGAGGCACCTTCCGCGCTTCTGGCGGGGCTATACGAGGTGTGCCACGCCGTGTTACTGCTCAGCTATTCGTCGGAGAAGAACGTGGTCCTGGCGTTGCAGCTGGCTCTCGGCAGTCTGCATTCAAGCTTCCAGATTGTGCTACGGGCTGAGAGCATCGAAAATCACGTGGACATCGAGCCAAGGAACTGCTGGGATGCCACGATCCGCTGCCTCGAAGCGACGGCAGACGTTGTGGTTCACCCTCCAGAGATAGGGGACAATAACCGCAGTGCCATGGTCTGGCTGCGGGCCTGGAAGCTGGTCGAGAGTGCCGTGATGCTTTTCAGTACGGCGGAGGACGCGTCCGTGTACCGAGACCCAATGAGATCCAACGTGCAGCCGAACGCCTGCAGCCTCGATCGACTGAGTGGTGGCAAGCAGACGATTCTGGTCAAGACGCAGCTGGAGGAGTTCGGGGTGTCGCTGCTGCAGAGACTGTGTGGAGTTGTGGGAGCTGCAGTGGACAATAAGGTGACGCTGGCGAGACGAGAACTGAGTGTAGCGGTGAACTCGCTGTCGTTGCTTGCAGCTGTGCGACCGCAGCTAATGCCCCACATTTTACCAAGGCTTATTGCATTATCGAATACAATGGCGACGCCGGGAACGGAAGATGCCGTGATGCAGAAGACTTTGACGGCTAATTTGGTGAAGCTGCTGAGTCACCCGGCTGCACAGCCATTTGCGGATGAAGTGACGGACAGTTTAATTGCCGTTGGTGCATCTCAACGCGCCTTTTCTGCTATTAGTAAGAGCAAGGAGCAGCGGAGAAGGTATACCAACGCGCCTACCGAGGCGTCATTGCGCAGAGCCAGGATGGGCAAGCGCACTGCAGCACAGTCCATCACTGAACGAGTGGAGAATGCCAACGCCCACGCCAAACGCAGACGCGTGAATCTTTCGGGGTCTTTAGTAGCTCCCATCTCTCGAGAGAAGGTGACACACGACGGAATAGTCAACATGCAGGCTGTGGAAGTAGCCAACTTAGTGCTGGAGAGTTTTGCTTCGGAAATGCCTACACCTGCACCACTTAACCTGCAGTTGGAGCTTGTACCCAGTGCGTTGAAGACGCGAATGTCTGCATTGCTGGCAAAACTTGCAACTCCTTCTTCAGTTTTGGCAATTGAAAAAAGCGCGAAGCGAATGCGCGACCCTCGAATTAGACGTGATCCACGATTGCAGGCGCAGAACAAAGAGCAGCCAGCACTTGTACCCATTTTTGATGAGACTGCCGTTGATGAAGTAAGTGATTGGATCTCAAAGAACGCCGCTTCAATCGCAGAGCCGCTCGTGTCTGTATCGGAGGACAACGAGATTCAAGTGCATTTGAAATCGGAGACTTCCGCGTGGCAACACGAAGTGGCTATCGATGCGCTTGTTCGGATCTTAGAAAACGAATACGGTGTCAAAATTCGAGGTGACGAAGCTTTGCGGGAAGGAGTCGTATGTCGACTCGCGTCAAGTCCGTGGCTTCTTCGTACAGGCGAAGATAACAAGCTAATCTCGGCCATTTCAGATGGTTCTCCAACGCTGCCGTTTGTCTATCAGAAGATTTTGGACTTCGTTCTCGGTGATTATTCTGTGCGGTCAACTCTGGCAACGAATTTGATTTGCCAAGAATATGTTCGTGCTACGGCATCCCACTTAAGCACGGCCACAGTGCAGAGCTCAGCAACTATACCTGGGGCCGCTAATTATCAGATATACCGGACGTCTGTGAACTACTTCTTTGACGCTCTGCAGAAGAAGATGGATCTGGCTTCATCGGCTGACAAGAAGCTGTTTGGAAATCTGGTGGCACAGTTGCCATGGATTCCGGTGGAGATTCTTCGCATCATTACGTCATTGTTTAGTGAGAAGTCTGGGATCGTTCTTGGCATCACATTGCTGCGTGATCTTACGAAGGAACGGAAGGCATGCCAGATGCCGTGTCTCCTACTCCTAATGCGTTTTACGTGCCATGAAGACGAACACTATCGTAATTCTGCCATTCGGTGTGTAGCAAACCAGCTGTACGGCATCGGCGCCCTTAAAAAGGATATCGAGGAATTTGCAATCAAGTTGGTGAACTCGCTGCGGGAAGTAGTAAAAGCCAACGAATTAAGTGAAATGGATGAGGAGGTGGATGAAGCCATGCCGGAGGCCGCATATGGTGATGAAAAAGCTGAAAATGACAGAACCCCCGACATCGAAGAACGTTCTGAAGTAGTGAAGAAAGAAGACAACTGGCTGAAGAACCAGGTGAAACAAATTACGCTTGCTGAAAAGGACTCCAACCAAGAGGTACGAGCGTACGCGGACGAAATTCAAGGAGAAACTGAGCTCTCAAAGCCCTTGGACAGCGAGCCGGAGATTCTGCGACGGTTGGAACTATACCTGGCTTTGTGTGCGAAGAAGCCGTCACTGCTGACACACTTGGTTGCGACCTATGCGTATGCATCCGATACAGTGCGCCAAGTGGTTTTCCGTGCCATTGAAAAGCTCATCAAGCATCTCAAGCAACGCGGAAGTGTGAATGTTGTTGCTCAGCTTCATGGGTACGAGCCGAACGCTCTTGGGCTGGTGTGCCACATCATTCAGATTCTGTCGATCCGTGGGCAGCCGAACGAATCAAGCTCATCGACTACTGACGAGCTCGTTCAACAAATTCTGGAATTGTATCATAGCCACGAGCACATTCCGGACTCTATCTCAGTGCTCATTCCGGTGTTGCCCAGCATCCGTGGCGAGATCTTGTTCCCGTTGTTGCCCCAGTTGCTGTCGCTACCCCAAGCTCGGCTGTCAGTCGCCATTACGCGGCTATTAGAAGCAATGCCTCCGCAGGTGGTAGCCCCGATTGACTTGCTAGTGGCACTGCATCACGTGGACCTCAAGAGCGAGCCAACCATGCAAAAGAAGGTTATCAACGCTATTAACTTCTGTGTGGAACACCGCCACGCATTCCCGTCGGACGTGCTTCTTCACGTGTGTCGTGTGCTGGTTCAAGAGGAGAAACTGTCCAAGCTTTCGCTTCGCACTCTCATTCTTAGCGTCACAGCTTACCCAACACTGCAAAAAGATATGGCGTCTCTCCTCAACATCCTAATTGACAGGAGGGTGTGGGAGATGGAAGACGCGCTGTGGAAGGGCTTTGTTAAGTGCTCAGCGCTCATCCAGCCGGCATCTTTCCCGCTGCTACTCCACAAGCTGCCGGTGCCCCAGCTGGCCTTACTGCTGAACGAGGAAAAAGAGTTACGCGTCTTGCTCCGTGAATTTGCCTTCACCGCTGGTCCTGGCGGCCAGCCACTGGATCTTTCGTCTGAGACCAACGCGCTCCTCGAAGACCCAAAAGATGAAGTCAAGCTTGAAAATGCAGCCAGCCATGAAGAGCCAATCATCAAAGTAGAGAACACTGACCCCGTCAAAGTGGAGCACAACGAAGACGGAGGAGCTCAGCCACACGAATAACCGGAAGGCTGTTTTCCAGTGTGTAGTTAGCTTGAGGAACCTATGCAGGTGGTTGTACCACTTCGAATACTACTAAAACAGATCTGTGGATAGTGGAGAAGACACGAACAGCATTCAGTCGAGTGCACGCTTACAAGAAACAACTGCTTGGTATTCTTCTCACTTCAGTTTACGTTGGCATTAGCGGGGTACTAATTTGTGTCATGTACGGCTTAATCCGTGTCTTCGCCGTTAATGCTGGGCCAACTGAGCGCAGGTCTTAGCCGCAAGTGTGGCTGTTGTAGCGAACGTGGCAGATCTCGCTCACTTGTGCAATCGCCGTAAGGGCTTCATCTATGTCTTCCTTCGTGTGCGCGGCAGAAATACAGAACCGCACACGAGACAATAAGAGCGGCGTCGCAGGGAATCCTACAGTCACGACGGCGAGATTGCGCTTCAGGCATTCCCGAGAGTATTCGCCGACCTTCGACATGTGGTACAGCATCACCGGGATCACAGGTGAGTCAAAGTCACCAAGTGTGATCACGCCCATGTCGATCAGCTTCTGGCGGAAATAGTTGCTGTTCTCGCGCAACGAATCGAGTTTCTTACGCCCAATCTCTGTGCCGTCCAGACCCGCGACGATGTTTAACGCCGTCAGAACCTGCTGCGCAATAACTGGAGACAAACTCGTGGCATAAATCGCCCCAGCGCTCGAGTTGCGGATGAAGCTGATAATCTTCTCCGACGCGGCGATGTATCCGCCCATGCCCCCAAAACTTTTGGTAAACGTACCCATGAGAATATCGATCTCGCTCGGGTCTACACCGGTATATTCGCAGATACCGCGGCCAGTCTTTCCAAGAGCTCCAATACTGTGTGCTTCATCCACGTAAATGTACGCCTTGTACTTCTTGGCGACGTCTACCATTTCACGCAAACGCACGATTTCGCCCTCCATCGAGTAGATCCCTTCAATCATCACCATAATCTTCTTCCACGCTCGGTGGCTGCGGGGCTGTCCTTCCGCAATCATAACCCGCAGCACATCTTCCAAGTGTTCTGGATCATTGTGTCGAAATACCCCCACGGTCGCACCGGACGCACGAGCACCGTTTACAATGGACGTGTGGTTCAGTGCGTCACTCAATATGAGCGTACCCTTGCCCATAAGCGCCGGGATACTGGTCGCATTCGTAGCGTAGCCCATGTTGTACACAATGACCGCCTCTTTGCCAATGTATTTCGCCACAGCCTTCTCCAGTGCGACGTGCACCGACGTGGTACCGAACTCCATCGGGGGTACTGTAGACGCCAGTGAGAACTGATCCACAGCCTGGAACACCTCATGGCTGCACGTGTTCATCCAGTCATCCGCAAAGCCCAAGTAGTTGTACGATCCGAGGTTGAGACAACGTTGAGGCGGCTCGTCCAAGTGCACGAATGACTTGTTGCCATCCGTGGACTTGCGCTTGATAAGATCGATGTGGGCGCCCGGAGCTCCAGTGACAGGGCGGTTAAACACGTCCTGCACGCGGTGGTACAGTCGACGGGTGTAGAAGCTCTCCCAGGCGATGAGCAGATTAGCTAGGCCGGAACGCGTCTCCTCCGAGCGGTAGCGAGAGATGCCAGAGATGCTTGCCGCGATGTCGCGCACGTGGCCGAACGTGATAAGGATCGAGTACTGCAGGAAGCACATGATGGCGGGGAACCATGGCACACGCTCCGCGGCCATGGTGCGCGGAGGCAAGGAAGGAGCAGAATGAGCAGACGGACACCGGGACACGCCGCTTGGGACAAGTCTCTCAAAGCGACAACGATTGGAACGGGCAAGAAACCACAGATGATGCCATTGTACGCTCCATGCAGAGAGATTTGGGTAAATGTATTCTACCGAACAAATCGTCACCCTTATTGCAAATTCAATGTGCAGACAATAAGTTAATAGAGGTATAATAGCCACATAGAAGTATGGAAGTTGCGCGTACGACTCACTAAAATTAAGATATATACGTTTTCCGGTGTGCATATACATTACAACTACTTAAGTATCCCGTACTAGATCTCACCGTGGTACGGTAACAGGCAGCACGAGGATATTCTTCCAAAGCTCGATGACCACGTGGAGACACTTTTCCCAAGTATTTAGCCTCACTGAGAGAACTGAGGGCCTCTCAGCTCTCGATCTAGTAACAATGGAACTCTGAGAGAACAGAGATCTTCGCAACCCGGTTTGAGCGCCATTTCCGATTCACTTAAAAAACAGTTCCGTGACATAGGGTCTCTCACATCTTATAGTCAAATCACCTTTCGTTTCACACAGTGGTGATGAAGTTCAACGGCCTATTTCGTTTCACAAGACCACGGCAGCCACTCGTAGACATTCCAGGCTTCCCCTTCGCTGAGCTCCGCATGGTCTTCGTCGCCCCCAAGCTGTCGGCGGATCAATGACTCGTCGCTACTGGACTTTGCTCGTTGCTCGTGGCAAGCGTAAGCGCTTCTTGCGTAATGCACTTCCTGATTGCATCTCACTGCTATCGTCTAAGAGGACCGCCACCGCGAATTAATGCCCGAAATTGCTTTGGCCACGCCACGGACGACATCGCTGCCTGTACCAGATTCAACTAACGGTGCCTCAGCTACGCGAGCTGGCCACCAAGCTTCATCTCCCGATGTCATGCATCGTCATACCCGAGCGAGACACAGTCCCAACTCTAGATGTGACGGGGCCCACAGCACCTTGCGCACAGGAAGTGTGACTCCCGGAGAGTATACAAACTCTCCGTGAACGGCAGCTCACAAGTCCCTGGTCTGAGGGGACCGTTACCAAATTAGGTAGATATAAGACTGAAAATAATTATAGGTGATCTCCTTAATGCGTCTACATACTAACTGTAAGTCGCCTATAAAGCATCCTAGATATTATCCTATTGGGTGGTTCTGAGGATCTTGTACCATATGTGTGATACCCATCCGTGACGTCATTGCAGTGACGTCATAGTGATGTTGGTTACATTACTAGGGCACATGGATACACCACTCTGAAGACTGACCTGACACGCTTCATGTAACCCTGTTACATCCTCCCTCACTTAGGTTCCGTTTTCCGACTATTTAGGACGCTTGAAAGGGAGTCGCCGCCTTTCACTCTCCAACCCGAAAGACATCGACTTCGCTGCGGTTAGTTTCCGGACCGGCTCATTTCCGTTTGAGCCCCGAGCACTTCCACGTGTTGTCTTCTTCTCGGCTTCCACGCCAGCCTCAAGCATGATCAAGACTCGGTCTGACAGCGTTGCGAACGCGCCTGTTAAGCCTGTTGCTTTACAAGCAGCAGGCTAAGAGCTCCGTCTGATAAAGACGCTGCTGCTAAAAGATCCACCAAGATGGCATCCAAGGTGACTCCCAAGGCGCCCGAGCCACCTGCGGAGGATCTTGAGATCCTCGTGGACTATAAGGAGGGCTCGGACAAGTCTCGCATGTCCTGGAGCGACAATGGCCTCCGGGACCAGCTCATTAAGGGGTCTGATGGCGACCCGAGCCAATCTGATTCGCTTGGATCGCGTACACCGATGTCCGGCCAGCATGGCGACGATGCACGAACCTAATAAGCCTGAACGTCAGGGGAGTTCTTGCTCACCCAAGGAGGACGAAGAGAAACCTCGTCCTCCGATCAAGAACTTGACGTTCGCTGAGGCATCTGCCCGCGTCAGGACTGCGAAGGCAGCAGCCTCGGAAGTCAGCCAAAATAGACGGGCTGCTTCCCGGTCTCCACTCGTGAAGAGTTGGGAACCATCAGTTACACTGAGAGGGACCTCTTTAGCTCTTCTCTCGACGAGGAGAAAGAGGGCCAAGTGGACCGAGAGATCTCTAATGATCTTGACGGGATGCAGTTGAAATACCAGGCTGCTCGTCATAAGGGAGTGCGCGTCCCGGCCAGCCAATCGCATAGAAAATAGTATTCTTCCCCTCGCCATTGGGGACCGTCTTACGCTCGGGGGTATTTCCCTCCAGAGGAGTCCCACGGAGCTGGTTCCTACTTGGGTCAGCTCCAGCCGCCTCGTATGGTCCTCGGCGACCGCTCTTCTAAGGGCGCATATGAGCGCCACCTGGTGGCCAAGAAGCACCTGTTCCAACAGAACTTGTGTGCTGCTAGGTGCGTGGCTGGCACCGCACTATATTCTTCTGAAAGAGTTCACGAGCCCGCGAAAAAGGCCAGAGCTCCGGTCGGGACTTCGATCTGTGTGGGGCTCCCTATCCGTAAGCCCCCCACACTGTAATCCTTTCCAGGAGGCCGGGGCTGTGTCCTGGAAGTGAACCGCTACGCGCTGCACACAAGGAAAACTTGATGTTCTCCGGCAAGACCTTACGTAGGAGGACATGATCGACCTCCGTGGTCTCCGCATTGAGTTTGCCTACGTGGTAGGCAAACGGCAGCTCTCGAAGCCGTCGCCGATTCTGCTCCGATATCGCGACAGCCTTCGGGCAATCAGCTTGCAATCGGCTCACAGGAGCACTCAGCCTCTGAGTACCCCTCCACTTCACGCGGAGCTGACGCTTCCTGATAACGTGCCGTTCCTAAGCACACGCTCCACATTGTAGTGGGTCTATCCATTATGGTCGAGCAGAGGCGGCGACACAAGGATCTTCTGTACTTTTTTTACCGTACGTTGGCTGCTGCACGGGTCGAAGGCTACCGTCACGCAATATGGGCCAAAGGAGTTCCTCTGAAGACCTGTTGGGCACAAAGCAGTATGAATGCCGCCCTGTCGCAACGCAAGAACCCTGTATCCGGGTTTGAGAACTTGCAGAGATCCCTGTACAACGGCCACCCAAGACGGCACTGCTTTATATGGCAAGGAGAGACAGCACCGGACGGTATTCTAGTGAGCATGTATGGTCCCGTTGAAGGTCGTCGGCATGACTCCACAATGCTCAGCATGAGTTGTATCCCGGACGAGCTGGCTAAGATCCAGATGAAGCATTTCATGGCAAATTTATCTACGGCGACCCTACCTAGATTGCAGTGAATTTATGTGCTGTCCTTTTATCGACACCAGTGGCAATGCTGCTAAGGCGGCTTTCAATGCGCGGATGAGCAGTATCCGAGAGGCTGTGGAGTGGGGCTTCGGTCATGTAAAGTCTCAGTGGTCTTTCTTGAAATGGGACAAAAAGCTGCGCAGTCGGCAGGCAGCAGTTGGTAAGTTGTTCCTTGTAGTCGTTTTTCTAACAAATGTGCATACTTGTATGCAACCTGGTGGAAATCAGATTTCAATGTGCTTTGCTCTGAAGCCGCCGACGTAGATGAATTCTAGATCTAGAATAATAGAATTCAGGCGTGGTTACTGTGTACTGATTATCATTTTAGACAACTTCCCTATCATTGCTGCCACGTTGGAGAGCTACCTGGAGCAGCTGCAGCACGAATGTCTCTCGCGCTCTTTTAGCTGCTAGCGCACGCTCTTCTCGTATACGCTCTGCTTCTTCGCGACGCTTCTCCATCATTTCTTCATGTTGTCGCTTTCTCTCGGCTTCTTATTTCTCAAAGGTAAGACGGTTATTCAAATACTTGTAATTCTCAGCATTTCCCCCAGCCATACCCTCGATTGCGATGGCAATTGCATCCGTATCTTCTCGCTCTAATTTGCTTCTTATTCCGCCCTTTCAACCGGCCACCCCACCCTTCTAGCCGGCAGAGACCGCGCTGCTATGTCGATGAGCTTCCTCAGTATCCGATTGGGAATCCTGGTGCAACTCATCCTTGATCTCTCCCATGGACAAACGACGCATGAGCGCGCCTGATGCTTCAATACCTTCATTCACGGCGCGATCTGCTTGCTTGGCATCTTCACGGGTCGCCCATCCACCCGCTGGACAATGTCGGGCAGAATGTCACTCCTATGAAGTCCCCGACGCTTGGCGAGATGCACACTCAACTTCATGGTACTGCTTAACGAGTTTGTCAAGTCGAGTAGCGAGGTTCCCGGTTTGTCCTTCAACGAATGCTGGCGATTCGCCGCAAATCTTGTCAAATCACTTCATCACGCCGTTCGGCCTGCGTAGGGCGCTTCCCATGGCTTAATCGTATTAGCAGCTCGTAGGAGGATGATCTCATCACCAGCGGTGAAGTTTTTTTCCACTGCTTTGTTGGCGTTGCGTGGCCCTCGTCATCTTCAGCTTCTGCCACGAAGTGCGGTGAACCTTCGCTCGCATCCGCCATTTCAATGGCCCAAGCGAAAGCTTTGATAATTGGCCTTAGTGCATCGCTTTCAAGAAAAAATGTATTCGTCGTTTGGTGAAGCTTAACGTAACTACGCCTGTGAAAGCTCTCTAATGCCGCGAATGTCGCGTATTCGTATCTGATCCTATGTTGAACACAACCCGATTACATCCTTGCCCGCCTACCATGAAATAATCTCAAATAACGCGATACAACTATATTCTAATTTTGCGAATAGATATCACTCTGCACGCTAATCATTATTGAATCAGGGAATAATACGTTTGCTACATTTGACAACGTACGTTACAGAGTTACGCGCACGTGACGCACGCGTAACTCCATCTTGGTCACCTCCGTTTTCGTGATGTACTTCATTCTAGAGTGGACAGCGCGCTTCAACAAGCGCACGTGCGCTCCTTGATGGTTATCATTACGCCGTTGCTATCCAGCATGTGGGAGCTGTCGCAGATGTCCTCTCGGTTCAAAGACAAGTGTGAGCCTTCAGGACCGAGAAGCAACACTCTATAGGGTTGCGCATCGGTGAGTAGGGGCCGAAGTGGAGTAAAACGAGGTCGACATGCATCGGTGGGTGTACAGGCGCGGCGTCTAGGACGATAACGACTTGTTGCGGCTATAATTATCGCGGAATACTACCGAGGCCTGTACTATCCGGTTGATTTCGTCGACGAAAGCAGAGTTCTGCTCCATGCGAATGGTTCCTCTCTCGAACTTGTAGAGAAAAACACCAATGTCAGAGTTGAACGCACATTGCACTTGTAGCTCGGCCCTTTCGACGGCGACAACACCAACGTACCGCGCTCCAATATTTCTCACGCCCCCGCCCTCACTTGCATTACACATTTAAGTTGGTCTCGTCAAAATAGGCGATGCAGTCGCCGTCGCGCTGGTGCTGCTTCAGCGTCGTAGCGAATATTTGACGCTTGGTCTTGTTGACCAGGTCGTTGCACGTCATGGGCTTATGGGCTTAATAAGTGCACGTTTGACCGTGCACTTCATGCTCAGCAAATGGCGGCTGACGGCCGACATCGAGGCCTGCACGTTCATACTATAGGCGAGCATGGTCCGCATGGTCTTCAACGGGTACGTACGATTGCCGTTGATGTTGATCTCGAGCTTCGTCTCGACTTCCGCCGTCGTCTTCACACGTCGTGGTCGTTGCCACGAGCACCACCGCGAGACAGATCTTAAACACGGCCGATGGCCACGGTGCAGTAGGCTGCCGACCGCGAGATGCCGTTGCTCGCGGCAACCTCGGCCATTTGGCACGGCCGGAACGGTGAGCAGTGAGAGCCTGGAGCTTCTCAGCTGAAGAGTGCTTGCGGAGGGAGGCTTGAGGTGGTCGTCTTCGGCGGAGGGTGGTAATTATTTTGTGAGTGCGTCCGGAAAGGTAGCGTAGCGAAGCGTGTCGCTTCGCGCGCGTTTGGCGCGGGTGAAGGCTAAAAATAAATTAAGCGCTGCGTAATTTTAGGCGGGAGTCATCCCTCGCTTTCTAGTCTCCGTTTGGATGAAAAAATTATTTAATAAGGATTATACTGCCGTTTTAAGATATCTGCAGAAAACAGAATATAGATGTATCGCGTTGCTTGTGATTATTCCCTGTTTGGCCATGCAAGGGTGTAGTAGTATACACCGGAACATTACACCGGCGGTTTTGCTTACCCCGAAATTTACCAAGGAGAGCCCCTCTGAAATTATTATATATTTTTCAAAACGGTGCGACATCTAGAGCAACTCAGAACGTGGGGACGAACCAAAGCACGTCAGTCAGGCACCATTCCTATCGTAGCTATTTTCTCCCCCTTCCAGTCGTTTCTAACCACCGCTGTTGACGCAACCGCTCGACCTTCTCAGAGCGCGAGGAGGCGTCTGTTGCAGCAAGGCCAATCTCACGAGCTGGCATTAGGCTTTTCAGGACTTACAAAGGAATTTTAGCTAATTATTTATTTCTAAAAAATAATTAGGGGGTATGCAACCCACTGATAACACAGGTAAGGCCATCAAGGAAGTAGTTACTTCCGACCCAGTTTATTGTCGATCGATGCACAGCCAGCCCACTACATTAGTACTATACCAGAATTCCTGCACACGAAGTTTCATAGCAATGATAACTCGTATATGATGGCCTGCGGTAAATACCGAGGTAAGACTTAAACGCAGATCAATCGAACGGACTCCCATTACATGTATTGGCTCAGGATTCAGTTCGTGATTGATACATGTCCGAAGAGTCACAGTGAACTGAGCTATAAAACGAAACAATTTAGTCGATAGGGTTATTGTGAATGATCCTACTATATAAAACGTTAGATATATTAATGAAGGGATATCTATACGATCACCAACGCAAAAGAATCGATTGCGTACGTGTGTCGTACCAAACGGATACTCAAGTCGCGGTGGTGGGGGCATAAGGCTGACTTTAAGAAGTGGGTTTTTGAAAAATATCGTGTTTGTTCGATCTATGAACATTTCTTAGAGCATTGATTAAAGGTTTTGTATTCTTTTAGTTTTGGAACATGATATTGCAGCTCGCAAGAAATATGTGAGCTCGAGCAACTTGTAATTGATTTCAACACCATGCGTTAATAAAGATCGACCTTTCGCGCGCAAACAGCAAAAAGAAGAAGCGAGATGGCGGTTGATTACCTTAATCGAGACGGGGATATGTGTACTGTCGCCAGTATCACAAAGACAAAACATAACAAATTAAGCAGATTGCTGAACAGAGGCGGCAGTATCGATTAAAAAATAAGTATGATATCAATTAGGACAAATGTAAAAATTGAGTGTGAATGTGGGGTCTCAGTGTATAATCGACACATGGCTGCCCAGCGAAACATCAGCAATGGATTGCTGACAGTCAGTAAGTCAAACATATGGTTTTGCCGCCTGAAGTGGTACGACAACCTATGCGGTTGAGAAATCGATCACCTCTCCGGTAAGACTATCGAATCTCAGTTCTTGCTCACTAATTACTAAATTAGCTGTTTGGACCCTGGCACCCGGCAATTTTCCACCCTGAATCTCGATAGGATGAGATACGTCACGTTCGGTTAGACGACTAGCGTCTCCGTCGTTGTCTGTATCAGTCAGGATCGACTCAGTAAATTATTTCGGAATGGCAGTGATTCCATTGGAAGTATCAGTAGCCCATGACGCATTTTCATACATCTCACGGTTAGCATTTGCTTGGTGGACACGCTGTTGGCTCATTTAAGAAGCTTTTGACGATTTTGCTCTCTTTGAGGAAGGGATGTGAATTGGGGAACATCTCCCCTATATGATGTGAATCTTACAAAATACTTACGAAAACATATAGCACTAGCTTCTGGAAAATAATAAAAGCGACGCGAGCTGGGGGTATGCAGATAGTTGGTAGCAAGAAAAGTTCTAAATCTTTAATACGCGGGCGATTAATCCACCATTTTTGTCGAAGCCTAGCGATGGAAACGTAGTTTCTAATCATAATGTCAATATTACTATCACAATATTCTTACCAGTAGCTCAGCATAACGGAGTCGTGTCGAAAAGGAGAGTATAAATGATAGATGCCGTTTTGCTCATGGAGGAGACTGAAATATCGATCTTAAATACAGTGTTATGGACACCAAATATTGCTTCTAATTCACGTCCATACTTTCGATTGACAACTGCCTTTAGCGAAAGTTTTACTTGCATAAAGGTTGTGCGAGCTCATGATCCTTTCTACACAGTTTGGACACATTGGATTATATATAAATCAAGTAAGATAATTCTTAAACCTTAGAAAAATAGTAAAATAAAAATATGCACGAACCAAAGCAGAAAAGGATGTATTTATCAATTTATTATTATTAAGCTAGTCTGAGGTCACCTTTTGTCTCACATCACTTCTTCTAAAGGTTCGGCCTCCGATTCTTATTTATCTTCTTGAGGCCACAGCAGCTTGTGGTGCTGCTGAACAGCCTTCCGTCGGAGTATGAGACGATTGCGTTCATCGTGAAGAACAGCACGGACATCACGCTCAGTGACGTGAAGGAGAAGCTGTTGAAGGAACACGAACGGTTGCAGAAGAAGCAGATTACGGAACGCGCGCTTAAGGTGAATGCTGCACGGTTCAAGGGTGGCCGAGGCAACGGTCGAAAGGGAAACGTCCGCGGAAGAACGGCGGTGAATTCGTGGGCAAGTGCTTCAAGTGTAACCCGACTGGACACATGAAGCACTTGGCGGAGAATCAATTTTGATTTTAATATATAATTAAAACAAAATTATGGTATATAAAATAAAAAAATCAACTTTTTCAATAAATATACAAAATATATAAATCAAAATTATTAATTTTGTTTTTAACAAAAAATTATCTATTTATAAATAAATCAAAATATTAAAATACAAAAAACTTCAAATTCTAAAAATAATACACAAATAACATTAAAAAAATCCTTAAAATTAATAAAAAAGTTGTTAAAAAAATTCGGGGATAATAATCTCAAAATTATTAATAGAAATCTCCTGAAAAAATATTAATTTTTATAATAACAAATATTTTAAAATTTAATAAAAAGTTGTACCATAAATACTATCGGAAATTGAAAAAGTATGGATAAATTTCAAAATGATTTAAATATTTAATGATTTATTCTGTATTTTTATAAAAAGAATTATTCTGAATTAAAAGTTAGATACTTCACGTAACTAATTGTTTTTTATGTTTAATAAGTTTATATTAATTTTTTACCTTTTTTTTCGTTTAAATTTATTATATTTAAAATGTTTTATAAATATGCTATTAAATTATTCAAATATTTTTATATTCTTAATATTAAGTTTATTTTTATCAAATTTTTTTAATATTATCAAATATAAATGTTTTAGGCGTAAAGGGTTTGTAGGTAGTTTTTTAAGTTGAATTGGGTCAACAAAACAACCTGGGTGTCAAAAATTCTGTCCGAACTATGTTACTCTCCATTCCGCTGATCGACCGGCTTAAAGAAGGATATAATGGATGGGTGCGTCGATCCGCCGTTGGGGAGCTTGCGCGGCCGACCGACTTGCTTTTTTAGTGGGGCTTCAACAACGGGCGCCATTTTGCGCTTCGTACTAGCCTCGGCCGCCTCTTCGTCGTGTGATCCTTCTAAGCGGAGTACACAGCTTCGGTAGTCATCGCCGTGGTAGGGTAGTGCGCCTTGCGCTCCTCTGGGATCGAGAAGACTTGAGCGAAAGAGACTTTAGCTTCTTCGTCGTCAGCTCGATTGTAGGCTGGCGTTTGAGCCGTACATCCCGTATCTTAACCTTGTCGAGGCAAACGTCACCAAACAGGTCGTTTAGGAAGGCACGGCGGATCGCCGCTGGGTCGCCATCACCGATGAGAGAGTGGCGCGCGACTGTGTCCTCGTTGGTGGTCGCGAGGTGCCGCATCGTGGCGATACCATTGCCAATTTCAAAGAAGTAGTTGTTAATGTAACCAGAGGGCATGTTCTTGAAGTACTTCTTTGGTGTGGTTTGTTAGAGGCCCCCGGCGCCGCCAGATCGACGGCGACAAGCTTCTTGATCGCTGACCGTGCTGCTCATCGATACGCTTAGACTGTGAAAGAGCTAAAGCCCAAATAGGTGCCGATAAGGCCGCTAATAATGGAGTGGGTCCGTTAGGTCAACAAAAAATAATTATCTCGCTGGGGGGTCTAGGATTTGCGACGACCCGGGTCGTCGCCAAGTGCTTCACATGAAGCGGAACTGCCGGGAACGGAACGGTGTCTGTACGGTCGACGCCGTGTTCAGTGTGCGAGGAATGGTTTGCTGGATGGCTTATCGACAGAGGTGTGACTGGGCGTGGAACGGTGCGGTTGACCAGTCTGGACGGAATCCGGATCGCGATGAGGGAGGTGCCGCACATCCCTGGACTTGACAGACGGTAACTGTCTGTGAGGAAGCTTGTCGAGCGTGACCTGAACGTGGAATTCCAGCGTTGTTCGTGCGTCATCTGGAACACGGACAGTGCTATTGGATTGGGCAAGAAGGTTGGCAAGGCGTACGAGCTCGACGGCCAGCAGGACGAGTCACGGTTTGTGCAGTTCTCTGGGGCTGATAATGAGTGGTAGCTTTGGCACGCTCGCATGGGACACCCGAGCGAGAGCGGTCTAGACAAGACACAGCGACAACGGGTATACCAACCGTGAACCGTGGTGTTAGAACGGTGTGCGGTGGGTGTAGCACGCGTTTGCACCGTTCCCACCCCGCTGACTGACCAAGACATCCCGCGTGCTGGAACTGGTGCACACGGATGTGATAGGACCTATGCAAACGGTCTCCAAAGGTGGCGCTCGGTACATCCTAACGTTCGTAGACGACTATTCAAGGTTCGTGGTAGCTTTCTTCCTGAAGGCCAAGCGTGATATCGCTGCCAAGCTGGTCGAATTCAAGGCGCTCTACGAAAACCAGTGGGGTGAACAGCTGAAGTATTTACGGTCGGACAACAGCACGGAGCACGTGAACAAGAATGTAACTGAGATGTGTAACCGGAACGGTGTCATGTATCAGCGGACTGTGCCGTACAGCCCTCAACAAAATTGGGTGGCGGAACGCATGAACCGTACCATCATGGAGAAGGCACGCATCATGTTACACTACAAGGGCGTGTCAACGCAGTGGTGGGCGGAAGCTGTGAGTACAGCAGTGTACTTGATGAACCGTTCCACGAACACGACGAACTCGAACGTGACACCGTACGAGTTGGGCTTCAAGGAGAAACCTCGGACAGGTCATCTGCGCGTGTTAGGGTCTCAGGGGGTACGCTCACATCGACGACGTGAAGAGGACGAAGCTTGAACCCAAAAGCTTCAGGTGCATGTTCCTCGGGTATGCTGAGAACGTCAAAAGGTACCGCGTCTTTAACATGGACGCTTCAAAGATCAAGATATCACGGTCGGTACGGTTGGACGAGCGTGAAATGGACGGTATATATGATACACTTATGCCGGAGCAAGGAACGGTCATCCGTGTCATCAAGGACGATGATGTAGCAATGGAACCCATGCGAGTGGAGCGCCAGCATGTCCCGGATGAGCCGATCAAAGACTGGAAGAGCCCGCCCAAGACGTCGAGATGGACGAGGTGGAATCGAAGCCAG
Source organism: Phytophthora sp. 'mugwort' (assembly GCA_033558025.1). Taxonomy (NCBI): domain Eukaryota; phylum Oomycota; class Peronosporomycetes; order Peronosporales; family Peronosporaceae; genus Phytophthora; species Phytophthora sp. 'mugwort'. The sequence continues at coordinate 1,799,727 of JAUCEF010000017.1, read as the reverse complement.
AATTGAATCTACCCCAGCTGCCGCCTCCGGAACTGTCCGCTTCTACCAGACTAGAGTTGGCCGAGTACTAGCCTCCACCGCAAGCGTTCCAAGATGGTCGGTTAGTGTTCCATCCGGAGCGGAACGGTCGAGACGGTCGACGATCTCAGTATTCCTCTTGGAAAACGGTGCCGACGAAGAAGAGAATCAGAAATCGGGTGGGATGACGGACCACCGTCTCCCAAGCGGGCAAGGATCGACGAGGACGTCCTCGTCGATGAGGCGGTACTGACGTACGCGGCTGGCATCATAGACGCAACGGACCCGCCATCCACGTACGAGCAGGCGATGACTAGCGGTGAAGCTGCTGCATGGCGCGATGCGATGGATGCTGAGCTGCTATCGCATGAGCGGAACGGTACGTGGACACCGGTTCCAGGTGGAACGGATAAGCGTCCTACTGGATGTCGTTGGGCTTTCGCGAAGAAGCGCGATGAGCAGGGTCGCGTGGTCCGCTATAATGCACGGTTGGTTGCGAAGGGCTTCAAACAGAAGTACGGTGTGGAATTCCTCGAGACCTATTTACCTGTGGCGAACATGAATTCGATTCGGGTCGTACTGGCGGTATGCGTTCTTAACGCTTACGCTATGGAACAGTTGGACGCCGACACAGCGTTCCTCAATAGTGACGTGACGGACCGTGTCTACATGGAGATTCCGTACGGGATCGAGAACGCTGGTAACCATGTATGTCGACTGAACAAGGCAATCTAGGGGTTGAAACAAGCTGCAAATGCATGGAACAAGACCATACCTCATGTGTTCTTAAGGAACGGTTTCAGGATCTGCGGAGCAGATCGGAGCGTCTACGTGAAGCGTTCCCGAAACGGTTTCGTGTACGTATGCCTGTATGTCGACGATATGATCATCGCGGCCAAGTCAAGTAGTGAGATTCGTGACGTGAAAGACGCTCTCAAGGCTGCACTCACGATGAAGGAGCTGGGTCCTGCCAAGTCATCTTTGCACGGAAATTGATCACGACAGGACTGCCAGAACGCTCATGATTAAGCAGACTCGATACATCGACGACGTGGCAGAACGGTTTGGCCAGCAGAACGCAAAGGCTGTGGACAACCCATGTGCAGCTAACCTGAAGCTGTCTAAGGTACAGTCGCCTGGAACGGATGCAGAGCGTGCTGAGATGCGATTGAGACCTACCGTTCCCTCATCGGCTGCCTTTCCTACATCACGACGTGTACGCGCCCGGATGTGGTCTACGTGATAACGCAGCTATCACGGTTTTTGGAGAACCCCGGACTACAACATTGGCGAGCTGCAATTCGGGTACTGCGCTACCTGAAGACGACACGTGTGTTTGGGATCGTGTACCAAGGTGGTTGCGAGGACGTCACGGTGGAAGCGTACACGGACGCTGATTGGGGCAGCAACATCGTCGACAGACGTTCCGTGTCGGGCGTGTTGGTGATGATTGGAAACCCTCCAGTGGTGTTCAGTCGAAGTTCCACAGAACGGTTGCGCTGAGCACTGCGGAAGCCGAGTATATGGCGTTGAGCCTGTGCACTCAAAGGTGCTATGGACGCGGTCCATGCTCATGGACATGGGTCACGGGCAAGTGGGAGGCCTGCAGGTCTGGGAAGACAATCAAGGTGCTATTGCACTGGTGATTAATGCTGGGTATCACGCGCGAAACAAGCATGTTGACATACGTCAACACTTCATCCATGAAAAAACGTCGAATGAGGAAGGGTCCAGATCGACCACATCGACACGAAGCGTCAGCTTGCGGACATGCTGACGAAGGCGGTGGGCACCAAGGCGTTGGCGTACCTGAAAGACGCGAGTGGTGTCAAGACCAAGGTTGCCGTCCAGTAGCGGTGAGTGGGACTGTTGAAGTTGCACCGCTCTTGCACGGTTCGCTAACATATGTGGACCGAGGGGACGGTTCATCCCGAACCGTTCCCGGATTGGTTGATCACTCTTGGATGGTTCAGAGGACCCAGAGCCGGTGTATGCACAAACGCACGCATGAAGATAACAAGGATGCCAACAGGGAAACGGCGCATTGGTTGCATTAAGTTAAAGTGTTGCAGAATGAAGACGCGGGTGGTGGTGCGTGCGCTCGACGCCCAGGATCGGGGTATTGCTTTCCATCGTGGAATTTGGAATGAGGTTGTCAAACCGTGAGGCTGTGTATGCATCAATTTATGCCAATTTAAGATTTGGACATGGGATGGGGCATCAATCAATGATTTGAGGCTGGACATGAGATGGGGTATCGATTCATTCTAATTTTAGGCTTGGACATGCGATGGGCATCAATTCATGCTAATTTGAGGATGGGGTAAAAACAAAAAACACGAGCTTACTTTAATAATATATCAACTTCATTTTGCTCAGCCATTCGAGGTAATTATCATCACAAGACTGAATCTGTTGATCGTTTTATTTTTGTACTTGCCAAATGACATGATGTATGATCCATCGTCATTGCTAAATTTATCAGTTAGGAACTTGCCAATATTACTGTTGTCTGCTATGAGTCTCCTTTGGTTCGATAACAAACTGCAGTAACCAGGGTCAGAGGCATAAACCTCTTCAATAGTTTTAGACTTGTGCTTTCCAAACGTTTATGTGCTCATGTTGTATCTGTATAGGTAGCCATACGTTTTTTAAATAAATAATATTTATTAAAGAAATCGCATCCTTTCAATGAGAACAAGTTGTCTGTTCTGACCGCATCTCAGAAGTCAATCGGTGACAACTGAGTTGGAATCACTTCGCAACAAGAGCTTAGCGGATGCTCTAGCTGCAAAGGAATGTTTGCAAGCTCCGGAGGAAAAAGTGAGTAGAGCAACGGAGTTGCTAGATTCTGCTCAGAATGATTTCCCTACACAATGAAGTCAGTCAATTTGTCAAATCATATAATGCACTTAGATCGCTTCTAGAGCTTCCTTGTTGAAAGATTTGGTCGGGGAAGGAATCTATGATCGCCATTGACAAATTTCGACTCGATTACGCAACAGGACATCTTGGACAAATATTGAGAGTGTTTGTGGAGTCTTCTTGTGCGGAATATATTCGCATTACAGTCTACTCCTTGCGTATTATCGAAAATCGATTCATCTTACTTCAAACCAGCTATTTTCCGTGCATCACGTATCGATATGCAATCCAGGGTAAATCCTGGCCACGAATCGAATTCAATCACTGACAACGCGTCGAAAACGGCTGCTCACCTCGATGGCAGATCCCAACCCGATCACGTCTCGTGTCGACAATAACGCCTCTACGAGTGCCTGCTTCAATAAACTTCGTCACTTCTGCTTGTAAGGCTTTGATCTCCGCAGACGCGACCACGTAAGCTCATCGACGTAGGATATATCAGGAATAAGCTGCCGGTAATGCCCACGAGCACAACTAGATGATGGCTTGTTTAATAGGTAGCCTCCTCTATCATACCTTACGCGTCCTTCGGTATGATGCTGCGCCCAAATACGAGCTGCGCAACAGCTTCACCTTTTTCCTCCTCTGGGCTTTGCCACGTCGCCATCTCTTTCACAATCAGAAATGGGAAAATATACTCGAGAAAGAACCGCCGTTCTACCTAATTTAAATCTGGTGGGAGCACGATTCTGTACTTTCCGGTGGTCGCCGGTACTTGCGTCATATCTGGCAGAACAATCGCATTCATGCTGTCGTTTTTTTTTCTCTGCATGTACAAAAAACTGGTAGACACAACTGGTACACTGGATTGGTACACACGAATGGTACAGACATGACAGACACTTGAGAGGATCTGGAAACGATGCGTTGTCTTGAATGCTTATTTGAAAGTGATAGCAAACTAGCTACGTCTCGCTATTTCTAAAACTGCACCAACCATTCTAGTAGACTTAACCAGACCGTCCACAATTGGACCGGTCCGTCCACATTGAGGGGAACCACAAAACCAACTGTTGGACAGCAAATCCCATTACAGCTGAGTAGCAAACGCACCGTTAACAGGAAGATAATTCTACGTAGGTAGCAGTCTGTTAATGCACCGCCTGTGTGCGCTCCTGTCACAGAATGCGTTTCGGGAGAAGGCTACGTGATCTTTGGAATCCCAGTTCATCCGACACGAGACAACTCGCGTCTTAGTCACCTGACGACGACGAGGAATCATTCGAGATCGACGCCGATATCTTCATGCCAGACGGTCCCGCCACCTGCTCAATCAGCTCTATAAACTTCTCCTGTGATACGGTCGAGCTCAAGTGATCGTTCAAAGGAGTACAAGCATGAGAAGGTTTGTTCCGGAGTTGCGACATTTGTTCCGCTGACCTTAATCGATTGGGTACGTCGGTTTCACTGACTCGAGGACAGTCAGCGACAAGAATGCGCTGCGTCGTCTGCCACTTATCCATGCCGATAAGACCTTTGCTAATCTCACGAGATAGGGCTCCGTAGATAGCACTGTTGTAATAGCACCGCTCTTGCACAGTTCACTACGGTAAGCGGTCCGCGCAACGGTCCATGCTGAACCGCTGGAACGCTCCTCCTATTGGCTGAACAGCCACGGATGGTGAGCCGCGACTTTAGAAGGATAAGGAAGGCGAGGGGGACAACAAAGAGTAACTTTAGGTAACTTTTTGTTTCTTTAATCTACTCACTTCGGCATTTGCCTCCAACATCAACAACCCCGACTCAACAGTTTAACAGCCGCAACGTTCCGATTGAAAGCTACCGACCGAACGCTCAAGCCATGACCACGAAACGCGCCGAAGCCCTCCTGGGGAGTGGGAACTACTTCCAGTGGGAGTACAACATGCGTATGACCCTGGCCCGGAAGGGGCTGTTGGCGCATGTTGAGGTCGTGAAGACCGAGAGCGAGGTCACCGAGGCTCCTTAGTGACGCGAAGGCGCTCGGGACCATCGCCCAAGGGGTGGAACTACAGCACCAGACAAGCTACGGTCTCCAACGCGTGCCATGCATGCCTGGGGAACGCTGCGTGACTTCTACAACAGTTCCACGCTCCAGAACCGTGTCACCATGACCGGCGTCTACATGAGATCAAGATGGAGAATGGAACGATGATGGCCAAGCACCTGGGCGCTTTCGACGAGCTAGTCGTTCGGTTGCAGACACTGGGAGAGCCCGTCGATTAGGCACGGCAGCTGGTGGTACTGCTGAGCAATCATACCTCGGAGTACGAGCTGATTTCAGTCATGGTGGAGAATACTAAGGATAGGCCGTTGATTGAGGTGAAGGAGAAGCTTCGCAAAGGGTATGAGCGGTTGGAAAAGAAAGACACCACCGTGGAGAAAGCGTTCCGAGCCAACGGAACGCCGGAAGGCTCAAAGGCTGCCGAGGAAACGGTCGCAAGGGGAACGTTCCACGGGAAAACGGTGGTAATTTCAAGGGCATGTGCTTCGGGTGTGACCAAGTCGGTCATGAGAAGCGGGATTGTCCGAGCCAGAGGTAGAGTTCGAGCGTTCCTCGTGTGTCATCTGGGGTGACAGCAGCGCAATTGCTATGGGGAAGAAGGTGGGAAGAGTGTTCCTGCTCGACTGTCAACAAGAGGAAGCACGGTTTGTGCAGTACTCGGGGGCCGACAGTGAGTGGAGGCTATGGCACGCTCGCATGGGACACCCAAGCTAGGACACACCGGCCAAGACACAGCGTTCCACGAACGGCATGCCTGCGGTGAAGCGAGGTATCGAGACGCTGTGCGGAGGCTGCATGAAGGGCAGGCAGACCGTAGCATCGCTCGCGTCAAGAACGCTGACGAAGACATCACGTGTGTTGGAACTAGTACACACGGATGTGATGGGCCCTATGCAAACGCACTCAAAAGGGGTGCCAAGTATGTGCTGACACTCGTGGACGACTACTCCCGGTATGTAGAATCGAATTCATGAAGAAGAAGAGCGAGGCCGGTAAGCTCAAGGAGTTCCAGGTGTTCTATGAAAACCAATGAAGAGAACGCCTGAAGTGTCTGCACTCAGACAATGGAACGGAGTTCCTGAGCAAGACGGTAGCTGAGATGTGCCGCCGGAACGGTATCATGCACTAACAAACCGTTCCATACAGCCCTCAGCAGAATGGGGGGAGTGGCCGAACGCATGAATCGTACGATCATGGAGAAGGCACGGAGTATGGTACACTACAAGGGTGTGTCTACAGAGTGATGGGCAGAAGCTGTGAGCACAGCAGTATACCTAATCACCGTTGCACCAACACGGCACACGCGGACGTGACGCCGTACGAGTTGGGTTTCAAGGTGAAGCCCCGTATGGACCTCTTAAACGTTTTTGGTTCGCAAGGGTACGCTCACATTGACGATGTGAAGAGGACGAAGCTCGAGTCAAAGAGTTTCCGGTATATGTTCCTCGGCTACGCTGAGAATGCCAAAGGATACCGATTATTAGACTTGAACACTTCCAAAGTCAAGGTGTCACGATCGATCAAGCTGGACGAGCGTGAGGTGGGCGGTATATATGACACGCAGTCGCCGCAGCTTGGAACGATCATCCATGTGACTACGGAACGTGATGACGGAAATGTTCCCCCCATCAGTGGAACGTGAGCCGGTTATGGACGAACCTATGGAAGCTGCCGAAGAACCTGTTCTGGATGTCGAGATGGACGATGTGGACCAGAGCAAGAGGTTAACCAACCTCAACTGCCTCCACCAGAACCAACTTCAACTGGGCAGGAACTGACCGAATATCATCCACCGCGTCAAGCGTTCCATGAATATCACTTGGTGTTTCACCCCGAGGCGGAACGGGTCGAGACGTTCCAGGGAGCCAGTGTTTCTACTAGAGGACGGTTTGAATGCTGATGAAGAACAGCAGTCTGAATGGAGTGATGGACCCCCATCGCCGAAGCGTGCCAGGATTGACGAAGGAGGCTTGCTAGTTGAGGCATTATTGGCATATGCTGCGAGTAATTGACGGCATTCCAGACACGCCAAACACTTATGCAGAAGCTGTTGCTAGCGATGAAGCAGATGAATGGCGTCAGGCGATGGACGCAGAGCTTTTCTTGTACGCCCGGAACCATACGTGGACCCTCGTTCCACGTGGAACGGCCACCCGTCCGATTGGGCGCCGGTGGGTGTTTGCCAAGAAGCGTGACGAGAACGTTCGAGTGATCCGATACAAGGCTCGGCTTGTAGCTCCGGGTTCAAGCAGAAGTTTGGAATAGACTTCTTTGAAACCTACTCGCCGGTGGTAAACATGAAATCGATTCGAGTGGTACTAGCTGTGTGTGCGGCATACGGCTACCTGATGGGGCAGCTGGACGCGGATACAGCGTTCCTAAACAGTGCTTAGTGGAACTGGTCAACTTTGGTGTGACGAACGCTAAGAGCATGCTATGCAAGCTGGAGAAAGCTATCTTCGGTTTGAAGCAGGCAGCAGGTGCTTGGAACAAGCCAATTTGCCGTGTGTTCTTGAAGAACGGTTTCAAGAGCTGTGGTGCGGACGAGTGCGTCTATGTGAAGCGTACCCGGAACGGTTTCGTGTGCCTGTATTTGGACGACATGATTATTGCTGCGAAGACGAGCGATGGGATTTGTGAAGTCAAGGATGCCCTTCAAGATGAAGCAGTTAGGCGCGGTGAAGTTTATCTTGGGCATGGAGATCGACCATGACAAGAACGCTGGAACGCGCATGATCAAGCAGACTCGGTACATCGATGATGTGGTGGAACGTTTCAACTAGCGGGAACGCAAAGATGGTTAAGAACTTATGCGCTTCCAACGTGAAGCTATCGAAGTTGATGCCACCTACTACAGAGGAGGAACGTGCTGAAATGAGGTCAAGACCGTACCGTTCCTTGATCGGGTGTCTGATGTACATCACGACTTGTACCCGACCGGATATCGCGTATATGGTGACGCAGTTGTCACGCTTCCTCGGGAACTCAGGCACGCAGCACTGGAAAGCAGCCATTCACGTTCTACGATACCTGAAATCGACTCGTGAGCATGGCATTGTGTACCAAGGAGGTTCCGGTGCGATTACTGCCGAAGCGTTCACGGATGCTGACTGGGGCAGTAACACTGATGACCGACGGTCTGGTGTCATAGTAATGATTGGGAAAGCTCCAGTGGTATTCAAGTCGAAGTACCAGAGAACGGTTGCTCTCAGCTTGCGGAAGCCGAGGACATGGCTCTAGCCTTTGTACTCAAGAGGTGCTATGGGTGCGCGCTGTGCTGAAGGACATGGGTCGCGAGCAAGTGGGAGGAATGCTTATCTGGGAAAACAACCAAGGTGTTATTGCACTGGCAAGCAATGCAGGATATCACAGGATATACACGGACCAAGCATGTGGATATACGCCACCCTTCATCCGCAAGAACGTGGAACGTGGAACGCTCAAGGTTGACTACGTCGAAACGAAGCATCAACTGGCGGACATGCTCACCAAGGGCCTGGGAACTAAGACATTCAAGTTCCTGCCTGAATCGACTGGCATCAAGGCCAAAGTCACCGTGACGTAGCAGTGACGGGAGTGTTGTAACAGCACGGTTCACTACGGTAGGCGGTCCGCGTAACGGTCCATGCTGAACCGCTGGAACGCTCCTCCTATTGGCTGAACAGCCATGGATGGTGAGCAGCGACTTCAGAAGGACAAGGAAGGCTAGGGGGACAACAGAGAGTAGTTTTAGGTAACTTTAATCTACTCAACTCGGCATTTGCTTCCAGCATCAACAACCTCGACTCGACAAGCACAGATTTTGCTAAACTCATCCAGGAACTACATCCAGTCGTACGAATGCACATCATGAATAATGGTTTTTTTTTGCCTACCTGAACCTGGAAATCGCAGATAGACGAGCCTGGTTGGCAGCTCAACGGAGCACTGCCGAACGGCGATGCGAATTGTTGCGTCGATGCTGCCGTTGCGAAGTTGCCGCTTGTAGTATTGGCGAATGGAACGACGCACACGTACTTGGCATTTTTATATCTCGAAGATACCTGGATAGGCAGGTTCTTGGAGTCTTCATCGGCTTACTAACGGGAGACGTGGGATTGACGATGTCGTAGAAAGGGTGGTTGAGACGAGCCTGCGTGAATGGGAAGTACGACCCATGGTAGCGATGGTCGTGATGCTCAGGGTGCTCTCGATGTGGTACTCTGTGTCCAGAAAGTGCGGAATACATATTGGATGTCTTGGGGAGTGCCGCAAAAATAGATATGGGTTCACGACAAGTAGTCGGGTCCCAGAACTACAAGCACATAAAGGAATCGCGCCATTGGTCTTCTCCAACTGAATCGTTCTCATCAATCATCGTTCCTTGGCAATGGCAATGGCCGGCGACGACTATCCACATCGCGACCCAGCCAGCCAACGTTGCATGAGACTATTCTTGGCTACCCACGAAAGAAAACAAAGAAGGCAGAAGCAAGATACAACTGGATCAGTCACTATCCAATAACGCTGGGAATTTGCCCTGTCGTTGCCGCTGCTTCAGGAAAGGTAGAGCAAGCTGTCTGTCGCTTTTGTGAGCAATTCAAGAGCGAAGGGAAGGCGTCTACTACCCGGAAATTGGATCTGATTCTCAACGGAACACGCGGAAGTCACGGTCGAATATCGCAATACTCACATCATTCCGAGAAGATATTATCGTGCGGCACCTTGAAAGTCAGCACTCTTCCAACTGAACAAATTATAAGAAACTCCCCAAAAACGAATCAATTCGGGAGCGCTTTTTCTTGGATCCTGTTTGATTCTACGATCCTGGCCTACGTTTCCAGACCAAAATGGTTTTTGTGTCATTATTCCCGGCAGCATTGTATCCGTAATCCAGCGTCTCATTCGACACGATCCCATCGAAATCTCCAGCAACACCGGGGCCACTATTACATTGGAATTTTCTGTTTTTGATGGCCTTGTTGAGCGCAACGACGGTAAGTTTGCACTTCATGTTGACCATAGCCTTCAATTCGAGACAAAAATTCGCTGCATAACAACTGTGTCCAGTTTTCGAGCTAGTGTAGACCTATTCACTGTATTCAGCGAGGTCTACTCAAACGGCAAGATCGGTAACGTTACCCAGGAGCTTGTAGCTCGAACAGCTAGATATGTTGTTGCCATCAACTTGTCGTCACTGCGAGTGATTGTAGAGCATGTTTGAGATGGCTCGATTCTTGTGGATGGTGCTACTTACACCTCTGAAGGATATCTCGATGTTCGTTTGGCATTTGAGTGTACTCGGCAACTGCACAAGGTTCAATTTATTGCGATTCCTACCGGTAAGAAATCACACACTGCTGCCAACTACGCTGAACTAGGTGCTGATGCTCTTACCAACATTCTCGGTAGTTGGTTGTTGCCTAAGGTAATTGGCATCGCTACCGATGGAGCTGCTACCATGCTTGGCTGCCGTCAAGGATTTGTGCGCCGAATCCGAGAAACATGTGCGGAGGTTGGACGAACTGGCATTGCAGCCAACTGGTGCGGAAGTCACCAACTCAACTTAGTCGTTGGTGCGTTTATATTTTGACTGCTCACAAACTTCCGTTCGACGCTCGGATTTGAGATTACATTTACCCGTACGCACGAATCAGTCAGTATGCTACTCGACAGTTGTCCAGAATACATAAAGACGCGATGGAATTCCATTCACGACACTTGCAACTTTCTATCGCAACGCTATGAGGATTTCTACAAGATTCAGTCTGAAATGGCCGCGAGCACTCCAGCGCGACGTGGTGGCTTTGCTTGGTTGTGGTCGCCGATATCACCGGCTTGATTAAGGGCTGCTTTGCTGAGCTGCAAGGTAAAACCGTCACATTAGAGTAGCACCGTTCATTAAATGACCTGAAACAAACACTGAAAAACAAATTCGAGGAGGGCAGCAACGGATCTGTGTCCGTAATGAGTGAGTTAGAATTGAAGATGATGATTTGTGCGGCGTCTGCTTTCTCGACAAATATTTACAAGGTACTCACGGATACAGATCGTCAGCAACTCGTGTTGGCCGTAATGGACGCAATAAACGGGCTTATCCAAGCATCGAAGCAAACATACAGATCGTAGTACTCACTGAAATTGGCGTCAAAAGATACACCTTTCCTGATGAAGTGGTCGATTGTTAGGATTCTGCATTCAGCGACTTGATCGACATCCACCGTGCTAGGCGTGAACAATATGGACAACTATCGTCACGGACATTTGGAACCAGCACAAAGCTCTCCGAAACCAGTGTTTAAAGGACGCACAGCTCCGCCAAGTTGTGGATAATGCTTCGCGGAAGTCGCTGGATGAAGCTTGGAATGAAGTTGACGGCGGCAGCCGCTACACCCGCCTTCGCTCCTTTGTCGTAGGCTTGGGCAGTATCCCGCCTGGGACGCACACGGTTGAGGGAGGCTTCAGCAACGTAAAGCGAATTAAGAATGTATATCGCGGTCATCTGAGCAACCCGCCGTTGAAGGCCATCTGCAAGCTGCTCAATATTGAGCTGCTTTCTTTTGCTCGAGGTGTTGTCGATATTATAGGGCAGGATGACGAGTAGTGCAGCGCGCCGGATATGCGACCAGGTCCTACCCAAGCGAACGAAGGTCTCAAACGAGGTCTTATACGCGGCACACATGTGGCACTACTTTCTCCCTTTCATATAGCAAATTGTATTGAACCTTATGTTTGCCGCAAGTAGCACGCATGAACATGCTGCAAATCATCGTTTTGAGGCATTTGTGGCATGCGTGCTGCATCCAGCGCATCACTGATGCTATTGTGGATTGGACACCATGTAAGTCGAAGAGATCCCCCAGCAGCAGCTAAGACAGATTACACTGTACATCGGGTCTGCTTGGGTAGCGGAAACGAAGTTTGCCGACGCAAGAATCACTGGACACACTGATCCAGCTACCAACGTAGTAGAGATGCGACTCATCGAACCAGCAGATCCAGCAGCGGCGCCAACTGTCGCGATATCGAAATAGCCCGTTTGACTTTTTAGCTCAAGCTTTAGCTGAGGGTTGGCAACGACGTCGATTTCATTGATAATCGGGTGTAGATCGACTAAACGGATTTTCAGCATATAAAACAGTCGTCAGCATCTCGAGCATGGCATCTGCAGCGTCCGGATCGACAGCGAGGGCTGTCCCCCGCCAGGGGATCCGCTTGGGCATGAGGGATTTCGTGTCTAAGCCACTCCAATCGCGGTGGAGCCACCGACCCGCAGCTAGTCTTGCTGGTGTTCGGAAAAGCTTTTGACCACCAACGCGCGGCCAGCGACCCGTTGCGACACGTTTGGTGAACGTCTGGTGATTGACCGACGGATACCTACCCACCACTTGCCCGTGCACACACCAGAAAACGTCCACTTGGTCAAAGCCGCCACGGCGAAGGATGCTAGTCAGCGGCGCTGAAGTGATGACACATTTCTAAGGTGCCACTGCAGACGTTATGTGCGGACGCAGCACGGGAGGGTGACCGTGTAATTGGTGCTCTGTCTCTTTCACAGCCAAAGAATGGACTTCGGAAGTAATTGCCTGTCTCTTTAACACCAAAAAGATTTTGAGTATGTAATGCTATAGACGGGGCTTTAGCCACGTTTATGTCGTTTATGTGCAGTGTGTAAGAAAACGTCCTCGTAATTGGAACTTACTTACTACTTTACTAACTGTGCTCTTGTCAACCCCAAACTCATTGGCCACTTCATACGATCGGGGAGCCTCTCACGCTATGGTATAACATGTAGAGCACGGCGTCTTGCCGTTACTTTGTTGTAAGATTTTGCTTGGAGCTAGCGTGCATGAAGCTTGGCTGGTGCTTGGCTGATGAAAACGATCGCGTTGTGTTTTGTGTGTTTTTTTGTTGCTTGTAGCGATCGCGTTTGAGGGACGATTCTGAAAGCTCAGTTTAATCTTCGTCGATTACACCAATCAACGCCTTAAAAGCGAGTCCTGGGCGAAACGTTTTTTTAATCTGCTTTTCGTTGCACTTATTTCCAACCGGATGAAGTAGCATTCTTTTGTTTCACGCCGTCTCATATGAAGTATCCATAAACATACATATGATTTCCTCACCAGGTTACGTGCGGCTGTGACACGCACGACGACGTTCTATTCACGGACAGTCACGATCGATAAATCTGGTACGATCCGAGCAAACACAAAGCCTTGAAATGATCATCGGCAAATACTTTTCCGGTCACAGGCAAAATCAGCGCATAATGTTCAGAGAAGAGACCAGAATTCGTAAAGAATGACCATCGAAGTCAGATTAATGTGACCCGCTGTGTATGATACACTGACCAAAACGGTCAGATAAACATGCACATTGGTCAGATTAATGTGCACAATGGTAATTATTCCCGATCACCACCCGTAACTGCTATCCCGCTCCGTACCAGATCGACCACCCTTCCCAATATCAACTAGTCAAAGAAGGCTGAGATTTTTTTTTCAGACTTTGTCAAATATCGATAGGAAAACTTCTGCAGCTCTGTCGTCTTTCCTTAAAGAGGGTGATTCGTGTGCTCATCTGATAATGGAGGGCGTGGATGTCACATAAAACGACAAACTGAGTAGAGCGGTTGCGAGCGCACGTAGCCACAGAAAACCCGTGCGGGGTGCCGCGGGAAAGGGCCGCGCGGTATATGCGTAGGCGGGCCCAGCGCCGAGCTTTCCAGCGAGCCGAGCACTGTAGCGGGCCGAAGTTTGATTATTTTCCTCGCAGGAGCACAGCGACTGCCTTTGCGAAGAAAAGCCCAAGACCACGATGCGGCATGCCATCGGTCCTCGGGAGGGCTAGGGTAAAAGGGAGATGGGAGCCCTTCTATAAAAAACTACAATGTAAACCAAAAATGTGACAGGGCTAGATGGGTATAGCAACACGTGCCTTCTTAAAGAGAATTGTTAGAGTACTCGTCTAAATGATGTCTCGTCTGTTGCCGTACGTAGCCGTGATTTTGATATCCATCCGAACGGAGGTATAGTGTATACTCGTGATACTCAACCACTCATTTGTAAATCAGGCAGGTCGAAGGCGCGACCCCACCACCACCACTACCACCACCACAGCCCCGTCATATCCGCGAGCGCACGGCGAGCTGAGCCCCCCCCCCCCTCGCCGCACAAGCATGGATATAGGAACACCAGCCGTGGGGAAGAAGCGACCTCCGTCTGGTATGAGGATCGGCGACTCAGTAATGCCTCGTGTCGACGACGACGTGGAGCTTGTCCTCTCAGATAACCCAAGCAGAACTAGCGATTCAAGCATCGGCCACGACGTCTCCGACTATGGGCCTCCGCTGAATGATACCCAGTTCAAGTCCTGGGAAGATCTACACAACTTCATTGACCTATCAGTCTCAGTCATACCAGGTAAATATCACTTTATGTTCAATATGTCACCGATTTTCTGACATGGCTATTCGTATGCTATATTTAGATTTTCCGTGTAAGAACAAATACTACGGCTGCTGAGCGCAATGCGAAGACAAAAAAGGTGAAGAGGGCGACGCGGATCGTAATTCCTGAACACCTTAGATACAACGTGAAGACTCTAGTTTGCACGCACAGCAGAAAGTATGAGGCTGGGAATGGGAAACGACTTCAGGAGTCAAGACAGAGGGGTTGCACAGCCCAGCTAAGGTCTCTATGCTCGGAGCTGTCCACACCATTATCGCACGGTTGGTGCCAGACGTTCTCAATAATTATGGAACGGGTACCAAACGGGCACATTGGTATCAATCAGGCCCGATTTGGTGCTCAACGGGTACGATTGGCGCTAAAATTTGATAGATTGATGACGAGGTTTTGAATTGATTTGTCTAGATTAATGTGGGTGCGAGGCTTGTCGACGAGACAGCAGGGACGTTTGCTGTCTGTGTCATGGCGAGCAATTTACTCCACAACCACAAGTTGACGAAGTAGTTGTATATCCAGTATGCATCAGTCCGGACGACGATTGCGCCTGCTGTGCTATAAACTGTGGATGTGTTACGGAAGGTGGGAGCAACGAAAACAGGCATCCGCAAGTACATTATCGATAATTCAGACTGCAATCCAACCAACCGTGATGTGCACAATATCGTCCGTCGACTGAGGAGGCCGATAAAGGGCTAGGTCGAAATACAAGCTTAAAAAGGTTAAAGGCATGGATGACTGAGTTTAGTGAAGAAGAAGGAAACGTTGGTCGTATATTCGTCGATCGCTTCGGCGAAAAGGTACATTCTCACATGAATTTGAATGAATATTTACACTTAACGTTCCGCTAACACATTTAGCTTGCTTCAGGTACTTGCAACACGCATTACGCTTTAAACAAATCAAATGCGATCAATGTTCGATCAATTCCCTGAAGTTATCATGATCGACGCAACCCTGGCACCAATGCTGCAAGGTACACGGTGCTTTCTTTTATGGCTCACGACGCGTTTAGGCATGGAAGTTTGTTCAGCATGCTCTCGTTCAGAACGAACATCGTACTACGCTCCTGACCGCACTCGAAGAATTCAGGAAGAATAATCCAACGTGGATTAAAGTCTAGTGCATTTTGATCGACAAAGATTTTGCTGAGATGTCCGTTCTGAAGACTTCATTTCCGGACGCTACTATCCTACTCTGCCAATTTCACGTCCTCAAGTACCACCGCGGAGAAATAGCTTCATCGGACTACGGATTTACCTCCTGGTAAAATGATCAACTGCGGAGTACGATCAGTATACTTGTGTATGCGAAGACGGAGCTACAGTATGAGAAACATCGGACGTATCTATGGTTCCTTACTAACATGGGCAAAATGGCAACAATGCAGTCGACCGGCCATCGGCCAACTTATACAAAGTCAATATTCTAGATTGCGCTGTTGACGAAACGTCTACTGGGGAACCTCGCGATGAGGGATCATCTACACATCGATTCGAGGTGTACTTCACAAAAAATTGGGATAGTTGTCGTGAATTATGGTGTGGCTACAAACGCCAAAATGCTGTTACTTTGGGGAATAACGCAACGGCTCGAATCATCGTGGAAATAACTGAAGGAGTGGGTCGATTCATTCATGGAATTGGACGAGGCATCGCGTCGATTATGTACTACCAGGCTCTGCAAGAAAAAGTTTTCGTGATCGCGTCTTTAAAGTCTCGACTGTACATAACCCAGAGTACGATCGCGAGATGTCTGTCGTCGCTAATATTGTAAGCGAGCATGGCTGCAAGCAGATTTTTACGAAATACCAGTACGCGAGACGTCGGGATACCACCTACCGTTACTATGAAGCATTTCCGGATATATACTTCATCAAGAACGAATCAATGAAGGAAGACGCTCTCGATGAGCCTCACACTGAGTACGTAGTGAACAAAATAAAGTGGGAATGCTCCTGCTTATTTATGACCACGCGGTTATTGCCGTGCCGTCACGTCTTCTTCATACGGTTGGCGCTAGGAAAAGAAACGGTTATTCCTACCCAACTACTACATCGAAGATGGTTGCTCTCTTCAATTCGCGAAGCGGTTCCGCCTCCAAATCTCTCGTTTCCGTCATTTGCAGTCGACAACGTACTTGAAGAGGCCCAGACACCATGGAACTCCAATAGGAAGTATCGTGAGGCTAACAGTGTAGCCAGCGCCACTTTTTATTTTTGTGATACGATGGCTGGCCTGGGCATGTCTGAGTATCGAACAGCGATGCTAGCGCTCCGTCAAGTGGCCGACATGTTCAAGCAGCGTAAATTTGAACGCCTGATTAACGGATCGGGTCATACGGAGTTAATTAATCTGTCAAACGAGACAGATATACTCCCTACAGAGATCGATATCCCATCTTTTTCAGCACCGGACAGCTCTTCCGAAAACGAGTACGGCCATGCGGACATGATGCTGGAGCACAACAGCGAGATGGGCACCCATGATGGAGAAACGGGTACCCAGACGGGCGATGACGAAGAGACGGGCACCCAGACGGGTAATGACGGAGAGACGGGAGCGCAAACGGGCGTGGAAGCGACAACAAGGACTAAGGGAGGCGTTGACGGTGGAAAGGCTACTGATGATAATCCAGAACCAAGTCAGGTTTTGCCGAGTAAAGCTTCATCGAATGTGACAAAAGAAAAGCGTGATACCGGCGATCGACTGGAGGGAGTTGGATTCTCCGATGATTTTGAAATTGAAAACCCAAGAGGCCACGAGGACGTCCAAAGCAGAAGCCAAAAGCTAAGAAAGCTCAGCGAAACCTCTTTACCGCAATGGCAAAAGAAGACTCAGAGGTGCTTGAGAAAAGACTGAGTATCGCATCTGTGGAAGACTGTCTTCGGGGAGATCCTACGTACGAATCGGCTGCGGATACTATAAAGCAATTCAAATTGTACGAACTCCACTAGACAAAACCGCCTATTGCCCAACAAGTTTCCAAGCTTAAACGACCGTTGACCAAGTCCTCCGAAATCGTTCGCATTTTCAAAACCGTTCTACTAAGCAAGTGTACGTCCAAAATTACAGCCCTACAGGTTAAACTCCCTGGTTTACCAGAGAGGGATATCGCGATTGAAATTATGGGTGTTGGTTTATACGCCTATTCTACGCTTAGCATCGTGCACAAGTTTCATCGGGCTCAAAAGGTTATCGCTGAAATTGACAAGGCGTTGCACTGGATCGATAGTATAGATTTCACACTGAATATTGGTTCCTTCACCGCAACTCAAGATCAAGATCTACCTTACAGACTTAAGTCCATGCCGATCCTCTCATCTAAGGTAAGTTATCATACGATTTTCACATGGAGTCCTCCAGCTTCAGTAATATGTGTACATGCTAGATCGAAGCTTTAGATCTCGTCGCACGGGGATGCTTAGGGGACTCGACAATGCGCTCGGTGGATATTCTGTTAAGTCAAAACCCCAATGTCGTTATTGTGGATCCCTCTATCGTTCGAATCGACCGAGTGGCAAGGTTCAAGCTAATCTCGATGTGCTGCGCGAGATTTTCTATGGCATATCGGACGAGAAATACTCCTCTCGATCAACCTGAGTGAGGTTCATTGGTGCTGCATCATGATCGACCTACTTCCGAAGAATGACATGCAAATGTACGACTCCATGAGCTTGTCGTACATATCGAAAGTGCGGGTGGTTGCGGAGATGATAGTACCGCTGATACCTTATTTTCAAGAAAAGCGTTACAGAATCCGCAAGGTAGATGGCAACCTCGGCGTTCAGTTCGACAGCTACAACTGCGGTATGTACGTGCTTCTCATCTTTGTGTTTTTTGTCGAGGAACACACGTTGGAAGCGTTTGGCTAGAAGGTCCACATATAAACTCACTAGAATTATTATGGCGCGCGCCGTGCTACATTTTTCCGTGAACACAAAATAGTAGCGATCGTTTGCACTGAGAGCCTTCACTATAGACAGACAATCTCCCCCCCCCCCCGCGTCCCTCAATTCAGCTCTTGCGGAAACATCGCAGAGTCCTCGACAATCGACAACAGGAGAACGTTCCCTTAACGATCTCTCGTCGTCCTCTCGATAACTAACCGGCGGCAGGCTGTGTACGTGTATATGTGTATACGGCTGGCTATACTGCCTTTATCGTTGGACGGCACCGACGGGCACTAGAGGGGCGCAGATGGGTGCAATAGTCTCGTCACATTCGAAGTAACAAGTGCCCTTCTTAAATGCTGCGCTGATTATGTGAATTGAAATGCATATTGTGCGTCTAGTCGAATCGACGCGCCCAAGTCGACCGAAAGCCTAAAAGCACTTGAGTTAACAATGGTCACATCTAAGTACGTAATCAGACTTAGTCGAAACCTTTCCGTACCATATGGAATGGGTTTCGCCCAAACAACTTAATAATTGTATCGGCCGATTCAACCCACTGTTAGTGAAATGGGGGTGCCGAACCACCGGAAATTCTTTCTCATTCTTCGATTTCTCATCAAGAGATCAAGCGAACTATGGCGTTGTCATCATCGTGAAGTTGAAGAGTCACTGGCGCAAAAAGCGTCTGAGGATCTTGCGCACGAGGCCGAAGACCCGCCCCAGAAAGCTGAGTGTCTCGTCGGACCCATATGACCCATTTGGCAACCGCATAGCATATGGAATGTGCGGTACTGCAACTCTACGATTCGGACGAAGGTTTGTACGACGGCTTCGATGACTGGGAGACGTACCGAGATCGTTCATATCATGAGCCATAGAAGATCTCGTCATTAATGTTGCCTTCAGAGCGGGCTAAAAGGAAGCATGGGACAGGCAATGGTTCGAGCATTCATGCGTGGAAACTACTCTAGCAAGAGAAATACGGTGGGCGGAAAACTTCGCAGCGTCCGTGTTGTGGGAAGATGTAGCACCCACACCTACATATTCAGAGCACACTATAATAAGACAACTATGCGTGAGAACGGCAAGGCTGTGTGCAGGTTCGGGCGCGCCAAGTAGCTCAAGGAGTATTGTGTTGTGTTACCTGTCCATCGGTAGACTTCTTATGAAAAATAATATTGATCTTTTCCGAGTTATGGTAAATCTGACCTCAAAAGGTAGTCCTGCGCAACCGCGTTTAGGGATAAAAGATATGATTTGTCGAGGCACTGGTGCAGAATTAAGTGCGTTTGTCTTTTTTTCGTCCAATCCCTGTTTGGGAAGCAATCCTACGGATGTCCGACTCGAAGTGCACCATTTTAAGAAATTGGACCGAATAACCACAATAGGCCATTCGGACCTAAGAGCTACAGCAGAAAATGTCTTACAGTAAAATGCGTGAATACGCAACGGGGCTACAACGCATAACGTGGGAATGCCCTGAGAAAGGGCGAATCGCCTGAGCAAGAGAGTATTGACACAAAGTACAATATTAGCTCTAGCGTTACACTAGTGATTGAAATATGCTCTTTATGCTCTTCCTATTCATATGATTGGCTATAAATGTAAGATTTCGCCAACCACGGCTAAGATGAATACATTTGAACTTGGCGCCAATTATGCATCAAACTCGCTCGCGACGTGCTCACAACACAAGTTCCTCCACGCCAACAATCAATGAAGCTCGCGTCCGCACCAAGACTCCGCCTTACCCGACTGCAGAAACTGCTCATCTGCAAGCGGTCCACGGAAACACCCGCGCTGTCGGGGCGGCTATGCACTTGCAGTGCGGCGGAGGAAGCAGGTAGGCTTGGATTTGTGGGGAACGACGCACGTATTTGTTTGTTTTTCTTTTGCTACCTACGACATGCATGCGCTCATGGAAGCACCTCGTGCTCTCCATGCGCTCCCTTACTGGGTAAGCTTCTTTTTCTTTTCTGTATACTTAATCTAAATGTAAGCAACGTTTCCTTTTTCCTAAATTGTTCTGTGCAGGTACACATCAGGGGACGTACCTTCGGTGGCTGCCTGCCATGCACGTCCTGGCCGTTCAAGGCAGCTCGCGCATGGTGGCTTTCTACATAGGCCGCTGGCGTGCTCGGTTAGCACGCCCATGAGGGTGATGGCCTAGGCGTGCTGACCGGCACGCCGTGCTTGGCCTGACATCTCCCCCCGGTTGAGTTCACGTTGGCGACGGCGATATTCCTTAAAGAGTTGTTTGTTGCCAATGCGAAACATATTTGATGTCTTTCTCGTTCTTCCATAATGCTTCATGTTGAGGCAGACCATGCCATTGGACCAACCATTCACGCTTTCGACGTCTCTCGCGGTTCCTTAGCAATTTCGCCACGATGTACAGTTGTTCTTCAGTTTCTTCGTCGACGATAAGCGGAACAGCCTTCGGTATTGGACGGTTTGGGAAGTCCGACACGTTGGTCTTGTGATGCGATAGGAGTTCGACATTAAACGTAGTATTGATCTTCCTCATTACGTTGAGTAGAATCAGCTTTGCCACGTTGGTGTTTACCATGCGTTCGATCACGACTTTCTTTACCGTTAGCTTTGCTTTCTTGAGTCCGTATCCTAATTAACGGTGTTTAAAGAGAAGTTCCTCGTGTCGAGCAATACTAAGTCTCCCTCTTTGAAGATGGCGTTTTTTTTTTTTTTTTTTTTTTTTTTTTTGGCGTTTGCGATCGTAGTACTCCTTCTGATTGACTTGAGCTTGTTCGAGATTCTGGCGAGCTTCTTCTATGATCTCTTGTCTTTCATTTGCAAAGTTTCTCGCAAACTCTGGAATCGTTACATCTTGCTCCGACTGAAATAGGCCATTCATTTCTTTAGCGACTAGGTTTGACAACTTACGCCCTGTGTCAGCCTCAAATAGAGTAAGTTTTGTCGTTGCGTTGACGAGAGTTGAGTGGGCATACTCTAAGTTCCAAGATACTTCACCCAACCATCGCCATGACAAGATACCATGCATCTCAGAGCATCTTCAAGTACTAAGTTTTGACGTTCTGTCTGGCCATCAGCTTAAGCTCTGTGAGCTGTGGTCATACTTAGCCTGACACCCATCAGCTTCACAAGTGACTTCCAGAAATCCGAAATGAATTTAGAGACACGGTCGCTGATGATTACTTTCGACACACCGTGGTGTCTGATAATGACATCAAATAAAACTTTGGCTGTGTCCTGGGCATCTGCCGTGGTGTAGGTAAGTGCATACTTGGCGCGTTTCGACAGTTTGTCGAATGCAACTAAGATAGCATCAAATCCTTCCGATACCGGCACTCCGCGGACTTCCATCTCGCGCAAGTCTTATAGGTACGGACATACTCTTGAACGACACCATTGGTCGGCCACCAATACCATTGCAACAGCTTTAGGTAGGTACGACGGCTACCCGGATGCGCTGCCATACTCTATGATGACATTCGTACGTAGACCTTTGCGCTTCCGAACTCACAAACGGTAGACAGTATCTCTCTTTGTATTCTTAACGAAGAGTAAACCGTTGTCTTTCACAAAATTTTCCATGTGGGTACCCTGCGTCCATTGCTTGCTTGAAGTCTTGGTCCGACATGTACCTGGGTTGAAACTCATTCTTCTGGTCAGCGGACAAGTGCACACTCATATATTGGAAATCGACGCTGTTGACTTGTTCTTGCGGTACACCAATCGGACGACTCTCCCACCGTAAGTCGACATTGTCGAGAATGAGGTGGGAGGCTTCGACCGACATATGACGTAACACCGATGATTGAATCGTCTGCTCCTGCGTATACACTACGTGTTGGAAGAAGGAGTCATCACAATCGTGAACAGCGTAAATAACATCGGGTAATGGAGCTGGTTTAGCTTCTATCTCGTCCGAATCTGCCATCGGAGGTCGCGATAACGCGTCGGCGACCACATTAGCTTTACCGCGCACGCCATGTAACGTAAACGTAAACTTGGATGTGTTCGTTAAGAAGCGAGCCATTTTTGGCGATACGCGAGGATGATACAACATCCATGAACACGCCGAACTATCTGTGATACATCAAACGGACGTCCATGCAGGTAATGTCTCCACTTTTCCGTAGCTGTTTTAATAGCTTGTAGCTCCTTCTCGTGCGTTAGCCATCCACGTTCATGCTCGTTTAACTTCTTCGAAAAGAATGCGATCGGAGGGTCAACACCATCATAGATTTGGGACAGAACTCCACCCATACAGTATGGTCGACTCGACTTTACCACCAACATTTGGTGATATCCTTGCGCAGATCAATCAGGGTAAATACTTCACACTCAAACATACGAGCAAAGAGTTCCTCAATTGCAGGTAAAGGAATTTTGACTATGGTACTTAAGTGATTAATGTATCGATAGTCAATTACCCAGCGTAACGGAAGTTTCGAGTTTTCGCTGCAAAGCCACTCAGCTCAGCGAGGAAACATCCCTGTCACCGGATCTTTCTTTGGAATGGCGAAGATATTCGACACCCAGGGTGAGTTTGACACTTCCACCCACCCTTTGCGCAAGTTATCCTCCACAAATTGTTCGAGTGCATCCTGCTCCGTTTTTTTTTTTTTTTTACACGCGAAACGGAGGGCTCGAGCTTGGTTTAGCGCCTTCTTTCAGCTCTAACTCGAAGTTAACCTCTTGCGACAGTGGAAGGTTATCGGGTAACTTATCCGGGAATACATCCACAAATTCATCAAGAACAACCTTGCGGATAGGTTCAGGAATGGATTTCAATTCCTCGCTGTCAGTGACCTTAGCACGAAAGACTTGCACATAATCTCCTTGTTTCTTGTGATGGGTGAATGTGGGTCCATCGACTTCCACGAAGTGGAAATTCTCCGGAATTTCGACATCTCCTGTCTGCCAATTCATTATCGGATTGTACTGGACGAACCAGGGCTTACCAAAAGATCACCTCGTGTGATTGTGGCAACTGCCATTCTACAAGCTCCATGAACGTAAATACGAAGCCGTCCATCTTAACCGTAGCTTGAACATGCTGGACTTTCTGTCTAGCAGTCATTGTTCCATCGAACCTTGTTGCTTGTAACTTCCACGAAGTCAGCACAGTAGTTGCGATACCTGGCTTAATCACGTTCCTACTGGCACCAGTATCCCGTAGAATTCGGGCATCCTTGTCGTTGATCTTCCCTTCCAGATGAACAGATTCGCGCTTGTACTAAGCTGCGCTGCATTAACCTTTCGGTTATCTGACCTACTTGTTGGTTGCGATCCATGCAATCCCAACTGCTTCTCTGAATGTGATTCGCACATATTAGGTACATCCACTGGTAGCGATTCGCGCAAACCAGTTCTTCCATCATGGCAGGTGTAGTTTCCTCAGCTTCAGTACTTACGGACTATATGGTCTTTCCTTGCATCACCAATTGCTCTTGGATGTTCGCTACACTCATCGTCAAGTGCTCCATGGCAACTGTTTCCGTGGCGTCATCAGGGTTACCATCATTCTGATTTGCCATGTTCATCCCTGCCTGCCCACGATCACGTCGTTGATTTGAGTGATTATACCTCGGTGGGTGTCTTCTGGATTTCTGCTGTGACCGAATAGGACATTGGTTAGCCCTATGAGCGGCACTTCCACACCTGAAACACAGGTTACGGCGTATGCACTCATCTCGCGATGGCACATGCACGCTATCAATTTCCATTGGCTCCGCTGCATTACCATCGTTCGTTGTTTTCGTTCGTACGCTCGGTACTTACGCCACTCTTTGTTTCCATCCGAACGTCCATGGTGAGGATGAAATCGATCATAGTCTAATGCTGTTGTTACAGCTTTCGCAAGCGTCTCACAACGTCGATATTGTACCTCATCACGTACACTGGACGATAGTCCACGTAAAAAGTAACTGATTTTGTCCAGTTCCTCCATCTTTGTGACTTGCGTCACTAAGTCGCGAGACTTGCTGACATAGTTCGGCAAGTCTTTGCAATGCGTTCTTTCAAGTTGTCCATCTGCTCTCGCTAACGCTCTTGCAGGTCCATGGGTACGAATTTGGCTTCCAACTTCAAAAAGAAGTCGTCGACACTCGCAAAAGTGTCCATTTCAGCCATGTACCATTGTGCAGCGCCATGCTTCAGCGTGTCGGCAATCACGGCCAACATCCTTTTCTCCAGGGCTGACTCCTTGTATGCGATACTCTTAGCTTGAAAGTACTGGTCAATCTGCTGTTTGTATAAAGCAAATGACTTGTTCATGGTACCGCTGTACGTAGGCAGTTTTATACCTTCCAGTTGGAGCTCAGAGACCTGTTTCATGTGCGTGAGAGTCTCAATGAGCTCGGTTTGCTTCTGGATCGAAGCGATCATACTCTGCATAAGATGTGCAGGATCCGCCATACTTGCGGCTTGACTACTTTTCGAAACCTTGAAGATGAACGGGAGATAAAAGAGGAACTTGTTAAAAGGAATAGATATGCTACACCTAAGGTTTCGAGCGACTCGTTTTTGTCGGTTCTGGTCTTCTTGGATGCCTTCGGCGAGGTCGATCCATCTTCGAGTGCTTGGCGAACACGCTTAGCACGTTTACCCGTCTAGTCGCCCCACTTGGAGTACGGAGGTTCTTCGCCCACCTCGATTTCTCGCAGCACACGCTGGATCCCAGTCGAGACGAGTTGGTTAGCGCGATAAAGTTGAGTCTGTGCGTCGATTAGCACACTCAAATGCGACGTTTCTCTACGCCACGTTCACAGCCGTGTGTTTTGACGAGCTTGACCAAAGCCTGTAGTGTATGATCAGACTTGGCTATCGACTTTTAGAGGTCCGTGCGCGCTTTCTTTGTAGCACCCTGATCGTCGACAGGCAAGCGCAAGAACTCGCCTAGTAATGGAACCTCCTTGTCCTTCTGATGGACAACAGACGATTTTGCTCGAGGCATAACCTCGCCCAAGCGGGCCAGAACAACGAGACTGTTAAAGAGTGCTGGGCAAAGGTTGCCAAGATCCACCCGACTTACCAGCCAGCCAAGAATTACGCCTTCTAAATAGGGACTTGGTTTACAAACGGGGCAGGTTCTAGATCAGCAACTCCAATTATAGCCAATACAAAAAACCGGGGCAGAGTACTCTCAGACACTACCAAAGCCCTCCGGTCAACTTTGCACCAATCAGCGTACGCTGGCCAAAAACTGAAATTACAGTTATGACCACACGCAGTGTGCAGCAGGGTGTCCAATCAAGGAACAACCACTTACGGCCACAGCACTTTCGGGACGACAACGACGACATCGACGATAGCGATAGCCGCGGATTCCCCACAGCCACCAGATATCGGGGCGGCTATGCACTTGCAGTGCGGCGGAGGAAGCAGGTAGGCTTGGATTTGTGGGGAACGACGCACGTATTTGTTTGTTTTTCTTTTGCTACCTACGACATGCATGCGCTCATGGAAGCACCTCGTGCTCTCCATGCGCTCCCTTACTGGGTAAGCTTCTTTTTCTTTTCTGTATACTTAATCTAAATGTAAGCAACGTTTCCTTTTTCCTAAATTGTTCTGTGCAGGTACACATCAGGGGACGTACCTTCGGTGGCTGCCTGCCATGCACGTCCTGGCCGTTCAAGGCAGCTCGCGCATGGTGGCTTTCTACATAGGCCGCTGGCGTGCTCGGTCAGCACGCCCGTGAGGGTGATGGCCTAGGCGTGCTGACTGGTACGCCGTGCTTGGCCTGACACGCGCTGTCGGACGCTGGGCTGGGAGCTGTGCACGAGCTGAGTTTGGCCTCGACAAAGCCCCCGATAAATCCAGTATCTGCCGTATGCTCGCGTCACGTAAGCCGTTGGAGCGAGAGGCCCGAGAACAAGATTCACGCAGAACAAGCAGCCCGCATCGTAGATTAAGCACGACGTGAATGGTGTGAAGTTTATTGTTCCAGCTAAGCTGGACGGTATCTGTCTAAGCAGTGAAATTACCATTTTTACGCGAAGGAGCTTGCCAAAATACTACGACTACGCCCCGCTATCAACTTCGCATTGGTCGCTTCTGGATTCGTTGTTTACAAGAGCGGTATGGATTCCGCTAGCGGCGCGCCTACGGTGAGTATTCATCCCCCCCCCCCCCCCCCCCCGGACAAGTGCAAGAGAAGGTGGACAAATTAAAGCCGTCGTGTCTACAGACCTTATGCGGGACGTTTTTAATATGGATTAGTCAGCCTTTTTTACAAAGTTGTCCCACGGGGCTCAATCTGCAAGACGGCGGCGCCTGCACTGAAGCCGAGTAGGGCGCGGGTGGCCATGTCGTTCTGTGTGAATGCGAACGAATCGGAAAAGCGTCCGCTGCTGTTTATCGGGACCGCGGGGAGGCCCCGCAGGCCAAAGGATAAAACTCGTGCGTTGCAGTACATGGGTATAAAAAAGGTTGGATGACATCATGGAAGTATCAACAGTGTTGATGTATTTTGAGGAGGACATGGAACGGCAGGGCAGGAACTTAAACTTTTTGTCGACAACGTATCGTCTCATGACGAGACAGGGCTCGACTTAGCCCACGTATGGGTCGAAAAGCTGCCGTTACTACAAACAACTAAGATACAACCGATGGACCAGGGTATTGTAAACTGTTTGAAACGTAAGGTACTGAGCATGAAAATGATGCGCGTGCTCGGATACCTGGGTGAGGACGATGAGGACGCATATCAAATTGATCTTCTAACTGCAATGAAGTGGTGGCCTCGGTGGTCATTCCTCAACGGGGCTAAAATACAGGGGGGGGGTTATATAATAGAGAGAGGGGCTTCTAATTTTATCTCTTACAGCAGTTAATTTTCTATGATTGTGCCTTTCTGCCAAAACTGTTCCGTTTTAGGGTCATATGTACAGATACAGTAATGTTCGAGATTAAGCAACCTCCGATATGCATTGGAACTGAAAGGCTATTGGGACTGAAAAGAAACTCATAGAAAATACTGTATTGTATTTGTTAAGAATGAAGGAAACGTTGATTTTGCTGACAAGCGTAGAATGCAGCCAACACTTCTGTATTGTGGTCGCTGGCGCGTTGCTCGAGACTGAATTGCCCCTTCTAGTAGATCCCCGTACTTATTTAGATTATTGGAAGCCTGTCGATCTAGAAATATCGCTTGAAGGAAAAGAGAAAACATGAGTTCCCGTTCGGGTGGCAACGTGAAGACACCAACGCGTGGAGCGTGGATGAAGACCGCATGGGAGCACCATCAATCTGCCGCAGCTTCCACAGTTTCTTCCTGGGTGGTGACGCGGAGCTGGCACTCGCTCGTCATGAGCTCTATTTCCATGTGGTTTCCCGCCTTCTCGCTGGCGAATAGCCTTGGGAGATCGTCCGAGGTGTCCCAGTTTTTTCTCACTGACGAAGACAGGGACAGTGACATGGGCATCGACGACGTCGACGCTGACTGGTAGGCTAGTCATAACGATATAACTTATCTTTATTGCGGTGCCTTAAAATTGTATTTGAACCCATTCTGTATTGAAGCCCGGTTGGGGAGGAGCTTGTAGTATTATATGCCTCGTGCTAATAATACCGATGTTTCAGTAGTTAAGTCCGTTTCCTAAATAGTTAAGTTCGCTCTTGTGCTTGTACGCTTGCGAACACGAATCTGCCCCCTCGTCATACCCCTTTGGTACGACAGGTTAGTTTCGCGTGCGCGCTGGTAGCGCCTGTGCGCTGCCTTGAGGCGCTTCTTGTTTTCTTCGTATTGCTCGGCTGAGTATGCAATCTCTGATATTACTAGCTATATTTTTATCAGATTGAAAATTTAAATATTCCTATGAATCGCGGTAGCTCACTACGGCTCGCAGTAGCTTACTACAAATCGCAGTACGTAGTATAGTTCGAATCGCGGTTCAAAGAAAAATCGCGATCACTACTAAACATCAACGGGAGCAACCTGTCGGTAGATCTCTGTTTGTCTGTTAGACTGAAAGCAGCACCTTTTCATAGCGCCACGCTATTTAAATCATATCATTCGACGAAAAGGCTGCCGAGCGGAGCGAAGGTGGCGCCGCGATTGAATAAAATGCTGCCGAGCTGAAACGAAGGCGGCGCCGGGATTGAATGAAATGCTGCCGAGGAATGAAAGCGGCGTCGCCATGAACCTCTTCGTACCTCGGGACCGGGGGGGCCGCCCGTCCTACGAAGCCGAAGGCGTAGGAAGGTCACTTATTATCCTAACATGGCTAGTAGCGCAGCGAGCCCCTGCGCCAACGAAGCGGAAGCGATCTCTACCGGAGCGAATCGTAGGTAGCTTTTTGTAGTATTCGAGCGATCGCTTTTGACCAAAATGCGGCGGTGTAACAGGGTTACATGAAGAGCGCCAAGTCACTCTTCAGAATGGTGTCCCAAGTACCCCTAGTGATGTAGCCAACATCGCTATGATGTCACTGCATGACGTCGCGGGGGGGATGGGTACCACACATATAGTACAAGATTTTTAGAACCCCCCAATAGGATAACATCTAGGATACTTTATAGGTGACTGACAGTTACTATGTAGATGCATTAAGGAGATCACCTATAAATATATTCAGTCTTATATCTACCTAATTCGGTAATAGTCCCCTCAGACCAGGGACTTGTGAAGTGCTGCTGTTCACTGAGAGTTTGTATATTCTCAGGACGTCGCACTTCCTGTGCTCAAGGTGTTTTTTTGTGTGTGACGTTACACTTGGTAGCACTTGTAGTCAATTCATGCCTACGCGGGTTACTACCAGAAACCTCTGGGTCCTAGCAACATGGACCGGAATGAGTTTCCCCATCTGAACGACTCACAGTTTGAGTCCGTTCGTAAGGTGACTGGCATATTTGGAATGATGCCTTGCGAAGCTTGGCGTCGTCAACGCAAGCTGAGCAGGTCGAACGCGGCCACGCGTTCGACATGTATGAGCGGGGGCTCATCGAACATGTTTGGAGCAACCTGCAAGTTCCGGCCGCAGAGCCGAAACTGGTCTACCCAAGCCGCTGAGGCTGAAGGTAAACCCATATCTTGAAGGGAAGGAAGGTGAAAATCATCACTTCTGGGTACGAGAGGTAGAGCTCGCAATGGATGCGGCTCCCATCTCTTCGGAGCACCCCCGAGTGGCTTTCGCCCTCAACAACGTTAGCGGGCGTGCTAAGAGTTGGGTGTATACGCGCGAAGCGACAACGCCTGGATGCTTCGCATCCTGGGCTCAGCGGTTTGAACAGCTTAGAGCCGCGTTCCGCCCGGCGAACCATGCGTACCGCCAGCGGTCACGCTTCGTATCATGTGAACAGGGAAGACAGGAGCTGCACGAGTACATCCAGGAGATGCGGGAGCTCACCGCATCCCTCGTGGGAAACCCCTCCATGAACACATCAAGTGACGGTGTTCATGGACGGCCTAAGAGTAGGCCCGGCCCGCATCCAGCTATTTCGGGTGCAGGCCAATATTCTGGAAGAGGCGATCCAAGGCGCCCTACAAGAGGGGTACAGCCACCGCCAGGCGCGCATGCCGGCGGCGATGTGGCCAAGGGCAGCGACACCAAGTCGCGGGGCCCCGAGCGGGCCAGTTCTCATGGAACTTGAGCTCACTGAGTAGCATGATATTCGCTGCTATACCTGTGGTAAGCTATGGTACGTGCCTGTCCTGCGGGGGGACGTTTCCCTCCAAAGCCCATCGCGCTCAAGGGTCCCTGGTAAAGCGGCAACCCCACGGGCAGGGAAACGCAGGACATCAGTAGGGGCGAGGCGCCCTACTAGGGAAGATCTAAGTCTTCATGAGCGGTGCGCGGTTGTCGCACACCATGGAGACTTAGTCCCTGAGAGGCTTTGCACTATCGAATCGAAGAAGGGCAGCGTTGGGCTGCTAGTAGTACACGTAAGTGTACTGGGATATACCCATCCCTTTCGAGTCTTGATAGGTTTCGGGGCGTCAAAGAACTTCGCACGCCGCCAGACTGTTGCGGAGAACAGCAATAAGTTGGCCGATACTTTACAATAAAGCAAAGGCAACGGGACATGTCGGTACAACTGGCCGGCGGAACGGTGATTGTCGTTCCCAAAATCCATGTGGATCTAGCTGTGAAGTTCGAGGACGTCGACAGCATGGATCAGTTTACTGTCCTAGAGATGGACAAGTATTTATGACTTGATTCTGGGCATGCCCTGGCTCGACAAACATGGGCCATCAATAGATTGGCGAAACAAAGCCATCGGGGCCAGCCGGCCCGCAGTTACTGGCAGAGCATTGGTGGGTCATGTTCCCACCTCTGCCAGGAACTGGGGCGTCCGAAAGGGGCGCCGGGATGCAAGAGCATCCAGTGAATTTTTGGTTTTGGGAGCCGCCGACGTATTGAGCGACTCCCTAGAAGGTGGCAGCCCTAGAAGGTGGCAGCAGAAGCTGCGCCTGGTCGAGTGCAGCAGTCCGTACAGGATATCCCGCGACCCTGCCGGAATCTAGACCGGTGGCCAAGGCTTCAGGAGTGGCGGTGCCAGGAGTCACCGATCAGGGTGGGTAACCAATGTTCACACCGAGTCACCTAGACTGAAACTGGCGAGGAAGACGCGCGAGGCACTTCCTGTGTGATAACCATGTTCCACACCGAGTCACTCAGACAGAAACTGGTGGGGAAGGTGCAGAAAGCACTTCTTGTGTGGGTAAGCATGTTCCACACGAAGCCCTAGAGGCTTTGGACGTCGTCAATGAGACGTCCACAGACGTGGGTAACGAAATACCACGTCACGGGTCGCCGTCGACGACATAATCGACACCCCAAGTCTAGTCTGAAGTCATTTCAGACTGAATTCGCTTCAAGCGATTCGGAGCCAGGGCCCCAGTTCTTCCGACGCGGCCAGTCGAAGGGTGCTATCACATCCTCGACGGCGAGAACGGTCAACGGGTCAAGGCAGGCGGCATCCAGCTAGAGCCGCTGCCAGAGTTGTGAGAGCTCCTGAACCTCGAAGCGTTGACGCCGACAGATTTCCTGGCCGACCTGAAGGCAGGAAAAATCGCGGAGGTGACACTGTTAAAGCACCAGAGGAATTGAATTCCTTCTCGGTCGTGGACGAGGGCGTCCTCGAGGCATTCTCCTCCCAGCATGCCTCGCACTTGGATTCTGAGATTCTCAAGAATCCAAAGGATCCAGTGTATCCCCTGATGAAGGAGTTCGAGGATGTGGTGTCCAAGGATCCACCGTCTCAACTCCCACCGGATCGTGGGATCAGGCACGAGATTGATCTCGTGCCGGGCACAAAGTACTGTGTCACAAGACAACGGCCACTGTCTCGAGAGCAGTGCGAGGACATTAATGCCTTCTTCGCCGCAAAGGCCAAGGCAGGCATGGTTCGGGAATCGAAATCCCCGCACTCGACGCCAACCTTCTGCGTTCGGAAGCCAAACGGGAAGTGGCGTCTGGTTCATGCTTTTATTAAGCTGAATAGCGCAACGGTGCCGGCCGAGACACCCATCTCGCGAAAGCATGTGTTGTTAAACAACATGGCCGGGTGCGAGTTATACAGCGCCCTGGATCTGGTGGACGGATACTACCAGATCCTGATGCGCGAGAGCGACATCCCGCTCACCGCAGTGAGCAACCCGAGGGGTATGCTCTGGAAGTGGTTGGTGATGCCATATGGCCTGGCTAGTGCCCCCCCCCCCCCCGACGTTCAATCGTCTGGTCACGCAGTTGTTTAGACCACTGCGTGTGTACGCACAGTCGTACTTCGACGACATCTTCGTCCACGGCCGTGTCAAGGGAGGCAAGACGGCTATGGAGGTGCATTTGAAGCACCTCCGTCGAGTATTAGAGGTCATGAGAGCGAATAAGCTCAATACCAGCATCGGCAAGTACGTCTTCGCGATGCAAGAGATCAAAGTTACTTCGCCAGCAACGTCGGCGTTCGAGCCGACCCGGAGAAGGTCAAGGCCATTTCGGCTTGGCCAAAGCCTAGAACCCGGAAGGATCCGAGGAAGTGGCTGGGCTTGTCCAACTACCTCCATAAGTACAGCGAAAGGTATGCGGGTCAGGCTAGACCTTGTTGAACCTTCTGGACAAGTATACCGACTGGCACTGGGGGCGTGCGCACCAGGAAGCCTTTGACAATGTCAAGGCAAGCCTTCAGAAGGTGTCTGTCCTGGCACTGCCGGGCGAGACGAGGCCTCAGCGTCGTCTGCGATGCATGCGATTATGTCTTCGGGTGTACATTGCTGCAGCACGATGTAGCAGGACGTGAACGAGTGATATCGTTTCAGTCCAGGCCGCTCAAGGCTGCCGAACGGAACTACCTCGTTCATGACAAGGAGCTGCTTGCCGTGAAGTACGCTCGTGTCAAGTTCCGGGTGCACCTCCATGGCTCTCAGCCCCTTGTGATCTATACAGATCACGTATCCTTATGAACGGCGACGAATTCGCTCCATTTGTCCCAACGGATGGCGAGGTGGCTGTCCTCCTTCGCGGAATATATCTTCCGCGTCGAGTACAAGGCTGGCAAGCTTAACGTGCTTGCCGATGCGTTGTCACGCATGCCGGACTATGAGCTGGCGAACATAAGTCGCGCCACGACCAATCTGGAAGATCAGATACGCATGGCGTATCGGGGCGATGAAGCCTTGGCACCTCTGGTGCGTTTCCGGGCCGCTGGCAAGGAAGCTAAGACCAAGCGGCTCACGCCGCGTCAGATAACCCGGACCCATCGATACGAGTGGGCCGATGGCCTGATCTACTATCGAGTGAATCCCCATGAACCCCATGGGTAGTCGTTCCAAGCGACGAGGATCTCACGTTTGACATCCTACAGGAGGCGCACGATGCGCCGTCCAGCGGTCGCTTGGGCCGCGAGAAGACCTTCCAATCCGTCTCTCAGTACTTTTACTGGGTCCACATGTACAAAATGTACAAGTGGGTCGCACAGTACGTGAAGACAGGTGAAGCATGTCAGCGGGTGAACCCGCCAGGCACGCCTCGGCTCCTTTGCAGAGCCTGCCCGTTCCAGCGAAATGCTGGAAGTCGATGAGTCCGGACTTCATATTTGGACTTCCAGCCGACGCCACGGAAATATCGACATCTTGATGTTCGTGTGCCGCCTGAGCAAGAAGGTGCGTCTTACTCCGGTCAAAGACACAGTGACCGGGGAACAGGCTGCGAAGCTGTCCTGGATGGCGTTTTCCGCCATCATGATCTGTCGGAGATAATTGTCTCGGATCGTGACCCGCGGTTTACCGCTGCGTTCTGGTGAACGTTGTTCCAACTCCTGCGAACAAGGCCGCACATGTCCACTGCCGATCACCCTAAGACAATGGGCAGATGGAGCGCGTCAACCGAGTGCTGAGGGCACTCTACGCAGTATCTGTGCGGAGACTCCTCGCACTTGGTCAGAGCAGCTGCCGGAAGTTGAGTTGCACTCAACAATGCGGCTCACGCATCGACCGGGTATACTCCGTTCAACCTGATTGGCTTACGCCATCCACGGGTGATGCTCACTTTACGAGAGAGCACCCCGTCTTCAGTTTTAATTGGGAGGGAAAGTGCTTCCCCCCCCCCCCGGGTCTCCGACATGAGGCCGGTTTCCTTACGGAAACAAGTGGAGTATGTTATAGACAACATGCTGAACGTAATCAGCCGTATCTATGACGTCATGGCAGAGGCACAGGACAAACAAAAGGAGTATTCAGGCAAATAAGGAAGAGGAATCTTAAACGTGTTTAATGTGGGTGACTTTGTACTAGGAACTTACATCTTGCCACGGGAAGTTCCGTTGGGAGCAACGAGTTGGAGCACCGCTTCATTGGACCCTTCGCGGTCCGGGCCAGACATGGTGCGGCATATACCATCGATCGCCTAGGTCGATGACAACCCACCTGACGTTCTACGTGGGCCGTCTGATGCAGTACCACGATCGCAAGGATCGGCAGCCCCACAGCCCCAGCTCCTGAAAAAAAAACGAGGCTGCGCTCTGAAAGTGCCCTGGGCCAGAAGCCCAGGTCCCTTGCGAGACCGCGGAAGGGGTCCCATACGAAGGATCCCCGGCTGCATACGACGAGTATGAGGCATAGCAGTAAGGCTGGTGGTACACAGGAGTCGCACCCGCCTGGGGGGAAAGGCCGCAAGAGGCCCCGAAGGAGCTGCATCCCTCTGGACACGGTACACGGATGTCCAAAGGACATCCAGACATCGGAAGGCCTCGTCCACGTCGGAAGGCCGACGGTCGACCAGACCTTCAAGGGCCGACAAGTCGTCGGCCAGGCGATTTACTTCATCACGAATCGGCCCAATGATCTCAGCATTCCCGGCCTCAGCTACGGCAGCCCCTCCCTCACCGAGCCCAAGCGCAACCTCCAGCGAGGTACTCGGCGTCGGAGGACGGATTCGTCAATGGCTCGATGTAGAGCCGAAGGCGGCACACCAGGCCTTGACACGGGCTGTAGGGGTGGTGCCTCATACTCGTACTCGTACGAGAGCGCCACCACCTCTCCTTGAGCGTAATGGGGAGACCCACTACCACGCGGAGCGTGTGCTCCAGGAGTGGCGCATTCGTGGGAAGCGCCAGATCCGCGTGAAGTGGAGGGGGTCTCGAAGGCTGAGTGCTCCAGGTAGCGCATCTTGGAGTGTCGAAGGCTCCGATAAACCACAGCTGCTTCGATCGCGTTGGCACTTGCACGCCAAAACACAGGGGAGTCGATTCTTCATCTTGGTCTCCATATGAATGACTCCATGCTGATTGCCCGAAGGCTGTCGCGATCTGGGAACAGAATCGGCGACGGCACCGTTAGTAGTTCGGGGGTTTCTTGCCTCAATGTGGTGTGGTCGTAGAACCAAGACCATACCCGCGCTCATCATGAGCGCTAGTAGCAGAATGCTTCTGCAGCTCTCGAGCGAGCTGCCGTTTGTCTATCACATGGCCAAACTCAACGCGGAGATCGCGGAGGTCAAAGGTGGCCTCCAACGTGAGATCCTGTCGGAGAACATCAAGTTGTTCTTGTGAACAGAGCGTAGCGGCCCACTTCTAGAAGTCCGCCTCAGCCTCCTGGAAAGAGTCACAGTATGGGGGCATCACGGATGGGTAGCCCCACACAAGTCGAAGTATTAGCCGGAACTCTGGCTTCTTTCGCTGGCTCGCGAACGCTTTAAGAGGAATATGGTGTGGCGCAAGCGTACGCACCTAGCAGGACACAATTTCTGTTGAAACCAGGGCTGCTTGGTCACCAGGTGGCGCACATACGCGCCTTAGAAGAGCGTTCGCCGAGGAGCACACGAGGCGGCTGAGCTGATCCAAGTAGGTGTCAGCTCCGTGGGACCCCTCTGGAAGGAAGTACCCGGGAGCGTTAGGCGGTCCCCATGGCGACTTCTTTGCAGGTGACTGGGTCGCCGGAACGTGCACTCTCTATTGACGGGCAGCCTGGTAATCCGACTGCTGCCCATCGTGATCATTCGAGATCTCTCGGTCCAGTTGCCCTCCTTCTCGTCGGAAGAGGAGTTAAAGAGACCCCCTTCAGTCTTATAACTGATGGTCCCAACCCTTTACGGAGTGGAGAACGGAAAGCAACACGTCTCTTATGGCTGAGTTCCGAGGCTGCTGCTGCCTTCTCAGCCTTGACACGGGCAGATGCCTCAGCGAGCGTCAAGTTTTTGATCGGAGGACGAGGTCTCCCTTCGTCTTCCTTGGGTGAGCCGTCACTGCCTTGCCGATCAGGCGTCTTAGGCTCGTCGCCATCGTCGCCGTGCGGTTGGACTGCGGTGTACGAGATCCAAGCGATCGGACTGGCTCGGGTCACCGCCAGACCCCTTAATGAGCTGGTCCCGGAAGTCATTGTCGCCCCAGGACACGGGGGACTGGTCCGAGTCCTCCTCATAGTCCACAAGGAGCTCAGAATCCTCCGCAGGCGCCTTGGGAGCCACCTTAGATGCCACCTTGAAGGTGATACCTTAGAAGCAAAATCTTTGCCAGACGGCTTAGAGCTCTTAGCCTGCTGCTTGGAAGCAACACGTTTAGCAGGCGCTTGCGCACTGCTGATAAACCGAGTCTTGGTCATGCTTGAGGCCGACGTGGAGGCCGTGAAGAAGAGAGCACGTTGAAGTGTTCGGGGCTTAAACGGAAATAAGCCAGCTCCGGAAACTAATCGCAGCAAATGACTTTCGACTTAGAGAGTGAAAGGCGGGACGTGAGCGAGAACGGTAAAAAGGTCTACCTGGGCGCACAATTGTCCAGTTTCCAACTTTGTTCCGGGCAGCAGATCGGCGTGTCAATATAAATAAGGCTCGAGATTGGTGGCGAAAGCGCTCTTCCCGCCAGCTCGCACTAGAAGACCAAGAGCAGCAGAAATATGCGCGTGCAGCTCAAGGAGATAGCCACCAGCTCATCAATAAGGCGTTGGGCAGGCGGGGTCGCAAGATGGACGTGCAGTGAGTGACTGTACCCACAGCTGCTTACTGAGTTTGAGCGGCTTAATCGTGCTGGCGTTATGCTTCGTCTAGCCTATTGATGGACATCGCTATAACGATGGTTGAGGACAGCTCTCCTCCTCTGTATAATACAGCCTACGATTTAAACGGCAAGATGTTTGCGTCCCTTATCACCCCGCGACATATAAAAGATTTCACACAGCGCAATAATATTGTTATCGGAAATTAAAGGGCAAGAAGCAAGTGAGTGATGCCAAATTGGCTCAGATTGAGCAGTCTGTAGCGCGTCACTTGGGACAGCCGAAACGTCTGATTGATGACGGTCAATTGGATCCAAACTGGCATGCAATATGGATGAAAGTCACGTTATGATTGACTTTGACGACGGCATTCTCTCGACTTTCGGGGAGCTGAAAAGTCAAGTAGCGAAGCATCTTGTCAGGTACTGTGTATTGGAAATACGATATTATTTTTTACTAACAGTTTCACTGATTTTTTGCGGTGTACTGATGGAATGATGTTTCTTTCAATAGGGCGGGAAGGAATAACGATGTGCGTGTTGATAAGGGCGGCTATGATGCATTTTTAAATATCAGCATCGGGCTATGCCCGATGCTGATATTTAAAAGTGCCAAGTCAAAATACGAAATTAACGGTGTCCCTGATAGCACGGCTGGAGTATGCTATCGTTCATCCCGAGTGCCTTAATCAACAATCGGCTCATGGTTGAGTGGCTGCGCGGAACGCGCTGTTGGGGCTCGCGGGACCGTTCGCGAAGGAACGACACTTGTGGATGAACAATGCGAGTGGTCATGCCGGTGGAGGTGACAAAAGTTGAACGCGAGCTGCGGACACGTGTCCGCTTTTTCCCTCCCAATACTACTAATTTGTCCAACTCGCTGATCACTTTCCAATTCAGCGAATTAAGTCCATTGGAGGCGTATGTGCGAACGCCGCAATATGGAGGCCATTCGACGCGGGGATTGGATGACGGGGGGCGAAATCAAGGGGCTCGCTCGCCAATCCAGGGAAGCGTTTCTGTTTTTTAGAGGTCGCAGCAGAATGCATCCGCCTCGTCAACAAGGAGGTAGTCAAGAACGGGATGAACTGGGCAAAAACAATCTATAGTTGTTGTGTGGTTTAGACGCCGGTAGCGATGGTAAGTGGAAGGTAGAGCAGCTGAGCAAGCCACTTCAGGAGATAGTGGCAAGTTATAGTGTGGATTTTGATCAAGGATACAAAGAGGCCACCGCAACTGCATCGGTATAACAATCAAATGAACTGTGAATTAGTCGTGCACCGCTAATAGTAGTGCGCATCAAATTATCATGCATATCCATGGCGTCCAAGTAGCGTACCTAATTTTGGTAACAGTCCCCTCAGACCAGAGACTTGTGAACTGCCGTTCAGTGAGAGTTTGTATGGTCTCCGGAAGTCACACTTCCTGTGAGCAAGGTGTTGTATGCGCCGTCACAGGCGGTGCATGGCTGTAAGCAGTACATGTACCTTGTTAATTTAGCGTCACGCTTTTTAAGCCATACCATTGGACAAAAGGCTGCCGAGCCGAGCGAAGGCGGCGCCACGATTGGATGAAATACTGCCGAGCGAAGCGAAGGCGGCGCCGTCAGAAACCTCTTCATATCTAGCGGGACCGGAAGGCCCGACCGGCCGAAGGCGTGGGTAGCTCAATTTATAACCTAACACGACGAGTAGTGCGGCGATCCCCTGCGAGCGGAGCGGAGGTGCTCACTACCGGAGCAAAGCGTAGGTACCTTTCTTGTTAGTGGAGCGAGCGCTTGAGCGAGCTAAACGGGCACCATCCAAGCTTTCACTACCGCCACGTAGGGGTAAGAAAAGAAGCGTTCTCCAATCCTTGGAACGTTCAAGAACATGTCTTGAAACGTAGATACAGGTTTGCCGCTATGATACAGTCACAGATTGTCTCACGCTAATTCATCAATGATTCATGATACGACTCGCAATTTCGACTTTCCCTACTCAACAATGAGTCACCATGCTCCCGCATCATAATCTGCGGTAAACGGTCGAGCGTGAAAAGTGCCTATTCAGATTCTACGCGCCCTCTCAAGCAACTGCACTAATCGAATCGTAACCGGAACGACAACCGATACTATCGACGCCCCCGGGGTCTACTGAGCGCGAGCACAAGATGCGAACAACGCCTAGTTACGTCCTGCTAGCTGAGTCCCCGTCGACACCGGCAAACGAGCCTTCTTACCCTACGAGTGAACCTTCTTCTCAAAGCGGATATTGCACAGGTCCGAAACCTCTTTCAGTGCCACCAGAGCCGTGTCCATATCCTCTCGAGTATGGGCTGCCGAGATGCAAAAACGAACACGAGCGAGCAGCAGCGGCGTCGCAGGGAACCCGACCGTCACCACAGCCAAGTTTCGCTTCAAGCACTGGCGCGAGAACTCACCGACCTTCGACATGTGGTACAGCATCACCGGAATCACAGGCGAGTCGAAGTCACCAAGCGTGATCACGCCCATGTCGATGAGCTTCTGGCGGAAATAGTTGCTATTGTCACGCAGCGAC
The DNA here is from genome assembly GCA_033558025.1 of Phytophthora sp. 'mugwort'. NCBI lineage: Eukaryota > Oomycota > Peronosporomycetes > Peronosporales > Peronosporaceae > Phytophthora > Phytophthora sp. 'mugwort'. The sequence continues at coordinate 1,760,511 of JAUCEF010000017.1, read as the reverse complement.
GCAATCTTCTTGCGACCAATATCCGTGCCGTCCAGACCCGCGATGATGTTCAACGCCGTCAGAATCTGCTGCGCAATAACCGGAGACAGACTCGTAGCATAGATCGCACCAGCACTCGAGTTGCGGATGAAGCTGATGATCTCTTCCGACGCTGCTATGTATCCGCCCATGCCACCGAAACTCTTCGAGAACGTGCCCATGAGAATATCAATCTCGCTCGGATCCACCCCAGCATATTCGCAAATACCGCGGCCAGTAGCACCGAGAGCGCCGATACTGTGCGCCTCATCCACGTAGATGTATGCCTTGTATTTCTTGGTGACGTCTACCATCTCACGAAGACGTACGATCTCGCCCTCCATCGAGTAAATGCCCTCAATCATCACAATGATCTTCTTCCAGGGGCGGTGGGTACGTGGCTGGCCTTCAGCGATCTTGGTGCGCAGCACCGTCTCCAGGTGCGGGGGGTCGTTGTGCTTGAACACGCCGACTGAGGCGCCCGACGCACGCGCGCCATTCACAATGGACGTGTGGTTCAGTGCGTCACTCAGGATGAGTGTGCCTTTGCCTGTGAGCGCGGGGATGCTGGTGGCGTTAGTGGCGTAGCCCATGTTGTACACGATGGCTGACTCCTTGCCGATGAACTTGGCCAGCGCCTTCTCCAGTGCAATGTGCACGGGCGTAGTGCCAAACTCCATGGGTGGGACGGTTGAGGCCAGAGCGAATTGCTTGACAGCAGGGAAGACCTCCTTGCTACATGTGTTCATCCAGTCGTCAGCAAAGCCCAGGTAGTTGTAGGAGCCGAGATTGAGGCAGTGCTGGATGCAGCCATCCTTGTTGTGCAGCGTCTTGTTCTCGTCCACCGAGTAGCGCTCGATCAGGTCGATGTGTGCGCCTGTAATAACAGATCATGCACATTAAAGAGGGGGGTCAACACACAAGAGACAATGTGGGGAGGGAGAAGAGATAAAAGGGGAGCATGGATCGTTAACACAGACCTGGAGAGCCCGCTACCGGTCGGTTGAAGACGTCCTGCAGACGGTGGTAGATGCGCTTGGTGTAGAAATTCTCGAAGGCCACGAGCAGCGGCGCGTAGCCCTTCCGGGCGTTATCCGAGTAGCGCGAGCCACCGAAGATGCTGCCAGCATGGTCACGCAGGTGCCCGAAGGTGATGAGGATGGCGTACTGGATGTAACACAGGATGGCCGCGGCCCACGGAACGTGCTCGGCCGCCATCACGGAGGGAAAACAAGAGGGAGACTGCTGGACGAGTGACCGATTCTGACTATGGCCCCTTGATGCTGAGAAAAAAGCAATAGACGTTTTTTGACCAATCATAAAAATACTACTAGGCGATTCGCCGTAATTCGATGCGTAAACATCGAGTTGACTGTGAGGTGGCTCGCGCTCATTGCTCCAGCCGAAACTAGTGTATAGATATGGACGCAACAATACTGGGACCTGGTGAAGCAAGAAGTCGGCTTTATGCCCTTGTACGCGATTGTGCCCGACTGCAGAAACATCTGTTTTTCAGTTCAGTTCGACCCCGTGTATAGTATACATCTTCCAATTAATGAGGGCTGCCGATCGGGTAGATCTACACAACTGATTTTTTTACAGACTAAGGCCACTTCGCCGCGGCACCGGGTAGCTGTAGACAACAGACAGACCAAGGGGACGCCATCATGTCCATTGGGTAGCTAGCTCTACATAACCTGACTTTTTGACAGACACGTAGACAAGCCAAGTTGCGAGGTATCAAAGAAGCTGAGTTAAAATGTATTGAGAGTTATTACAAGAGCATACGAAGATATCGGTATCGTAAATACTGCAACGTGTTCTTACGAAGCTCGCCGGTATCGGGGGCTCCACAAAATAATCCAAAGCTAAAGCTAACATGATGAAGATTTCGCAGTTGTAGTTGTCGAGTTGTACACCCACATAACTCTTGTACGTTAGCACCCCGAGGTGGTGGTTATGTGCCAGCGTAGCCTTTTTTCACACACACGGTGAATTCCTGTGTGGAAATGAGGACGATTCGGAGGCAGGCATTAATCTAATAAGATATAGTCGCATAGATAGAAGAGACCCAGGATGCGACCGGCTGCTCGGTACCAGAACGTGACCGACTGTATTTGACGGGCCGACTGCAACCGACTGTGACATACAGCAACATACTGCGAGCGACTAAAGTAACCACATACCTGTGTCTTGCACTCAATAGGACGCACTTCTTGCCGCGGATGTTTGCCATGACCCGTACTTATACTTCCTCCGTGTGTGCAGAGTAAAGTATTAGCGTACATTCGGCTGGATAAGCGATGCAGACGACGTTTGTGAGCGCTGGATAAATTGTTGCGCTCGCTTACGCTCTTGTTAGAGCAGCCTCGGAAATTGTACTCAGCGGTTGATATATTTCGTACGCACTGTACGCGGACAGTAGCGTACAGTGCGTACGAAATATAATCAACCGCTGAGAACTTGTAGGTAGCGTTTTTTTTCTGGTACTTGTCCATATAGACGTGAATCTCATCCCACAAAGGGAATTGCGTCTCCTCCAAGTCTGGATACTCGTGGAGTCACCCTCCTCGGAGCTCGGAGCTCCGATGGACTTGCTACCGACCCGAGACGTATCGATTAAGGTGGAGTCCGCGCGCCACCCCACATCGCCGTCTGTCGAAGACGCAGCACTCCCCCGACTTGGCAGAGTCGGGGGAGCTTGGGGACCGCTTCCTTGATCGCCGATCCGTTCCTGGCTCCATTCGTATGATCGACATGCGTTTCCCCGAATGAGTGGCTTTGCAGACTTGTATACATGTATATCATTGTATCCGTACGGAGTGGGTACAAAGTCAGGAACGTCCTGCCTCGTTCTCCGGTTGTGGGACGGGGGGTAACAGTACACGGAGAAGCCTTTAATCCTGAACCAAGTAGCATGACACATAAACCAAATTCATTATTTCCCAACTAAGCTACTTGAACAGCAACCCATCGGCCACATATCAAACCGTACCACCTTACGCCAACATACGTGTGAACCATCAACCTATTCGCTCTGTACCCCTGCGCAGCAAAAGCGTAACCACTCGTGCTAAGTATATCATGACACCGGCATCCTTCGTTTGTAGCTGCCCAGCGATCTCTACACTGCCCAGATAGGAAGTCCACTTCCCGATTCTCCGAGTATACCAAGTCAGCCAAGCCGACAGCCCAAATTACCTTCTAGTTAGCAAGCCAGCCAACCAGCACGCCTTTTGGTGTAGCTGTGAACGTCGATTGGAGAAGGCGGCTGACAAAACCCTCGACGGGCTCCGCACAATTCTCAAGTATGCCAACTTTCTGAAGAGATGCACAGGCTGCCCCACAAACTACAACGGGCACAGCATGCGCTACCAAATGTGGTACTGCACCTCGTCGACCTGAAACGATACTGGGGAATTGTGTCCATACCGGGTATAAATTCCGCTTGTCTCAAGAAAGATATCCATGACTTTTTCGAGCAGGGGGACATACTAGTGCTGTCGGTTCTCCCAAGGACAGTCCGTTCACTCGTGTGATGAAGTTCAAGGCTCGCGCAATGATCCAAAACTCGATGCCACACGAGCGAATTCGAAACGCTTTTATAGACCAGATCGGATTGACAAAGTTGACAGTTCCAATCTTGAAGACGACCCCGAGTGGTGTGTGCAACTACAAGAAGTCCATTCTATTTTACAGCGACATCGTTGACGATGTCATTTCGGTGTCAGGGAATGCACAATGCATTGCTGACTTGGATGAATCGACCGCGTTAACCTTCAGATATCCGCTGGATCAAGATGGAAATCCGATTATTGAAACTGGATCAGACGACAACCCTTTCGTTCTTGCTTTTTCCACAAAGGCGATGTTAAAGCAGCTTGATCGTGATCCTGAAACCTTTATATTCCGCATGGATGCAACATTTAGTTGACTAAGCGCGAGTTTCCAGTTTTCGTGTGTGGTATTTCGGGTGCTTCGAGGGCATTTCATGTTGTCGCTCTTTTCATCGTGTCGTAGAGGACGGAAACCATATTCTGCAGCGCTGGCGGCTATATCGGATCGGTTCCTCGCTATGGTAGGAAACCGATTCCAGATGAAGTACTTTATGGTGGACACTGAGGACGCGCAGTACAATGCATTCAGCCGAGTTATCGCGTCTACAATGGAGGCATCGTATTTGATGCGTTTTTTTCACGTGATCAAGAATGTTCGCGAGACACGGAATGGACTGACCGAACACTCCGTTCACCTTGCGTTTCGGCACATCTATCAAATACACTACGCGCACAGCGCAGACTAATTCGAGACATTGAGAAAAAAAACAGCTATGGCTGCGTGGTCAGCACGCGACGATTCACAAACTTTTGCTGTGTACTTCCAACAGCCGTGACTTTGATTGAGGTACAGCAAATGGCAGTGCTTTCATTCTCCTTGCGGATTCGCGAAACCAACAACCCCGCAGAAACGTTTAACAAACTTATAATGCGCGACTACAGCCTTCCCGTGTATCTCAAAGTCGATGACATGGGGGTTATCGGTAGCTTGTTTAGCTGCTCGTTGAGGCGATTCGAAGCTTTTACATGCTTTCTGCATGACTGCAATCGAGTCTTCACCGATGGGGCGTCTCCGCTGTTGTGTGGCTCGGTTTCAAACTTGCAATCCCTACCACCGATGCGAACACGTCTACCAGACGTGTGGCCACAGCAGCATATGTATCCTCTGCGGTTGAAGTATGATCCTTTGCCCATGCAGGCTGAACGGTGTTCTGCAAGCCAGCTACGATTGCCTTCATAACTCCAGCCATACTTCCACGGTCGTAATATAGAACTACCGAAGTTCTTTGCTCCTTGCATATCACAGAATGATATTGAGTACGTGCCGGTTCAAGCTTTGCAAATGGTTCCACGATTCTTGGACTCTTTTCTTGTCTCGCCGACGAAAGTCCGAGCGTGAGCATTTCTTCTGGAGGTATTTGCATCCCTTCTGTAAGCGGTGCTGCGTTTCCGACAAATTTAAACCACTCGTCAAGAATTCCATCGGTACCAGCAGAGAAGTTCTTGTCGCGCATTTCAACCACCAACTGATTTTGATGATCCTGGCTAAGTAATTTCTACATCGAACGCAGACGAACCCCTACATGACCTCATTCCCATGCGTCTCGGCCAACCGCCATTCAGCGTCGTGCAGTCGCATCGATACTTCCTTTTCGACCGATCGCGGATCTGGAGAATAATGCAATGGGTTGATAAACAGTCATGCTTCTAACCGGAGGATGCATCGTTGATATATTATCATGCTTTGAACCGAGGACGCGTCCACCCACCTCGTCTATAGTTAAATCTCCAGTCTTCGAACCTGTGCGCGCATCGCGCACACACATTTATACTTATATTCGCTTGATGAATTACTCAGAAACGCCGAAGTGTTGTTTGAGTGGTCAGCCTGACTACATTGTATGCCGAATTCATCATACTGGAGTAATACTTGGAAGCCAGTTCAGGCAGCGCCATGGAAGGTGTTGAAGGAGAAACTGTTGAAGACGGGATCACAGTCCAGCCCAATTCTATCTAGCCGTCGGACGAAGAACCTCCAAATTTTCCCACTGGCTCGATCAAGCGAACGGACCGGGAGCCGGCGCATATCTTGCGCGCCAAGCAACTTGTCTTTGGCAAGATGTCCACTCCCACGGCCAAGACAAAGGAACTAACCCCGTCCCAGGCTGGCTATCCAGTATTGGCATCCACCAACCAGTATGAGTGGCTGAGTGAGGGAGATGGTGGCAATGTCCCACCTGATCAGGATATGACGCTATGGGACAGTACTCAGATCCCGCCCTCCCCGGTTGCCTCGTATGTCAAGCTGTCCAAGCCTGCCGAAAAGATACTCAACAGCGCTGCGATCAAGTACCCTGCAGAGACGATCACTCTCAATGACCTCTGCGACGTCATCGAATCGTATCTGACGGAGTTCTCGAACACCTCAGATGCCGATAACAGCTTGTACGGGATCCAAGCCCAGCTAGCGACCATCGCTTTTTATTGGATACCTCGGCTCCCGATAATTACCAGCATCTTCGCAGCAAGACGTTCGGCCACGCAGTACTCCGAATGATCTCCACGAAGCTAGTCCTCGGCGAAGGACTACTCGCTCAAGAACAAGTTGGCCGAGCTCTTCCGGACGCCGACGACCTAAGTCCAGAAGTCGTGCTGCAGAGCCTTTCCTCTAACCCAAACGAGTTCTGGCTCCAAACGCGGCTGGCCGAGTTTGATCTTGCGTTGCAAGTGATTGCTCCAAGCATCTATATGGATCCGGTCAAGGTCTGCGCTCTAATCCAACAAGAAGCTACTACGCTGCCCCATCCGATGTGGCACCTCTGGGACGATCGCACCCTAGGGGTACTGGTAACCTTGCCGTTGGCAACTGGACTCCTTGATGGCCCGTTGCCGGACGACTTACGCCAATGCATCGCTGATCTCCAGCAAGCGGCTTCGGCAATAGCCAACTCGGGTAGCCCTTCTCTCTAATGGGAATTGGGCCCTGAGAGAGTTCTCGCTGAACGCTAACAGCATGAACCGGACCTCAAGGAGCTCGCTGTAGTACTTCTCTAAGACCTTTCCCATGATCGGTCTTCAGGAGACGTGCTTCACCGGGCCCTTCAACTACCAGCGCTTGAACAGATCTGGAGGCAAACCTCGTGGTTTAACTCCAGCTTTTGGTCACAAGAACATATGAGTACATACACAGGGCACGCTGGTGTGGGCTTACTACTCACGCCGACATGCCCTGTTCAAGATATCCAAGACGTTACCCTCCGTCATGTTGCTCGGCTGATATGATGGATCGGTACTTACTACTACGAGGCACTCTGGACTTGAAAGAGACGTACATTCATGTGGTGTATGCCCCCGTTAAAGGCCAGAAGCGGCCAACCTTCTTTAAGCACTTTCCAAGAGACTTCGACGATGATGTGCTGCACATTGTCATAGGCGACTTCAACACGGTGATGTCAAGCCAACTGGACCAAGCCAACCACACCGACCGGAATTGGTCGCGGGGACGAACCGAGCTGCTGGACTGGATGCAAGCTATCAACGTTGTGGATGCATGGCGCGTGGAACATCCGACGCTCGTCGAGTTCACCAGCCCCAACTCCAGCTCAAGGTTAGACTACGTGATGCTAAGCTCCCAGCTCTTCCACTCGGCTGACTGAAAAGAGGGCAATACTGGAGATGAAGGTGAAAAAGTTCTACGCATCGAAGAAGAAGTTTGCCTCCGACCTCCGTGATTCTGAGCGAGGTACCAAGAACTTCTTCCGACCGCCTCAGATCTTGCACAACACTCCGATTCCTGTCAATTCGCCGGAGGAGTTGGAAGTCATGTGCCAGGAGTTCAACCAGTTTTGGTCCGGGATATATCGTTCACCTTCAAGGAGTTCCATCATGACAAGCCGAAATGGGATCGCATCAAGCTGGCCCAGATCCTTGAACACACGACCAAGCATCTGACGCCGAAGCGAGCTGCCTATCCTGACAGTCCACTCACAGCAAATGACTTCTACTGGGCTATCAAGCATACGTCGTCGGGGAAGGCACCAGGACCCGATGGGTTACCCCTGGCCTACTACCTAACTGATGTGCCGCTTTGGAGCCGTATCCTGGATATTGTCTACGCGGCTCAACTGGAGAAGGCAGGATGTCCAAGTTCCAGCGTCGCGGCCAAGTCTGCTTGCTATATAAGAAGGGAGACCGTAAAGAGCCTGGGAGCTACAGACCCATTACCCTCCTCAACGTCGATGCCAAGCTGGGGCCCAAGATACTGGCATACCGTCTGGGAACTGTCTTAGATAGTCTCCTATTCTCTGACCAGTATGGCTTCGTGCCTGGGCGCGATATTCGTCAGGCTCACCTGCGGCTTCAAGCACTCATGAAAGTATATGAAGACGATGACGCGGTGGCTGGTGCTATCTTGATTGACTTTGCCAAGGCCTTCGACAGCGTGGTGTGGGATGCCCTTGACATGATCCTCGAGCACTTCCGCTTCGGCGAAGTGTTTCGTCGTTGGGTACGCGTGATGTCTCCTGGGACTTTGATGGCGCTACTATTCAACGGTAGCCCACTTTCGCTTTTTGAATTAGGGAGAGGCGTGCGGCAAGGAGACCCTCTCTCCCCGGGTCTATTCGTGCTTTACGCGGAACCTTTGCTGAACTTGATTTGCGCCAAGATGAAGGATGCTGGACTTCGGTGTGGAGATGCTTCGGTGGTCCATACAGTTATCAGCTTTGCTGATGACTGCACTGGACTACTGAGGGACCTGCGGGATACTCAGCGTCTACTGGACTTGGTGGATCTCTTCTGTGAGGCGTCGGGCATGGAGCTGAACAAGAACAAGACCGTGGTGCTGCCGTTCCACCCCTGGAACAGTGTAACCGACAGCATCCGTAAGGCACTACAGCAATTGGGACTAAAGGTTGTTGGGAACAACGACTCGGCCAAACTGCTTGGTATATACTACGGTCCCAAGGTCACAGACACGGCACGGGTACAGCACATATTGGCGGACATGCAGACAAGACGTTCACTGTGGAAGTACCGGGTACGCACTCTGCGAGGACAAGCGGTCATCCTACAACAGGTCATCTTGCCTGTTCTCTGGTACACGGCCAGTGTCTGCTACATACCTGAAACTGGTTTCCAAGACCAAGTCCAGGACATGATAGTACAGTTGGTGACCTAGTCTTCTACGTCGAACATCGTGCCCCGAGCTTGGTGGACGTTGCCCATGCACATGGGAGGCCTCGGCTTAACGCCTGTGAAAACGATGATCGAGGGACTCCAACTACACATGCTCTGCAAGCTGCTCATGGCCGTACGCCAGTCACCGGATGATGTACCCTCATAGGCCGCCCCAGCCATTGCGCTGTTTGACTCCGTGATGAAACCTTGGGGACGCGACTTTGACATCTTGTACGCACCGGTCTGGAACAGCCCTCATCATGTGGTGTCTCGACGGCTAAGACGATGGAGACCGCTTGGTTGTATTGGCACCATGTTCTCTTCCTTTGGAACACCAAACTGCGCCCCAAGATCACTCGCAACATGACCAAGTTTGGCAAGTTGACAATGCCGCTGCTGGACAATGTGGATATCACGACTGCAACCAAGATGCCCAAGACCCTGCGAGCCGCAAACCTGGGCATTGTCCAAGACCTTATTCGCTTAAAGGTTTATTGGATATCTGACTTGTTTGAGCTTAGTGGATACCCGCCTCAAGCCGCCAAGCTATCCCGACTCATCCGTGAGCATGGCCAGCCTGGGCGTGCTAACAGCGTGAGCTTCTGCGGGTCTTTCTTAACTAAGATTGACTCGCTGTTACGACCGTTGGCCAACATGCCCATTGGACCCCGCCCCAAGCCACGCTACGGCTGCGCACTCCATACTTGGAGCTTCAGTGGCTATGAAGTCGCTGATCTCACGGTGTCGTTAATACGCAAGCTCCTGGTTCAGTACAAGGTACCCGGCCTGCCAACGACTGCACTTGGCCTTGAACAAGCGCCTCCCGCAAATGTATGGGGCAGGGACCTAAAGATGAACAAGCACGTACTACCGGTGAGCGCGGACTTGCTGTACAGACTTCAGCACAACGCATTTTGGGTGGGCTTCAGGCTGCAGCACGTGCAAGGCGCTATGACTCGCTGCCATCATGGGTGTGGAGTCATTGAAACCGTCTCCCATCTCTTTTGGTATTGTGACTTTGCGGCAACCGTATGGGCGGAATGGCTTGATGTGTTCCAGCAGTGGTTTGAGTCTCCCATTGAGTGGGCGACTGTGGTCTACTTTGCGGATATCATGCCTACGCCCCGAGCCAAAAAGGACTTCGGTTACAGCCTTTTGCGGTCTTCCACATAGTGAGAGTTGTGATACTACGCTGCCTATGGACGCACCGCAGTGACATCCGCTTCCACGAGTATGAACCAAGTCTCATCGGCGTCAAGGCTCGGGTGCACGCCCTGATTGACCTTCATGTTGCTGCCTTATGGCAGGCAACCCAGGCGCAAGCAATAAGACAGTCCACGCAGGTGAGTATGCAACTACACACCTTATTGCGAGGACTGCCTGTGTCGGCACCCTTCGACGACAATGGCCCAAGCGACCACGAGGCGGAAGCCCGTCAGTGGGACTCCTTACTCGCGGACATATTGAACCATGACAGGGAAGAGACGTCCGGAGCGTTGGCGCCCTGGCAGATCCAAGCGATCGCGTGGTGGAAACCCGTCAGCGGGGCTTCTTTCCCGCGGCCATGTTGAACCGCAGCCGGGAAGAGACGCCTGTGGCCCGAAGGTAAGGCCACAAGCTCAAGGCTTCATCCTGATGTCTTACAATCCGCCGCCGGTGTGCTCGGCCATTACTGGCTTCAGTCTCCACCACTTTCACGCCTATACGCCAAGTTCCCGGCTCCATTTGCCAATCGCTTATCGAGCGTTGCCTTATGTCTGCTGTACCCGAAGGCGGTGTGGATTTTTGAACCCAGGCGGGGCCCCACGTTGGCGGATAGGCGGGTGAAGAACGCGACACACTACAGACGTTTACGCGTGTTATGGCATGCACGACATCACTGGACTACTCTTTGGATCGAGGTCTAGACGGCGCTACACTCCCGAGCCGCGCGTACTACCAGCCTACAAGCCCATGAGACGACGACTGGGAGGCTTTGCCCCTCTAGACCACGACCCCCATCTCTCCTATTGAAGTGCCTGGTCAAGCAGTCTCAAGAACTACCGGGTCTAACCGTGCTTCCAGCCCTACGGCCATGAGACGGCGCCCAGTAGCCCCCAAGACCACCAGTCCAGTCACAAGACCAGATATCCCAACCTTCGCGGCCAAACTCCAACCATCGTCCGAAAGGTCTGGTCGGCCCGGGGATTGAACCCTGGCCGCTTCCGTCCGACACTGGATGCTTAACCAGCTGAGGTGTCTGAGCTCACTAGAAGTAGGTGGCTCACCACCACATGGTTCATCGGGTTATACTTGGTTTTTGTATAGACCCCATCGGAAAGGTCCTGCAAATGTCCAACTCGGCCCAGAGACGTCTTGGGACGTCCACCAGTTTCCTCCTGGACACTAAAATGGGTCTTTCAGGGTACCCACTTTCGAGAAAATGGACCTTCTGGACACCAATTGGATACTTCGTACCCAAGTTTGGGTCCGCATGACCCAAATCGATCCCAAATAGCAAGTAGGGTAGCTAAGTAGGTTGCTTACTAGCCTTAAAGTGTAATGTATTTTTGTTAATCATACTGGAGTAATTACTCCGCGAATTGAACCGAAGACGCATCCAAACACTCGTCTATACTTAAGCTCGATATTTGAGCCTGCGAATGCAACACGCACACATATTCATACTTGGTTTCACTTGATGAATTATTCAGAAACGCCGAAGTGCTGTTTGAGTGGTCAGTCTGGATTCATTGTAATCAGACTTCAGAATACTGGAGTAATTACTCCTCGATTCATACAGAGAAATATATAATTGACTATAATGTTATGTATTGCAAAGCTGATGAACCACGATCAAATGATAGATCATCATTTGTAAAATGCCACCCGTCTAAAAAAAATAAAACTTCATAAATCCATGAAAGATCATAGTCAGGAAAGGGGGTCGATTCATGTTTTGTTGTCGTATATGCACTTTTCGTCGCTGATCACTTGAACTGCAATGCCATGGCCAAGTCCCATCGAGCTAAACGCAGCACATACGAAGACTCCGTCGTCTGGAGCAAATGATTGCATTGCCGATTTTCCTTTGACCCCTCTCAACAAGTTATTATCGAGCATCATACTGATCTGCCGCGCCGACCATTCTCAAATCTGACATAGTGCCTCAGCTCACAATAAGTCAACCCTCTCTGGGAAAGAGGGTGTCCTCGGTCCGCAGAGGCTTTCATAAATTGCTGCAAGACACTTGCGGAATTCCACCCATCAATATTCAGAAATCCACGGATAACCCAATAGCATACACAGCACACAAGCCTTTAAGAGAGGCCCCAATTTGGCGAGCATGGCCATTTTCAGAGCCAAATTGGTAGAATCCCGCCCAATCTGAAGCTTTCCACATGTAAACAATGCGGCATGCATCTTGAAACCCGTCCTGTATCCAGGTTCCCATGTATCCCCTCCCACCGATGCCCGTCCGGTTCATCACAGCACTTAACCGGTAACGAAACCCCCGACCAGCAGTCACTCGATTAACGATCGAAAACGCATTCCAAGCGTATGGCCTGTTGGCTGGTGGTTTACCAAAAACGACTTCTGATGCGGGCGCGATAGATGGACCCACCGTGCAATCACAATTTTCATTAGCACTAATTGACAATTCTCCCGTATGTGGTGGGTCCACGACGTTTTGTGTTTGTTGTGAAGCCGAGTCCGTATCAACGCAAACCTTCCGCATAAGGCCCAACTGCATGAACGATGATTTTCCTTGCCACCTCGCCGGCTATGCCCTATCGACAATGCATGCTTTCTGATCTCGAGGCAGCATTATCGTATTCTCTTTTGTGACCCGTCGTCCTGCTTTCGGGAAACCTTTTGTCCATCTGCAAGGTGCATCAGTTGAGCCCGGGAATCCGTAGCCAGGGTAGCGAGTCGTAGAGTCATTGAGTGCTGGCGCGCTTGAACCGGAATTACAGATTATTGAAAGTGAGAGCTAGATAAGTTGGAATTTGGCCCAATGAATTAACTTATGATGATATATGTCGTCAGCAGTTTGATTGAGAGGTTTAAACACGTAAGAGGTGTGATGCCATCATTTTGTCCTGTGCACGGCTTGTTCTGCGATATGATGGCCAAGTAGTCCATCATGAACTTGGTGCTCTTCATCTCATCCGCGCCACACTCAGCAGTGACTAGAACCGACTGGTTGTCACCGCGCGGTTTGCGCTGTGTCCAAATGTGTTCATCTGCGCGCGACCGATGGATGGCGTCGTAGTTGACGTGACCATGCTTGCCTGAGTTGTTCTCCATGCAAGAAATGTTGTCCTCCTTGGCCTTGTGCGCTATCACAAAGCCCTTGAATACATCGCCGGTGGCGAAGGTGCAAGGAACTTCAGTGGGAAGGCGTAGTCAACCTATTGCGGCCTTGGTGAACCTTCGGGGTTACGCACCATATGGCGTAACCGCGATTTGGGCATCGTTACTTATTCGTCAGGTTGATGGTTCACTTGCAAGGACAGATGGTTTAGATTTAACCCCAGTAAGCGTTTGTGGTAGGACTAATGGAAGGACCAATTTTTAAGGCGTCTTCTTCACATGACAATCAGCTCGATCATCAAACCTAATGGCTCATCATGAAGAGAAGATACCTCGGAATACGACTGCAAAGCGTAAGGACTGTTTCCAATTAATTGACTTCATCATCGCTAGCTCAACAAAAGCAAGTGCTTTGTGCTCAACACAGCGTTTTGTCCTAGTTGACAGGACAACATTGTGCTCGTATTCTAGCGACCTGGGTCCAGATGGGACGATAAAGTACTATATCTTCGAAGGAAGTAGCTATGAATCATTATAGGGGTCCAGTATAACTCGTTACCCAGCAGTTGTCTTCAGCTGGATTGAGCGACGGCGGCTATTTGAAACGTGTCTGGTGACACGCCGGTCGTTTGGTTCGACAGACAATGTAGATCGCTTGCGCGATGGCGGTGGGGCTCGGATTTGCCTTGGCTGCGCTGCCGATTCATGACATGCACCTTGAAGACTCGGTGCAGAGTGAAATTTTTCGAAGCAAGTGACGTCGTTTTCCCAGCGCGGCTTGGTGCCCAGCTACTTCATACACAGCAGAGCCGTACCTTGTTTTGTACCCCCTGCGCGTGTGCTGCTCAATATTCCTTGTCGTGGCTCAGTTGGCAGCACAATATGCAACATAGTTGCTTGTTTCCATCCAATAAAACAACAACATCAGAAACTCAGTTGCACTTACAGGGAGATGTTTCAATCGCTTGAGAGCCGCATGTTTCGCCATTCGGGATCATTGGCGAAGTACTCCTTTTACGATATGCAAAAGATGGAGGCTTGAGAGTGACAACGCATCAGTGCCTGCAAGGTTTGGCGCTTCTTCTGACTCATCAGGACGGTTGTCACGTGCATCGAAAGTTCCGGTAAACAGCTTGCTGTGTCTCGACAAAAATCACCAAAGCTGGAATTCAAGCAGTTCGTTTGTTGGTATTGTCTGTAGGAAGTGCAACGTTCTTCGCCCATCAGTAAAGCTTAGCTCTAAATAACAACATGCAAACGGCGCTTAGTACACAGTTGAAGCCATAGCGACTCTGCAAAGGCAACGTTTATTTAGCAGCTGCACTTATTGGTAATAGTTGTAGAAGAGAGTCATCAAAAATCGTATCCAGAGGCGGTGAGTGGGGGCAAACGCTGGTACATCGCTCTCACATTTTTAAGGTAGAGCGAGTAAGCATCAACAACACCTTTCACCCGGTCCAAGTAGCAATATCAGTGGGGATGATGTGGTTAGCAGCTTGGAGCGGGAGTCCGCGCTGCTTGGCGAGATCCGCCAGAGCTCGCCACAGACGTTAAATACTGTTTTAACGTCACCATATCGCCGCAATGGTCCAACTCGTCGTCCGAAAAAGTTGACAGGAGGGGGGGGGGCTGGCGTAGATTCATTCTAGACACACTTTTTAACTTTTCCAAAAGCTAAAAAACGTACGCTTCAGCAACGTCTTAGCCAATGATCACGTGTACTACACGCATGATTGCTGTCGAAGACGCGAAGACCATGAAGCCATGGCGGAGAGATGCGCAAATGGTATTGTGCGGAAGTTGCGACTTGTAGCCTAGCTCTGGTATGAATTCCTTGAACTTCTGGGCATCCTCCACAGTGTTTCAGTGCAATTGTAGTAAGGCGTCTCCACTCCTCAGCAAGAATCTGCTCCTTGTCTACAGTGTTTTCTTTAGTTCTCGTTTTAAGCTCCAGAACACCATAAAACGCTTGCCGTTTGGCGTCGTAAGCACAGCAATACCGTCGGGAGAAAATGCTTGGTGCTCCTGATCGGAGCTGAAAGCATCAACATCGTTAGTGTCAAACATTTTGATAATAGAGTATTCAATTTCAGCAACTTACCGGCCAATCAGCCCCTAATGATCCGTTTTCTCAACATGAAGGTTGGAATGTGAATTCAAAAATCCTCAAAACCGTGAGCAAATGTTGCTTTCGTCCTTGGAGCCAATTTCCATGTCCGAATAAGATTTGGGGGCGAGCAGCCACGATTTAATCAGGGCAGCAGCAGGTGTTTTGATGTTGGTCGTTGATGTTGCTGAGTCTGCATCAGATGCTATTAGCCGGTCGATAAGCCCGTTCTTGTTTCCATAAACTGGAGTTCGAGCTTCTCGACCGATTATTGCAGTTCCTTGTTTTTTAATTGGTGCGCTACGCGACAGACATTCTGGCCTTTTGGTTTTGTTTTGACCGGGTATCTCGTTAAATACTTCAGTCTGAATACTGAGGAGTCGAAAAATAAACTGCATTGTACTCCGCGTTGCAAGCTGTCGATACAAATCCAAATCGTGATCATGATGGTTATCTAAGCTACGTGGTAGCCTAGCGATTGAGTTGATGTCACTGCCACCAGCCCAGTAAATCGGAACTGCATCATTAAGAACCCATCAGACGTACACCGCTATTCCGTCAATAATATCACACCCGCCTGAAAATCCATGAAATCATCCGAACCATCCGCTGGTGGTAGTACACTAGGTCGCGTTTCCAAGAGCGTCGGACCAATTTGAAGACACGGCTGAGCTAACGGGGGTAATACAGAGGACCACGTTGCCAAGACTAGAATTGTACGTCAAAGCATTCATTGTACGAGTCGTGGATTCTGATGTCGATTGTGCCGTATAGTTGTAGGTAGCCAACTGAGCCAATTTTGCCCCTTTCTCACTCACTCCTCGCTGCATACGCGTTCTCGATTTTCAGTACGTGAATGGAAACCCTCCATTTCGTTGGTGGGTACCAATAATCGCCCCACCACAATCTAAAATTTGCATCTTGACTTCTTTGGACTGATAACCTCTATCGAGCCGAAAACAGTTCTAGGTAGCCGAATCTGACTACAAATAACGACGGAAAAAGACGGCCGACACCAAAACACAACTTAGCAAAATAATGTTCTGTCACCCCCATACAATATTATTAACCAATCAAAATGTGTGTTCGTCTTTCACTAAAAAAATCGATGGCTCCTATGTTTCCTTGCGAGTTGCAGCAAAGAGCGCTCACTTTCAAATGGGAAAACAAGCGTCTTATATAGTCAAAGAGAAGCGGGAAGCACTGGAAGTTATTGAGCGAGTATACAAAGCTGCACAGCAGCTGCAATACCCTCGCCGCATAGTGGAAGACTGGTCGAAGCAGCGCGAAGGCCTCACTGCGTTCAAGGGGTCGGCCAAGTCCAAGACATTGAAAGGGCAGGGGAGGAAGGAGTTGCTTTCTTTTTCCTCTACACTGGTGACATACATGAAGGACCAGCGCCGACAGGGAATGTACGTTTTTGTTGCGACAATATTTATTTATATTATTGGTTTAACATA
Source organism: Phytophthora sp. 'mugwort' (assembly GCA_033558025.1). Taxonomy (NCBI): domain Eukaryota; phylum Oomycota; class Peronosporomycetes; order Peronosporales; family Peronosporaceae; genus Phytophthora; species Phytophthora sp. 'mugwort'. The sequence goes on along the minus strand of JAUCEF010000017.1, from coordinate 1,743,895 downwards.
TAAAAAGTTGTGCCCACATCGCTTGTCATGGAGTTTATCACAGGGACATATGGAGCATGGCTAGATGCTTACTACGACAATAAGAAGAATGTACTAAGCGGAAAGAAGGCATTGGAGCGCTTTTGTCAGCGATTTATGCATCGGTAAGTTTTTATATCAGGTTCTTACATTTTTATGGGTTTTATATTTGTGGGTAACTTATAATTTAACACATTTTTGTCATGGTTTCTCTAGCCAGACACCCCAAGAAGCTAAATTACAAAATGAAGCTCTTACAGAGACTCATGTGGAATTTGCGCTGGAGTTTTGGTCGACCTACGGCTTGTACAGCAGCTATGCTATTTTCAATGTTGACGAAACCGCAATTTACTATAAAATGTTTCCGCGACGCACGTGGGCCGCGGTTGGACGTCGAGCGAGCTCGCGAGTTGTTGGCTTCGCCAAGAAGCCTGGTTGAATGACTGCTGTGCTCACTGTTCGAGCTGATGGTAAGAGTTTTTATCGTATATTTTATTATTTGGCGTGATTTTATTATGTAATATTGATGTGCTTTAATATTAATGTTATTTGAAGGTTCCCCATTCTTTTCATCATGCACGGTAAGCCTAGCGGTGCTATTGAGAATAAGCAGCTCAAGAAATTTCCGAAAGGACACTTTTACACGGTTCAAGAACAAGCGTGGATGGATCACAGGGTTTGGGAGTTCTACGCCACGGAGCTCCTAAAGTACGAGATCGAGGAACCGTCTGTCTTATTGCTAGACAATTTTGATAGTCACGTGTCTGCGAAGGAAAAAGGGTAATTATAGAGGAAACATGTTCGTCTGTATGCCCATCGCCCCCTAACAGCACCTCGGTTTGTCAACCATTAGATGTTGGGGTAATGGGTCCACTTAAGAACGCGATGTATGGTAAGTGGCGCTCCCACGCCTTGAAAAAGGAGCCACACCCTTTGAAAAAAGGCTACATGCGGTTCGAAAGACCATCGCTGCATGGGAAGACTTAAAAACTTCGACTGTGGTGAAGAGCTTTGAAAAACCATTCCTCGCTTTCCGACCGTCATGGTGTAGTCAGAGATAACTTCAATAACATGCCCCATTTCTTTCTCTGAAATGTACCGCCCTTTTTCTAGCTTTCATCTGACATTAAACTTCAACAAGCGGTATAATTAGCCAATGAGGCTGCATATCAGACGTTGTGTTTCTTAGTCGTCTACGTCTTCATTATTTTGTACCAGAGTGGTGCACTGTCAAGGCCGTGTTTTTCCGTCGTTATTTGTATCCGTTACGACTCCACATAGTGAACGCTGAAGGATTCACATCACATTGACAACACGCTCGCCTTGAGATGCTATGTGCCCACCCAAATGCATCCGGTTGCAAGCGATACTATGTCATGATGGACAGGTCTAGAGCTGCGACAGAATGTTAGAGATTATAAACACATCAAGTGCAGCGCCTCAAATATGTACCCTATGGCCGGGTTTCGGATGCGAGTTAGTCCGAGATCATCAACTGAACTATGTAGATCTCAACCGAAGGAAATCACCAACAAGACTGGAAATTGAAAGTCCACTCACAAAGCCAATCTCAGATCAAGCTCGGCGTAATTCCATAGCGTGAGAGAGGTTGTGATAATGCTCGAATGGAGCTGCCCAAATATCTGACGAGGGTGATACTCGACTGCTTTGATCTCCTAGAGCATTCAGCACTTTAAGATACCACTTGGACTCCATGACAGATTTTGCGGGTCCGTATAGCTCCTGTTCTTTTTATCATAGAATTGCTTTGGCGGCACGTCGTAGAAACTCAGCCATAGCTCCACGTGAAGAAATTCGGTTAGCTATGACGCTGAAATGAATGCTGCCTTAGCTAGGTTAGCATTGATGTGCTGCCTCGCAACAGTGAACACTGTATGATCCAACCTCGCTGTCATAATGTCGATAATAGGCACGTCAGCCGGATTCCGGCGCTGCATCCCATGCATCCTGCCCATAAGACGGTCAAACACATGCTTCATCTCGGCTGGTGCCTTCGCTAACAGAACTCCTCGACACTGTTAACGTGAAGCTCGGGAGCAGTCTCATCTACGAATTTCCACTTATGAGGCCCTTCTTGAGTCATTTCGTCCAACTCATTGTCGCTACTGTCGCTGTCAGATAGCGGGAACTCGCTGCTAGACATTGTGAAGCGAACAAACAGTTGCCCAGCCTGAGAGCAGCGCTGCTCGTAGTGTCTAAGGAGGACGACTTTGTAAGAACACACAAATACCAGACAGCATCCCTCGGCGTGTGATACGCCACAGCAGCTCTCATCTTTCTGCGTCGTCGAGCTGGAGGATTTCTTACCAGTGCGGATCCGTGAAGTTAAAGTTTCCTTTTGCATGCGGAACAGCACCGTGAATGGATTTTGTCCTATTACTTTTGAGTTATAGGACCAATTTTGAGGCCAAGTATCAATCGCCAGGCGTCGTTTGGTCCCTTTTCCAAGGACAAATTTACTGGGGTAAGGTTTTCTCCAGCGAACGGCAATCATGATGATGACACTTGAGTGAATTTGCTCTTTCTATGCAATTAGCTCGGTTATCGGTGACGGTTTGTATCTTACCGGTAAGGTGGGGTATTTGGTCTGCGAAACGACGTGAAGAGGTCCGATCAATGGGCCAATGCAGGACGGCGCCGTGCTGCCGCCGCCGATGGAGCGCGCCACGCGCTCGCCGCAGTCCCGCCAGCGGAAGCGCCGACTTCTGGAGGCCATGCAGCACGTATCTCTGCCCTCCGAGCGCCTACTGGTCGAACGCCTGGCGGCACAGGTGGCGGTGACGCAGATCGCCGACCAGGGCGAGGCCGTCAACACCTGCGTACGTGTGCTGCGCAACGTTAAGAACAGCGTCTATCTGCGCGGTACGTGATGCAATTAATGTATAACTGATAAAGGATGCGACTGACGTTGACATGCAGCGCTGGCGGCGCGAGCTCTCGGGCTGCTGATGATGGAGAGTCGAACGCTGGCTGACCGACTGCGGCTCGAGACCGAGGGACTGGTGGACGCCCTGCTGCAACTAGTGGGCTACTTCCGTCGCAGTCACACGCAGACGGCGGACACCAGACGTGCGCATGTTAACTGCTGCCTCGTCATTTCACTGCTGATGCAAGGTACGAGACGTTTTCAGGTGAGAGAGACCAAACGCGACACTTGGTGGAGTACCGGGACATGAACAGTTTATTTGTGTGTTTGTGTGTTGTAGCGCCATCGCAACAGCAGCGTCTGCAGCTTGTGGTATCAGTAGATTCGGATCTGCTGGTCTTACAGCCGCAGCCTTCCGAGCGAGATAGCGCGAGTCTTCTGCTCACAGTCGCTGGTCGACCGGAGAGCGGGGACACAACGCGACCGGTAGATGATGACGACTGTGACGTTTTCACTGGTACGGACAGCATTGAGTCGTTCTCCGATAGGAAGAAGACGAAGAAAAAGAGGCGACAAACTGGTAGCGAGCCGCCATCCCCGTCTCGAGCTGCGCGGAGCACGAACCGGCAGTCACCACCACGTCAACAGCACCGTAAGATTGCATGGAGTGAACACGACGCGAGTGTTGCCAATGCACACGACGCGAGTGTTGCCAATGCACAGGGGCTTGTTGTTCCCCAGTCACCATTTGCAGCTCTTCTTCCTGGAACCAGCAACGGCAGTCGGACAACTGAAACTCTGGCTGCTAATGTCGCTAGACGGAAGACACCGAACCGAATATTCAAGCTGGAACGCCATCGTTTAGTGACTCCAGTGTTTCCTCGTCAGTACATTTCAGATCCGCCGCTATGTCCATTGCCGCTTATCCAGCCAACTGGCCAGCGTATGCCTGGAGGAGACGTCATCCGCGAGCAAAGCGACCCAGAAGTTGAGACCCAAGAGGCGACCGCGCCTCATTCTCATCCTGCATCAGACACGCTCTTACACCCGAGACACATGCTCGAGATCTTTCGTACTGGTCGAATGCCACTCGCTTCTACAGCATATTTTCAACAGCATCTACGAGACGGTCACATACGAGAAAAAGGTGAGCGACAGTCAGTACCAAGTCGACTCCAGGTAACACGCTGGGATGAATGGAAGAAGGAGCACCAACCGGATGAAGAAGAGAGTGAACGAGACGCAATGACAGCCGTAGCTACGATGCCGAGAGGGTTCGCTCTACCTGAAACTACTGCTCACAACAGAGATACAGGAACCAAGAGACAGACGGCTGCACCGGAATGGCCACGTCACGAGCTTGAACCAACGACGCCAGCATTAAAGCGCCAGCGACTACGGGACATTTTACGTTCTCCTGTGGAGCCTGACGAGCAAAGTGTGCAACAACTGCGAGCACTCGCTCAACGCGTAAATACATCGGCCATGACGTCGCTGGATTCGCAGATCACACGCGTCCGACACGAGGAGAACCGTACGCGACAGGAAATGCATTCAATGATTGAGAACGAACGCGAGCGCTTGCCACTCAAGTTCCTTTTCCAGTTACCCGGGGGCGCTTCATACTGTCGGCACCGAATGCGTCGCGCAATGGCGCTTTGGGTTCTCGAGTTTGAAGACAATCAGCGTCGCCTGGCTCTCCTGCAGTGGAAAGCACTCGTCGAGCAAGCACGATTCCTTGAGCGTGGTGAGGAATACCATCACCAGGCAACGAAACGGCGTCTCAAAGTCGCCATCGAGTACGTCTTGCGTAGTTACCAGCAACAAGGACTTCGTAAGTGGATCGAGACGACTCAAGATCTCATATGGCGTGACCGTGACACAGCAGCAAGGCTCATTCAGGTGGAGATCCGACGGCATTTAAGCCGGGAACGATTCGTAGCACTGCATCGGCGTCATCCTTTCGCGAATCCCGTCCTGCGTGATGTATACCTTGCACCAGCTCGCCCAGCTCTGGTCTTTCACCTTCCGAATGAAGTTCGAGCGCACAGACGACAACTCTGGCAAGCGGCCGAGCTCGTCCAGCGTAGCTATCGCTGCCGTCGGTTCCATATTGCTCTCGCTCGCTATCGTCTCGCAGCCATTCAAATCCAAGCCTTCCAACGCATGCGCGCAGCTCGTGCACGCTACCATCGCGAGAGAATACGTCTTATACACGTTCAGGCGTGCGCTCGAATGCGTGTGTGTCGTGATGCGTTCGTAGCTCTTCGAGACGCGGCGCTGCTCGTTCAAGCGGTTTTTCGGACCGTGCGAATGCGGCGGCTACGTCGATTAGTTCGTTGCGCCCAGCGGAAAGCCAACGAGCGCGTGCTGTCGGCCGTCGCGCTGCTGCAGCGAGTCGCCCGCGGGTGGCTTGGACGGCTTACTACTCGTCAGCTGGGACTTGTTCGTGACCAGGAATGGCACGCAGCGCTCATCTTTCAGCGTTGTTGGTACCGACGCAACAACGAGTGGTCCACCTTCTTTCTGCTTGGCTGTCTGCGTGAAAAAGAGAATGAAGAGCGCGCGTTTGACGCCCAAGTGCTGGCTTATAAGCGCCGCCACATGGCGCGAGTGATCAGCGGGGCGTGGCTGGTATATCTCGCGGCGAAGCGGAGCAAAGCTGCCGAGTTTATTCAACGAAATGTGCGTCGACATGCCGCGCAGCGACTTGTCGAGCTCCTGCGACGACAGCAAATGGCACATCGACGGATCAAATGGTTCTTTCGCGTCCACCACGCGCAGCGAATCCGGACTGCATGGTATCTGCAATTCTGGTGGCTTAAGGCTGTTCCCGGACGACTACGACACCATTTGGCTGGTCGTCGAATCACGGAGGAGCTGGAAGAGAGACGTCGTCGCTTTGAACTGGAGGACAAGGCCTCGTGTCGAATCCAGGCGTTGATTCGAGGACACATGGGGCGGACTCTTGCATTACGCGAGCGCTCGGCCCGGTCCATCCAGCACACGGTCCGTGCACATTTAATACGCAAACATTTTCGGGAAGAGATGGCTTGCATTCGAGCTCTTGTGTCGCTTCAATCTGTGGACAAATGCATCAGTACAGCACGACATCATGTGGTCGAAGCCACACTGAAGCTGTACAATGCCTCGGCATGTGCGATTCAGCGTCTTTTCCGCGGTTGTCATTGCCGAATGCGTCTCATGAGAGACCTCGTCTACGTCGAGTTACGGACGCGTATGGCAGTCCGAATTCAGCTCAATTGGCGGCACAATGCCCACCAACGAGCAGCACGAAAGCTTCTGCAAGCCCAGAGACGCAGACAGACGAATCCGTTCCGAACCGAAACGTCCTGGCGTGTCGTGATCGACAAGATGGTGTCTGCTTCCGCTGGATTCTACGACCCAGACGATGAACTTCGAGGCATGTCGGTGCAGGAATGGTTATATCGGCTTGGACTGGGTGCGACGTACAGTGAAATGTGCCACAAGAATCGTTGGCTTGCGTCGGTGGACCCCGTCGACGTACTGACGCGACTTCGTGAGCTCGAGCGCGACGCTTGCGAAGAAAAACTCGCGAGTATTGGCATCCATGACCCCGAGGAGATGCAAATGATGCTTACCAACTTGTTCGCTTACCAGACGCTTCAAGACACAAAGAGACAACGTCGAGCGTTGGTACTGGCTCGAGAGAAGCAACAGGCGCTTAAACGAGCCCGTGATATCGCTCAAAAGTATCTGCAACGATGCATTGACGCACAGCAGAAGAGTGAGGACACGCTGGAGGAGATCCTCGAAGAAGCGAAAGAGTTCCGACACCCACCGAAAGCTGTGAATGACAGGCAAACTGCATCCATCCGCGAGCTTGAAGACACTGTCAGGAAAACCACCGAAGCTCGCGACAAATACGAACTCTCAGTAGCACGACAGGCTGCGCATGCGCGAGAACTCGCCACCCAGCAACAACAGTTCGCATCTCGACAAGAGCCTATGGAGATCTCAGCAGTGCACAGTCTACACAATCTCAGACTCGTTGGTCAGCTCAATGTGGCTCGCGAACTGTTTCTCGAGCGATTCCCCGGCTTGGACGCTCGCGCTTTAGCATTTGTTGGGGCCCTCGAGGAGAACCAAATTACAAGGTGGCAGCTGCAACGCTTCTTCGACGCATACACGACAGTCTCCGAGGTCAAGCAGAACTTGAAAGAGCTCACGTTCTTCTTGTTCGAAACGGAGGTCAAGAGACACGACCATGCCAGGTTCGGCCAATGTGCAGACATCTTACAATATGGTCACGAGCGGCTCGCTGAGCTCCTGGGGATTTCCATGGAGATAATTGTACTTGGAGTTGAGCATGGCAACGCACCTGTCGATGGACAGAATACCAAAAAGAAACCCGTGTTGCTTAAACAAACACTTCTTGACACCATTGCAGCGTCCAGAATCGCTCGTGGGAACCAGGAAAAAGCTCGAAGATGGCGAGTGGGGGCTGATGTCATTGCCCAAATGAACGCGACAGCCACGAAAGTGCAGAGTCTGTGGCGCCGACGGGCTGGAAACAGACTCGTTGCTGGACTGCGGGTAAATCGACGTCACCAACAACTGCGCGAACGATACCTTGCCGACTTCCACGCTGATCATGTCACACCCTTTTGGCAGTCGGAGCGCAAGAAGGAGCAGGAAGCCGCGGACGCTTGGCTAGCGGAAGAGGCGAAAGCGCATCGTGTTAAGCTTCTGTACAGTACTCTGCGTCATCCCTACGTCCAAGAATGGGACGACGAGGCTCAGACGTACGTGTACGTGACTTATCTGCACCAACGTGATGATTCTACGGCAATACCAGTTGAACAAGCACAGACCAGACATGTCGTCGTCGAGAAACCCACGTATAGTATCGAGGAAGAAGACATGACGATCCGCATTCAAGCCCATGCACGTCGTTTTCTGGCTCAGCGTCATCTCCACGAGCTCCAGCGTCTACAACGTCGTGGGCTTCAGCGGGCTGCACTCGAAGCAGAATGGGAGAACACTCGGCAAGAGCGAGCGCAATTGCTCACGCTCAATCTCGAGTTTCGGTTCCGCAACAATTCTCACGTCAATACCTGGCTGGGCGCTCGAGTAAAGTCCAAGTCTTCTGGACATCCGAAGGCTACCGAATCGTCACCGACGAGGCGTGGTAATAGCATCAAGCAGCTTCTCGATCCGCCTACAGCAGATCGTACTAAGTCACCTACAAAAGGTGCTAATGGACCACAGAAAGGAGATACCGGCAAGAGCACAGAGGCACAAGAACAGCACAGGGTTCGAGTGCACGCTACTCTGGATGCAGCTGTGGACGCACTAGCACGTACGTACCATGCCAGTGTTCGTGCTGAGCATCGCTGCAATTGGAGTTTCCCAGTGCACTCACGTCCTGACAACGCACACGGCCGAGCTATCGTTCGTCTATTGGAACAGCTACCAGCATTTTATCGGCAAACAGCGCCCGAGTTACAACCAGCGAGCAGGTTACGATACACCATGATGAGTCTGCGATTCGGTTGGGAACAAGTGCCGTCCAAGACACCACCACGCTCGTATTTCTTCAACAAGAACACGCTCGAGACCTCCTGGGATCGTCCGGATTACTCGTTCGATGAGCAATTTGCAGCTATCCGCATTCAGTCACTTGGTCGGATGCTCGTAGCCATCAACACGCGTGAGAGTAAACTCGAAACGATCTCGCTCGTGACCGTCGTTCGAGATACCATCCAGCGAGCAGCACGAGTCGGTTGGGTGGGGTATTCACTGGAAGGTATGACATCGGCCGTGTTTCTGAGTAGATTTGGGCTTACTAAGTACGTCACGTCGTCGTTGGGGAAGCTTCCACTCCAGGAGCTATTGACCACAGTTTCATCAGAGCAACAGGCCAAAACCTTGGGCTGGAGCAAGGAAGAAGCGGCTTTGGTGCCACTTTTTCCTCAAATTCGGTCGCGTCGATCCCCACAAAGCTGTATGAGAGAGACATCCGTTCCTACCAGCACTAAACACCCGTTCAACATTCTACCAACCGAGCGTGTGATCTCGCAGCTCGTGACTCAAAGTTACCCGAACCAGCAGGGACGTGTTGTTGGTCTACTCCGTGCGTTGCGAAGCTCGACGACTCCAATTTCGTATCGACAGCTCCAGATGCATCTTCGTCGCTATGCAGGTCGCCCCGATGATGCGATTGCAAACGTCGGTGAAGTCGCTTCCTTAGCGATAGCCACATGTGAGTCACAGGAAAAAGACATCTTCGACTTGTATCGACGCTGTGCTGAGCGTTGTGTGGTATACGCTGCCAATCTCAGACTTACGACACTTCAGCGGGAACTTTCAGCAGTGTTACGAATGCCCCAAAGGTTAATAGCAGCACCCACATCATCATTTTCACCTGTAGGAGCTTCACCGTCACGTGTTGATACTGAAGAGAGCATGGCGTCAACTTCTGCTACAATAGTAGCCATTCCTGTCGTGCCAATCTCTCCCCACGTCGAAGAACGGTATCTGCAGCAAGCTTTATCTCGATACCCGCTCGGCATTGTCAAAGGTCTCTGGGAGAATGACGCGAAAACATCCTTCTCGTACGCTCAAATGGCTCTTTACCTCCGCGAAGAAGCTCTCGAACGAGTGCTCGCCTGGGAACGCACTGCTCTTGTGTGTCAAACACTCTTCCGCATGCTCCGTGTGCGTCGTTGGTACATCGCAACTCAAAAAGCCCGTGCAGGAGCAGCAACGATCATTCAGTGTGCATGGAGATCATGGGGGGCACGGGAAGTTCGTGCTCTGCTTGAGTCTCAGCAGCAATCTCCGTATGAGCAACGCCTGGATAAACGCACGAGCACTTTCTTCATTGTCTACACGCCCACAGACGAAAAGTTGCTCGAAGAACCTCGCGATGAAGTCTCCGGTGGGATTTTGCCATTCCGTCCCATGATTCAGGATCGTGTCACAAAACGGTGGATGCTGGCATGGCCGCATTACCTGCCTGCTTCTCGACGCGCCCGTACAGCGAACACGGGGCCTGTGACCGAGGCGCCGTGGGTTGCTTGCAGCCTTTGCGCTGTGGAACGCGCCGCTCGCCGCTGTAACGAATGCTACTCCGTCGCCGGCGACTATGTGGATTTCTGCCTCGCGTGCTTCTATGATCGTCATTTCCCCACTACAGCGGCGGCTAGCTCGGATGACTTGAGTTGGCACACGTACATGGTATTAAACCCGTTGCACACCCAGTTCTTCCGCTGTGTTGAGTGCTCGAGACCATCAATTCTCCGTTGTTTACCTTGCAACGAGCACTACTGCGACCGGTGCTTCACGCGAGTCCACGCTCGAGGCAAAACCCGCTCGCGCCATGCACGTGAATGGTATGCCACCCATGCTTCTCCATGTGTCGAGTGCGAAATGAGGGTGGCAAACCAGCGATGCCTCACTTGCCAAGACGCACTCTGCGAGTCGTGTATGGCACGCACACATGCTCGTGGTCGACGTGCTGACGGGAAGACGCACACGATGGAACTGCTCGCACAGCCACTGGAACCTGGTGACGTCTACTGCGAGCAATGTCATGCACGTCGAGGGGACGAGCGCTGCGAGTTTTGTGCTCAGACGCTTTGTGCAGTCTGCCACTGGAGCTCCTCGTCCTCAACTGGCGTCCAAAGCAGTCGACACGCGCTTGTCTGTGTGGAGACGGCCTTGACTGAAAAGCGACGCGAATTGCTCGGAGATCGGGGACTATGTGTGGAATGCGGCAAAGCTGCTGATCGGGAATGCGCCACGTGTAATGACCGCTACTGCAGTGTGCGCTGGATGGGGAATCCAGGCTGCTTTGAGCGCTTCCATAGCAAGGGAAAACGCTCCGATCACACGTTCACGATGGTCCACGTGCCGACCGAAATGCCGCACGAGATCCTTGCACTTGAAGAACAGGTGCGTGCCAAACGGCGACGAGATGCTGAGATAGCCGAGCACGAAGCCAAGCGACTGGCAGCAGCTCTGCTCGAAGAGGAAGGGGCTGTGACAAGCAAGAGGACAAGCAAAAAAACACAGCAAAAGAAGACCAAACAGAGCAAAAATAACAAGGCGGACACACCTGATGGGAGAAAGCGCTGTGCCGTCCTACACTGTCGGCGTCGCGCCCTTGTGCTTGATGTTCCTGGTGTCTCGTTCTGCTCAGAGCATTTCACTCTCCAACACGCGCTTGAAGTTGCTGGAAAAGACCCTTTGGAAGCTGCGCGGTTGCTAGCTCTTGTTGAGACTGGTGCTGGGCATGTTGTAAAAAGCCAAAAGACGGGATGGAGGGGGCTATTGCCCAGTCACTTCTTCTCACACAAGCACAATGAGTCCAAGGAAGCTTTGAAGGTGAAAAAGACGTCAACAAGCGTTCAAGTAGATTCCTCAGCCACGACAACAACTTGATATACGATATCGTTCAACGACGTTCTCCAGTTTATAAGTTGTGCCAAAGTGACCGACGTTCATGTAGAAACCCGCGATACCCTGGAGTTTCGATTAATGCTGTATTTCCACCACGTGGTCCTTCAAAAGCCTCTTCCAGCTTTCTTTTTCTCTTCCTACCCACTTGTTATTCCTCGTCTTTGCGAGTTGAATCCGTCGGCAATTCCTGCACCGAATGTGCCTGTAGAGTCAGGCCCGAATTCGTGACCAACGACAGCTCGTACAGTGTATTCTGTACATGGAATGGCAGCAAAAAACATAGTCAATACCCTGATGTTAATAGAGACCGCTATAACGACATCCTAACATGTCCAAAATCTACCTCCAGCTTGCGCAGATTGTACTTGACCGAGTCGAACTTGCGACGCAGCGGGCCGTTTCGGAAGTCGAACTGGATGAGCTCCCCGGAAATGGCTTCAACCATCGCTTTGCATCGCTTCACCTCGTCCACCTCTCTCGCAGTCGCCTTGACAACTGCGTATCGCATTAATTCACCTGCACAAACCACTCGTCAACTCTGTGCAACATTTCCATAGCAGCCAAGCAGCTGAAAACAGCCCCGCCCCCCTCGTCTCACCGGTGAAGTCGATGACACCGCCCAGATATTCGTTCTTTTGAACGATCGGCACCTCCCGACGCGGTAGTAGACACTTGGTATCAAGGTAATAACAGAAACATTTGGCCTCCGCATATTCTTCGAGAGAGGACGACAGGGCTCCGTCCCGCAGCGACGGGTTCTTCTCCGTCAGCACCACCAGCTCCGGAATGACCTGCGTAACGTTATACATCGTTAATAAAACACCACCTGCAACAATGACACTGACGTTCACTATGGGAATGCGACCTTTTCGGCGTCGCCCAGCAGCTTCAAAGCTTCCGTCTTGTCCGCACGATGCAACGCGAAGATCGCCTGCTTGCTGTGGTGTAGCGTCGTCGTCGTGGACGCATAAAAGACAGCGAGCGAGTGAGTAAACGGGTGATTGTGCCCAGTTGTATTTCTTATGCAGGTATATACAGGCTAGTACAAATACTGTATCTGTACCTGGCCTTGAGGATTTCTCGCGATCGCTTGATGATCTTCTCTCGCATCTCGTCGTACTTGTGCATCTCTGGGTATTACAAAGGAAGAGTTAGGAGGCAGAGAACGTGGCGAGAGGTGAGCAGGACTGTGACGCACCTTGGTTCATGTCGATGAAGTCCTGGCGATTCAGCAGCTCCGTGTTCGGAGCCGCGGCGGCGTCGGTGGACTCGGACTGCATGCGCTTCATCCAGTCCTGGGAATGCAAATACAGGAGTAGTAATATGGTGTACAGTATACTTTTAGATTCATATGGTGGCTTAATTGACTGTTGATTTCTACAGGCACTCAAGGTATTATCTAGAGTCTTAACTTTTCACACCGCAGGCTTATTAGTTTTTTTTTTTTACCAGTAGTTTTGCAGGCGTGGCATTAATTCTGTCACTTGTTGCCACTTTCAGTCCGAATTTATTTTTCTCAAAAATGGTAGATTCGATGGGAAATGAACGTATCAGCACGCACATGAATTGTTGTAAGAAACGATGGAATCAACAGTCCATCCCGACGCATTCGTAGGCATTTCCTACGAGTATAGCTGACTGACGCTGCTGAACGACGCCAACAAAAAAAATGTTAAGGACAGATTGGGACTGCCCACGCCCAAATAATCCGCGCCGGCCCTGGCGCGCTCCACTGATTTGTTGCAGCGCAGGTAGAACAACGCTTCCCTTTAGACTGCCATGCCCGCGATACAAAAAAATGCAGCTTACGAAGGGGCCTTCCTGCAGACTGGTCCGATCGCTTTGATAAATTGATATTCACGAAGGCAGATAATAGTGTTGTTTGTTTCCCAAAATTATAACAAATATAAAATTATTTGCAAAATATATTACTAATCGCTGTAATATTTTAGGAAACAAACAATAGTACTACCAAGTGCTCGTATTGTCAGAAGTTTCCCCTGCATTTTATAGATTTTACAATAGTGACATAATGGGTTGCAAAGTGTTGTTGCTTCGGTCCATTCCCCTTCACTTTACTGCAATGGTCTCGTCTAAATACAAGCCCACAACTCGGTCGTATTATTCTGTCCCATTGTCATGCACGGTACTTGCCTTCGTGTGGTAGGGTTTCCTGGTCTCCCCCCGCTGTGCATATTCAAGAAAGCAGCCCAAGAGGTGAGTCAAGTCTCTTCGTTCGTTCTCCTCTCAATGGGGTGACCCTCGCGCAGCGCTGACGCTGTGTGATACGGTGCATCCATGTGTGCTGCATGCGGCGTCTGATTCTGCATGGGATTTCCGCTCGTCCGCGCGTCACAGCCGCTGCCAAAGCTCGTCGGAGCGAGGAAGGCGGCGTGGAGTGCGGACACGGAAGATGGATTTATTTTATTCCTGTAATATGATTATATGATTCTGATTCCTATCTGTGCTGTCATTTGATGCTGTCTGCACAGTCCGCTAGAGCACGACAGCCATCTGGAACCATGAGTCACTTCGTGCGCCAGAGCAAGTTCCGTCACGTGTACGTCGAGCCGGCCAAGCTCGAGTTCTGCTACACTAATGTGCGGTTGGCCACGGCCACAGGCGAGCAGAACTATATCAAGGGCAATACCAAGTTCTTTGCTGTGTCCATCCAGGCCGGAGGCGGCGCCATGGCCGTGGTGCCCTACGAAAAGGTGGGCAAGTTTGACCCGGACTTCCCGCTCATTTCGGGCCATCGCGGCGCGATTTTGGATTTTGATTTCAATCCTTTCCACGAACATCTGATCGCTTCAGCTTCGGACGACTCCACTATCAAGATCTGGGGCATCCCCGAGGGAGGACTCGCCGAGACGTGCGTCGATCCACTCGTGGACCTCACGGGCCATGGTCGCAAGGTTACACTCATCAAGTTCCACCCCACGGCCAACAACGTGCTGGCCAGTACATCGGCTGACTTTTCCGTGCGACTGTGGGATATCGAGAAGGGTGCCGAGATCGTCAAGTTAGAGGACCACGGAGAGAACTTGATCCAGGACTTGGCTTGGAGCTGGACCGGCAGCCTGCTCGCCACCTCCTGTAAGGACAAGGTTGTGCGTCTGTATGACGCCCGTTCCGGCCAGGTCGCCGCGCAGAAGGAGAACGCTCACATGGGTACGAAGAGTGTCAAGATGAGTTTCCTTGGCGACAAAGAGACGTTCGTCACGGTGGGCTTCACGCGCCAGAGCCAGCGTCAGTTCAAGGTTTGGGACCCGCGCAATCTGGACAAGGAGCTCAAGAAGGTGGACATTGACCAGGCTGCCGGAGTCATCATGCCGTTCTACGACCCTGACACGAACCTCCTGTACCTGTGTGGTAAGGGTGACGGTAACATTCGCTACTACGAGATGTCAGAGGGCGAACCGTTCGCGTTCCCCATCAGTGAGTACCGTTCAACGACCTCTGCGAAGGGTATGGCTATGATTCCTAAGCGCGGTTGCGACATCATGAAGTGCGAAACTACGCGTCTACTGAAGCTGACGTCGAATGCTATTGAACCGCTGCACGTGTTCGTGCCGCGTAAGTCGGACGCGTTCCAGGACGATATTTTCCCTGACACGTACGCCGGCATTCCCTCGATGACTGCCGACGACTGGATGGGTGGAGCCGACAATTCTCCGGTGCTGATGTCTCTGCGTCCCGAGATGCAGGGTAAGATTACCAATGATGGCAAACGTTCACGTTCTGCATCTAAGTCCAACAGCGTTGGAGCTGGTATTGCAGCACGCGTGGCTCGTTTCGCACGCGGTGGTGGTAAAACGGACAACACGCCCGAAGGCAAACTTAAGGCCGAATTGGAGACTGCTAACGCACGAATTGCACAGCTGGAGAAGCTGCTTCGTGAGAACAAAATCTCGTACTAAAACGTCAGCGGAAGGACTGAATGCTGCGAATACTGGGTAGAGGGGCTAGTACAGTACCTCTCTATCACGGTTGGATTGGAATACCGTTAGGAGCGTGGAGATCGTTTGGATGGATATGGCAGTTCGAAATGGAGCGACACCAAATTGTCGCTTCGTTTTCTGTTTTGGCTCTTGCAGTCGGAACCAAATACTTATTAGATTCGTGAGCAAGCAAGAGACCTACGCGCGCACCCGCAGGACAGCAAGAATACCAAGAGAAGTGTGAGAATACACGCGAGTGCATGTCGAACCAAAACTGTGTGTCGTTTAGTTGCTCTCTGCTGCTCGTTTTTTTTTATCTCTTTGTTGCTTCTGACTAACGAATGTTGATCCATGGCTAGAGATTTTGCCATCAGGTTGCTGGTATTTTACGGAATGTATTCTACCTCAAGCTGCGGTGTCGTGACGATATTAAGACGCAAGGAGTCGAAGTCCCACGACAGGATATCGAGTGTTTGCCATGCATTTGCCCCCGTTGCACCAGTAAAGCCGACCCATGCTCGACCGTGGAATAATTCAAGGGTGTTCTCGATTCGTAATGGTACCGTCAGCGCCGGACTGTTCATATCATCCAGATAAATCGCTAGCAGCCCGATACCTGACCTCCAGGCACCTGTGGAGAAGAAGTTTCCAGCTAGTGTACTGGCCGTAAACGCCCCGTCAAAGAGCCTGCAGCAACATTCCATCAACAACGTCAGGTAATCTCGCACACTGACCGTACAGGCGGAAATGACATAAGGGCTTACATGTTTTCGTCAAGATTGGGGTTGTATGTGATCCGTACTGTGTGAATGTCCTCCGTCAGGTCTGGGAGGTTGCTGGTCGCGCCGAGAGAATGAGTATGGTTGGGTTGCACTACTCCTCCAGTTCCACTGACATGTACGCTGATGTGGTTCTCGTAGACATCAAGCAATTCAGGATTAAACCACGTATCGAACTCAATGGCGAGTGCATTTTGGAGACCACCATAGCCAAGCGCCATGCCTCCCGAACCTAACGCAAGCTCCTGCTGTACGTCGTTCTGAACAACGAAAGCAAACCCGTCGCCACCGCGAGACCGGCAGTTTGTGTGGACGTTGTCCATTACCTTGCACATCGTTGATGGATTGGCTGCTCGAAACGAAAAACTGGTGCTGAACCCTTCTCGGACGTTCATTTGTCGTGGATACCAAGCTGCTCCCGTGAGAAAGGATTGCGATGCTGTGAGCCTCAATGTTGGACCACATGCCATTGCAATTGGTGCAGCACCACCTGGTTGTCTTTGAGACTTGTCAAAAACATACACTTGTTTCGCTGGAAAGGGTACGGCTGCCATGGCGTTTGTGGGCAAGGAGCGATGACTTGATCCATTGATGAAGATGGCGCTACGGCTCTCGCGTTCGAAGCATACATGGGAACATCTTTCAGTAGCTGCAGTCGATCCGCTTGGAGCTGTCGCATCAAAACCATCGCAGCACGAAACTGAGGCATTGCAGTTTTCAACCTGTTTGAAATCACGACAGTCAAACCTGATGCAAATGATCGCAAAGACTGGAGAAAATTGACGTACATGGGCATCACCATTCACGTACAATCCAAAGTGCCCTTGGTCTCCAACTTCACCGGTAGGACCGAGCGTCGACGTCGTCCGCAAAGCAACTGCCTCAGGTGAAGCGCTGAGATTTGTCAAGAGTCGAGCACTGAAGTGAGGAAAGGCGAAATCTGTTGATGACATATCGTATGGAGATCATGATTATCGAAGCGAAATAAAACACAAGATTGGGAGGGGGTTTACCTTGTGAGAGCGTCTTCACGCAAGAAGAGATGGAAGAGTCAATGCCAATCACAGCATTTGACAAGATTTGACGGTGGCCGTACAAATCCACCTCTTTCCACTGCTTCGACCATCTCCACTGGTTTTCCGTCAACGGTGTTACCTTCACCTGATAACGTGTGGAACTTTTAAGCTCGATCAGAGTGGTGGATGTCACGTTTCCTACCACAATCGCGTGATTAATAGAGAAGGCTTCATCCGTGCATAGCTTCCAGGCTACACGATAACCGGTGACGGTCATGCTCATCCAAACATCAGTAGGTGCTTTCCAGTTTACATCGAGTGCGTGGGCTGCCACGTTGGAGAGTATTGGCTTTGGAGGTGCGCTTACTGGCGCAGCATACGACAACAAGGGAATCTCGTCAAACAATTGCAGCAAACGTCCATTGTAAACGCGGACTACAGACGGGTATGTTGGCTTCTCCAGCCACTTTGACGCTGCAGGAGGTAGTCGGCACTGTAACTCCACCTCTGGAACAACATGAACAATCTCCAAGCACTCGACCCCGTCAATGGTAATGACGGCATCAGCTGTGCCAAAATGTTTCCCACTGATGGTTATCAGCTCCCCGCCCTCGCGCACGCAGTTGTAAGTAGATGCTCGAGGTAGCCTCATTGATGAGCAAATTGCCGCTGAGGAAGGATGAAACCCGTTGACCCAACGCTCCGTCTCCGTACAATTATGGTGTGCTGTTTTGCCTGTATCACTGCGTCCAGGGACGCCGTCGTCGTCAAAGTACTTGTCGATACAGCCGCGGACTTTGGTCACAACGGGCGCCTTGGTGAAAGCTACCCAGTCAATCGAGAAGC
Source organism: Phytophthora sp. 'mugwort' (assembly GCA_033558025.1). NCBI lineage: Eukaryota > Oomycota > Peronosporomycetes > Peronosporales > Peronosporaceae > Phytophthora > Phytophthora sp. 'mugwort'. The sequence continues at coordinate 1,725,960 of JAUCEF010000017.1, read as the reverse complement.
TTTGTCCAGTGATGGTATTCCGCGAGATGCATGGATGGAAACGTACACGACGGATGACCCCTGTGACATGCTTCCAGATAGGTATAAAGTATAGATCCTCCTGCTCTAAGACGTTGGTGTGTAGCTTGAAAGGGATTCGAATGGGGTCGTTCATTACTCGCGGATCGGCATCTGGCCAAACGGTTGATTCGGACGGAGATCGTTCTAACGATATCATTGCGAGATCACATTGACCAAGATATTTCATTCGCAAGACGAGGTAGTCCCGCTCGTCGGCACCGACATACACGCGCAGCTCTGGGGAGTCCACAAAGGCGAGTGTCGGATTTCCGCTACTTAGCACTACTCCTCGGAGACGGCCATCGCCGGCATCGACTTCCACTCCCATTTCCAGCGACGTGGACTGACCCCATCCGTTTCTGCCGTCATCAAAGTTCCATTGAACTTGATAGAAAGAAGCACAAAGCACAGTTGAGATGAATCGTGGATACCGGAAAAAAGTGGAGGGAGAAACGAATTGAGGCGTACGAGCAATCGAGTTCATGGCGTTGGGTGATACCGACGCCAGTGTGGATCTCGCAGTAGCTAGTACTGCGAACACGGCAGTGAAGAGCTGCATATAGTGCGAAGCAGTGCGTCGTCGACCACATATAGAAGACGTATTTGATGGTATACAACTGCTAGCAAGTCTCCAGTGCATGATCGATGCCTGTCAGATGCTTGAAAGGGTCGGCGCCTCTTGGGCAAGATATGTGGCGAAACATCTCCTTCTTCTCCCCTAGTTCAGCGTACCGCAATTTAACTTATAGGTGCCTGTTTCGTGCGGGTGAAGCCCAGTAAGTATTCCCGACTCTTTAATATTGTAAACTTAATTTTTACAAAATTATTGCTACAACTCGAGTTTCTCGCGTTTCGATATTCTCGACCTGGAATTAAAAGTCTTTGTAGGACAGCCAAGGGAGGTGGAATCGTGTAAATTCAACCTGCTGCTACGTGCTCTAGGTCACTAAGCGCAGATGGAAATGCCCGACAAGAAGGCCCGGACACGATTTATGCATTCGTGTACCCTGCTTGGTTATCTCTTGCATTTTGATCCCGTCGTCGTTTCGACCGCTGACTTATCTCGTTAATGCAATGGGTCTGCCATGGTATCTCTTACCGGAATCTCTGCCTCGAGAGGATAAGATGCCCGACGATTATGCATTTGACCTTCCTTGCGGAAAACTGTATCAGCACTCGAAAAAAATTAGGTTCTATGGTGTTCTCTGTAGTCAAAAAGGGTTAGCTCCTCGGACTTTTCATCTGAAATGGTCAATGCGACGGCGCTTATTCCTCTTGTTTGGGTTCAAAACGTTTAAAGACCCTCACGTCGAAGAAAAGAAAAAAATAATATGTTAATATTCAAAAGATTGGTATAATCAGCAATTGCTTCCACAGTAATCACTCCGCTTCGGCTAACAGGCAGATTTAAAGCACTTGGCTATAGACCTGTATTTTGCATCATTTCCTATTTGTAAAAGCCCATTGGACTTTTACAGGTAAGGATTACCAACTGATGAGTGGATTGGATAAAGCATAAACCGTGTTCGCTATAGTACCGGCGATGCCCTTACGCACAGACGGCATTTATAGACGGCAAGTGTTTTGGAAACAACTGCATACTATTACAGTAGTATCTCTAATTAGCATGAGAGGTATGCGATGCCAGTGGGGCGTCGATGGTGCAGTCAAGCAAATATGATTCACTTACCGTAAAACATCTCTTTATAGTATCCGGCAGAATGTTATATCCGACACGCCAAATAAGCCAACCAGACGCCAGCAATTTGGACACATCTGAATTGTTGACATTTGCGAGAGCTTCAAAAATAGGTAGCCACAGGCAAGTGTTATACTTTGTGTTAATCGTTCCCCGCGGTGGGAGGGTTCTCAGGGTACCCCCCCCCCCCTCCTGGGTCTAATGGAAGCACTCCTGAGTGCTAAATCGGTGTTTTTTTTATAGTAAAGTGTCTCTTTTTCCATATGGATTGTGAATTATCGATTTTAAGGGGCCCAAACCCCAAAGCCAAATGTGTGTCGGATACTACACAGGTTCCCTTCCCAACATTGTCGAGTTCAACTGCCGTTTCGGTGACCCGGAGTCCCAGGTCGTGCTGCTGCTGCTACAAAACGACCTGTTCGAGATCACACGCGCGTGCGTGGAACACCGTCTGAAACGCTCGCTTGTGTTGCGGAGGAGAGATGCTGCTGCTACCATCGTGGTTGCCTCACAGGGATACCCGAACAGCTATCCCAAGGGCAAGGTCGTTTTACGGTAACGGATCGACCACCGAACATCTAGCCAATCAGCGGCCCCCTTGGGTAGTCACTTTAAATGTTTTAAGCGAGCGCGGGACGACAGAGAACTAAGGGCATGATTACAGTAATGCAGCAACGTAACTAAGACATATCATTTGCTCTGATTCACGATAAGTTTTGCGGACCATAGGTGACTTGTTGATCCCGACATAGCGGTTGAGTCGGATGACGTAAATAAAAATGTCCACCTGCTAATAACACACGATGTACCGTATGATTTTAACCAAAGTTAGAGCTACGCTGAAGCCGAGGTTGTCGTCGGAACCAGGACGAGGCTTCACCTCGGGAACCACCCCAACGTGGGAGATTCAAAGAAGTCCTGCAAGGTGTGGATACAAACGCAAGAATGAAAAAAAAAACGCATGCGCACAAGGGCAGCAACTCTTTGTATTAGAAAGTGAACTTAGCAAATGCTAATCAACGGTATCGTCGCGGACCTCGCGAAGTGAACTTAGCATATGCTCGTAAACGATATCGTCGCCGACTCGCCGACCTCGCTGACGAGGATATCAAGCAGACTTAGTGCTCCTAGCCCCCTTTTCAAGGGTGTCATACTTCTCAGCAAGTTCAGGATTGAAGTGCTTTCAGCGGCCACACACGAGAACTTGTTCGCGATAGTAGAGGACGATACACCGTTCCATGCGTCGACTATGCACCAATTACCTTCTTGCGGTCCGGCGACGCTAGCTTGACTACACGTCCATTTGTCGCACCCAGTTGGTACCGCAGCCTTGCACCCATGCACCTCGAATCCACTGCTTAATCGACTTGTTCCAGTCAATGTAGCGCGTAGGAACACGATGAAATGCATTACCAAAGGGAAGTCCCACCAACAAACACGCTTCCCCGTAATGGTCAGCGAACGTTGGATCAATATCCGAATACCAAGAACGATCCCTTACATCAGGTCGGTTGCAAGCGCCTCTGTATACAGAGGTTGCCTTCGGTCAACCTAGATACCTGCACCACCACAAACCAGCTAGGACTAGGATGCCATATAGCGTTCTTGCGCCAACCCCTGCAGCCCCTCAGAAAAGGAAGGGTACTGGATGGCTTAGTACAGGGGTACCTCGGCAGGTAGTCAAATAAACATCACGAATATATATATATAGAGCGACACTCTGTTGCTGCTCCCACGCACTTAGCAGTCAATACGATTAGCTAGCTACAATTACCGAATTCGGACTTGACCCTTGGAGAAGACTGCTGATTTCATTATCGACGGATCTTAGAGCTTCTGTAGATCATACAGAGCTATTCTTATATCTTAACTACAAATACACAATGAATTCTCGGCGCGAACGAAGTTTCTCGTTGCGCCTGAATCAAGCAGTGCACGAATAGGGCGAGAGGTGCCGTCAACGTGGAGGCTGAGTACGATCAGTCTCGTGTCACGGCCGGAGGCGGTGGTTGATATTTGTTCATGAAGCCCAGGACCAGGAGGGCTAGGAAGAAGTTCCGCCACCATAGACCCCCCCTTCCGCAACAGTAGGGCCCTGCGCCTACCGGTTGTCGCCATATTTTTGTAATTGCGACGTCGGTCTCGATCGTGACGTAGCGGCGGTGGGGCACGGCACCCTGCCGAGCGATGACCAGGCTGTGCGACAACGGTAGCAGATCATCGGACCCGGGCCGCGGGTTCGAGGCGATCGCAGTGATCGTAGCGATGGCGCCGACTCTCGGTGTCCGTCGTAGTGCTGGATCACTTCCATGGGTTCCGTCTCGGACTCAGATGCCGGAGTCCTAGAGCCATTAAAATTCCGTGACGCCGTCACGCTGTAGTCTTCGCGAAACGCAACAGCGAAGGCCTCTTCCAGGATGGACATGGTCTTTCACCGTTCAACCAATAAAACGGTGCCGTATGACATCCTATTTAATGCCTGTCACACAAACAATAAAGCATTCGAAGCAGTCATGCCGGACAACATTTACAGCCCAGTGAAGTTTCTCTCGTTACCTAAGACCCTCCAATCCCGCCCCGGCCACGCGCTGGGCGTCGCCGACGCCGCGCGCCGTAGGTGGCCATGTCCTACTCCAGTCCAGCACCCACCACGTCCTCAGCGGTGTGTAATGCGGCTGACCACGCGTTTCTCAAGCCCCCCTCCCTCCCCCAGTCCAGCGTTGCATGTTGCAAACGACAAGCGACTGAACGCACGCCCTGCCTCAGTCAAGCGTCCATGCGCTGCCCGCCACCGACGACGCCGAATGAAGGGCCATTCGCAGCGTTCATCGTTAGGGGGAGATGAAATGCTTTTTCTCAGCAGCATCATTGACATGCCATCGACAAGAGCGCGCCGCGCCTAACCTCATGTAGCGCTCAATGGTATCGTTCAACCACGCTACGCTCGGACTTGGAGGCTCGACGGTGGATGCCCCCAAGCTGGTGTGTCGGGTCGCGGGATATCGTATCCGCGACAGCTCGAACATCCGACCACGTGGTGATCGTAACAACAAGCACGATCGGACTCCCACGACAGCTCGCTTCTCTACTTCAGCTCCGATTATCGACTTACGTGTCTGGCTGGTCCCGCCTTGTTGTTTCTTTAGTTGTTTCTAGATTTTGTTCACATTTGAAGATTCTATCTTGAGCGGGAAGACGGTGTGACAGGCCTTAACTAGGATATCAGACGTCACCGTTCTATTGTTTGTTGATCAGTGACCAATCAGAATATAGCTCACTGGCTATGGCGGTCTCGGGCTTCACAGGCCAGAATTTAAATACACCAACACCTTCCCAGACGCGGGTGTCCATCGGTAACTGCTATTAGCCCGTGACCTTTTGTAGCTGATTTTTATCATACTAATTAAGGCGTTATGTTAATGATGTTGTTGCTATACGACCGATGCGTTGTGTGTTATCTTACAGGCGTTGGAGTGCACGTCGAACCTTCTGAGGCTCCAACGTTCCAGACGCGCTTCCGGCTGACCAAGTTTCTTAATTCGACCCATCTACGACACCCAGGCACTGCTGAGAATGACAAACAGCACCATTATCTCATTGTTAAGTTGCAACCGCAGGGCAGTAGGTCGGCTGACCCCGCTGCGCTTCGATCTCTATGCGGGCGTAATGAAGACCAGATTTAGCAGGGATAGCCATGCTATCTCGCCATGCTTAAGTTCGGGTACGATCGTCGGCGCAGGCGTCACAGCACAGAAGTGCACCAGCGCATGGTCGGCGTCCCCAATGAGAAACTCAATGCTGGCGCGAGTGACGACATTCTCTCCGAACAGTCTACATCAACGACGACCACGCGTACGCGTTTGCAGTGTCACAGGGAAGGTAGAATGAAGCAAAAATTGTGGCGGCACGGTTGAATTTAAACGTTGCGTCGAGGTGCATCATAAAGGAACCCGGTTGGCGGGTGGCATTCTGCAGCAACGCTTTCGCGGGCAGGCCCACGAACGGCCGAACGTCTGAGCGGTTCCCCAGAGCAGCAGGGGGGGGGGTCATGCCGAATGAGTCGTATTCGTTAGTGAACGAATAGGCGCCGTGCCCACCTCCACATCCACCAAATGGAGCGCCCCCATTCACCTTGCGCTTGTTATTGCCGCCGAGGCGAATTCGGCGATAATGGTGCACGACGTCTTGCACCGCGGAAAGGTTAAACAAATTCATCTGGCTTCAGGTCAAACTTGCGTTTGATGGGCGTGCAAAATGCGCGAATTTATTTATCGAGCTCTGTTTTTTTAGTAGTTGGACTCGCAGTACTGTATAACTCGACATCACCTATGCTAAATTGCCTATGCTCTAGACTCGTGGTCGGAGTCCGAGAGAAAAGAGGGAGCGAGCTCGTTCTCGGACTCCAGTCCTCGGCTTCTCACTGCTCTGCCTCTTTATCGTCGTCGGACTTGGTTGGTGACAGGAGGATATCTGCCAGTTGCAGTATCCATATGCTGGAGTTCTGCGATCTGAACTCCTTTAGTAAATGCTACCATCTTAAAGAGGTGCTCGGATCAATGGCTCCGCATGCCTCCTTACTTGGCTGTACCCGGTAGACAGGCATCTATGTATGTTGCCCTATCCGCCAGGCTGCTACGCCACTCAGCACTCCCACCAAGTGCTATGCGTTTGTTCTAGATCCCGAACTCCTAGATCATCTGTTAATTTTAGCAAAATGTTTAGTTGGCAGTGTCTTGGTGCGAATGTCTACCGTCATCTCTGTCGTCGCGCAATAGGCATTCTTAAGCGACCAAGTTCTACAAGTTCAATCGTGCTCAGATACCGTATTTCGACGTGCTTGTTGGCTTTGCGGTTTCCTGGATGCTTCACAATGCTGATGGCTGGGGCTGTGCTAGGTGAATTGACGACCATACTATGCGCTACCGCCCGCTGGAGTACCGATCGACTGTGCGCGCAACTTCTACTTGAGTGTACCGCGTGGATCAAGGTGTTTAACGCTACAGCCGAATAATTACACGAAGATCTGGCGGCATGTGGGACCAAACCGATGGCCATCCTGAGTGACATGATCGACCAGCTCCACCTGACAGAGGATCTGTCCCTCGTCTCGGTCAAGTTCAGCGAACGGCAAATCACCACAAGAAGATTCTAGTGGTGGCTACAGCTCTCGTTTACCATATGCGTGAGAAGGTTCGCGTTCTCTGGTATGGTGGGGATCTCGATGAAAAGACACTATTCACCTTCGCGCGCCCGATTGACGACTTCGGCAGTCCAGTGATCGGGAACAACTCCGAGCTCAAGTCGTTCTCGATTTGTTACGACAAAACGGCAGCTCTCGGGCTTTATCGATCGGCCGAGTTCCGATTCCACATCGACGCGACGTACAAGGCCAACAAGCCAGCGTATCCTATGGTTGTCTACGGCACTTAGACGCGAGCCACTTCATGCACGTCGCAGCCCGTTTCCTTCACATCCCATCTGCGCCAGGAACAGCACGCCTCAAACTTATCCAGCATGTTTCCGCCTACCAGCTCATCACGGCGGCCCCACTCAAGGTGGCTACGTCATCGACGAATCCCAATTCAGCGGTTTCGCAGAAGTAGTCATTCACAAGGGTCTCAGTGCAACGTACATCATGTGATTTTTTCCATGAGACGCTCAGCTTCAAGAAGAGGGCCAAGCATCTATCAGGGCCGGATCGAGGGCTCGTCGACAAACACGTGTATCGAATTCTCCACGCCCGCAAAGTGGTCGATGCTACAGATGAGGTTGTATATGCTTTGCGCGCGCGGTTGCTCGCTCGACGCTTAAAGCATTTCTACAATACTCAAGCGCAAGTGACACGAGCCCCGTTTCCATCGCTCACAGTGTTACCAGAGCGCCATCAGCCACGCCAAAACGAACAATCCTCCCGAACAGTCCAATGAGGCTTTCAGGAGCGGCTACATGCTCCACCAAATGATCCCGTTGAACTCGCTCATATTGAAGATGCAACAGTTGTACAAGACGCAGGTGGTCGCAAAATGCCCTCGTTGCCGCGCGAAGACATCGAGCGAGGTGGTAGACTCGCCGAACCGAGGCGGTCGCCCCACTCAAGGCGGTTATGCGTTCAAGTTGGAGTGGGGAAGCTGTACGAGGTGACGAAGACACGGTCACGAGGTCGAAGGTGCTGCCACGACTTAGCAACGATAGAAATAGGTATCAATGCATGCGTAGGAGATCCAATAACATTTAATACGCCTTCAAGTTCCACGATATTGTAATACCATGATGTCTACGCGCAAGTACCCCCGCTCAAGCAGATGTGTAGCAAGACAAGAAAAGAAGATGGCGGAAAATCGAGAAGTCCGTGTGCATTACCTAAGGTTATACCATTATCTCTACAACTCGTCTTCGTACGCCTCAAGCGCCCTGCCTTCATGGGACATACGCGATAGCGCGCCACAGTTGCAGCCGACCCGCCGTAACTGTTCAAAAAAGCGGACTTACACCGTCCCACGAAAGGGAAATAGTAGTGGAACCACACGCGTTCATCGATTGAGTATACTCGCTGCGGTCAGGCGTTTTCTACGATGTAGAGGATGGCAAGTGCCGCGAATATGATTACATGCTTCTCGGTACGAGCCGAGCTGCGCGTGCGTGCAACAACAATTTCCAGCGCGGCAGCTTCGTCGCGGAGGTATTGGCGACAATGATTAACGCGAATGCGCTGCGCCATCAGGACCATTAGACGCTATGGATTGGAGTCATCGGAGCTCATGGCTGGATGGACCTGAAAAGTGCAGTTCCGTTGGTTGCCAAGCAGTGGTCCGGTCCCGATTTCTTCAAGTCGTTTGGTATCAACGAGTCGGTTAATAGCTGTCAGTTTTGACAGCAAGTATCACGCATGCATGTAGTAAAAAAAATCCTTGATCAATATATATTAAAATACTGATACCGAAAGACATTTAACGGCTAGCTGTGATACCTAACGGTTATATGTGATACCTACTCTTCCCAATGGATACAACCACCGCAGTTGAACCGCAGCCTGAAAGGACTCTTGGCAGGCCAGAGCGGTCGACGCATGGCCACGAAGGCCGCGCTCTCTTTCGCGCTTCATGTCATCACACAATTGAAAAGTCTCCATTCCGGAATTCGCGATGTCCTCGGAGCTCTTTCTGGCCAAGTGATTCTTCGCTTTCTGCAAAGAGCATCTCGCCGACCGTCCTGACGGTATGCTTATCACAGACCAAGCGTCCCGCGTCCTGCTCAAGCAAGTAAAGCAACATACGGAGTTCCGTTGCCCAAGAGCAACCTAGAGGTGATCACCGCCGGGCGCTTGACTGATTTTTTTTCCGAATCGCCGCACCGATCTCAACGAACTCGAAGTACAAGATCGTTGCGCAGCAAATCGTGGAATAATCGGAGAGCGTCTCCAGCGACGTGTTCAAGTACAGGGCTCTCCTCACAGAGGCGATCATGGACAGAGAGCCGTCGACTGGATGCCGACCTGAACTGTCCGCAAGAGCACGCTCAAGGAGCTCTGCGCGAAGAAGCGCAAGATACAGCACCCTGCGAAATCGCTCTTGACTATGCTCGTGCGAAACAGTAGGGCGATGCAACAGCAACAGTAATAATACAATTAACGTATTATTATATTCTAATATACGTATTGGCTCTTGGTGTGCGCGCCACGCCAAACAGGCTAACCGGGGGGGGGGGGGGGGGGTCATGCGCATATTACGCTCGCAGGCAACATATCTTGACCACTTGATGACTGGATTGGGACTGCTAGATGAGAAGATGGACCAAGCGCTTATTGATAATATCTAGAAACATCAGGACCCAACGACACATTTTTGGTTAATTTCATGCATATCCGATGTTTGATGCAATCGCCAGGATTTCTTGGATGTGGCCTGCGAATTTGCCGAGAAGAGAAAAACGAGAAAGTAGATAGAGATATACCTTTATTGACTGTGTTAATATCGGTACATACTGTGATACACAATGATGCGTTCGTAAGTGTCCACATCAAAAATCATAGGTTCAGACACTTAGTAGCGTGGGGGATCGTGGAGGGAGCGGAGCGTCGTGGTGGGCAAGGTGGATTGGTTTGGGGGTACGGTGGAAAGGAGGGAGTAGCCGAGCGAGAAAACCGGGAATGATTCAGATCGTTTGGCTGCTCATGGCAACGGCAGAGGTCGTGTGTCTGTGCTCAGATGCCCAGCAGATCCGCTCAGCTGGCGGATCCGCCATATCCCTTTGCGACCCGTTTGCATACCTACAGACAACGACGGAGAAATCCGGCTTTGAGTAGTATCATACGTGCTCCATAGTAAAAAAAACTGATTTTTAGCCAATCCAATCGAGCGTTAAACTTGATTTAGCCAATAACTTAAGAAGATAAAATGGATGGCTAGGAGATAAACTTTTGCCACACTGTCGCTAATCCTACATCTAAGTCTGCGATATGAAGCGCACTAAGCGAAGCTACACGCTTAACCGAAAGCGCGGGGCGTTAGCGCTGGCGGAGCGCGTTGGCCTGAAGGCTGCCTCGAAACAGTCCATCATCGCCCGCCGTACCATCCACGACTGGTAGCAGAAACAGGCAGACGCGATTCGAAATTCCAAGGACGACGGTTCATCGAAGACGTTAAAAGGTCAGGGTCGCAAGGAAATATTTCCTGTGTCTGTGACCTTTTGACGAACATGAAGGACGTTCGCCAGAATGAAGCTGTAATTTACCGTGTGATTTGTATTTTTATTACTGTATTTTTTTATTTTAATGTTTTTGTCGTGTAAGTGTTATAAACCTATGATAAGCTTCATGTGGAAGATATATCCAGTCTGGGTGACTTCCTATCTTAGAGGGAAGGAAGAAGGAGAACTTGCGCTCGAACGTATGGTCAAGCGCATTGCCAATCGGTACTATTTGATTGTTATACTATAAATTTTATGTATGTTTAAAGATTTATAACTTGCTCTTATATTTTATATGCGGAACAGCTACGGATTCTCTCCCCTAAACACAAGTTGCCAAAGGTCTTTTGAAGATCTTAAAGAGAAACGAGCTCAGTTTGCGCTGGACTTTTGGGGCCAATATGGGGAATATAAGGGAGGTGGCGCTCTAAATATGGACGAAACAGCCATCCTGTTTGACATGCCTCGGATTAAGGCGTGGGTTGGAGAGGGCAGAAAGGATTCAGCGCGCATATTTTTTTTATTTAGGTGCGAACAAGCACGCAGGCCGCATGACTGCAGTTTTGACAGTTCGCAATGCGGTAAAAGTTTCGTCCTTGTGTTTTTTTAAAACATTGATGTTTAAGCAAACTTGTGTTTTTGGGAATGAAAATGCCGATTCCCTCCGTTATTTGCGACGTTCCGGGCGGACGTATCAAGCAAAATGAGCTCGACCGGTACCCCGACGACCACTTCTACGCTGTCCAAGAGAATGCTTGGATGGACAGCGGTGTGGAAGTTCTACTTAGAAAAACTTTAAAGTTTGAAATAGATGCGCCCACTGTCCTTCTTGTAGACACCTTTGAGTGCCACGTGCATGAAGAAGGACAGCGGCTCCCGGCCAAAGAACCAATGCAGCAGTGGTCCCATTACCACCAACAGCACAGCTGTTTGGCTAACAGCTTGATGTGTGAGTAATGGGACCACTAAGCTAAAAAATTCTAAAAGCGCCTGTAGACAAACGGGAGGCAACGCTAAGGAGAAGCGCATCCGCGCGATACAATCTACTATTGCTGCTTGGGAATCATAAGGAAGGAGACCCTAATTCGTAGCTTCACGAAGGCTATTCCTAAGCACTCGGAGATAACAGATTGAAAAAGACATACCCCTCTTCTGGCCAATCACGTGTTTTTTTCCGATCTGGTTTTGTACTTTCCATGGCCTTTTTAACGGAGCAAATCCGGTGCCGGAGTTGTGTATCGAGACCAGTGATTTTATTTTATGGAGGATGGCATTCAGAATGCCGAATTTCTCCGTCGTTGTCTGTATCCCTGTTTCTGCTCTAGCCCGCTGTTTCTGTTTCTCTACAGCCTTGTCTGTCTTTTTTCTGTTTACAGGGTTCTGTCTTCGCGTAACCGACACAGCCCTCCGGCGTCTCTTGCACGGCCTCGCTTGCGTCTACCGGCACATCAGCCGGCAGGCATTCCTCCAGTGGTATCTCTCGTCGAGCTGGCACCTTGTCCTTTCTTACGCATTTCATCTTGGGCATCGGCTGTGCGACTCTTTGCGCGCCATCGCGCTCGCGCGTGACCAAATGTCACAGCGGTATACGTCACAGCCCTGTCTTCGCGCATATTCGGACAGTCGATCTTCTTGTGCGGGTTGTTAATGTCATCCTTGTCGTTTTTGCACACCACTTCATGAAGCCCAGATTGTGGTGCATATCCGGTCCAGTCCAGGGCTGAGCGATTGCCTTGCTTTTGTCGGGAGCTACTTCTTCGGCTTGGCGGCACCATCACTGGCTTGCACATGGTTTACCGACACCCGGCCATAATTTCGGTCTTACTTTTGATGCCGAAGATCGCGCACAACTTGGCTTCGCCCGATCCGGCGTAAACTCCGCCGGCGTCAACTCCGGTTAGTCTCGTCTTTTAGCGTCTTGAGGCGAGCAAAGAGCTGGACCACACTCTTGAATGCGTCGTTGACCGTACAAAGCGCTTGATCAGGCTGACCCGCTCGCCACTGTGTTGATGTCCAAACGCGTCTCTTTCCTGACAGATGGCATGCACATCTTCATACACTTCCGTATCCATCTTGTATTCCGGCGACATGGTCAGGCTCACCATATATGACGCCTGCTGAGCCAAGAAGGCCAACTGAAAATCGTACCCATCCCTTGTCACAGTAGGCTGATCTTCCGACGGAAGCCGCTCCAGCGATTCCTCATAGTGAGCCTTGAGCTTCCCTCTGTTGGTTTGCAGCTTTTCTACGATGCGCTAGTCGCTTTTCTCTCGCAGGTAGACAACGATGCGGTCCTCCCACCGCCTTCAATCCCGCTGAACTTCAGTGCAGCGAGGTTTCCATTGGCAGATACTTGAAAAAATGTAGAAATAAATGCGTTAGTAGTTGGCACTCACCATATTATATTGCTCGGTTTATCTCTATTCTATTTCCTACATACAACGACTAAAATAGCCGGCAGCGCTGAACTCCGTACGATACGGAGTTGTTCGACTGGGGATTCGTCAAAAATGAAGTAAATACGTCTTCGATTGGCAGAAAATGAAAGCCCTAGTCAAGCGCTTTGATTCCGTGTGCAGGAGGCTCGTTGGCGCCAAGTTCTTGCGCCATGACTTTGAAATGAGTGGTCAGGAGGGGCGAACGTCCAGCAAATGTCGCCCATCCTCATCTCCTCCTTACGAAGAAGCAGTCAAAAGTCGCGTATTCTACCTTTACTTTGCCCTGAACACCACCCAGCTACCTTCCACAACCCAACTACCCAGCCATGAGCGCCACGCCCAAATACAAGAAGAACATGACGGACCACGAGCGCGCGTGGGTCGTCTCAGCGATGCTGTCGAGAACGCTGACAGCACGGCACCTATCCCTCCAAGTCTGGTCCGTTGCGGCCGCCGCAAGGAAGATCACAGCACCGAGTTAGAGCGCTTGCGTTCCGTGCCACCCACCCAGCTCTCAAATGTGCGGTTTGCCACCTACCATCCTCTACCGGTGCCTGCAAGCCGGGCTACTCCGACCGGCGGTCAGTGTGACCAAGCCCCAGCTTACGGACGCGAACAAGGCAACGCGGCTGCGCTTCTGTCTCGGGCACGTAAACAAAGCTCCTCGTCTCTTCGACGAGATGTACGACATTGTTCACGTCGACGAGAAACTCTTCTACGTGACCGAGGTCAAGAAGCGCTTCTACTTACTACCGGATGAGGACACCCCGTACAGGGCTGCCAAGAGCAAGCAAAACATCACCAAGGTGATGTTCCTTGCCGCCGTAGCACGGCCGAGGTGGGACGCGGCCCACGGCGTCATGTTTGGCGGTGTGCTTGGAATTTAGCCGTTTGTGGAGCGTCGTCCATCGCAGCGGTCCAGTCGCAACCGTCCTGCGGGCACGATCGAGACGACCAACGTGCCCGTCACGAAAGACACCTACCGCAACATGCTGGTCCATCGCGTACTCCCCGCCATCTGCGCAAGGATTATCCAGGACAACTCACCCCCGCACATTGCCCCAACTGATTCGCAGTTCTGCTAAGGTGTGCAAGATGCCGGAAGAGACTTTCCGCCGAGGTGTCAACCGCCAAACAGCCCAGATCTAAACTGTTGTGATCTTGGGTTGTTTACAGCCATTCAAGCGCGCCAGCGGCAGTGCCAAACACGCATCATCGATGAGCTTATTGAAGCTGCGCGGGCAGCGTTCTGAAAGCTACCTTGTTCGACCGTCAACGCAGCCTTTTTGTCGCTGCAATGCTCAATGGACGCGTGCATTCGTGCTAATGGCGGCAAAAACTATCCGGTTGCCCACATGGGGAAGGCAAAACTAGACGGGAGGGAAGACTCCCCATGAGCATCAAGTACAGCTGCGCCGGACTCGTTCGTGCACATGATGACTGACAGATACGCAGATACCATACTAAACTCAAATACAGCTTCATCGCTATTTTTCAGGAACAACTGAAAGAGTGGTACTTTGCTATAATAACGGAAAGGAGTGGTATAGTTCCACTATCGCATCCGACAAAAAACTCGGCACTAACAAAAGCTAGGATTTATGGACGCTTTCACCGCGTCCATTTGTGCGGCCCCACTACACCCACATCCAGCGGTTAACACATCGCAGTACTATTTGCATGGCGTGGGACCGTTGTAGCATTGGCTACCTCGGCACCAATACACTGGCCCTCCTGCGGAACATGGGACTCAAAATTGTCCAGCAGGAGAACAGAAGGCTCGGTAATTTCGTGTTTTTTAACAGCCTCTCTACGTAAAACTTCCATCCTACGTAGTCTATCCACGCATTCTCCTGCATAGTATAGATGTGTCCAAGCGGGAAAGGCGGAATCTCCTTCTTCTCAAGGTCTCCGCCAAGTTTCTCGCGGATGATGATGAGTATCGGTATCTTTCCACCCTAAAAACAATACAATAGTGTACACAAAATTTAATATTTGCAATAAATAAAACATAAGGCATTAAAACGTACCATCCGCGCGAGTCGTTAGCACCGCTGTCAGCCTCCCCGAGTGCTTCTGGAGTCCAACGGTACGAGCAGGATCGTGAAGGCCCTTCAGGGCTCGTGCGCGGTGCGACGGTATCTCAACGTTGATGTCCGTCTCATCAACATCGATAATGCCACCGCTTAGGCACTGCCCATACCACCCCCAAAAAATGAGAGCGATCTTAGCATGAACCATTTGGAGCTCTTTAAGTGTTTTGTGGCGCCTTGGGATTTCTGGGATAAAAACCCGTGTCTAAGTAAAAAAAAAAGCTGTTAGAACCAAAACAAAATATTTTCAAACAGTATAAAACACGTTTACCAAGTAGCTAACGCTGGCATAGGCGTTTCAACGCCAGCACACCAGACTTCCGACTGAATATGTATGTCGCAACCCACTGCGGCTCCTCCGCCCACGTCCTATCGATGATAGCATTCGTCGATAGCAACTACATGCCATATATTTCTACAGTTAGAAAATTATTAGCAATATATTGCGGCAAATTATTACCTCCTGTATTCGATTAGACAGGAACTAAATTACAGTAGGTATGGTAGTACAGTTAAAGACATAATAGTGTAGAACACAGATGTAGGGTAGCTGTGGAAGCTTCTAGAAGAAAGCTCGCATCAACCTGAACTGCGAGGGCGGTCACTCTTGGTTTTGACCCGCCATCCTCAAAGACCTTCCTCTCGTTTTGAATTTAAAATACCTTCTCTTCTCGCCGAACATCCTTCATGTAGGTGACGATAGCCGATACATTAGGAATTAGCTCTTACGACCTTAAAGCGTCCTTGCGGTCTTGGGTCTCTTAAAGGACAGCAATTTCTCCGTCTGCTTGGACCAGGTGAAGAATCCTCGCGGCTTCCTCGACACCTACATCTTCAACGAGTAGGACTGTGATTGGCTTCTCCTTCACTGCATACGTCCTTTGCTTGCGTCGTCCGTGTATATTGTAGAATGCGTGGTTTTACTAATGGTTAGCCGTAGTTTACCAGGACCATTAAAAAAATCTCTGGTTTAGAAATTACATGTTCCAGCATTCTATCGGTTAATTCATGAGTTTTTTACAGTAAGAGTTGCTAGCATGGATCGGCAACTGCCGAATTTTTTGTTGCCGACATTTTTAGTCGTTGTCTGGATACTCTAGACTCATGCTCGGGGTCTGGAGCAAAAAAGAAGTGAGCTCGTCCTCGGTCTTCAACCCTTGCCTCCTCACTCCTCTGCCTCTTTTTCGCCATCGAACTTGGTTGGTGGCAGGGGGCTCTCTGCCAGTTGCACTATCCATATGCTGATGTTCTGTGATCTAGACTCCCTGGGTATTTGCTATCATTATAAATATGTATTCGGACAACTGCGCTACGCCACTCAACAAGCCCTTCATGACCTTGTGCTGCCGCGGCGGATGAAAGGCTTTGACGGCGTGCGCGCCCGCGCAAGGTGAGTTTGCTCGTGTTGCCGGTCTTCTGGCAGAACAGCACGTTCAGATGCCAAGGGTATTATATCTAAGGGCGAAGCCTTGCAGCATTGACCGCGCAGCTTGCAGCACGTTGATTGATGTGTACTGTGAATACAACCCGTGCACGAGATCAGCTATTTCGTGACAGCGTGCATGCCTTCATTCATTACAGTAGCTTCATTTCTTGCAGGATATCTTCATTCCTTACAGGAGCAGCGCAGGATCTTTAGCGGAATACTGCTGCACAACAGGGTGAGCTGGGAGGATGGGCATCGTGACGAGGGATAGAGGGTGCATGATCTTGTCAAGAGGGAAATTTGCTTTTATGAACTGTGTGTAAGCTAGAGAAGCTCTGTAAGACAGCCGGTAATCTCAATATTGCACAACATGATTGAATAAAACCCTAGTAGGATGTGTTGTGGTTGTGAGATCGTGTCGCCGTATTGCTGAAATGTGACTTTCCGGGCTACGATGAAATGTGCAACCTGTACAATCACATAAACTGATTGTGTCTGTTGTGACAGTGTACTGTGATAGTGTATATATGCGTCTAGGCTGTATGAGGCTGCGAGAAAATATTCAGCGTCAAATAATTTGGAAATGAAACGGATGAGACCCATCCGTTCTCCCCATCAGGGATACAGTTGTGCACCTCGTTTGACAGGATGGACCATATTAAAGTGTGAGCTCAATAACATGTGAAGGAAACCAGGCGTTGCATCTGATCGGAAACGTTCATTAAAATGTTGCAGGTAATCGATTGGTAACCGCATATTTGGTTATCCTGAGCAAGACTTTCAGACGATCAGACGATATTTACAATAAAAGTGTGTCAGCCGTTACAAGTCATAATACTTTCCGGTCGTGTAGCACCCCAATTTGTTGCAGTTCGCCATATTTATATCTAGTCTCCACATTCCAGCTTTGCAGCTCTGGCACCCATCCATAGAGCTCACAATCGAATTCACCGCTTTAAAACTCTCTTATCTTTTGAGCGTCGAGAGCACCGGTAGACGACGTTGAGGAGGTATGCGCTACGCATGCGTGTCCATAGTAGGCGTACTAAGCTTACACCAAGTTGACTGCGCCAAGCTGACCACCAGGAGCTTATAAGGCGATGATAGCACACAAGCCCCATAAGCGACCCAGCGTTGTGACTTCCAAGAAATGACACGTTCGTCGAAATATTGGATCCGGCACTAGAGATTGATGGAGACAGAGCTGCTATACCAATCGAGAAAGCGGGTAAAGTTTACCATTAAAACGCTGAATGAGCTTTCCCACCCCGCACTCAGAAGGCAGCGATTGTTCGCGCTGAGCTGGCGCTACTCTAAATGCGATTGTACCAAGCAGATAACCACAAACGGGAACATTGGACCGGGTTTTATTCAAGCATAGCTCCAGGCTCGCTCGATTGTACGTGGTGTTCGTCACCGGGTTGATGTGAGTATTCGGCAGCTAAACCTGTGTAGCATGTCGGCATCAACGTCGTCCACGCGTTGTAGACACGATCGAGAGCGAAACTACATTTATTCTTAAGCATACGGCGTTATCCCAACAAGAGTTGCAGTTGCAGCACCGGCAGAACGCGATCAAACTTGTCGCAAGTGGCAAGGCGAACTGAACTCCACCACAGAACGATCTTCTGGTCAAGTTAATCCGAGGCATTTGTTTGATCCTGTGTCGCTCAATTGGGCTCGTCGACATTGTGCCGTGATCTGTATCTGTGAAACTGCTCGCATCAACCATTTCTGATTTCGCTGTCCTTCATGGGACAGAGGCAAGCTCACCACCTAGAACGTGAATGTATCGAGTGCCCTCCCGATCTCACGTCTTGTTCGGCATTCTTCAGGCGAATAGCTGAAGATGGCAACTGTAAATTGTTCTTCGCGTGTGAAGTCGCGCGGACTTTTGGTGCTTGGTGGCGAGGGCGCCTCAACACACCGGAAAGCTGTGGAAAGGTGCAGTTGGCGCCGTCTGACAATTCTTCACTATGTGGAAGTTGAAGTCAGGGCTTTTTTATACATCCACGCCGAAATGGCTTGCGCGGGAAAATGACTGGCCGTCATGAAGCCAGATGTGTAGGCGGCGAACAGGCCGACCGCATCGCGACCAGCGGAGCGGCCAAGGCATGAAGACACCCACAGTGATTACTACTACACCAACGTGGCCGTGTCTACATGTACAAGCACGGTGTAGCTCATGGCTGCACTTTAGTCCTGCCTGCGGGCCGTTTCGCCCCCCTTTGCATACAAATGTCAAGTCATTTTAAATTCGGCGGGAAAGGATCTAAACTGGGATAAAACCTCAAAAGAGAAAATATTATAAAACCTTTTGCAAATTGTATGTCATCGGTGGGCGCGGCCCTTTAAAGAAAAACGTTTGGCCGAGCCCCATTCTCACATCTAGAACGGTCAAGGCGAGAAATCGAAGGAACTGACGTCGTCCCCGCCGTGCTCGCGTGTGTGTCTGGACTTAGCTAAGATACCAACCACCGAGATGCTGACGGAGAGCGCGTCGCTGACAGCGCCACTGGACAGCGGCGAGCGCCGTGTCGAGGCGCGCCACCGCCGCCGCGAGGCCTCCGCGCCGTACCCTTCTTCGAAGCGCGAGAAGGCGGACGAGGATGGAGACGAGTTTTTCGCCCGAGAGCCGGTGCCCGCGGGCCACAACCGACGCGGAAGCGGCTTTTTGGCTCGCTTGGCCAGCTACTTTCCCATTGTGAGCAAGCTAGTGACGGAAGAAGATGAAGAGAATGAGGAAGCCGAGCTGCAGCCGGCCACGGAGACGTCCACCGAGAGCGTTGACGTCCAGACGACACAGGAAGATATGGACGAGGACGAGGAAGAAGAGGATGAGAAGGAGGAAGTTGTTGAGAAAGAGGAAGAGACCGAGAAGGAGGAGACACATCAGACGCCCGAGCCTAAGCAGAAGGAGTTGACACCAGAGGACGAGGACATGCCCGACGCCCCCGCGTCCCCCCTGACGCGCGCTGCCCCATCCTTTATCACCCACAAGGAGCAGCATCTTGCCACGCCCCCCCGACACCACAACAAGCGAGGATCTCGTAAATCCCGCTCACCCTCTCGTGAGAGCTGTGCCGAGAGCGGAGAACGCAGCCCCGCGATGATGCGTCCCCAGCGGAAGCGCGGAGACAAACGCGTGTTCCTGCCAGGTCCCTCGCAGCAGTCGAAGATGCTGCGCATCACCAGCTCGCAGCGTCGTCGGAAATCAACCTCCCCGTCCCCCTCGCCCCAAGACTCGGCACTAGCCGTGATTAAGCAGAAAAAGACCATCACACTCGAGGAGTTCGAGCGGCTGCAGAAGCAGCTGCACGAGATGGTGGAGACTACACCTCACACACAACTCGCGATGACACAAGCTGCTCTAGCTAACGGACTCGAGCGTCCGTTCACGCGCGGATTTCCTGGCCCCACATCGTTCCCTGGATATGTACCTGGCTCCATTGCCAATCAGAACCACGGGGCTTTGGTCGTACATGACGAGAGGAAACGTGGCTCGGAGATTGCAACGAAGAACGGTGTTCCTTTCGGCAAGCGCCCGAGAACCCACGATGGACCCATTATCTTCTCTGGCACCTCCCTTCGCGGGCAGTTAACGCGCGAGGAACGCCTGATGCGGAAGCCTCGTCCGTCGCGTCTTTTGACTGGCGCCAAGCGCGATGCTGCTACGCGCAATGCGTACTCAGCGGCAGTCGCAGAGAAGATCTTGTCGACACTGAACAAGGTACAGACCCCACTGGAGCGAGAGGCGCAGAAGCCGACGCCGTCTACGTCAATGTCATGGGCAAAATACCACCTTTCGATGGCGGATGGAGAGACGAAGAGCCTCAGAAATGACACGGAGATTGATAGTGATGACGTTGCGCCCCCGACGAGCACGATCCCTCGCGTGGCGTTCCCGCAGCCTACTCACTCATCCGCAACTTTATCGTTTGGTAGTGCCCCGAAGGTGACCTGCGAGACGCCTGCGAAGCGCGCGACTAACTCGTCAAACGGTATAACGTCACTGTTCTCGCCACAGGCAGTGGCAATGACCCCTGCACTTACTAAGCTACCCCCACCGGTGCAGCCGAAGTTTGAGCAGATTGGTGAGTTCAAGTTCACACTTCCGCTTCGCATCGAAGATGCTAAGCTGGTGGACGTGGACGAGGAGGATACGCGCGTACGGTTTGTGTTTTCTCCACCGCCCAGCATGCGTGAGCCACCTGTGAAGACGTCAAACCAGAAGCCCGCGGCTAATGCTAATGCTGGCGCTGCTCCCTTTGATTTCATGCCTTCATCACCCAAGACGAAGACGACTGAGTGGGTGTCGAAGTCATCACAGCCGAAAGAGCCCGAGAAGCCGAAGAATGTTGTGAAGAAGCCTGCCAAAGTGGAAGAGAAACCCAGTACGACTGCATCTGTGCCTGCTGTTTCTTCTATCGATGGTGCTGTGAACCCTCTTGCGAGATTCATGCAGCTGAAACCAGGACAGTGGAAATGCCCTGGATGCAGTGTCATAAATGAGGCTACGAGTGCCAAATGCCCGTGTTGCGAGACGGCGAAGCCTGGAGGTGCGCCAGCGGCTAAAACTGTTGCTGCTGCGGCGCCGAAGGCTGCTGGAGCGATTTCATCTAGCGGCTTTAGTTTCGGTGTGACTGCTGCAGACGCGAAGAAAGATGCGGTTAAACCGGCTGCTGGTTCGATATCGGCGAGTGGCTTTAGTTTCGGAGCCCCAGCTGCGGACTCAAAGAAAGACACGGAGAAGCCGGCTGGGTCAATCTCATCTGGTGGTTTCAGCGTCGGCGCGCCGGCAGCTGACGCCAAGAAAGATGACGAGAAACCTGTCTCGGGTATCACATCGGGCGGATTCAGCTTTACTGCCCCCATTCCTGCCCTGGACAAGCCGACTACTGGTAGCTTTAGTTTTGGTGTCCCCGCTGCATCGGACTCTAAGGTGAATGTTTCTGCTCCAATCTCGTTTGGATTCTCATCTCCTGCCAAGAAAACGGAAGATGCTTCGTTGAAGACTCCTGCTGTAAGTGAGAAAACTGATGCGACTCAGGCTTTCTCTTTTGGCGTACCAGCGGCTTCCGGTTCGACCCCAGCCACATCTTCGACAGCTACCAGCACAACAAATGCGTCGAGTGGATTCACGTTTGGGGCTACTACAAAGAGCGCCAGCACCGGTGAGAGCTCCGGTAAGGCCAAACGCAAAGCTTCTGAGGTCGATGAAAAACCTAAGAAGGATGCAGCCCCGTCGTTTAGCTTCGGTGTGACCACGACGGTAACCTCGGAAGGCGCAAAGCCCAGCAGTGCGTCGGGGTTCAGCTTTGCCGCCGCTCCCGAGCCGAATCAAGCAAGTCCGAAAGAATCGGATCGTCCTAGGAAGCGCGTGGCTCCGTCTTTTGTCGCGTCCGACTCGAAGCCTGAGGCCTCCAACCGAGCTTTCACTTTGGGTCCGAAGTCGTCCCAGATGCCCACGAATGATACTGCTGGGGTGACTTCAGCGACGCCGTCGTTCGCTTTGGGTGGCCCTGGGAGCTCGACAACCACCAAGACGAAGGAGGCTGCTGCTGCATCTTTCGGCTTTGGTGCGTCGGCTTCTGCCAAAAAGACCACCGAGAAGGAAATGACACCCGCGGATACTGGATTCACGTTTGGATCCTCGACGACATCTACCGCGGCACCGAAACCGAGTACTGGCTTCGGACAGGCAGCTTCGGAGTCCAAGGCTCCTGCATTCTCATTTGGCGCTGCGTCGACAAGCTCAACACCTGCTACCTCGGCCCCCTCCACGTCCGCATCTGCTGCGTCTTCTACTAGCTTTACTTTTGGCCAGAGCTCGACGACACCAGCAACTAGCAGTGCCCCTGCATTCGGCGCCACCCCTGCTTCATCTTTCCTCTCAGCTTACGGCGTTGATATGTCGACGTCGCCTCCCACTGGTACGTCGACAGCCCAGATGCCGTCGGCTCCTGCGTCTACGCCTGCGTTTACGTTCGGCTCGTCGTCGTCGACCCAGCCAGCAGCATCCTCTAACTTCGGCTCGTCGTCGGGATCTACAACGTTTGGTCAAATGCCAGCGAGCACATCGGGCTTTGGTTCGACGTCGACGGCTTTCGGATCGAGCTCCTCTAGTGGTTTTGGATCTGGCTCGAACGCCGGAGGCTTCGGTAGCTCGTCTACTGCTGGTCCCTCCACTGCATTTGGCAGCTCGGTATCTACGGCACCAGCACCGGCGTTCTCGTTTGGTGCATCAAGTCAGACACCGGCTGCTTCTGCGGCCGGCCAGCCCGCGTTTTCGTTTGGCGCGTCGAGTGCTCCTGTTTCTGGCGGGTTTGGAGCGGCACGTGCACCTTCGTGCGGATTCGGCTCCAGCGCACCCAGTAATGGCTTCGGTGCTCCTACACCTGGCGGTTTCCGGTCTTCTAGTCCTGCTCCTGCATTCGGCAACCAGCCTGCTCCTGCAGCTTCCGCGTTCGGCAGGAGCCTCCCGCCTCCGACGACCACATTTGGTGCCCCGGCATTCGGAGCCCCCGCTGCTAGCGGGTTTGGGAGCGGTCCTCCTAGCTCTGGCTTCCGTACACCTAGTCCAACTCCTGCGTTCGGAGCTGCTTCCGGACCTCCTGCTTTTGGTGCCGCCCCCGTCCCAGCCTTTGGTGCTCCTGCTCCTGCCTCCGCTTTCGCAGCTCCTGCCGCTGGCGGAGGATTCAACATGGGGGCCGCTCCTCAGCACATAAAAGGTCGGCGCATCCTGAAGGCCAAGACTCGCACTCGGCGAACGTCATAGAAGCAAGAATGAATCAATTTATCATGAAATGTCTTATAATTATTGTGGCCATGTCGACTTTAATTTAACTGCCCTAAAATATTCTGCTTTGCTGTTTAGCATTCTCGGAAATCCTAATTATGGCATTAGAAGCCACGATATAAAAAACTTTGCACATCCAAGGTGGAGATCATTTTTTATTTTACTGTGTGGGTGTAGACGAGCGACATGACGGACATGACGGGGGCATCCACGGCGGCCGTGAGCATCGGCAACTACAAGGGCGTCATGCTCTGCAACCGGCCGTTCAACGGAGTTTCCACTAGTAAGTGGTGGCGGAGTCTGGACGATTAAAAGGTTGAGTTATTGAGTGTGTTTCTAACCTAGATGGAATGGTTTTGAGCAGCGCTGGCAAAGGAAAACCGCTACGGTGCCAAGTCGAACAACAATGCGGTGGATAACAGCAAAGCCGCATTCCTGGCAGGCAACCCCGGGGAACCTCTGGGACTAAACGTGCCGATTCTAAGCGAGCCTGCGGTAAGTTAAGCTGACTGTGTGTATTTTTCCTTTTTTGTGGTTTATGGTCAATTGACTGAATTTATATTTCTTACCTTATAATAAACAGCATGCTATCCGTCGAGACAAGAAAAACACAGCTTTGTCCAAACACAAAAAGTGGCTACACGACTTACAAAAGGAACGTGCTCGACTGCAGGACGCACTGGCGGAAGATGAAGAAGCTGCTCAAAAGCGTCGTGACCGATTCTCTCAGAGAGAAGCGAAGATGCGTGACGCTGTGCGCAGCAATAATAATGACGAGGACGACGCTGTGGACAAGAAGACCTTGAAGCGGCGTCCTATGTGGGCACTGACCAAGGCTACAGCTGATGAGAAGCTTGAAAGCTTGGAGGACGCTGAAGCCGACGACCTCATTGAATTCGCCAACAGTCTGGACATTGATCAGTTCATGGACAACGTCGAGATCAAGGCCCGTGTGGCACAGGTAGAGCAGCAGTTAGCACAGATACAGTCCATTGTGGACTACGAAGAGGCCGAGGACAAGCGCTGTGAACGGGAACAGCAGCGGCTTGAGGAGCTCGCGCACAGTGGCGGCGCTCTCAATGGGAACGATCTGTCTCGGCTCGGATGGGACCATGCAGACGCCAAGGACAAGGATGACGATGCCATGAGCATGGCGAGTAGTGTATTGTCTGAGTGCAAGTCCATTCGTTCTGTGCACTCGGTTCGGTCAGTAGCTGCGATCACGAAGCGTGTCGAAGCCAAACTGCTCACAAATAGTTTTGCATTATCCGAGACGGGCAGCACTCTATCTGCACCACGTATCGTGACTATTGATGAAGAGCAAGGTGCTCGCATGCAGATCAAAACTCTGCCGAGTAATTTGCCCTATATCCATCGGAATCCTGCCATTTAATTGCTTCTCACTAGGGATGAAATAAAGACCCAGCCAGCCGTTCACAATAAAACCACAAATTCCAGACCTTTCAAAGCGTCGCTTCATTTTCATTCTTTCGTCAAAATCTCGTGATCCATTCCAACATGGGCAGACGCAGTGTGGCTTCGCAGGTGGAAGAGGCCAAGAAACATGGCATGCTCCACCTCATTCAGTATCAGCTCACACGCGTACCACCTGAACTCTTCTCGAGTGTTTCATTTGAATCATCCTCAGTCTCTTCATCAGCATCTGGAGGACTTGCAGCCACACTGGTACGACTCGATCTAAGCTTTAATCAGCTGGAGGGACCACACGCCATTCCAGACACGATCGGATCGCTCATCGCACTGCGTGAGCTCTACGTGAACAACAATCCCAGTCTAAAATGCCTACCAGGTTCACTCGTCCACTGTATCAAACTGCAAGTACTCGACGCCAGTTCCTCTGCACTTGATACGCTCCCGCAAGGACTAGGCCGTCTGCAGCATCTTCGCGTCATCGACATCGACAACACACCCTTGCAGCGTCGCTGGGAGGCCAAGAGCCACTTGTTGAAGAAAAATGAAGACGACGACCCTCTCATCTTCGACAACTACGATACCAACTTCACAAGAGCGACGACCACTACAAGCGCTAGCTCCACCAAGACTGTAACGTTACCAACTCCGTGTCAACAAATACTGCGCAAATTACGAGGCAAGGACGAGCGCGAGCAACTTAAGCGCGAGTTGTTCGATATGCTTCGTGACAAAACATACCGTCTCGAACGCCACGATGACAGTACTGAGGCCAGTGCAATGCTTTACACCGTGTTACACCGTGTGCTCAAGCTATTCCCACAAGCCACCGACGTCCGCTTACTGCTTCGTAATGCGGCGCGACTTTTCCCACACGAATTCTCAATTGAAAACTTCGAGAAACTCGATGCCACACGCATACGAAGCAAGTTTGACGTCCTGCGGGCGGCTACGGACCGCAAAAAGCGCGCTGCTGACCTCGAACTCAAGATCCGCAACTTGTACTTTGATCGGCTCGACCCCACGACAGTCGAAGATATGGTACATCAGATCTACGACCACCTACCTCAACTGTCCGACATCAACTTTCTCATCAAATATGCATCCAAGTTGTTCCCCAAGGAGGCTCGCGATGTGAATGGCGAGCAGATTCAACGGGATCTTGTCGCTCTACAGCAACAATTTGCTCGAGAACGTGCTGTTGCAGTCGATAAACTCTTCACTGCCGTCAAAACTCTGTATAGTGATACTGAACCCGACCACATGCGGGCCCTCGTGACTAGCGTGGCAGCACTCTTCAAGGTAAGACTTAACGGCATTACCCTGGACTAGCTGCCACTTGCTCACCTTTTCCGTCTATGTCTCTTTAATACAGAACACTAAAGAGCTGCTCAGTCTCGGCGCCGATGCTTCCGTACTTTTCCCTGCAGACTTTCTGAACGCGCAGCCAGCCGAAGTACGTACCACTTTCTTGCAAATGAAAGCTCAAGTGATGGGAGACAGTGCTGGTACTACCGGTCCAGCGCGTTAGCAGTATACTTTGGCATAATGAGGGAGGTGATAGGACCGCGGACTTGCTGAGCTTCGTATTGACTTGACATTCAACCAGAGAGCTGGTCTTCTTCACAGACCTCTTCATCCTCTTCTTCTTCTTCACTGCTCTCAGCTTCAGCTTCATTCTCTTCATCATTTTCCACGTTAAATGATTCGGTGAAAAATGATTTAAGCCGCTCCTTGTTTGTAGACTGAGTAACTTGGAGATGCGCTGTCAGACTCTCTTCGATTTGATGCAGCTTGAACGCACGCACTTCCGTGCCACTGATATTAATGTGTGCTTGTGCCTGTGCGCAATCTTCTGCGGTCGGGAACATCAACAACACGTTCCAGTCCTTGAGCTTACCTGATGTTGTTGATGCGTCTTGACTGTCCTTCCGAGCACTGCGACAGCCAGGCACTGGTGCTACAGAACGCACCGCCACTTGCAGCACACGGTCATCTCGCGGGTCCATTGTACAGTACGTGCGGTGAATCGGCGCAAAGACCTTGACGATGCCTTCTCCTTCCCCATCATGTGGACTGCTATCATCATTAGGTTCAGGAATTTTTTCGACGAGCACAAATGCCTCTGGATTCATCACCAGCAATAACCTCGTGGGCATCAACAAGAAGCGTTGTTCACGGTACATGCACCTCAAAGAGACCATGCCGTCCAACGGTGCTGAACAAGAACCTCTGCCACCAGCAGCACTCGCTAGCACACTCGTACGTGGATGACGGTAGACAACAAGCTGCTCCAATCCGTCGTCTACATAACTTTCATCCAGAAGTTGACGCAGTTTCCGCAGAGAGAGAAATACTCGCATGGACTTACGACATGTTTCCATTTCATTCAACGGACGTCGTAGTGCCAACGTATCCCGCGAACCAGCCCATGCTGGGGCATTTGCAGTCTCTTCTTTCTCAAGTGGAATGAGGCACTCGAAAGGCGACGAAGAATCCAACTGCAGCTCCATAGGGAAAGATTTGCACTGAAAGTTTGCCACTTCCTTCTCCAAGACGTATATAAACAAATCCACTTCAGCCATTGCACCACGCATACTTTCCATAACGAAATGTGCACTGCTCGAGTGGATATTCCGAAGTGCAGCAGAGTGGGGCCGAGTGAGACATTGAGAAGACGGTGTACGCGTGTCCACCATGATGTCCACCAGCAATCGAGCACATAGCTGGACACTAAGCAAACGCGAGCTTTGGTTTCTCGCTAAAACTTCCAGAATCACGTCGACTAGCCAGTACGGGTAAGTGTCCGTGCTGCTTGTGCTGTTATCTAGTCCAGTATCACTTGACTCTTCTTCAGTAACAACGACGTCTTTTTCAGTATCTTCTCCCAGTCCTTGAGAGCCAGAAGAAGCACAGGAAGATGACAGAGATGAGGTACCTGGTAGTGCAGCGTTGTCCAGTGTGGTCTTATCGTCGACTCCAGTAGCAGTAGCAACAGACTTCCCGTGACGACATCGGAAAGGAAGCAGATCCAGCTCCCGTAATAGCGAATGATCCACCGCTTTGTTGTTGACAATAGCAAGTACAAGCATAATTACTGTCGACGAGAGCCGTTCATCACTGGACCAAAGCAGAGAGAGCAAACACTGACGATAGCAGTTTGTACCCTGCGGTACAAACGCTTTCACCTCATCAACTGGCCACTCGCCCATAGCAAAACGTGTTTGAACGTAGCATAACGACGAGTCGCATGTAGTTGCTGAATGGGGACGAAACACGTGCATCGGAGGTGCCTCCTTGTCCCATCGCAGAGAAGGTCGTGGAGACTGCGGCCGTGGCGAGTTGTCGGTTGTCGTCGTGTCTTCTTCATCATCATTGCTGTCCACAGTTTCCAAGCAGTGCGAGCTGCTATGTCGCCGTCTCGAGCCCGCTCCGAGCGCTACTGCCGAGTATTCACAGTCTTCTGTCGCATCCGACGATAATAACATGAAGGCGATAGCATTCACAAGAGGCGTATGCTCCAAAATGCCTACAAGTCGAGTGAGCAAGTACAACGCCAGCTGCGTCGACACTCGTTGCGGCGGAGGGCCACAATCGGGTAATACACTTGTAGCTAATAAGCTCTTAATATGTCTTGAAAACAGCAAGTCTCCGATCTTGTAGCAAAGCTCCGGTACATTGACGTCCAGTAGATCCTGCAGGTAGAAACAGTGGTCAATGTAGGCGTCAATTGCTTCTTCTAATTTCTCCGTAGTCGCCGTCCGTTCCGTTGTATCCTCTGCTGGTGGCCAATTATTCATCAAGCCTTGAAGTTTTAGTGTGAGGTCGTTGGCGATCTCCACAATATCTCGAAAGTAGTTCAAGTCATCGTACTGCAACACAAACCTCCGTACTCTAGCGTCCGGAACCTTCAGTACATTAAGTGTGAGCGTCTTGACGGCAACTTTGACCATAGTCTCGTTGCATCTGCCGAACCGCAGTGCGCGCGCATACAACGGGAAACGAAAGTCTTCTCCGTCTTGCTGCGTGTCCAGAAAGAACTGCACCGTCTCTTCGTTGAGTCTTAGCGACAAGGCCTTGAGTAGTGTGACGTACCAGTCTCGTACGTCGTCGTCTCGGTCTACTGCAAAAGGACACTCGAGCAGCCGGTTCACGTGGTTGTTGCTCAGAATGTAGTAAAGTGACGTACGCGTGGCGATGTTCTGCACGAGGATGCTCATGGTCTGCAGCAGCTGCACCTGCACGGGCACTGAGGGTTGGCTGGCGCCCAGCTCCACCAGTAGAGCGAGCATGTTGGTCTCTCCGAAGTAGTCGAAGAAGGCGCCGGCGTCGTCCGAGATGGCGCCCGACGCCTCGTCTGAGTCGGCTGCGGCCTGGTCCTCGAGCTCCACGGACACGCGATGCTGGTCCGAGTAGATGAGGAACTCGGACAGGACGCGCAGCAGCTCCACGATCTCGGCGTCGGGCAGCGCGGCGAAGCGCGTGAGCTGCGCGTGCAACGTGCGCATGTTGGCTATCGTGAAGTCCAGACGGCGGCCGGCCAGGAACGCGCCCAGGAAGCCGCCGCGCTGGCCGGTGCCGCTGCTGCTGAGCGGCACGGCGGCGCCCGACGCGGAACTGCTGGCGTTGTTGCCCATGGGCGGCGGGACAGGAGCGTCGGTCGATCCGGGAGTCGGTCGTGACGGAAGCGGAGCTGTTCGGCCGAAGAGAAAATAACGTTTGGGAAACTTTGGCTTACAGTGATATTTGCAATTTATTTTTATTGTCAAAAGTTGGTGCGGCTCCGGAATCGTCCACATGAGAAGGACAGATGCGCTTTGAGGGTTTCGTTAGGAGTTCTACTGTATGTGCTGCTGTCTACTGTACCACAACGGACAGGTGGTCGACGTTATCGCGTGCAGGTAGAGACCACCACGCTCGTCCAGTGTCTTCATTCAGGCCGAACGTGTCTAATGTATCCTCCAGAGTATCGTTCATACTGACGATAATCACGTTCATGACTGGGTCACAATCTCCTCGATCGTGCCCATCTCCGAGTAGCGACCAAAAAGGGAGTTCTGCCATGATATGACACGCTCGTCCGCGGGCAAGCGAGGAAATGAGCTGACGTTGAATGGGAATATATGTGTACTGCACATTGTGTACTGGGCGTCAGTGTTCTCGATGGTGTAGAGCTCGTAGTGGTTTTGCAACTTTCCGTAGTATCGATAGTGAACACAGGAACCAGCGCGGCAAAAAGGGTTGATACAATCGCGCTCGACCTTATCAGGGCCAATAAACTGACTATTCTGAAGTCCAGTCGTGTTAATGTAGCGATTGACCTCAAGATTATTCATCTCCTCGATTACAGCTCGAAAATGGCGCCACCTGCGAGTGCGCGAAGAAGATGTAGCCGTCGTCAAACTCCGAGCTATTGGCCACAAAAAAAAATAAAAAGCTCACGGATTTAAGTGATGGCCTTCAGGACTTGCAGCGCAATGGCCTCAAAACGAGTACGGCATTTCACAGAATATGAGAGCCGCGATAGTTCGACCTTCAAGTCAATGGGAATTTCTCGACACGAACAGTAAGAACACGGGCAATTTGAAAAAATGCCGTCACAGCGGACATACCAGGTAAGCGCGAATGTGCAGCGTCCTTACGATCGACTCGAGTCGTGTGTGTGGTGGTGGGGTGGGGTGCGGGGAAATTCGTTTGTAAATTCTGTCTTGAGTTGCTGCACGTGCAAAGCTTTGTTGGCGCCCACGTCCATCCGGTGTCTACTCCACCAAGGCAGCGTGACTTTGCGAGCGATATCACACAAGGCGTGACATACCGACGCCGTTTAGGCCCGGTCAGACCGGGTCACGATCCTGCACGGGAAAATGTCAACACGTGTATGAGCTGAGGAGACGTTCGCCAAAAGCGGTGCGAGAGAGACAGCGGGGCAGAAGTCTGCCAACGTTTGTTTCACACACATACTGACACAGGTTTAGGTAATAACCGGTACCCCTGCTCGAATGCCGGTGTTCAACGGTGCGGATCGAGTCGTGGAGTCACGCCTCTAGCAGGCTGGAGCAGCATAGGTCACTACAGCGACTGAGGGAGAGCTTGCAATGACCCGAGTGTCAGTGAAGGAGGCGGTGCCTCTGTACTCGGACACGAGCGCCGTTCGCACGCTGCCCGTCGCACCAAGGTCGGCTATCGACCAAAGTCTCGCCTGAAGCGGTACATGTCCCGCTATGCCCCTGTCCGAGACTCGGCCAGAGTATACCGCTCTTGTGCGATGAAGGCCACGCCGTTCTGAAACTTTGGATCACTAACGAAGGGGGTGCAGTACATAGGGCCGAAGATCTTGCGAGTGGCCAAGACAGCAATCGAAGCTCGCAAGGAGGTGGGTGAGCTTTGCAGCGCGGTGGACCTACCTGATCTTACATCGGCAATACCGGGCGACGAGCCTGCTCTGATCTCCATGCATGCCGAGCATAGCAGACGAGCTCCCGATTCACAAGAAGGAAGCTGTGTATCGAGCAGGGAAGTGACATTGTTTTTTAGAGAAGACAGTGACGAGTATGCTGAGTCCGAACAGAATCACATCGCTAGCGACGAACATATTAGGAACGATTTGTGCTTGAGGTGGTCTCATTGATTGATTCTAGAGATGATGATGAAGTCGATGATGTATGGTATATCGTGCCCAAACGGTAGCCCCCAATACTGAAAGTCGACAGCGTGACTAAAACAAGGTTACATGAAGAGAGCCAAGTCACTCTTCAGAGCAGGTCTACCCAAGTACACTAAGTGATGGAGCTAAACATCACTATGACGTCGACGGTAATGACGTCATGAACAGGTAACACAGATATGGCACAAAGACCTCAGAGCCACTCAATAGGATACCATCTAGGAAACTTTATAGGTGTCTAATAGTTAGTATGTAGACGCATTAAAAGGGGTCACCTATAAATATATTCAGTCTTAAATCTACCTAATGTTGGCAACAGTCCCACAGGCCAGGTAATGAACTGCCGTTCCGTGAGAGTTTGTATACTCTCCGGAAGTCAGACTTCCTGTGCGCAAGGTGTTGTGTGCTCCGTCACACTTGGTAGTACTAGTAGTCAATCCACACCTACGCGGGTTACTACTTGAAACCTCTGGGTCCTAGCAACATGGACCGGAATGAGTTTCCTCATCTGAACGACTCACAGTTCGAGTCCGTTCGTAAGGTGACTGGCATATTTGGAATGGATGCCTTGCAAAGCTTGGCGTCGTCAACGCAAGCTGAGCAGGTCGAACGCGTGGCCGCGTTCGACATGTATGAGCGGGGGCTCATCGAACATGTTTGGAGCAACCTGCAAGTTCCGGCCGCAGAGCCGAAACTGGTCTACCCAAGCCGCTGAGGCTGAAGGTAAACCCATATTTTGAAGGGAAGGAAGGTGAAAATCATCACTTCTGGGTACGAGAGGTAGAGATCGCAATGGATGCGGCTCTCATCTCTTCGGAGCACCCCCGAGTGGCTTTCGCCCTCAACAACCTTAGCGGGCGTGCTAAGAGTTGGGCGTATACGCGCGAAGCGACAACGCCTGGATGCCTCGCATCCTGGGCTCAGCGGTGTGAACAGCTTAGAGCCGCGTTCCGCCCGGCGAACCATGCGTACCGCCAGCGGTCACGCTTCGTATCATGTGAACAGGGAAGACAGGAGCTGCACGAGTACATCCAGGAGATGCGGGAGCTCACCGCATCCCTCGTGGGAAACCCCTCCATGAACACATCAAGTGACGGTGTTCATGGACGGCCTAAGAGTAGGCCCGGCCCGCATCCAGCTATTTCGGGTGCAGGCCAATATTCTGGAAGAGGCGATCCAAGGCGCCCTACAAGAGGGGTACAGCCACCGCCAGGCGCGCATGCCGGCGGCGATGTGGCCAAGGGCAGCGACACCAAGTCGCGGGGCCCCGAGCGGGCCAGTTCTCATGGAACTTGAGCTCACTGAGTAGCATGATATTCGCTGCTATACCTGTGGTAAGCTATGGTACGTGCCTGTCCTGCGGGGGGACGTTTCCCTCCAAAGCCCATCGCGCTCAAGGGTCCCTGGTAAAGCGGCAACCCCACGGGCAGGGAAACGCAGGACATCAGTAGGAGCGAGGCGCCCTACTAGGGAAGATCTAAGTCTTCATGAGCGGTGCGCGGGTGTCGCACACCATGGAGACTTAGTCCCTGAGAGGCTTTGCACTATCGAATCGAAGAAGGGCAGCGTTGGGCTGCTAGTAGTACACGTAAGTGTACTGGGATATACCCATCCCTTTCGAGTCTTGATAGGTTTCGGGGCGTCAAAGAACTTCGCACGCCGCCAGACTGTTGCGGAGAACAGCAATAAGTTGGCCGATATTTTACAATAAAGCAAAGGCAACGGGACATGTCGGTACAACTGGCCGGCGGAACGGTGATTGTCGTTCCCAAAATCCATGTGGATCTAGCTGTGAAGTTCGAGGACGTCGACAGCATGGATCAGTTTACTGTCCTAGAGATGGACAAGTATTTATGACTTGATTCTGGGCATGCCCTGGCTCGACAAACATGGGCCATGAATAGATTGGCGAAACAAAGCCATCGGGGCCAGCCGGCCCGCAGTTACTGGCAGAGCATTGGTGGGTCATGTTCCCACCTCTGCCAGGAACTGGGGCGTCCGAAAGGGGCGCCGGGATGCAAGAGCATCCAGTGAATTTTTGGTTTTGGGAGCCGCCGACGTATTGAGCGACTCCCTAGAAGGTGGCAGCCCTAGAAGGTGGCAGCAGAAGCTGCGCCTGGTCGAGTGCAGCAGTCCGTACAGGATATCCCTCGACCCTGCCGGAATCTAGACCGGTGGCCAAGGCTTCAGGAGTGGCGGTGCCAGGCGTCACCGATCAGGGTGGGTAACTAATGTTCACACCGAGTCACCTAGACTGAAACTGGCGAGGAAGACGCGCGAGGCACTTCCTGTGTGATAACCATGTTCCACACCGAGTCACTCAGACAGAAACTGGTGGGGAAGGTGCAGAAAGCACTTCTTGTGTGGGTAAGCATGTTCCACACGAAGCCCTAGAGGCTTTGGACGTCGTCAATGAGACGTCCACAGACGTGGGTACGAAATACCACGTCCCGTCGACGACATAATCGACACCCTAAGTCTAGTCTGAAGTCATTTCAGACTGAATTCGCTTCAAGCGATTCGGAGCCAGGGCCCCAGTTCTTCCGACGCGGCCAGTCGAAGGGTGCTATCACATCCTCGACGGCGAGAACGGTCATCGGGTCAAGGCAGGCGGCATCCAGCTAGAGCCGCTGCCAGAGTTGTGAGAGCTCCTGAACCTCGAAGCGTTGACGCCGACAGATTTCCTGGCCGACCTGAAGGCAGGAAAAATCGCGGAGGTGGCACTGTTAAAGCACCAGAGGAATTGAATTCCTTCTCGGTCGTGGACGAGGGCGTCCTCGAGGCATTCTCCTCCCAGCATGCCTCGCACTTGGATTCTGAGATTCTCAAGAATCCAAAGGATCCAGTGTATCCCCTGATGAAGGAGTTCGAGGATGTGGCGTCCAAGGATCCACCGTCTCAACTCCCACCGGATCGTGGGATCAGGCACGAGATTGATCTCGTGCCGGGCACAAAGTACTGTGTCACAAGACAACGGCCACTGTCTCGAGAGCAGTGCGAGGACATTAATGCCTTCTTCGCCGCAAAGGCCAAGGCAGGCATGGTTCGGGAATCGAAATCCCCGCACTCGACGCCAACCTTCTGCGTTCGAAAGCCGAACGGAAAGTGGCGTCTGGTTCATGCTTTTATTAAGCTGAATAGCGCAACGGTGCCGGCCGAGACACCCATCTCGCGAAAGCATGTGTTGTTAAACAACATGGCCGGGTGCGAGTTATACAGCGCCCTGGATCTGGTGGACGGATACTACAGATCCTGATGCGCGAGAGCGACATCCCGCTCACCGCAGTGAGCACCCCGAGCGGTATGCTCTGGGAGTGGCTGGTGATGCCACAGGGCCTGTCTAATGCACCGGCGATGTTCAATCGCCTGGTCACGCAGTTGTTTAGACCACTGCATGCGTACGCACAGTCGTACTTCGACGACACCTTCGTCCATAGCCGTGCCGAGGGAGGCAAGACGGCTATGGAGGTGCATTTGGAGCACCTCCGTCGCGTGTTGGAGATCATGAGAGCGAACAAGCTCTATGCCAACATCGATAAGTGCGTCTTCGCGACGCAAGAGACCAAAGTTCTCGGTTGCTTCGTTAGCAACGTCGGCGTTCGAGCCGACTAGGAGAAGGTCAAGGCCATTTCGGCTTGGCCAAAGCCTAGGACCCGGAAGGATCCGAGGAAGTGGCTGGGCTTGTCCAACTACCTCCATAAGTACAGCGAAAGGTATGCGGGTAGGCTAGACCTTGTTGAACCTTCTGGACAAGTATACCGACTGGCACTGGGGGCGTGAGCACCAGGAAGCCTTTGACAATGTCAAGGCATGCCTTCAGAAGGCGTCTGTCCTGGCACTGCCGGGCGAGACGAGGCCTCGGCGTCGTCTGCGATGCATCCGATTATGTCTTCGGATGTGAATTGCTGCAGAACGATGCTGCCGGACGTATACGAGCGATCTCGTTTCAGTCCAGGCAGCTCAAGGCTGCCGAACGGAACTACCCCGTTCATGACAAGGAGCTGCTTGCCATGAAGTACGCTCTTGTCAAGTTCCGGGTGCACCTTCTGGGCTCTCAGCCTTTGTGTTCTACACAGATCACGCACCCTTACAGACGACGACGAATTCGCCCCATTTGTCTCAACAGATGGCGAGATGGCTGTCCTTCTTCGCGGAATATAACTTCCGCGTCGAGTACAAGCCTGGCAAGCTCAACGTGTTTGCCGATGCGTTGACGAACATAAGTCGCGCCACGACCGATCTATATGATCAGATACGCATGGCGTATCGGGGCGACGAAGACCACCTTTGATGCGTTTCCTGGCTGCTGGCAAGGAATCCAAGGCCGAGTGGTTCACGCCACGTCAGAGAGCCCAGCTCCATCGATACGAGTGGGCCGACGGCCTGCTCTACTATCGAGTGGAACCCACGAAACCTCTCGGGTAGTCGTTCCAAGCAACGAGGATCTCAGGTTTGACATCCTACAGAGGCGCACGATGCGCCGTCCAGCGGTCACTTGGGCCGCGAGAAGACCTTCCAATCGTTCTCTCAGTACTTTTGGTGGGCCCACATGTACAAGTGGTCGCACGGTACGTGAAGACATGTGAAACATGTCAGCGGGTGAAACCCGCCGGGCACGCCTCGGCTCCCTTGCAGAGCCTGCCCGTTTAGCGGACTGCTGGAAGTCGATGAGCCTGGATTTCATCTTCAGACTTCCAGCCGAAGGCCACGGGAACGCCGGCATCTTGGTGTTCGTGTGCCGTCTGATCAAGATGGTGCGTCTTGCTCCGGTCAAAGACACAGCGACCGGGGAGCAGGCTGCGAAGCTGTTCCTGGATGGCGTTTTCCGCCATCATTGTCTGCCGGAGAGAATTGTCTCGGATCGTGACCCGCGGTTTACCGCTGCGTTCTGGTGAACGCTGTTCCAACTACTTGGAACAAGGCTGCACATGTCCACTGCCGATCATCCTCAGACGGATGGACAGACGGAGCGTGTAACCGAGTGCTTGAGGACACAGTACGTAGTGTCTGTGCGGAGGTTCCTCGCACCTGGTCAGAACGCCTGCCAGTAGTTGAATTTGCACTCAACAATGAGGTTCACGCATTGAACGGGTATACCCGTTCTATCTGAATGGCTTACGCCATCCATGGGTGCCACTTACTTTGCGAGGCGGCACCTCCGTCTTCAGTTCCAAGTGGGGGAGAGGCTCGGAAAGCGCTTTCCTCCCGGTCTCGGACATGAGACCGGTTTCCTTGCGGAAACAAATGGAGTCTTTTATTACAACCAGGTTGAACGTAATCAGCCGTGTTCGTGATGTCATGGCAGCGGCACAGAACAAACAAAGGAGTACTCTGAGAAGAATGGAAGAGGAACTTAAACGTGTTTAATGTTGGGGATTTAGTCCTACTAGACACTAGGAACCTGCCACTCGCCACGGTAAGTTCCGTTGGGAGCAACAAGCTGAAGCACCGCTTCACTGGACCCTTCGCGGTCCTAGCCAGCATGGTGCGGCATATACCATTGACCTGCCTAAGTCGATGAACGACCCACCCGACGTTCTATGTGGACCGTCTGAAGCGGTACCATGATCCGCAAGGCTCACAGGCCTCAGCTCTACAAAGCGAGGCTGCGACTCTTCTCTCTGAGCGCGACCAGAGCCAGAAGCCCAGGTCCCTTGCGGGGCCGCGGAAGGGGCTTCATACGAAGGAATCCAGCTGCATACGCCGAGTATGAACCATAATGATACGACTGGGAGTACGCAGGAGGCGCTCTCGCCTCGGCCACAGGCCGCAGGAGGTCCCGAACGAGACAACTCCCGTTGGACTCGGTCCATGGACGCCCAAAAGGCATCCAGACGTTGGAAAATCTCGTCCACCTCATTCATACGACGGTCGACACGTCCTTCAAGGGCCGACAAGTCATCGGCCACACGATTCATGTCGTCACGAATCGGCCCAAGGACCCCAAACTCCCGGCCTGGGCGGCAGCAGCCCCGCCCTCACCAACTCCAAGCGCAATCTCAAGCGCAAGGCTCGACTACGAAGAGCGGTGTCTTCAACGACCCGAGGTGGAGCCGAAGGCGGCACACCAGATCAGAATCCTGAACCGGACCGGAGGGGCGGCGCCTCATACTCGTACTCGTTCGAGGGCACCACCGTCTCTCCCGACCGTTATGGGGAGACCCACTACCACGTGGAGCGTGTGCTCTAGGAGCGGCGCGTTCACGGGAAGCGCCAGCTCCACATGAAGTGGAGGGGGTACTCGGAAGCTAAGTGCTCCTGGGAGCCGTACGAACGGCTCCAGGCTGACTGCCCGAAGGCTGTCGCGATCTGGGAACAGAATCGGCGGTGGCTTCGTAAGTAATTCGGGCTTTCTTGCCCGAACGGGGTGTGGTCGTAGTGCCAAGACCATACCCGCGCTCATCATGAGCACTAGAAGCGGAATGCTTCTGCAGTACTCGAGAGAGCTGCCGTTTGCCTACCACATGGGCAAACTCAATTCGCAGATCTCGGAGGTCAAGGATGACCTCCAGGGTGAGATCCTGCCGGAGAACCTCGAGTCGTCTTTGTGATTAGCGTGTAGCTGCCCACTTCCAAAAGACGACCTCGGCCTCTTGGAAAGAGTCACAGGGTGGGGGCATCACGGCTGGATAGCCCCACACAGGTCGAAGTCTTAGCCGGAACTCTGGCTTCTTTCGCTGGCTCATGAACGCTTTAAGAGGAATATGGTGTGGCGCAAGGAGTACGCACCTAGCAGGATACAAGTTCTATTGAAACTAGGGCTGCTTGGTCACCAGGTGGTGCTCATACGCGCCCTTAGAAGAGCGTTCGCCGAGGAGCACACGAGGCGGCTGGAGCTGACCCATGTAGGTGTCGGCTCCGTGGGACTCCTCAGGAGGGAAGTACCCGGGAGCGTAAGGCGGTCCTCCACGAACAGGTGAAGAGTACTTCACAGGCGACCAAGTCGCCGGG
Organism: Phytophthora sp. 'mugwort'; assembly: GCA_033558025.1. NCBI lineage: Eukaryota > Oomycota > Peronosporomycetes > Peronosporales > Peronosporaceae > Phytophthora > Phytophthora sp. 'mugwort'. Next base: position 1,687,714 of record JAUCEF010000017.1, on the reverse strand, counting down.
GCCCGCACTCCCTTATGGCGAGCAGCCTGGTACTCCGATGGCTGCTCGTCGAGATCGTTGGAGATCTCATCGGCCGATTTGTCCCTCTTCCTCTTCGTCGGAAGAAGAACTGAAGAGGCCCTTGTTCGTGAGCGTAAAGGGTTCCATACCCTTCACGGATCGGAAAACTGGAAGCAGCTCGCCGCTTACGGTTGACTTCCGAGGCTGATGCAGCCTTAGCAGCCTTGACGCGGGCAGCTGCCTCAGCGAGCGTCAAGTTCTTGACCGGAGAACGAGATTTCTCTTCGTCCTCCTTGGGTGAGCGCGAGCTCCCCTGACGCCGGGCGTCTTCGGCGCGTCGCCATCGTCGCCGTTATGGTTAGACAGTTGGGTACGGGACCCAAGCGAGTCCGACTAACTCGGGCCGCCGTCAGACCCCTTGACGAGCGGGATTTCGTGATCGCCCCAGGAGCTGGGAGACTCGCCCGAGTCCCCCTCATAGTCCACGAGGAGCTCAGGGTTCTCCTCAGGCGGTTCAGGTGCCTTGGGGGTCCCCTTGGATGTCACCTTGGTGAATCCGTTAGCGGCAGAGCTTTGCCGGACGGCGTAGAGCTCTTAGCCTGCTGCTTGGAAGCAACAGGCTTGGCAGGCGCTTTAGCACCGCTGCCAGACCGAGTCTTGGTCATGCTTAAGGCTGACGTGGAAGCCGAAGAAAAAGAAGAGCACGCGGAAGTGCTCGGGATCAAAAGGAACTGAGCCGGCTGCGGAAACCAACCGCAGCGAGTCGATGTAATTAAACTTGGAGAATGAAAGGCGGCGATTTCCTTTCACCCGCCCTGGATGGTCGGTACACCGAACCTAAGTGAGGGAGGATGTAACGGGGTTACATGAAGATAGCTAAGTCACTCTTCAAAGCATTTCTACCCAAGTACACTAAGTGATGGAGCTAAACATCACTATGACGTCGACGGTAATGACGTCATGAATAGGTAACACAGATATGGTACAAAGACCCCAGAGCCACTCAATAGGATACCATCTAGGAGCTTTATAGGTGTCTAATAGTTAGTATGTAGACGAATTAAAAGGGGTCACCTATAAATATGTCCAGTCCTAAATCTACCTAATTTTGATAACAGTCCATCAGGCCACGGACTAGTGAGCTGCCGTTCAGTGAGAGTTTGTATACTCTCCAGAAGTCAGACTTCCTGTGCGCAAGGTGTTGTGTGTCCCGTCACAAGTAGGATTGGCACTAGAGACGCAGTTCACGTGCTCATCTTCGATTGAAGAAATATACCAAGGTCCGTAAGGCTTGTCTGCACGACGCTTCCGGTACACTCGAACCCCGAAGTTGCAGTCATCCGATAAAGCAGTGCATACCACTTCACGGCTTGATCTTGACAGCTCGTCCTTGAGCATGTGCGCAGTCTTGGACAGCGTGCAAGGCAAGCGTTGCAGTCTCGAAAACCATGCATACCCGAAGAGACGCCGAGTCGCTAGAGTCGCTGATCTCTCCAATACCATCGACTTCGCCGTTCATAGCTGTCCCTCAGTCGGAATGTCCGTCACTGACATGCCAAAGTTCAGGAAACCGGTACGCTCCGACGGGTAGAAACCCCAGAACACCGGGTTTTGACGTGTTTGGGTCATAACCCGCTAGGGAGTTCCCTTTATCCAATCATTTCGGTGCGCACTTAGCGACTCTGTTTCCACTGAAACATACACACTATGACGGGATTTACCCCCATACACACGTACGTCAATACCTGCGAAAGTGGTCTACACAAACTGACGCATATTAACAGCTTCTGACAAAAGTTTTCAGCTCATACACATGTTGACATTTTCCCATCCTGCACAGCAGACTGCAACCAGTCGTGCTTTCTTTTTTCCGCCGCGTTTTGTCCTCACAATTTGCGAGAGCGACGCTGCGATGTGTTACAGCTCCAAAGCTTAGGCCAGCAGAGACCTACCGTTTGCTGAATCGTGGCGGATGACTGGCAGCGCCGCAACAGGTTTCAGCCCAAATGCAAGATTTCGGGTTTTAAAAAGTCCCAACTCGAGAAACATCTTGTAAAACAAGAACATATTCTTAAAATATCCGTAGTAAATATTTTTTATTATATTAAAATATTAAAATATGCTCTTGTAAATGGTAAAGCGTCACCTTGACGAGCTTCCACCGGAAGTGATAGAAGCTGTCGACCGACGAGCAGGCATTAACTCTCAAACCTGACAAGCAAAATACCTCAACGAATTTCGGAAATGTAAATCTTTTTCATCTGTGTTTTCTCATATGGCTTTTCGAGTTCTACACATGACCTCAAGAAGGGCTACCGATGTCGAATCCCTCACGTGACTTGTGGATGACGCAGTTGTGTGGCTGGCATCCGTCTTCAGCAAGAATTATAATAACATAATCTATGGAGATTCACCACCAAACCAAATCAGAAAGCTGTTGGAATTGGAGGGGTATTAAATGCGCTTTTCGCTGTCATATACGCCGTATTGTAGCCAATCACTGATTCTTCATCGCACCGCACTGGAAGTTTTGTTATGCCCAATCTCGTGATCGTGTCACCAGGAACAAGTTACCTGTCTATCCATCCACTCAACCGCCATATGCCTGTCACCCGGCGTCGGCATCTTGCTTCCACTTTTGCGACGCAGGCTGGAGCAAAGGTTTCGTCGCTCGCGAGCAGATCACGATAACGATCTCCAGGGGATACGCGGGTGCGCGGCTAGGATAGACCGCCCGCGCTTTTGTTCAGCCATCACTATTGAATTTCCTGGTAGTCAAGTCCTCAGACACGACGATGTTCGACACCCGTGTCCTGTTCGCACTTCTGCTGTCCACCGCCTTTGCGGCGACGTCCGCTGCGACGGATTTTTCCAAGCTGCCCGTGTTCTTTTTCCACGGCGTCCCTGGTAACCATTCCAATGCCGACAACTTCGTGGCAAAGCTTACCGCTGAAAGTCGCACTGTCGTGGCTCTCACATTCTGTGAAATGCCGTGCTCGCTCGGGGCCATCGTGCTGCAAGTCCCGAAGGCCATCGCGCAGGTCCGTGAGATCGTGGCCAACAGCTCGGAGTTCGACGACGGCTACATCTTCCTTGCTCACTCGCAGGGTGGCGCCATTTCTCGCGCTGTGATCGAGGAAATGGATGACCACAAGGTCAAGCGCTACATCAGCACGGCTGGCCTACAGAACGGTCAATTCATTGGACCAGACAAGGTCGAGGTCTCCATCGCGAATGATGCACCGTTCCTTGCCACGCTGGTTCGTGAAACCATGTTCAACTACAGCGCATATGGACCAGAGGACTACTACGGGAAGATGCAGAAAGACTACGTCATCTACACTATCGAGAACCCCGACGCCCAGTACATGTACTCCCAGTTCAACGTCAACCGCTGGCCGCAGTTCGGCAGCTTCTCTACTGCCAACTTCTTCCTCCCCGTGTACAACAACGTCACCGCTGCTTACCAGGTGGCCAATGCATCTACTACCAGCGGTGTCGCAAGGCCAACTTCCTGTTTTGGAGGAGGCTCATTTCTTCGCTTCTCCCGCTGACGAGCGTATCATGACATGGCAGAGTTCAATCTTTGGCCGCTACTCGGAGGTGGACACGATCGAGGAGATTGAGACTCAGTTCATGAACTTGACCATCGTCAACATGAACGACACGTTGGAGTATACATCAGACACGTTCGGTCTGAAGACGCTGGACGAGCGTGGCGGTCTCTTCCTGCACACAGTGGAGAACATCACCCACGGCTGCTGGCGGGGCGATAACGGTGACTGCAAGTGGGAGCCGCTGTACGTCGACCACTTGTCTGCTGTGCTGCATTAAAATGGACCGGCCACATAGTAATATACCTCTGATAAACTACTCCTATGTCTAGTGGTGATACTTTATTGAACGGATGCCTGTAGGAAATGTTAATCCCATGAAGAATACACATGTCAACAGCTTTACAGTTAGAAATAACTGTTGGAGCTCTGGGTGAGACGGATCTCACTCGCACTGTAGCATGGCGATCCACTCATCAAAGCCATGCCAACCGAAGTTGAGAGTCCATGCGCAAAAGGGACATCTGCGCAGAAATCGAGCGTCGCGATCATTGGGGTGATGGGACTACATGTACAGTGCGCGCCAAAAAATTAGGAACAAACTTTGCGGCGCGATATCTCGGCTTCCACTGAGCCGTTTGGCTTGCTGTTTAGATATGAGGTCGCTATTAGCAATAAAAAACGTTGGTTTAGGCTAACAACCTGAGTTTTGTAGTTGGTGATAGGGCTTCTATACAAAAGACCACAATCGACACTGCGTCAGAATAATAAAAACATGGCAGACATACAAAATCCAATATTATTGGAATGATGGTCGGACCTAGTAATGCGTTTTACCGCCGCGACGCTCAATCACTTCGATGCACCGGTTCGGCATCGAGGTGAGGAGCGCGTCACAGAGCGATGGACTGAGGCGCTCCCAGGCGTCGAGAACAGCGCGGGTCAGGTCCGATGTTGAGCGATACTGCTTGCCATTCGCGTAGACAGCAGAGGACAACGCGTTCCATACATTCTCGATTGGGTTGAGGTCAGGGGAGCGAGCGGGCCACTCCATGACCTCGACCTCCATTTCGCCAAGGAACTCGCGCGTCATGGCCGACGAATGTATGGGAGCGTTGTCCTGCTGAAACACAAAATCGACTCCGTGATGGAGGTGAGCAAAAGGCAGCAAGTACTCAGATAGGGTGTAGGCATAGTCCTCTGACTTCTGCTTGCCGACCAGGATCGCCAGCGAGGACCTACCCGCCGAAGAGAACGCCCCCCAGACCATCACTGACCCGCCGCCATTCTGGCGATTGACGTACGTGCGCGGTGCCTTGCGCAGATCGCGCCAGTAGTGCTTGTAGCCATCGGGGCCGTCGAGATTGAACTTTTTCTCATCCGAGAACACGACGCGCTCCCAGATCTTGGGCTTGGTCACCATCTCCTTTGCCCAGGTTCGCCGTGCCTCCTTGTGCGCCGGGGTGAGGTCCAGTGTCTTCTCCATCTTCGCGTACACAAGCCAGTCGACGCTGGAGAGCAGGCGCTGGATTGTGCGCACCGAGCACAAGCAGTTGTAGTCAACCTTGAGCGTAGCCGCCGAGGATGTGCCCGTCGCCGCGGCTCGAACCACAGCGCGCAGCTCGCGATCAGTCAGGCTCAGCGGACGCCCTCGCTTCTCTACCTCTCGTTCTCCTTCATTCTTGGTCACGTTGTTCCACACGCACGTGGGCGAGCGGCCCACACGGTCAGCGACCTCGCGTATCGTCAGTCCCGCCTCGCGCAGCCCTTCCATTCGGCCGCGCTCATGCTCTTTCACGCTGGGGCCGAGCCCCATTATTCTCGACTGACACGCGTCAGCTCACATCAAACCATTTTGACCATCATTCCAATAATATTGGATTTTGTATGTCTGCCATGTTTTTATTATTCTGACGCGGTGTCGATTGTGGTCTTTTGTATAGAAGCCCTATCACCAACTACAAAACTCAGGTTGTTAGCCTAAACCAACGTTTTTTATTGCTAATAGCGACCTCATATCTAAACAGCAAGCCAAACGGCTCAGTGGAAGCCGAGATATCGCGCCGCAAAGTTTGTTCCTAATTTTTTGGCGCGCACTGTAGTGAACCGACCGATTCGACAGCCATTCAAAATATAGGCACTAAACACGATTGACGGACGAATATGTGGCAGAATAAGGCGACGCAACAAACGCCGAATCAAATCTGGTCACACAAAAGTTCGCAGACCGTGTACCATATTTGGGTGTGCTAGCTAGATTGGTATAATGTGGGACTGAAGCTGCCAGAAGCTTCAAGGCTGCAGACAAACGAAAGGAAATCATAGAGCACGTTTTCTTTGAATGCCCGTGCGTTAGAGCTAGTAAGCAGCAACTTATCTGTTACTGGAGCGAGACGAAGGAGCACCAGTCAATTTTTGGGGTAAATGCGAAATATCGTAATAACAAAAAACGTACGAATCAAAGATCTTTTAGCGCAACTTCACGTACTAGAACATCACGTTTTAAATTACAAGTTCATTGATGAACACATTTTGCTTGGCATAACAAGTGGGTACAAGTTTGAAATTACATCTAGTACGGTAAACACCGAGTGTTTGTGTATATGTTTATCACTTTTATTAGAAAGCTGAATAGACCACAGAACCCTCTCTCTCTCTTATTGTTATTAACTTGCAAGTCATCAAAGGTAAGGACGGTCGCGTTGTTCGTGTTTTTCTGCTGAGACCGGTACATGTACTGTATGCTGAAGAGATCGGTGGTGTAACTTCCCGGCGTCTCGCTTCAATGGGCTCCCTCCGTGCCCGATCGCTTTGTTTCTGCTTGTTGGAACCATCTATGCTCGGTGTACCTCCCATCTGGAGCGTTATTGGTCCCTCGCAACTTGCGATCCATCGAGAACGAAGAACTTTTAATGTGAATGCCTTTTGCCACAGCATCACGTGGATTAACGATGCGGATGGAGATGATTCCCACGAACCGAAACTTAGCACGCTGCGCCAGTCGAGTCGATGTACATGTATTTGGACAGTTTATGGTTGCTAATCCTTCTTCGATGCTCCTCGCTGATCGTACTCAACCTCCAACCTCCGACTGTCGTGCATTTGGGTTTCTATTCATCGCGCCTCTCCGTTGTTTGTGCGCTAGGTATCCCCCCTTCCCAGCTGCTCCCGCATGATCTGCTCTGCCGGAAGTGAAGCACGCGCCGCTACCATCAATTCGCAAGCCTTGGGCAATGCCACACAACGAATTTCGCCAAGAAGCTACCAGCCGCCGATTGCACCATGATCCACCGCAACATCCTTCTCACACTCATGTATTGTGCGTTAACGAGCGTCGTCTCAGCCACTTCCGACCTGCCCATAATCTTCTTCCACGGTGTCTTCAGCACGTACAAGGCTGGTGACAATTTCGTTGCCAATCTCACGGCTGAGGGCCGCACCGTTGTGTCGCTCTCGTTCTGTGATGGTTCCTGCTCGACAGAGTCGCTCCTGCTCCAGGTGCCCAAAGCCGTGACGGCGGTTCGCGAACTGGTGACCAACAACTCTCTGTTCAACGACGGTTATATCTTCATTGCCCACTCACAGGGCGGCCCCCTTGCCCGAGCCGTGATTGAGGAGATGGATGACCACAAAGTCAAGCGCTTCATCAGTCTGGCCGGCCTCCAGAACGGTCAGTTCATCGGACCAGACAAGGTCGAGGTCTCGATCGCCAACAACGGGGTGTTTCTCAAGATGCTCGTGCCTGAGTCGCAGTTCAACTACAGCGCCTACGGACCAGAAGAATACTACGGAAAGATGCAGAAGGACTTCGTCATCTACTCGGTTGAGAACCCTGACGCCCAGCACACCGTCTCGCAATTCAGTGTCAACCGCTGGCCGCAGTTCGGCAGCTTCTCGACTGCAAACTTCTTCCTCCCGGTGTACAACAACGTGAACCGTTGCCTTCCTAGCAATGACCAGTGCATCTCTGACCAGCACCGGCGCAAGGCCAACTTTTTAAAACTGGAGGAGGCTCATTTCTTCACCTCGCCTGCCGATGATGTTATCATGCCGTGGCAGAGTTGCATTTTTGGCCGCTACTCGGAGGTAGACACGATCGAGGAGATTGAGACCCAGTACAGCAATTTGACGGTAGTGGACGTCAAGGAGACTCTTGAGTACACAGCTGACACTTTCGGTCTGCAGACGCTAGACAAGCGCGGTGGTCTGTTTCTCCACGAATTGGCCAATGTCTCGCACAGCTGCTGGGTGGCTGACGAGGACGGTTGTGTGTGGGCGACAGTATACGACCAGCACATATACCCGACGCTTGTATAAGAACTCGTAGGTACCAAAATACTACTTGTTCTTGCACCGTTTTCTTATCACTTGCGCAACTATTGCTAGATTATTGCAGTATTAGCACTCATCGACAGGGTGTACAGTTACGTTTTAAGAATGGGATATGAATCTACAAATTCGTTTGCTGTAACAAACGATAGTTCGTGAATAAATGTTTTTTTCTTTGTTGAGGTAATAATGCAATTGCATATCTTCATTTTTGAGTACCACCTACAAGCTCAGTACATGCAATCACCGCAATCAATCCGATGCTGGGACTGTGAGCACTTGGCCCCCCACCCAACATTTATTCACGAACGATCACATGCTACAGCAACCGAGTTTGTAGATTCCGTATCCCATATAGACCACGATGCTATCGTGTCACAAATCTGTAAAACTGTGGTAGTCCGTGAAACCTGTTTCAACGGTAATTTCAAACGTTTTTTGATCATAGATGCTTCGCGATGATTTCGATTAGACAAACATTATCTCAATTACAATATTATTTTGCGCTGGAGATGTCTAGGATATTGTGGTCTCAGGACGAAACTGCTAATATTGTAAGAAGACCCAGCCCCCCCCCAGATTCTCAAAGAGCTAAACACAAGCATTGAACACTCACATCTGAAGGTGAACCAACCGGCTCTGAACGGTGACGTCGTGCAAACCATTTGCGCGATGGACACAACAAGTAGACTCTTTTGCGTGGTCGGCGAATAGTATTGAAACAGTGCTGGGACAACACTACGGCCCTGGTCCAGGTAGAAGAATGCGTTCTGAGCTCATGCTTGCGTGGTTCTTATTGGCTATCGATAAACAGTACGGTGTACCAAAACCTGATCCTGCATTCTCGAACAGTTTTCAGAACACCGCGCGCGGGTGTTCTGAATCTAAAATCTCTTTCAGTCTCTATGGAGAAGTCATCAAGCTGCCATCATCGCTATCATCTGAGCGTGTACGGGGACCATCGCTGCGGCCACAGCGGACGGGTGCTCCCTTTGATCGGCGAGAGTCAACACTTCAACCTTCCCGCCACAGACCCTCGAGAAGGCGCTGCACTCTCCGCGGACGCGCTGGTTCGAGACCCATCTTCGCTGCACAAAGTCTTCCTTCCTACTTATCGACAAGGCTGTATAGGCTGCGTGGGCTCGAAAACCGCGCCCAAATACAAAGAATCCCTTCCTCAGATGACTAACACTAAGAATGATCTACTTGGCTCAAGGCAGCAGCATGAACGGAGCGGCTGCGATCACGGGGATATCTCACATACGGGCGGTGGCTTACATCAATGAAACGCTAGATGTCCTCCCTGAAAAGGCTAAATCTACAATTGTGATGCCTACTGGAGAAGAGGTCACCGTCGTGAGGACGGATTCTTCGCGTTGGCAGGATTTCAGGGCGTCATGTAGCAATTGACGGAACCCTTATCCGCATACCTCGACCATCCAATTTCGAGGGTTGGTACTGCCGGAAAGGGTTCCCCGCCGTAATGTACAAGCGATTGTTGATTATCGCGCAGTGTTCAGGTCTCGTTCGATTCGGGTGGGTTCGGCCAACGACCAGTCTCCCTGGAACGGATCCGGAGTCAAGAAGAGGTTTGCGTTTGAATTATCTGTTTTAAGTTCTTAATAAATCCATCTTTGCTAACTATTGCTTGCTAGAATATCTTCATATGTGCCACAGGGCAAACATTTTGATGCTGGATACAAGGCATGCCATCACTTATTAGCACCCTATCCAAAAGCTGCTGCTGCTGCTGGAAAGCAAAATGATGTGTCGCTATAACTACCGTCACTCGCGCACGCGGATTGTGGTCGAGTACGCCTTTGGGCGAATCAAGAATCGATTTCCGGTGCTCCTTGGAAAAATTGAGCAGACAACGAAGAATCACATCGTCAAAGTGATTGTTTCGTGCGCGGTTCTCCATAACTTCTTGACTATCCTGCGTGACAAGCATCGCGTGCGAGGAGGTGCTCCGTTCTCCCTGTTGTGACTGACAATAGTGCTGAGGATATGATTGATACGGAAACAGCGACATCACATGCAATCGGAGAAGCTAAACGCGACGGTATAGCGGACTTGTTTATGAAATCCATGTAACCCATCTCCAATATTACTTCTCCAACTTCTCTTCAAGCAGCTTCAGCAATGCAAATCGCTGCTCTTGGACGCGAAGGTTTTCGGCGTTCTGATAGTTCAAACTTTCTATAAGAGAGTCCATCTTATCGCTGCGTTCGGAGCCGGAAGCCATCGACGCAGCTATAGCTTGCATGCTTGTTTGCGATCGCCGTCGCTAGTTGCACAATTGGAGGGTTCTTTGCGTCCTTGGAAATAGCCGTTTCTTCGTCATCAGATCCATCGCCTTCGTCAGCCATGCGATCTATGTTTGTGTCGTAAACCACGTCGCCGCTAATGACAGTATGTGATGTAAAGCCTTCGTGGAGAATAGCCCCAGTAGCTTTCATCCATAGGGTCTAGTGAGGTATTGCCTGTTGCATTGCATGTCTCGCTTTCTCTTCCTGCATTCACATTTCATTTTCCTTTACTTTGATGTCAATTACAGCAGCACACATACACGTTCAAAAATGATTAGGAGGATAAAAGCGAAGCAGCATGTGGCATAACGTATGTCGTACCTGGTTGCTTGACACGACGACGTGGAGCTCTCTGACAGCACCGTTGCGAAGTACTGCCAGGCTAACGCTTTCTTCACGTTGGTATCGGCTGTTTCGATCTTGCGCCTCACCTCGCCGTCTTTATCGACGCGGATCTTGAGAAGGTTCTCGACGATGGCATTGGTCCACTTCACGCGCGCCTGCTTTGCTTTAGCCTTCGCTGTACCACTTCCTTTCGCCCTCGTTAATGTTTGATGAGCGCATACAGGCAACGCGCTCTGCATAGCGGCACCTGGCACCTCTTGGCCACCGGATGAGGCTGCTGCCGTGGCGGAGTTTCCATTATCAGCGCCTAGGAGCTCTTGGGATCCGAGGGGTGCCGCGCTGGCAGCCGGAGAAACGCAAGCAGGCGTCACAGCGGCCTGAAGCAGCCTTCGTTCCGCCACGGTTGCTGCCGCGATCTGATCGTCTGCTGCTGCGGTCTGATCGTAGAATGACATGTACATATAAACGCGTCCAGCTCGCAGCACGCGCTTGGACCAGCTTCAGAAGAGATTCTGAAATGCATACAGCATTGCTGGTCTCGTCACAATCCCTTATCCCTACACCAGAACGGGAACGCAGTCTTCTACCTGGACCAGGACCTACGAGGCTTCGTGGGACGGGGGGGGGATCGTTTGGATAGAGTGAAGTAGTTCATGCGAACTAAAAAAAACAAGGGGTTTTCTTTTCACAGAGGCCTCCTGTTTCACCGGATATGCCGATACACCCGCGCAGTGCAGATCTCAGGTATGATACTTTAGGGGCAGAGGCGCAAACTATGATTTACTTTTCTTAAACGAGCTTTGTTGTTTTGCTCTTGCACATGCACAAACTGTGAACCCACTACCGAGCTTCCTCGCTAGAAACAGGGAACAGGATTTTAAGAAACCGCTGGTTTCGCCGCCCTGTTATGCGTTCATGTGTGATGTTTGGACGGGGTGAGGGTGGGTAATAATTTGTTTTCTATTCCGGTAACAGACACGACGCCGAGGCGGCTTGGTCGAATCATAATACTAAAAGCAGGGAGGAACCTGCTTAGTACGGAGACGGAAATGACGAGCGGGGCTAATAACAAGGTAATGGAAAAATACAGCCTAACTGGAGGCGATATTCTTTGGACGAGCTAGCGCCGGAAGAGAAGGAAGTACATGGAGAGACTAAAAATGAGTCTTCAGCGGTGCAGAATGTCTAAATCCGCGATAGTCATCAAGGCTGGCGAAGTCGTTCTGGGGTGAAGCGAAAGGACCACACGTCTGTTGGCGACGAAATTCTTGCAGTGAGCAATAGCTTGATTTACATCGCATCCGCGTTCAAGACAGCTCAAACACACGAGAATGATGAAGGATCTCCCATCCAATACGGTGACACTAGCCATATTGACAAGACGATAGGTACTCTGTATTACTGCTGTCTACTTGTCAAGAATCTGCCGCCGGAAATGATGTCTTTAGCTCTGGCGGCAGTGTTGCATCATTGGGGGTACATGTACTAGTGTGCACGAAATATGGCGACACCTAGTAGGAGAGCATGTTGAGCCTGTGCTGGTAGAGCACCGCTCATAACAAACTAATCACTTCTCATTTCACGTAGCAGAAGTCAGCCAGCATGAACGTCCCTCTGCGAGCCACGGGCGTGTCACTTTGAAAATTTTTAAATTTTGGCGTTTGTCTAACACCACAACGCGGCACCATAGAGGACAGCTCAGAGCTAATGCGTACGTCGTTAGAAGGGAGCCCGATGGCTTTCCAGGTCACATTGAAAGCGGCAACAGCCGCACAAGGGACGGCACCTGCAACCCCGCGCGAGTTCGTCCGTGTTAACCTACCGCGCTTCCGAGACGGCACTGCCCAGGACTGGTCACTGTGGCTCCCCAAGTTGAAGCGCCTTGCGGACCTACAAGGATGGGACTCGAGGGCAAAGCCATTATACCTAAACATAGTCCTGGTGAATGAAACGCTGGAAGCCTTCGCTGATCCATTCAGCCGCGTCACGGACCCTGACAGGATGATCAGTACAAGCTCGCGATTGGGCTGCTGAGATTGTCTTTTGTGCCCAGCGACTACTGTGAACGATTGGAAGAATACCTACACATGATGGTCAAGTAGCGCCAATAGAGTCAGTCTCGTCGCTACATTGGCGCATGATGACCATGCTCCCGATGCTCAAGTACCTACCATCCAGCGACCTTGATGCCGACGAGGCGTCGCAGATTCGGTATTTCAAGCATGCTATGCCGAGTGAGTGGAAGCGCGCGTACAAGATAAGCGGAATCGAACTCAACACCATGGGGCAAACAGTACAGTATTCACACGGTTGGAGGCACCCGAATTTGGACAGAAGCACTAAAAACGTCCGGTCAGTAGCAATTTTGCCTCCAGCAAGAGTTCAAGATCGACCAATAGTAACGGCGGCGGCTCAAAGGGCCGCGATGGACATGGTGGTCGTGGAAACGGCGAAAACCCAGGCGTGGGGATGGCGCGAGGAAAAATAACAAGAATGAGAATCCCAATAAATGGCGCCACGTTCATCGGATGCCGTCGCACAGCGACAGCGATGCTTCGCGCAACAGAAGAAGTCGACGGCCGAATGAAGTAAGTCGGGCCAAGGTCGTGGTCATGCCAAAGTAGCTGAGGCAATACAAGTTGAGGAAGGTGCTTCCGATTATCCGTACAGCGACGTTCGAGTGAAGCGCGCAAGGTGGCGACCCACATGTTATCTGCGCAGCCAAAGCAGCCGCCATCTAGGCGCCAATGAATACGCTTGTCGATGTCCAACGAAGAACACCTCGCATTGGTCGATTATGGGTGCTCAACCAAGCTTCATTAATTGCAGACTGATGAAGATGAACAAGAGCCTTGACCATAAACTTACCGAGTCAACGGTGCAGTTTCGACCAGGTGGACGGCACCGTCAAAAGTATCGGGTCTACTGAGTTGAAGTTTCGCATTCCTTCATTAATCGAGAGCTCGCTTATTACACATCATTTCGCGATGATACTGAATGCCAAGGACGAAATGATAATTGGCCGTGATTTGCTCAGTGCCCTGAAAAAAATGTCAACTTCCGCGAAGCGACCATCGAGTGGCCCGGTACACCTGCACACTTGTCGGCGCAGAAGCACTCTCTTCGAAGTCGTCGACTTCAGAACAGGCAAGCTGAAAGGGATTAACCAGACGTCAGTTCAGTCAAGCAACTGGTTGGAGGACGCCAAAATTCACCCACAGACGAGAAGGCTTTTGTTGAGCTGTTAACAAAGTACAAGGACCTTTACAATGATCACCTTGGTAAAATGAAGTTCTCGGACTACGTGCTGTCGATCGCGGAAAATTATCAGCCTGTACATGTCAAGCCATACCCAATCGCTCGCAGCCAAGAACAGGCGGCTCGAGCAGAAATGCAGCGCCTTATTGACCTCGACGTGCTAGAAAAGATCTATGATAATGAGATGGCGTCTTCCTGTCAAATTCAGACATCAGTCTGCACTCGCTGATTAATTTCCGGGGCTTTAACAAGTTCCTGAAGCGAAGTCCGTACTAGTCCCGGTCATCCGCGAAGTGATGCAGCAGCTCAGTGGATCTCAATTCTTCTCACCTTTGATGCGTACATAGGGTATTATGCACGACAGCCGGTACCCGAGACCCGGCCGCTCATAACTTTTTGTCTGCCGTTCGTGAAATACCAGAATAAGCGCCAATGGGCATATCGACAGCACCTGACAGGCCAGCATGATGAAGATACTCGGAGACTTAGACTTCGGCATCATCTTTCTCGACTATATACTTGTTTTTGCTCGCTCAGTTGAAGATCATTGCGACAATGTACGAACAGGTTTTGGTGGTCTGCGCAAGTGCAACATCACTCTCAGTGGCCGCAAGTGTAACGCGCTGCTCGATAACGTCGGGTATTTGGGGTTTGTCTTGAGTGCCGAAGGCAATAATCCTCAGGAGATAAATAATCGGGCCATGCAACAGCTTGCGGCGCCCAAGTATAAGCGACATGCGACGGTTCCTCGGAATGATCAATTATTACCGTGAGATTGTGCGCAACAAATCTGCATTGCTCAAGCCACCCACACGTTTGACGTCAAACAAGGCCCCCTTCGTCTGGACATCGATTGCGGACGACGCCTTCGACGGAATCAAGAAGGCGCTGGCTCAAGCGGTATTGCTTTACTTCCCAGATTACAGTCAGCCGTTTGGTGTCTACGCCGAAGCGAGCGCAAACAAATGGGTTTCATCATCCAGCAGAATGGAAAATTACTGCCTGTTACTCCCGAAGTCTAACCCCCATGCAGCATGCCTATACGACTATGAAACTGGACCTACCCCCCGTGGTCGAAATACTGAAGGCGTATCGTACTATGCTACTTGGATTGCCTGTTGTGGTTCATAATGACCACAAGGACCTGATTTATCCGACAGAAAATTCGCTGAGAGTGAAGCGCTGGAAACTACTGCTTTCAGAAGACCGGCTGATGTGAAAATACGTCCAAGAGAAGAAGAATATCGGTGCTGACGCATTTTCCCGAATGCAGAACGATGGTATTAAGTTTGCGGAAGCAGACATCGACGACATGCTGGTAGACCCCGGTCAAACGCGTCATCGATAGCCAGTATTTCAAGGAACATCAGCTACAGACCCTAACACACAGCGTATGATGCAGACCTGTGTTCGTTGCACCAACGATCCCGACTATCAAATCAACAACTTAGTGGTGGGCAATATATTACCTATCAGAAGCGATGGGGTTCCCAGTAGGACTCCGTCTCGATGGGGTGCGCTGGTATCATTCGAGCTTGTGCCACCCAGGTGCCAAGCGTCAGTTTCACACGATGAAACCAAAATTTTACTGTTTTGGTACGGAGCGAACGTCGAACTCGTGAGAGCAAGCATGACATGCAAGCGCTCGGAGCTCCATGGCGGTGATCAAGCACATGGTAAATTACGATATGCTCCACCTGGACACTGTTGAACCGTACGGACCTGACAAGCATTATCTTATCGCGATTGACGACGCAGCGCGATGGCTGGAAGTCCCTGTACAGCCCAACAATCTAACGAAAACTACGGCCTAAACGTCGACGCGACCAGTTTGTGTCGGTATCTGCGCCCCGTTAAAGTCGTTTTCGAACAAGATACTGAGTTTAATACTTCGGTGTTCGCGAGATGTTGGCCAGCTACGGTATCATGTCCAAGCCTATCTCACGCAAGAACCCCGAAACCAATGCAATCTGCGAGCGTGTTCACCTCGAGCTGATGAACAGCATCCGCTGCTACCCTGACGACGACTGGCGCCAAGTTAGCCAGTATGTCGCCTTTGCGGTGCGTGCAAGCTACCATAGTATCCTGTGAACGACGCCCGCGCATCTAATCTTTGGTCAATATCTGGCGACACGACAGCTGCACGAAGCTAATTGGAGTTATTTGACTAAGCGAAGATTTGAAACCATTCTGCATGATATCACGAGCAACTTCCAACAAGCGACTTTCAACACTTCTACTTCGTCGGTGACCATGCGACGGCGAGTATCGCTAAGAGGGACGTCAGAAATAAGCAACACCAAGTCGCTACTGGGCCCTACGCAATCACCGAGGTACACAAAAACGGCACCGTGATGCTCGACTACGGAGTGCTTAAGCAACGGATCAATACTCGCAAAATCTTCCCGTGTTAATCCTTTCGACCGAACAGCATGGGGGGGGGTGACAAGACGGTATGTACTACTGCATTACTGATGTCTACTCGTCAAGGACCTGCTGCCAGAAATGATACTTTCAAGCTCTGGCGGCAGTGTTGCATCATTGGAGGTACATGTACTAGTGTGCACGAAATATGGCGACACCTAGTAGGAGAGCATGTTGAGCCTGTGCTAGTAGAGCACCGCTCATAACAAACTAATCACTTCTCATTTCACGTAGCAGAAGCCAGCCAGCATGAACGTCCCTCTGCGAGCCACGGGCATATCAATATAGCAATCGTTGCAATTTCTCGCGCAGATTGTTCGCGCCCAGACCGACATGTTAACCAAACTCGTCCGATTTTGGTGCCGGTCTATCTCAATGACAGTTAAACAGCGGCACGCACTCAGTCTGGCAATGGAGAAGAAATCCAGATATCACCTTAAACTAATGGCAAATCATATATTTGGTAAATAAAAACTCGTTTTTGTTTCCGTATATGTCGCTGAGAGCGAACCCAATATGAACGGTAATCACACGATCCTCAACCGTCGATTCCTTAATGCTGCTGTTCCTAACAAATGCATGGTAGGTCACCCTGGTAATAAAGAATAAATAGGGTCATAACGTTTGCGAGGCACAGCTGAATGCAGCAGATAGCAGATATAATAGCGATGCTTATGGAGTGCTCCGGCATCGTCCTCACCGCCAAATAACCTGTGTTATACTATCTTGACTAAAAGCTGTAGGATCAGCAATAACAGCATCTCGCATTTGTGTTAAATTTGCAAGTGAACGCATTTTTCTTATACTTTTTACAATGTGTGTAGAATCATTAATTACAATTTCATGTATATATTCAGATTCATAGGTAATCGTATAATTATTAGTTATATATTTTTACATTTTCTGGAACATTCATATTTACCGAAGAGAATTGATTTAATAACTCCATTAATTGTGGAGTACTTAATAAATCTATTATTTCGTAAGCAATTTGAATTTTCTAAATTACTTGTTGAAAAATAGAATTAGCGTTATAAACTGAAAGATCTATATTATCCGTAGTATTTAAGCATTCATTAATTGATTTGTATTTTGTACATATTCAAGTAGCTCAGCAAATAAATTTAAACTTTAAATTCTAAAACTTATATTACTAGGATATATTGTTTTAGTAATAATATTTAAAAGAGGATCTGGTAATACCGAAGAACTCGCTAATCTTACATCCGTTAAAATATTCACGTTATCTATAAATAAAATAATTATTTTTACAAGACTTTTATACAATTATATAATAAATATCTATTAAGTAATGTAACGATTTGTTGTACCTCACTAATATTTAATTTGCATTTGATTTTGATTCTCTAATATACTATCACAAATTTTCAGAGATTTGTAGATAAAAAGTCTAATTTGCTTAATTCCATTAGAATTTGTAAAAAATAAGGAAAGTTTTTTAACTGGAAGTCTATTGATTGTTGTATAAATTGACTTTTCTAATAGAGGAAAAGATTCTATTGAAAAACTTTTTCAATTAAAATCATGAAAGCTTGGAAAATTCCATGATTATGTTATCTCGCAAACCAGTAAAACGTAGACACTGCAGTTGTAACTGCCGATTTTTTTGTACACCACATTAGGGTCCGCTCCAACTCAAAGTATTTGACATATACTTCACGAGCCGTTGAGCAGCCGCTCGAACTCTTACGGTGTAACCTGACATCATTGGATCATAGTGTACGATCTCCTGATTTTGCCAAGCCCACCATAATTGGGCGCCAGGGGTATATTGCAGTTGATTGGGGTCCAAATGTTCTCGCTTGTCACAATTACGAACATATTCGTTATATTTCGTCCGGTACCTTCGTAATTTTCCAACCCCAAATATCCACTTGTTCGGATTAATCACCGCACCAACAGCGGCTCCCAGTCCAAATAGCTTCGCCATCACATCATAATTGCTCTATCGCCGAGGTGGGATTTATCAGCAAGAGCTAGACCTCCATCTGTGAATACGATCAAAGGTAAGATGACACACGCATTCAGCTCAGATGCGACTACTACTTACCTATTTTAATGAAATCGGTAACGTGCTTAATTTTGCTGGCAAGTCCGCGATTTTCTCGACGTGATACACCGGCAAGACATCTACAGGAAATCGATCGATGAAACCGATGCTCGAGGCTTATCGATGGCATTCAATCAATGCATCCACGGCTCGGTGCCATATGTTTAGTATTCCAAGCGTCGACGAATCTATAATCCTCTATCCTCGGAACTTAATCGTCACATCACCTCTTGTTGTTATTTCGAAGGGTGTTAATCTTGCTGTTGGTTCTCTCGATCAGGTCATGAGCCAAAATACGGGAGGTCTCCGCAAATACCAAACTTGGTTAACTCGTTGTCAATTTCGCGATCACGTGCCGAACAGTTTTTTTTTATCTTGTTCCATATTTTCTCTAACACATACAAGTAAAATGCCTTAGTTGATCAGCGTACGCACGCGCCGTATGTCTCCTCATCCGAGAGAAGCTCTGAGACAGTTGCCAGATTAAACAACTTGTCGCGTAATATTGAATCATCGTCCGCCATCTGACCCGCCAACATTTGCTTCGTATTACTGGCTTTCGTTCTTGCTTTAGGCGACCGCGTGGCTTCACAGGGTTACTGTTTCAAATCCTGCCGCCAGGTAGTTAAGCGTTTCTGGGACAAGCAGTGTGTTCGCGGCGGCGCCTAATCAAACATTTTTGTAGCAAGTACAGGGTTTGGGTTTGGATCGACCCTTCACCAATTGTGCACCCGACTTCACCTGTTTTGTTAGAGAACGCGCCGTGCTAATGTCTGGCAACGCAGTCGAATTTCCCATGTTCTTGCTATCCAGAATATACGACCAAAACGACAGATAAAGTGATGCTAAACTGGCTATCCTCTGTATGCGGATTGGCTATAAAGGTAGCCATTCGGATGTGGATCTAGAACAACATAGAAGTAGTATAATATAGTGAAAATTATATAAATCAGATATACGACGGTTGCGGAGGCCACGCGGCCTCCATCCGCCCGAACTGCGGGGGACGGCTCATTCTGGTTCTAGCCGCCCTCCCCCAAACTCACAAGCTTTCAGATTACTGGTAGCACTTGTTTGTCCCAGCAACCTGACCGAAAGAGCCCATGCCGACCATCGCCCAGCTACAAGCCGAGATTGACCGGCTCAACCAAGCGATGGTTTATCGC
Source organism: Phytophthora sp. 'mugwort' (assembly GCA_033558025.1). NCBI lineage: Eukaryota > Oomycota > Peronosporomycetes > Peronosporales > Peronosporaceae > Phytophthora > Phytophthora sp. 'mugwort'. The sequence goes on along the minus strand of JAUCEF010000017.1, from coordinate 1,668,258 downwards.
ACGCGAGTGCCCACCAATCTGCCCAGGTTCATTGGCAAGCGCGGGGAGGACGTCCGCAAATGGCTGTTCCAGCTCGAGAACGCGTGCCGCATCAACGGTATCCTGATCGAAGACACGAGCACGCGACTGCCGGGAATTGCCGGGTAGGCAATGGAAAAGTCGGCTTCGGGGTGGTTTCTGCACTGGTCTTCGACGACGAGAAGCGAGGAGCACACGTGGGCGATTTTCCGTGAGCACGTGCTCCAATACTTCAAGGCGTCGAACTACCAGGCCGTCCTGCGCGAGAAGCTCCAGCGACTCAAGCAGACGGCGGACATCGAGACGTACAATGGCGAGTACTCGGCTTTCATCTTCCGCGGTGGAAGGTATGAGCATACTCGACCAGGTGTTGTGCTATGCGAACGGTCTCAAGCCTCACACGCGCAGCTACGTCAAGCTCGAGAACCCCGAGGCGCTGAGTGAAGCTATGAATTTAGCCGTCAAGTATGAGGTCCCATTCTTCAAGGATGTGCAGCCCCAAATCGACTGGAGAGGTCGACGCATTCAAGGAACAGGAGTAAGAATCTGCGCTGGAACGGTCAGGTGCCACCTGCGGACCGATCGAGGAAGGCGGACCGGTGATTGCCCCCGGGCTTCGGAGATCTGTCGAGGCGAAAGGCATGTCGGCGAAAGACCCGATTCCTGTCGAGGCGCCGCGCTGGAAGCGGGTGTGAGTCTGTAGATGGCCCGGATCACGACACAGTGCAGAAGAGTCCCCAAGGGTTGTCCGCGGACAGCAAGAAGACGCTTCAATCGGCAAGGGTTCGGTAGAAGAGCGCGACGTGGAGTCGCTAAAGCGCGAGGGTACTGCAGGAGAGACTCATGGGAGCAGCATTGCCAAGGGGAAAGACACCTTCGTGGAGAAGATCACAATTGGCGTGGTAGATGAGGCTGGTGTGGAGACCAAGTACATCACGCGAAAGAGATTGCGAAAGTTCCTGAGAATCAAGACCAAGTCGGTAAATGGACCCGATTTCATGATGGTCCTGTCGAACGAGACAATCAAGCAAGTTGCTCGATCACTGCAACGGTGAGATCAACCCGGCAACGTCGGAAGTGCGAAGGCATAGCAATATCTGGAGACGGACTGGGATAGCTTCCAAGACAATCCGGCTTTCCAGCTACTCGTGGTGTAGGACAGTGTATTTCGTCCGGAACTTCCAGAAGGCTTGCCCGAGAAACGCGACATCGAGCATTGATCGGATCGACGTGAAAGATTTGATCTTGTGCTGTATCGGCAGCCGTGGAGACAATCACCGGAACAGCAGCGCGAAATCGTGCGCTGGGTTGAAGACATGGTGAATAAAAAGCTTATTCGTCCAAGCATCAGCCCACATGCTGCGCCAACGTTCTGCGTCCGCAAGTCAGTCGGATGGAGACTTGTTCACGATTACGATACTTGAATTCGAACACTGTGCGCAAGAGTATTCCAATGAAAAGGAAGGAAGACATCTTGGACGCCATGTCGGGTCCACACTGGTTTTCGACGATGTATCTGATGTCCGCGTACTATTATGTTCGCATGCGCGAAGAAGACATCAAGTTATCCGCGTTCCAGGCACCCAATGAACTATTGGAGTACCTGGTACTACTCACGGGAGTCTGTAATGCACCTGCGACGATGCATCGTTTGACATCGAAGCTGTTTCGTAGTTTGGAGAACACGAACTCTTTATACGACGACATCTACATCTTCACGAAGTCCCACGGCATTGACGAGCACCTCAAAACGTTGCGGAAGACATTGGACATCTTGCGCGACAACAAGCTTTACGTGAAGTTTGTCAAGTGTGTCTTCTGCCGCTGGCGAGATCCCGTGCTTATGTGAACTTTGTTGGGCAAGATGGAGTACGGCTGGATCCCGATAAGGTCCAGGCAATCAAGGACTGGCCTGTACCTCGAACGCAAGACGGGCTTCACAGCTTCCTTGGCTTGACTGGCTACGTCCAACGTTTCTACTCTCTGCCCGGAGTACGCTTCACTAACTGCGACCATATTCGCTCTCATGAAGAAGCAGGACAAGCGCAACGCAATAATCCACTTCAACGACAAGCAGTTGAAGAACTTAAAAGGGTTGAAGCGGCGGTTGTGCAACCCACCGGTACTGCACCTCCCAGACTTCAACCAGCTTATGCATCTCCGGACGGATGCGAGCAAGTTCGCTGTGGGTGGAGTACTCTTTCAGGTTGTCGATGGTGTTGAGTGTCCTATTGCGTACACCAGTAGGAAGATGAAGTCAGCGGAGCTCAACTACCCAACGCAGCAGCAGGAACTTCTTGCAATCGTTCACGCTCTGGCTGCGTTCAGGATCTACTGCTTATACAAACCTCAAATTGTCGAAACAGATCACAAGAGTCTTGAAGGCCTGTTCACGCACACGGTGACCAACGAAGACTAGCGCGCTGGTACGACATCCTCGCGGAGTACCAGCCGACCTTCTCTTATCTGCCTGAGGCAAAGAACGGCATCGCGGATGCACTGAGTCGAAGGCCCGACTTGCAACCGGTGAAGAAGTTTTTCCATGACTTGAGCGTGACAAGTTTCGACGATACCTCTTTCAGCTTGGCGATCAGCAAAGTGACTACCAACTCCGAATTGATCTCCAGCATCAAGAAGACGTACAAGAAGAACCGTGAGATCCAAACAATCTTCTCAGCGATCAAGCGTCGTACAGCTAAATCAAAACCGAAGCACGTACAGCAACACCACAAGAAGTATCGCTGTTATTCTGAAGCGGTCGGATTGCTGTGGTATCAAACACCGGCCGATAACGTGCCTCGCATTGTTGTTCCCAACGATCTGAAGTTGCGGCAGACGATCATCAGTGAGTGCCACGACACCAACTACGGCGGTCACCCCGGTGCTGAACGGACGTACTTGACACTTGCACGTCTTTGGTACTGGTCTAAGATGATCAAGTCCACCAGCGATTCATCGCCGACTGTGAGCCTTGTCGAAGAAACAAGCCACGGTTGACGAAACCTCCAGGACTGCTCGAACCACTGAGCATTCCGGATGAGCGATGGCGATCCATCTCCATGGACTTCATCACGAATCTACCCCGAACGAAGAGAGACGTTGATTCCATCTGGGGCATTGTTGATCGGTTGACTAAGCGTTGCCACTTCGTACCTACGACCAAGATGGTGAAAGCTGAAGGTGTTGCTCGACTCTTCATCGACAATATCTGGAAGCTGCATGGCATGCCATCCAACATCGTGTCTGATCGCGATAGGAAGTTTGTGTCCAACTTCTGGCAGCACCTCTTCAAGTCCATCGGAACGATGCTGAGCATGACCGTAGTGCACTGAGAGCAAGGTGATGGACAAATGGAGCGAATGAACCGTACGCTGGAGGAGTATCTCCGCTGCTTCGTTGGCCCGCTTCAGGATGACTGGGATGTTCACTTGGCAACGCCGAGTTTGCCATTAACTCGACGGTCAACTCCAGCACAAAACTTGCGCCGTTCCAATCGGATCTGGATTACATTCCGTTGAACCCACTTCAACTCAACGCGGAACAACTTGTACGGATACCCAAGGGTCGGCACGGCGCCGAGTTCCACGAACGTCAAGCAGCGATTCTGCTACGCTGTAGCGAAGCGCTAGCTGAATCCCAAGAGCGACTGCGCGATGTTTACGACCGGAACCGTGATGATCAAGTCTTCGAAGTTGGGAACCAAGTGTACCTAAGCACGAAGCACCTCGACCCAAAGCACTCTGGGCTACTAAATTCCACGAAATTTGGACCGAAGTGGATTGGTCCGTACACAGTCGCGCGGATGGTGCACAACCATGCCTACGAGCTCAACATTCAGGTCGGAAACAAGCTCCGTCCCGTCTTCAACACCGGATCATTAAAGCCGTACAAGGAGTCAATTCGATTATCTCGACCAGTTGACGTGATTCTGGTAGACGGGAGTGTCGGTCAGATTGTCAAACGTCTTTTGAGAAATCGTCGTCACAAAAGACGTACGCAATTCCTTGTGGAGTGGGTGGGAGAGGAAAAGCCAACTTGGGAACCAGTGGAGAACCTCACGCAAATTCCAGACCTCATTGCGGACTTCGAGGCAATCCTGAGAACGGAGCGACGAAGACGATGAATAGTACTGGGGGGGGGTCAAAGGCCACATGTATTCCTGATTTACAATACCTACTATTGTTGCTGCTTCTTCAAACGCTTCTCCCGCTTGCGCTGAGTTTTCGACTTGCGCTACACTGGTACCCCAACGCAGCTCGACGCGGCAGATCCACTTCACGTGCTTGATCCATGCCTGATATCGGAGAGGCATGACAACCACGGCGGATCCTTCTTGATGTCGTCGTCATCGAGCGAGATGGGTCGTTTGCCAGGACCATGTGAGGTCATGACGAAACAGTGCCCAATTCCATCTTCGCCAGCGCTCACGATGTAGGCACCAGCATCAAGCATCTTCCGGTCTCATCGCCACGACGCAAACGAGTACATTGCGGACGAGCTGGAACATCCTCGTCATCACTGTCGTCTATGCCAACCGCGGGTGTAGCCATCTCGGCTACTGCACCTGATTCTGAATCTGATTCTACGTCTGAAGTCCCTTCGGGGATCTGAAAGATCAACTCCCCGAGCGACTTCGCAGGGACTACAGGGCTCCCAAGCGAGCTGCAGGTACAGTCGTCCGACTTTGAAGGGCTAGACGAGACTACAATTGGATCTGTATGCGCGCGGGGCGCAGGGAACGACGCAGAAGGCAGGTTCGACGGCTGAGAAGGCACAGGATCCTCAGCAGCTGAGCGACGAGGCGAAGCCATCCCACCGAGAGGCAACACAGGGAAAGCACCATTAACAACACAAGACTTATCCAAGCCCCCAGGAATCTGGCCACCGCAAGACCGCGAGAGGCAAGAGGTTCGAACGAATCAAGGCAGAAACGACACAACTCAGAGCGATTTCTTTCAGGAAGGCTGACTGGCGGAAGGGACGCGATTTGCCAGCGCAAGGGTGAGTGTATGCGGATTGGATATGAGGTAGCCATTCGGATGTGGATCTAGAACAACATAGAATTAGTATAATATAGTGAAAATAATATAAAGCAGACGTACGGCGGTTGAGGATGCCACGCGGCCGACATCCGCCCGAAACTGCGGGGGACGGCTCACTCTGGTTCTAGCCGCCCTCCCCCAAAACTCACACGCTTTCAGATATATCTTCCGATCGGGCAAAACAATCATTGTCAATCGGTGTTTAGGTGAGGTCAATTGGTTTGCCTCACCTGTTTCCTTCTAGGCTCAGTAACACGTGCCAAAAAAACTGGAAGACCACCACGACTGCCTCAGTCTATACCATGAAAACCCGACACCAAAATCGATTCTGACAACAGTTCAGACACGTACTTATACATAAAGGAAGGTACTAATTTCAAAGAGTCGGATACCAGATTGTCAAGCTTGGCCTAACCCCTTCATCCATTTTTGCATCCCTTTCATTTGCTCGGCTTCTCCTGGGCAAGGAAATCACGTGAAACGTCCTGTAGACAGAGAGCAGGAAAAAGAAAAAAACAGCGGGAAAGAGGAGGGACGCGGGTACTCTCCACCAAGCTAATGCGAAACAAGGCCGCGACTGGTTGGATTGGGCGTACTATTCGAATCATCTATAGATAGGTGGGAGAGAATCAACGACTGTAGTGGCTCAAAACACTCATAAATAAATAAAAGAAAGACAGAGCTGCTTTATACAGCTCTGTTTTCTTTTATTTTGCACTAGTACCCCCACGCCCTGCCTCTCAAACGCTCAGTCTTCAATTTTTCGAGCTGGAGGTTAAGTCAACGGAAATTTCAAACTCACTTAAGTAGAGGGAGACGGGAGGGGCTTCCGTCTCCCTCTACTTAAGTGAGTTTGAAATTTCCTTTAGGCTTCCTCCCCTCTGTACTGCCCACGTAGCTCAACGGATGAACCTGGATCTTAGGTCCCCGGAAGTGTCAGTTCGATTCTGGAGGTGAATATCTTGTTCTAACCACTCCAGCGTTTGCTGACAGGCCATTGCCGAAAGCACGGAGGTTTAACATTGTTGCTCCGCAGGAGGTTAGCTTTGTGCTCAGTGCTAAGCTTAACCGAGAACCCTTTCATCGACGTGGTGACTTCCTGTGCTTCGCGTGCTTAATGTTCGATGTAGTGTCGCGTGTAAAGGCTCTATGCTCGCGGTTGAACGCAGCGATCAAGTTGGTCGATAGGTTCCCACGAGACTCGACGGTCGGAGACCAGCACACGTCTGGTTCGCTTTGCGCCGGATACGCGTGAGGATCTTGCACACATGCCCGAGTGGCTCCGACGTGACGCCCTGGACAACCCACACAGCTTCGTCTACGTCGTCGCCGACTACAGTCGCGAAGAAACGCTCGATATCCGCGTACCGCACGCGGGAGCAGCTGGAATGCTTGGCAATATCTTCAATCATCACTTCGACCGCCAACACCCAAAGTATCCCTTGTCTCAGCAGCAGCATGGTGGATCGCAGCTTGTGAATAGCGTGGTCTTCAAACTCGAAGCCCATGCACCGTTGCGACACGACGCGCCGGTGGACGCGACTGCAGCGATAGAAGGGAGCTTGAACTACATGTGGGACATAATTAAAGTTGCCAGAGTCATAGAGTGGAATTCTTGGAGGCGAAAAAGCGGGGTGAGCTCATGGAAAATTTGAAAGATACGTACATACATGAATGGTGACGCCAAGGCTGATGTCTTCTTCAGTATGATTCATAGGAAAAAGGATATACGCTCGCGACCGGCATCAGACCGCTCCGTTCATGACATACGCTATAAAGCCAACTAAGCAGAGTCCATTTTGTGTAAAGTTGTCGTTCATTCAATGACGTCAGTCTTCGGTTGCATGACTCCTACGCTAGAGCGTGGTGCTTGTCGGCGGAGCAACTGGCTTGAGCGCTCGAAAAGACGTCGGCGGCGAAGGGTCTAGCATCACCCGAGCTCGGTTCGCTGTCGTACTTAGCCATCAGAACGTTTAGCACCCCGGTGCGGTGCAAAGAGCGCATAGCTTTCAGAACGTTCTCGTAGAGCGCTCTCGGCTAGCTCGATCAGCTAAGAACGTGTGCACATAGGCTGCCGTCCCATTGCCAACCGCAAGGACCCTGTCCCCGAATGCTGTCCCCCCACCCCGCAGGTCCAAGCGCGTACCCAATGCTGAACAGTTAACGGCCGACTTCATATTCCTGTCTAAATGCGACATGGATTCTGACTCCATTAGCAACCAACTAAACCAAGCATCGACAAGGTTCGTACTCGCGCCTATTCGTCGCTTCGATGGCCTTTCATCGCTCATTTGCTCATCCGCCTTGCTAGATGTTGGATACCGCATCTTCAGCGCATGTAAGCATCCTCTAGTGTAGTATTGCAGATCCGGATAAGATGGAAGCTGACCGGCAGCTGGAGGATCCACGTCGCCATCGGCAGCCATAACAGCGTCAAGGTAATGGATCCGTCCCGTGGGGTAAGATCCTAAGGACTAAATACGATCAGTTTAGGGCACACCGGGTAGAAGATCCGTAGCTAAATCGAGGTAGTGTGGAGATGGTTAGCCAGGAGAGGGTCGAGATGAGACCCTGGGTTAAAAGTAGTCTATAGGATAGGTTTCGGGATGGGATCCGAAGGTAGATAGACTAAGGTATAAATCAGAACCGAATTTGCACTGGAAGACAGCCTTGACTATTGTATAGGGGATTTCTATTGGCCCCATACATAGATCAAGTCTAACTTTGTCGATCTTCCTGCACACGTGGCGACCCCTGGATAGCTTGGTCAGGTCACACACGCCCTTCGGTTTCTCAACCCCCCTCAAGATCCCGCTATTGGAGGTGGCAAGCATCGTAAAGGAACAAGGACAACTCCGATAAGGAGCAAGGACACCCTCAACAAGGAACAACTCTGGATCCCGTATTTCTATTACGGATCCACAAGGTCTACGCAAGAGGTCAAGACCAAACCGACACCGGATCTTGTGCGCAGGAATACTCGCGCAGATCCACCCCCTCCCAATTCCCCACAAGGACGTCCAAGGCCCACCAAGTGCGCAGCTTGTGTCAACGATAGAGCAGCACCAGCCAGCCGACGTGTACACAAGGTGAACCACTCAGCAACAATACGGCCGTCGGAGTACTCCCTCCGTTAGTCAGTGTCTGAACGCAGTGCGTGTGAGTTGGGATCCTACTGAAATTCAGTGGATTTACTCCACCACAATGGTGCGCGTGCCCGGATCTCTTGGCGACGCGGGATTTCACCGTGAGTCTCAAGATGAAGCGCAAGTGAGCAATGGATCGAGAGATGAAGCGCCGACGGAGACTGGATCGCGATGGCGTCGCTGAAAGAGAGATCCACGGATCGGCGGAGCCTTGGAGGAGCTCTGCCGACGGAACAGAGGATGGTCTGGCGACGGATCAGGAAGAGAAACATCTCTTCCTGCCCAGGTCCTATCGGGGACCCCCCCGCAGGTCTTGATGCGAGTCAGGACTTGCCGGATGAAGGATCGTTCGCGGGAGCGAACGATCCTTCATCCACTACTACCCCAGCGGCCTCAGGTGCCACGTTTAAGAAGACGACGAAGGCCGCACAAAAGAAACTCAAGGCACCAGGCTCGGATAGCAAAGATCGTGCTGTATTGAAGTCGACCTGGTCACGATCTAAGCTGGAGTCGACGTACGTGCTTGCGGAGCTGAACGACTTCCTGCGCATGGACCCAGTGGTGCGGATCAGGCAGCTGAAGCAGCTCGGATCCCTCACCGGACATGTGTCGCCCCCGTCGTCAACCACGACAACCTGGAGCCCGCGATGGATCTGCTGAGGATGCTGGAAGATGCCGGCCTTACGGCAGGAGCGTTCGACGCTGACGAGCTGTTCCAGTTGGACGCCAACACGATCCGGATCTTGGCCGCGTCGCTCGTTAACTTGCTGAAGCCCCTCGTAAGCGAGGGACCGGCGGCTACAGCACCCGAGACCAAGACCGAGCACAGCTCGGCAATCGAGGCCAATGCTGGATACGTCTCGTCGCCTGAGACCGAGGCGGCGTACACCAGATCGCCGGAATACTTCACCGGATCATCGCAATACGCATCGGCTACGTCAGAAGTGTCGGGTCCAGCAGTTCATCGGAGCCGCGACGGATGTCGCTTGGGTCAGCCGGTGCCGCGATGATGCAGTCACGTCTGCATTCACGAGGGATCAAGGTACAGAAGAAGAGAAATGCCTTACATTCGCGGATCTGCTTACCGGACCCGCGAGGAACTGGTACAGGCAACTGAGCCGATTCACGCGGTCGAAGTGAAGTGACTTGCTCAGGAGCTTCCAGACGCAGTACTGCGGATAGGGAATATCGGTAGCATGGCAATACTACCACGCGCACAAAGGAGGCGCCGCTGGAGTATCTGCATCGCCTCAACGTTGCAGGCATGCGCGCGATGCTGAAGAACAAGGATGGCGACGCGAAGGCCCGTCGCGAGCACGTGGAACACTTCATCGAGACTCTGGGAGACCAGGATCTTGCGGATTAGCTCACACTGCTGCGCTTGGCTGACGTGGATCTGCTGGAGGACGTGCTGCGTGTGTGCGAGCGCGCGAAGTCGCGCCAGAAGAAGTCGACCGGATCCGGCAAGTACTGATCCAAGCCGAGTCCTGCGCCGCCAACGGCGCCAGCCCGTGCTCTACGCTCTATCAAGATCCCTGACGCCGGATCAGAGTTCGGATAGGCCTCGGTGGAGTCAGGATTCGAAAGCGAACTGCGCCGAGCGTACGTTGCGGCAGCGAGTGACCAGTCTCAGGCGGCTGCAGCAGTGGATCCGCCATGCGCACCGGATCCTGGGCGCTCGAACGATGCGCCAGAGGATCCTCGACAGCAGGATACCGCCCGAGTTTCGGCAGAGATGGCCAGATGCGCTGCTCATACTGAGGTTTGTAAGCGCTCGGATCTTGGGTGTTGGAAGCGTCTGATCTGTCAGAAGTGCGGTAAGAGAGGACATCCGTCAGATCGGTGCTTCTTCATGTGTCATGGCTGTGGTGAACTCCACGATCACGGCAAGTGCCAGATGGAAGAGCTTTACAACCTCATCCGTCAGTGGTTCGACCCCAGCAAACATCCGGGACTCCTACCTGAAGCTGCTAAGAATATGTTAAACTAGGACCCTCGCCGGGTTTGAACCCGGTACGAGACGAGCGTTCTATCTCATTCATCTATGCATTTGGGGAGAAGAAGCCGAAGGATCAAGTTAGCGGATCGCGAGCTGATCTATTTCGTAATACATACGAACTTTATAGGAAACGTACAGCTATGGTTGCAAGTCTTCGACCTGTTGGCGGCTACCAACGGTCCGAGGTCACGATGACTTTGGATCTGCGGCAGACAAATCACGTGGGTACTGGAAGTACCATGCCCCCGGCAAGCACTTTAAGCAGGCGAAAGCGAACAGCAAAACCAACGACGTCAAGGCTGTGGCGCTTTTTGACTCATCGACTCCACCTTTGCTCATAAGGTAGGATGCCATATCGATACAAGTCAGAGTCAAGAATGCCTCGGAATTGGTGAAAAGCTGTATGTCGCGGAAGGAACGCACACGGATCAAGCTTACCTTGGCGGGATCCTTGGTGTACTTCTACGATATCTGAGTTGGAGACGATCTGCCGCCGGACTACCAAGCTATCCTTGGCATGGACTTCATGGTCCCGGCTGGGATCCGGCTGGATCTAGGCGACGGATCCATGTGCCCGCCGGACGAGGTGCGACTCATGTTGCAGGGGCGCCGCCAGATCTTAACGACCGGAGCCCGCCCGGTGTTCATGGGCGAGCATCTGGCGGTGGGAGTCGCCGAGTCCATGGAGTTCCCGCTGCGGATCTGTTTGTCTGACAATGAAAAGCTGTGGTTAGCCCGCGGTGAGCTCTGGGTGCCCACTTGGTTAAAGGCCAGTCAGGATCCGTTACTTGCATCTCACGAACCTGGGCGACACCATGCTGATCTTGAACAGGGACGTGCAACTCGGACTACGGCTGGCCGAGGATCATATTCCTTACCAACCGGGCTTCGTTTCTGTATGATCTCGGCGCTATGCCGAGTGGCAAACCCTGACGTGGGAAGCTACTATGGATGCGGCATCCGCCGCAGCAGCGGCGCCGTCAACGCCAGATCTGGAGCCCGCAGTTGGCCGAGTGGAGTACGACATACCGACCAGGCTCCTACCGCGACCGAAGGCCCCTGAATTCGCAGGAAGTGAAGACGAGCGCCAAGAAGCGCACAGGGTGGCGGCGACCCGCCCTTTGAATGCCGGTCAGAGACGGAACGTGCGACGCCTGAGTTGAGACATGAGCGTAATCATGCCCTGTCTCGTGCGTCCGGTACCGCTGACATGCGATGCGGGACAGATAATTGGCGCGAAGGTCGCGATATCTGACGGAGGACCAAGAAACCCCGGCGGCGCGCCCAACGACGGCGGTCAAAATGAGACCTCGAACGACCCCGCCCGAGGATGGGATCCCCAGAACGGCCCGCCGACTGACGTTACTGTCGCGACGCGTGTCGCTGATGTTTCGGTGAGAAAGGTGTGGCATCAGGCGACCAGCCACCAGGCCATGTACAAGGACGAGCCACGATTTCATATCGTCAGGAACGCCCGACGGCCACAGTGCTCGCCACGATGGCCGCGCGAAGGGCGCCTCGCCTAGCGAAGACCCCAAGGGCAGTTGCGCGCCGGGCCTGATGGGGAAGCTGAACCGGGGAAAGACGAAGCGGGCGGTGCCGTTCACGAGGCCGACGGAAGCTTGAGGGCTGATCAATCGCCGTTGATCGACATGCTGGAGTCAGGTGACCTCTGGAGGTGGGGCGCCCGTCGGAGACGTGGATCAATCCCCACGGTTTCCGATCGAGGATCTCGCGAACAATCCCGAGTCCCAAGTCAAGGACCACGCGGAGGATCGCCCGACGGAAGCGGCAAGGACGTATCTGGACGTTGGCACCAAGGTACATGACGACTCGAAGGACGATCCAGTCGAGGATCCCGAGGTCTGCTACCACTGCGGAGGCATGTAGTACGCCGAAGAAGTTCAAGGCGAGCTGGCTGTGCTGCCGGAGGTGGCACCCACCACGGTCGAGGAGGGAATTGAGGATCTGCAAGTGGGAGATCCTGAAGTGAACCCAGAGGAGGAGAGCCGTCGGCCGCGGGATATTTTCTGGTCCTACCAGCACTTGCTGGGGCGGCAAGGGCAATGCGCTGCTTCCTGCAGCTGTGAGCGTGGTATGTGACATCGACGTTGGAAATGCCACCCCGATCGCACATTGCGTACGAAAGATCCCCCTCCAGTTGCGTGAGAAGGTATTGGATCTACTTAAGGGATTGCTGTCGGCCAAGATCATACGACACTCAACGTCTCCTTGGGCATCGCCAATCATAGTGATCCTTGAGAAGAATGGTGTGGAGATAAGGTTGTGTATTATTACCACCTGGTCAACGGTCCCACCAAGCTGATGGTCTCCCCGATGCCCCTGATCAGCGATTTGCTCGAGGATCTGGACAAGGTGCTGTGGTATCGCTCGCTGGATATGGCGAGCGGCTTTTGGGTGGTGTCTATGACGTATCGCGCTCGTGCTATCTCGGCATTCACCACGCCGTTGGCCTGTTTGAGTGAAACCGCATGCCGTTTGGGCTGAAGAACGCTCCACATATCTAAGAGGCAGATCGACAACGCACTGTACAGTTTCTTGCGAATCCCACCAGCAGCGGATCGAGGTTCCTCAACGGACAGCTTCGAAGCAGAAGATCCGGAGGAAGTAGGTAAACCTTCCGTACTGGGGCGTTGATCGTACATTGATGACATCCTTGTTTACGGCCGGATCCTGGGATCATTTATGCGAACTAGTGAAGCTGGTGATCGCCGCCTGTGACAAGTGGAATATCTCGATCAGTGTCGCGAAGGACTTCGGGGGACTGGAAAAGGTAGATTACCTCGAGCATCGTGTATCCATCGAAGGCTTGAAGGCTCATCCGAAGGATCTCAGTGCGCTGGTGGATCTGCCATTCCCGAGATCTCTACGGTCTATGCAGTCGTTCTTTGGTAGCCTGAAGTACCACGGACGCTTCATTGAAGACATGGCGGTGTACGCGTCGGTGTTGTACGATCTGCGAGAACGGATTTCGCCGCGATGCGTGCTGAGAGCGGGATCGCTGTCAACGAAGGGAAGATCGAGAGATCCTCGAAAACGGGGACCCCCACTCGATCAGGATCCGGAGGTGTCAGAGCCGAAGTGGATCCGAGCTAGAGCAGCGTTCTCCACACTCAAGAACAAGATCGCGTTGTTTAGGCCACTGCTTGCGTACGCACAGATATACTTCGACGACAGCTTCGTTCATAGCCGTTCCAAGGGGGGCAAGACGGCTATGGAGGTGCATTTGGAGCACCTCCGTCGAGTATTAGAGGTCATGAGACCGAACAAGTTCTATGCCAACATCAAAACGTGCGTCTTCGCGGCGCAAGAGATCAACTTTTCGGTTGCTTTATCTGCAACGACGGCGTTCGAGCCGACCCGGAGCAGTTCATGGCCGTTTCGGCTTGGCCAATGCCAAGGTCCCAGAAGGACTTGAGGAAGTGGCTGGGCTTGGGCAACTACCTCCATCAGTACAGCGAAAGGTACGCGGGTCAGGCTAGACCTTGTTGAACCTTCTGGACAAGGATACCGACTGGCACTGGGGGCGTGAACACCAGGAAGCATTTGGCAATGTAACAAGGCAAGCCCACAGAAGGCGCCCATCCTGGCACTAACAGACGAGACGAGGTGGTTCAGCGTCGTCTGCGATACAAGAGGCGCCAATTCGCTTTGCCTATCGCCCCAATAGGAAGAAGGTGATGGGCAGCGGGAAGGACAGGAGCAAGACATCAGGCAACAAGCAGCAGAAGGCAGGAGAGAACGTCAAGGAAGGCAACAGCGATGAACAGAACAAGTATCAAAAAGCAGCATCGAAGAGCAGGGAGGACAGTCGCAAAGTACAGAAAAATAAGTAGCAGGAGGCGGCAACGGACGACAAAAAGGACAGCAGTGATGGACTGAATAAGCAGCGAACGGAGGAGTAGTGTCGACGGCGAGGACGGGCGGTGAGAAACCGTCAAGAGAGGCGACAGGTCGAGAGGTCGTCGATCCAACCAGGGGTCTGCGCGACGATCTCGGGGTCTAGAATCTGACGTCGACAGGAAATGAGCGGCTGAGAGGGCGCGGGAGCAGTCGTCGACGAGATGCGAGTGTTAGGATACCGTAATTTGCGCAGGGGGCAGTCTCTGTGCGAAGAAGCCATAAATCCCGGTATGGGGTTAAAAGAAAAGGATATTCGACAGGCAGCACGGAGAGGAAAGCGGTCGTGACTAATAGCTAACTTGGGTGGTGGGATTTCATCTTGACGTGAAGAGACGGATTTATTGAGTCCCGTAATGTCCGTGTGGTACCTGCAGCCCGCCCGAGCGAGGAGGGCAAAAGAAAGGGTAGTCTAGGCCCTGGTCGTTTAGCCCCGACCCCCTCGCCCTGAAGATTAGAAGAAGAACCGAGGTATAGCCCTGCCCCCATAACCTCAACGTGTTGCATCTACTGCTGCTATTTGTATAAGATTAGGTGCGTGTGCTAGGGCAGTCGTGGACATATCCACCGGGCATCGTCCTTTGGCCAGGGGCAGGACTGGAGAGAGTACGTGGGTAACCCCGAGTCAGCGACGAGAACGAGCAAGCAGCTTACTGAATCCTACTTCTGCAAGTTCGGGTTGGGTGTAAAACTGAAGGTTATATTTTATATTTTTCACAAAACCAAAGGACAGTTTATCGACGTAGCGACAGGGGATGCCGAAAACCAAATTGGTGCAGTAATTCTTGCAATAGATTTGAACGAATAATTATTGGGTGCCATAACGGTTGTCTTTAACCTTGCCTAATTACTGTACTGCAAAAAGCAACACCATCCGGGGTGTTGGTCGCGAAGGCCGAGCCGCAAGCACTGTTAAATCGTCACTTTCAGTTGTACTTCGAGCCTGTATCAGCATCCAGGATGCTCGTCTCCCGTTGCCCAACCGCCTTCATCAACAAGCAGGTGGGATGCCTTACACTTCCAGCCGTGCCGCGACCAGTACGACGAGGTGATCCTCTTCGATGCAGGCGCGGCGCCGTCCAGAAGTGAGTTTCCGGCACGGGGTACACGAACTTCATGCAGCATATCACCCGTGTATGCCGAAGAAATGCTCGGCGCTACGACCGGTGAAACCGGGTCGCTTGTTTACTATGTGGGCATACCGCTCAGAACACGTTCGGCTTGCTCGAGTAGCTCGTAAAGTGCAACTAACCCCCCCCCTTCTGCGAGCAAGCTAGCGCGATGGTATGTTAAAATTTGACTTTGAATATGTACGTTTGGGTTAGTTTAGTAGCATTTATCACAAATTTAATTCCAGGTACACAAAACCCGCTCCTGTCTATGTTGAGAGGCCCTGGAGTCGGTGAGCGCTTTGCTAAGGGTATAAAATTTGAGGTAGAAGTGCCGGAGTGCTTTGGCTTCATCTTTAATGGGTGGAGCCACGACTCGGAGCACTACCTCGCAATGCTCGTATGGCACGAGGTGGATGGATAAGCGTGGCGCCTAGTTCTGTGCATATCTCCACTCGTCAATTAGGAGAATGTCGACAACGCTGGGACTAGCCGTCTCCCTCATGAGTTCGGGGCAATGATGATAGCTCGCGACTTCGACAAGCGCGTTGAGCAGTGCATCTTCCTAATCTCAGATAACTGCTCAGTTAATCACCGCCTCGCCACTCTTGTGGGCCGTTTCGCGAGCCACCGAATTCACAGAGCTGTAGTCTCGTGGTTTGCTGGTTGTGGTGGCGACGTTAACTTGGTGCAGGCTGTCATGGTGAAATTGAGGACGCTGCACCATTCTGCAAAACTACGTTCGTATTCATATTATTTACGCAATTATTTCTGATTTATCAGTGTCCTAACTGTAATTTACGATTTATGTGGATACAGTTTTAAGACCATGCTTCGATTAATCATCCGCCAGAACACGCGATTGGGCTCTTCGTTCACCATGCTTAATCGCTACTTCGAGCATCTCCCGTTAATCGACGAGAAGGACGAGGACTTGGCGGAGTTGCTCCCGTCGGCGACGTCGACGCGATGATTTCAAGGGCTACTTGGAGGGCAGAAGGACGTCGAATCTGTGTGCAAATCTCCTCAAGGCTCCGACGCCAAAGTGCTCGATGTCCGGGTATGGTTCGACTGTCTGATCGTCGCTCTCCCCACTACGTTGGCTATCTCTGTGAGCGCATGCGTCGCCTGGTGTGGGTTTTTGTATGCAGCTCTAACGGCTTCAATTGTCAACATCCCCGACTTCGAGGCGGGTTGCATTCGAGTGAGTAAAGGCCAAGTCAAGCACCTGACACGGTTCCTTTTAGCTCTTCATTGCGGTCCCGTCCACCCAAGATGCTCAGGACGAGGATAAAGAGACCGAAGCGATATCTCCGTCCGCGATGCGACTGCAAAAGCGCCGCTGATTCGAGGGGCGACAGCTAAAGTGCAAGTTTGTGGCGTTCATCCCACCGGCGCCGAATGTGATCGAGTGATTCTTCAGCGCCGCTCGAACGACTTCCGGGCTTCGGCGCCACGCGTTCCAGTCGTACACGCTGCATATGCGTTGTTTTTGCGTCCGAATGCAGCCTACTTTGAGGTTCGCACTGTTAAGAGTGCTGAGTAGTCGGTAAGGAGATAACCAATTAATATATTGATATTGCGTCAATAATTATTTGTCTGGCTTGATAAGTCGATTCCTAGTGTGATTCTACTTGTCGTCTGACCCCATTATCCATTCTCCGGGTGACGTGAAATAGGTAACATGCAATAATTGGCAACCCTGGGTAGCGACTGCTATTGCCGCGTTCGAATCAGCGGGAATGAGCGATGACCGAAAACGAGGAAGAACATGAGGGCGAGAGGGTACTGATGCTGGGAATGCGTAGTTTTATCGACACTTTTGCCCGTCTTTAATTCGACCTCTTTTAAATGTCAGCCATCACTTCTCTTTGACCCCTTAGCGAGTTTTGTGCTTCTCGAAGTAGACATCGAAGAGAACGCTGAACTCGGCATCCGCCCAGTTCGCGCGCTTGTTGACCAGGTGTCCTTTCGTGTGCGAAGGGAGCACTCTGGGGAAGTGGAGTTCCGTCGGAGTTGCTGCGGGATTCTCGTTTCCCTTCGCCGTCGAATCGCTGACCTACACACATTCTGAAGATGTGACACTTAATTGCGATTATCAAAATTCAGGGTTCTGGAGAATTTTGACGGCAAAAGCTCGTTACGGAAACTTCATGGCCGGTCCGTAGTTAGAATAGGCAAAGCTTGTTCTTCTGTGAAAAAAAAATTCTAAGCAAGATCAAACACACCTTGTGAAAGGACGCCGGACATTCAATCCATTCACGTACGAACGAGTGGGGTAAGTATCCGTACTGCAGTTGCTGGCAGTAGTCTTGTCGAAGTCACCAGCGAAATGAAAGCCCGAGCGCCATCGAGCATTGTTTCCCTTCCCACACGAGACATACACGAGAAGCACTGCGCGCAACATGTTTTTACGACGCTGATATTGGAGACTCCGCCGCGAGCGTTCCGAGGTATAAGTGCTTTGCCGTGTTTATCTAGGAAGGAATAACACTTTAGTGGTGATGTACATGGATCGGTTGACCGCCCCACCCCCTTTCGCTGGCGCTGAACGAGGCTGCTTTTTTTCGTTTGAATACGTCATGATCAACAGGAGTACCTCAAAAGGCCTACGCGCTTGCTGGGCTGGACGCGTCTGTCGCTAGTTAGCCTGTAATATTTACCATGGTGATACGCGTTTCGTCGATGGTACATTCCGCTGCGTCCCCGCGGCTACAAGCACTGCGTCATCTTTTGGAGCACGACCGAGCATCAGGCGTGTTTGTGCCAGTGTACTTCTTCTCGAAGTGGCGATCTTTACTGGGGTATGCTGCATTTCATTGTGCAAAGCACAGACCAGCAGATTGAGCCTGCTGAAGTCGTTTGAGACTTCTAGAGCGCTCAAATAAATGCAGTGCAGACAATGCTATAGTAACGGTTGCTAGTTCCATCTAAATCATCGCTCAGACGCGCTATGAAGAGGTTTCCGATCCCCGTCTCGGAGTGCAAAATCGCTATGACAAGTGGATCACTCGACAGGATTACCGTCATCGAGCATGGCCTAGTTGTGGAAGGGACAAAAGGTGAAATGTGAAATTCGCCAACGCTGCGTCGCTATAGATTATTTTAAAGCCAAATGGCAAGACTTCTGGTGTTATTTCCAACGGCCATGGCTTGAGCAGTACAATATCAGCGTGTGGACCGTCGCTGGGCTGAACAAAACGATCTCATGGCTCGCAGAAACAGCTCACTAGAGAGGATGACCAACACGGGCCGTTGAATGCATTCGCGTGACGCACGGCGCGCACGCCTTCGAGGTAAGTCAGCGTGCCGTTATGCATACTCTGCGGAGAGAGTCTTGACGACATCAACAAAAGTCGTCATACTTGGGTGAGGTTTAGAAAAGCGATTGTTAAGCTTTCTGTCGAGATACCCGCTGACAATCCCGACAACTCCGACGACGACGAGTCTCCGGCTGTCGAGCAACCTTCCGGTCCTCCTCAAATGAGGTGAAGTAACATGAAGAGGACGATGACGGAACCGACATGAGTGCCTTGAATGCGCTTCTGCGCCCCCACCACACCTCCTCGCCTGCCGAGTTTGAGGCTGCATGATGAAGAACAACAAAACGGTAAGCTTACTGATAGCGATATTTAAATAAACGGTATTACTACACGTCAGCTTCCCTCATTAACGTGCCGCCCGATAACATGCTCAGCTTTCTGATCACACGATTGCGGTTGTTTAGTCTGTTCTGGGATCAGATCCGTTCCATAATGGTCACACACAAAATCTACCGACAGCATTTACTCGAATTCCGCGTAAATCCCTGTCATGAAGGGAGATGTAGACAAAGAGCGCCGTACGCCGACTGCATGGGCGTCTTTGAGTGAAGTGGCTTAGCCGGACGAGGATGCCGCCACTAGAGAGGCTACCACACTCACACGACCAGCTTCGAAGCCGGACAGTACCCTTTCAATGGTACTGGAGTGTAGTCAGACGCAGGATTGTGTTTTTTTTTCTTTTTTTATCACATGATCCCCACACGTTTGCGCACAACCTTGCGGTTCGCTGTACTACAACACTTGGAGCCAAATATTAGTGTTCTGACGGGGATACACAGCACTATGCAAGAGGATGTGTGCAGTGGAGAGTATACAAACTCTCAGTGAACGGAAGTTCACAAGTCACCTGGTCTGAGGAGGACTACCATCTTACTCTCCATGCGTAGTAGAAGGAAATACGCTACTGCAAAAGGCTATCACAGAACGTCGATAACAACGCTCAGTCGAATACAAGGACACGGTCAGGGAGAAAAGGGTTCCGCTCGGTAAACCCACAACCAATGCATATACTAATGTCGCTCCGTCCGACCGTCTGTCACGCCATAACGTGATTTTAGACGCATTCTCAGTGGCTGTCGAGCGCAGCGAAGGCGGCCCCCGTTGGCTAAAACGAAATGCTGCCGAAGGCGGCCATTGGTGGGAATACATGTATAAATAAAAAGATTGGTTGATAATTGAATTAGCCCGCGTCTTTTCATTCCTGAAAGTGATATGCAGGGCGCTCGGGCTTGACGGGCTGAGAATGCAGCGCATAGGCAGGTCCACTTACTAGGACGAAAACTAAACCCACCGCTACGTGCGGCGGCGCTCGGCTAGTGATAAGGCCCTGGTCTAAGTAAAACTGTGCTGAGATGATCACAAGGGATCAGGATAATCCGAGACGAGATCGTGGTCAGAATAGACGAGTTCTGAGGGTCGTTCTCAGTTCCTGTGCTGGTCGGTACGAGTTCTAAGATATAATAAGACGTTGGGGAAGAAGTCCAACGTTGTCGCATATACACCAAACGGTCAGTCACGGTCAGTCGTTGTACCCTTCGATCTACCAGGCTAAGCGCATTCTGTGTACTTGCACGAAATGTCTTCCCTTTCTGGCGTCCGATTGCCGTCTACCGACGGCATTGTTCAGTTGTCTGCGCTGCCTTCTCTACTCGAGCCAAGTTCCGCCTCGCCATCCACAGAAGCTCTACCTGCGCAGAAACCTTCTGCTCCAACTATGGTATCCGGAAAACGTGCAGCCAGCAGCAAGACAGGGGTACAACGAACAGAAAATAAGAAGTCTAAGACACAATTAACATCTACTACGAAGCGATTTGTATGGACGAACCCAATGGTCTCAGCCCTGCTGGAAATACGATTTGGCGATGAAGAAGTCAAGAAGCGCGTTGAAGCTGCTTACACCAATCTCAAGAAGCGGCTTGCCTGGCAGTTCTTTTCTGGTCGCCTCTCAGAGGCGCTGAATGTAGTACTGAGTGGGAAGCAGGTACGTATATTGAACTCCTTTTTAACGTCATGTGCTGACGAGCTCTGCATGCAAGAGGTCGCCAACAAGTACAAAAAGCTGAAATGTGAGTACCGCCAAGGCCTGACAGCTCGCCAACAGACAGGGAATGACGGTCGCGAAGACGACTCGGAACTATGGGGTTCTCAACCGCGCTTTTGCGGGGCGGATTGGCGTCGGCGGAGCGATCATTGATGACGCAACGAAACGGAGATCGCGGACGAGGGCATGTCGTTCGCATCGCCAAAGAGCAAGCAGAAGGCTTCCACACCTATAACCAGCCTCGCTGATGGCATGAAGGAAGGCATGATGGTAAAAAAAAAAATAGCGGCGTCCATGGGATCTGACGACAGACTGACATGAGTCTTGCAGGATCTGAAGGATTCTCAAGACGCTTCGCGCGTGTTGCAAGCGAGACAGTTGGCACTTCTTAAACTCCTCGTGACAAAACTGAACTCCAACTGAATAAGTTGAGTTCACCTCCGATGCAGTGCCGTTTCACGTTTCATATCGTCGAGGTTAATTGAACACACAGAACATGCTTTCATGTAAATATGTATTTTCAAATGACAACTCGAATGGATACTATCGCAACATACAAGATCTTATAGACGGAACAGGTACTCTAAATGTCAGCTTGCTTCATCAGGCCTTGTTTTTTTTTTTTTGTGGCTGAGATCATCCTCTACGTTCAGCGAAGATAGTACAGAGCACGGGCCAGGATCGGGATCAATGCCAACCGCAGGGAACGTGTCGTTGACCTCGATCATCAACTTGTGTAGAACTAAGCAGCTCCCGATAACATGTATCACATTTCTTGCGTTTATTTGCTGCACCTTCCCGAGAAGAATGCGGAAGCGATTTTTCAGGATACAAAAAGCACGTTCGACTATGATCCTTGTTTGTGAGAGCTTGTAGTTGTAGCGCCTCTTTTCAGCATTCCGTGTTGCCTCTTCTTCGTTGAATGGAGTCAGTAGGTGGCGGAAATTTTTATACCCTTGATCACCCAGGAGGTGCATACCCGCAGGAATCAACACGTTGTTTCGCAACCCAGACTGATTCCACAACGCTTGATCGTTCGTCGAGCCGGCCCGAATACAATAGGAGCGAAAGGTTGTTCGATTGTCTAAACAGCTTGCATGTTAACCGCCGGGAAATTCTTCCGGCAATACCAGCCTTCATGCTCAGCTGGTCGGCATATTCGAATGAGAAACCCGTCAATCGCGCCGATGACATCAGGGAATCCAGCAATACGTTCAACCCCACTCTGACACGCTTCACTTCTTGACGACTCGATGGCATCTTGATCTTACTCTTGGTCATTCGCGATAAAACACGTAGCACTTGATTATACACACTATAGCGCTAGTTTTCGACATACCCAAAGGAGAAGCAGCGCTATCGATTGTTCCGCCGGTAGAAAGATACACCATCGTCACTGCTACGCGCTTGGTTATGCCATGTTTAGCATTGTGATGAACGCAACCAACCCAATTTGCCGGACGAGATCAGCAATGGAGATGAACGTTCGCTTATCGCAACGCATCTTTGTGTGAAACCACTTGGTTTTACGACTTTGCATGGCTCGTTCAAATGCTCTAGCCGGGATGTGTTGACGTGACCTAGTCGCCGACGATCGCTGCTGAAATCTGCAAATGCGGCACAAATACACTGCATAGCGCAAAGAAGAAAAAAAGCCGCAATCTGGGACTTGGCAACCATGGACAAACGTTGGGTGAGACTGGGTAGGCTGAAGCTTGTCGGCGACGTAAAGTGAAAAGCGGACTATGTGGTACCGCCTGGGAGCTGGCAGAAACAATTAAACTCGTTCCCAGTCCAGAAGGGATGCAGGAGGTGTCCTGGTAACGCTACTCAGAACGGTAGAGGGATCGAAACTCCTTCCGAGTGTCACGGTTATTTTAACAAATGAAATGTGACATTGGTTCGGAACGAGTTTCAGAATATCTACTTAGACCAGGGCCTAAAAGGCAAGACGAACCACCCGCCAACCAAGTATTCTTTAGCTACAGACACGTCCATCCCCTCACATTCAACTCTCTCCTTAAGCAGCACTACCCCCATTGCTATACAACCTATCATGCCAAGCTCTCAGCTACAGCACGGGCATGTACGAACCTGGTCTCCATGGAAGTGGATTCATGCACTTGGCCTCTACTGCGGTATCTCAGCAAGCACGATACGAGGGTGGTGGGGACGATGAGAGGCGTTACGTGCTGCCTAGCGGGATCGGCGAGTTGCAACCCGTGCATCGCGGCGACTCAGCGGAGGTGGAAGGCGACCTGCTCACATCGAGCTTGAAGACCGCCTGTATGAGGGGGCGCCTGCCGCAACAGTAAAGGTTTGCGCGTCAAAGACTCCTATATCCGGCACCAAGCTGCCGGTCTGTATCGGCAACTACACGGCGATGTCGCTATAGTCTTTGAGGCGTCGTCTGGCTTGCTGGCACGGTTCAAGACCTGTAAAAACTTGGTGCCTCGCCGATAAGCGACGACGCGTTCTCTGCCAGCTGATGCCCTGATATTTATCGAGACCTCATCAGCAAGTCCAGCACCTTATTGCAAGCATGGCATCCAGCCCAATAGCGGCATCAATATGGAACAGGTACCGCGCTACTTGGAGACCGAGTCAAAGACTACTATAAATACACGCGGCCTTCCCACGAGGTGTTAAATGACTCGCCATCCACAGTCTTGAGTGTGATGTCCCAGCCATGCGTCTTTGACGCGGCATAGATCTCGAGCTCACCTCAGTCCAAATTACCTTACTGCACCGCTTTTTATTGTTTATCCAACAAGCCATCTAAATCCTCAAGTGTAGCCATGTAGATTGTCAGAGCCGATACATACTCCTGCGGCAACATGCCGACAAGCAGTAGAATAGGCTCGATCGCTCATTGTGGGAAATGTACCAGAGTGGTGCCGAGACGAGTAGCTGCTCGCGTCGAGCATCTTCATTTACAAGGCGCTGATTTGAAATGTGTTGTCGGGGTTAGACCTGAGAAGCCCGTTTGAAGGAGAATGCAACATGTCCATCTTAAAGTCGTCCTCGAGGACGATACCAGACAGGCTGAACGCCTACTTTATGTCGATCGCAAACTGGGTGGCGATCCAGTCGAGGGTTCATTGAGCCACGTTTGCGTAGGTGAACATCTTGGTATTACCGGGCTTGGCCTGTAGAGAAGAATTCCGTAACACTAAGCTGATGTAGTCGTTGTACTTCGACCATAGTATTCCTGGTAGCTGCGGTGAACAGCGACGTCCAGCGGCTGCAGCAGGTTAGTAAGGTTGTGTGGGACCAGCCTTACGAAGATATTTTAGGGCTCTATGCGCTTCGGATCTGCCAACTTGACCTGAAATCTGTAAGAGTTGATCATATAGAGAGCTGGCTCTCGATATAACTGCGTCTCCTTTCGGGCATAGACCACATTCTCCGCATGGGCAACTAGAATGTCATCGTCTCACATTCCTATCCTACTCACATCAGCCAAAAATACCAGGCGGGGTATTTATGCTTGTTCTTACGTGTCGAAAACAAGATGTGCGGCTGGAGAAACTAGCCCTCGCCCGTGATTGCAAACGTTGCCGTGAAGCGCTTATTGCTGGATCCTCCATTCCGTAGTAACATCGAGTTTCGCCTACACAATAGAAAATCGCGGGGGGGGGGGTATTTTGTTATTCAGGTGGATGGATACATATTGTAGGCAACGTTTTCGTTTTGCAATGAGGTACATTAATGTCACTTAGAAGTATCTAACGCCACCTGATGCCCATATCCGTCATTTCATTATAGGCAAAGGGTGAATAAAAATAATGTCAGTTTCTGATTATACGGAGGGATGAACGTTGACAAGCGTTTGACAGACCTCTCTGTGCGGAGCATTAACGAGTATTCGCGACAGCCTACTTCCTGTCGTCTTCAAAGTTGATTGGTTTGCTCGTACCTTAGCGCTAAAGCGTTGTGAATAGAGCGTACGGTGAGTTGCTGTATTTTATTTGAAAGTTTACGTGGGTAAGATGTATATTGTGAATTCCGCCAAAATTTGCCGATTGCGGACGATTGACTGAACCGCCGGACAATAGATGCTGGCATCCAATTGGTTAAGATATGGCTGCTCCCTGTTTGACGTCTTTACTGAAGGAACCTCTCGAAGGGCGTTAGTTTGTTGTGTTGTTCATGGTGGATTCAAGCTTGCGGTGCTGGTGAACGTCTTCCCCGTGGCATCTTCGTTGAGAACTTCACACTTGACGGTGTGCGCTCCTGATGTCGGGGCGGCTAGATACTTACAGTGCGGCAGAGGAAGCAGGTAGGCTTGGACTTGTGGGGAACGACGCACGTTTTGGAATGATTATATTTGTTTGTTTGTTTTTTTGCTAGCTACGACATGCATGCGCTCATGGAAGCACCTCGTGATCTCCATGCGCTCCCTTACTGGGTAAGCTTCTTTTTTCTTTTCTATATACTTAACCTAAATGTAAGCAACGTTTCCTTTTTTCCTAAATTTGTTTATGCAGGTACGCATCAAGTACGTACCTTCGGCGGCTGCCTGCCCTGCACGTCCTGGCCGTCCAAGACAGCTCGAGCATGGTGGCTTGCTACATAGGCCGCTGGCGTGCTCGGTCAGTATGCCCGTGGGGTGATGGCCTAGGCGTGCTGACCGGCACGCCGTGCTCGGCCTGACACCTGGTCTTTTGAGCTTTCTGCTGTTGCGCTGTTGCAAGTGAAGTCTGCGGTGCAGGTGCTCATGCTAGTGATGGTTTTGCCTGTCAAGCTCTTGCCCGTGGCGTTGCTGCTTGTGGTGTTGCGGCCCCTGTCGTTCTTACAAGTGGGGATTTCGTCGGCGGTGTTTCATTTTTAGGGTTGCCTTTGTGGAGCAACTCATTCATTTCGTTTCTGCCAATAGCGCAGTCGTGGGAAGTGTCTACGCGTGAAATTTGGGTTGATGCTCGTGGAAAAGGGCATTGGTGGTGGATTGATTTGGTCGAGCTCGACACTCACGCCTTTGCTTATTTAGGAGCTTTGGTCCCAGAGGACATGTCGATGGTGCTTTGCAAATGGGTGAAGTTCAGTCGCCTCAAATAGCCTGAATTATATTCTTTTGCATAGGTCCGACGATTCACCGGCGGTTCATTTAACCAACAGTGCATGGGATTTTTAAGTAGAACCCACAATTCTAAAAGCAACTACAGCGTACCCGCTATGTCGATGGCATTTCTGAAGAGTGACACGTTACTCTTTACGCACCTCGTTGCATTTACGCACCGGTAGTACAGTAGACCCTCGGCGAATATGAACTGTGTTGGCAGGGTGAACTCCGGCTACATTGAAAAGAGGTCCAGCAGAGCAGACGACCAACGCGCAATGCCCAGCACCGAGAGCACAGCATATTCGGTACGCTCCCAAGTGATGCATGGCATGGATGTGGGCGTAAAAAGGTAAGACCTCGGATGCCATTGGCCGACAGCAAGCGCGTCACAGCAACCTCGCAAAAACGATACATATGGGTAAAAGATGCGAGCGTACGCGCTAAAATGGGTAGTACAAAAGTGGGTCTGCTGACGTACTTCTATACAAAACCTTCGGAATGTTCAACAAACACCCTTCAAACAGCAACTCCGCGCTCATTCTCGAACTTACCCCGCCAAGCTCAAGCGCAGCTAGTCGCCACTTTATCCTCGATATGCTGTCGTCCAAGATCCGCCATACCGTGCTGCCTACCGCCGCCTTGGCCTCGCGCCGCTTCTTTCACACCGAGCTGCACAACAAGGAGCTCATCCAGTCGGCGGGCTTCATCAACGGCAAGTGGATCGAGGCCCACTCTAACAAGCACTTTGCCGTCGTAGACCCCTCCACTGACAAGGAGATTGCGCGCGTCGCTAACATGGGCCACGTCGAGACAAACGAGGCCATCGCAGCGGCGCTAGCGGCCCAGAAGAAGTGGCGAAATACCACGCCCGCAGCCCGCTCCGTGCTGCTTAAGAAATGGCACGCCGCCATCGTGGCTAATACGGCAGATCTAGCCGTCATCGCCTCTGTGGAAAGCGGCAAACCGCTGCCCGAGGCGAAGGGTGAGGTGGCTTACGCCGCTGGCTTCATCGACTTCTACGCGCACGAGATCATGCACTCGAGCGGCTTCCTGCCCTCCACGTCAGCGCCTGACCACAAGATCATGGCTATCAAGGAGCCCGTGGGCGTCTGCGGTATCGTCACACCCTGGAACTTCCCCCTGGCCATGATCACCCGCAAGCTGGGCCCGTGTCTGGCGGCTGGATGCACGGCTGTGGTGAAGCCTGCGGCTGAGACGCCGCTGTCCGCCTTGGCCCTCGCCAAGCTGGCCGAGGACGTCGGCATCCCACCCGGTGTCATTAACGTGGTCCCGTCTCCCAATGACAAGGCGGCCGAGGTTGGCGGGGCTATGACGAGTAGCCGTGACGTGCGCAAGATTTCGTTCACGGGCTCAACTCGTGTTGGCAAGCTGCTGATGGAGCAGTCGGCGGAGACCGTGAAGCGCGTATCGCTCGAGCTCGGTGGAAATGCCCCGTTCATTGTGTTCGAAGACGCCGACCTCGACAAAGCTCTGGACGGCCTGATGGCCTCCAAGTTCCGCAACACCGGCCAGACGTGCGTGTGCAGCAACCGCATCTTCATCCATACCAGCATTTACGACGAATTCGCGGCCAAGCTCGTGGAACGCGTCAAGAAACTCAAGATGGGCCCACCGCGCGAGGAAGGTGTCAATCTTGGCCCGCTGATTGGTCCCAATGCCTTCCTGAAGACAATGGAGCTTGTGGAGGATGCTGTCACGAATGGCGCGACGGCTCTAGTTGGTGGCAAGCGCAGTGACATCGGGCGCAACTTCTACGAAGCCACTGTGTTGGCCCACGTCGACAACACAATGCGTGTATGGAGCGAGGAAATTTTCGGGCCTGTTGTGCCGCTATTCAAGTTCTCTACAGAGGAGGAGGTCATCGAGATGGCTAACGGAACGGAGGCTGGTCTTGCCGGCTACTTTTTCTCTCAGAACCTGTCTCGCACGTGGCGTGTTGCTGCTGCTCTGGACTGTGGTATGATCGGTGTGAACACGGGCGTAATCTCGAACGTGCAGGCTCCGTTCGGCGGTGTAAAGCAGTCCGGACTTGGACGTGAGGGTTCGTTCGTGGGCTTGGAGGAGTACCAGGAGACGAAGATGGTCTGCGTAGGCGGACTGGAACAATGAGTCCTTGTGAGTAATTTTGACGCAGACATGTACTGATGAATAAACTTGTTATAGTTCCTGCCTGAAATTATTTATCGATGCTATGTAGGTTTTGACCATATTGCCTCGTCAGTCGTCGCCTCGTAGTAATACGTTCTACCAATGCTGTCCTGTATCTCTTACCATTGGTTTAGTAATGTTGATGTCGGTCCCGTTTAGTTGTTGGCTCAGCTCGACGCTGTTGAGGGTTTGTTCCAGCTTGCCTCCCCTGTTACTTGGTTGTAGTAGTACATGGCACCATTATTTTCGTCTCGACACTCAACCCAAGGATCCAATGTATGCTCGACAAAACGATTGCTCTCCGCCACCCGGCTTAATAGTGCAGATAATATCGCATCTTCCTCTCGAGCCTTTCGCTCGGCCACCACCTGGCTCTGCTCACGGATGAAAATCTGCTGGACAATCGCATCAGCCTTTTTCCAGTCTTTGTCAGTAATGGCTGCTTCCAACCAGTTCATATGCTGGTCTCGTGACGAATATGGTACCGGAGACTCCCGAAGCTGCTTCACTTGTGTGAATAGAGCTAAGGAGATTTGATCTTCTGTGTCGGACGTGTCACGAGCACTGCGAGGCGAGAGGGACCACCTCGATTCGCCTGTCACTTCATTGTAATAGTACGTATTGTGTGTCTCGGGATCGATCAGTTCGACCCACTTCTTGCCAAGGACGCGCGACTTGGATGAACGACTTGTGAGAGAGCTACTACCATCATCATTAACCTTTTGGTGAGCCATCTCGAACCATTTACGAGCGGAGGTGCTCGCACTGCGTCCGCTAGCGAAAGTTTCATAGCTAACATCAAAGTCTTCCGGTTTTTCCCATCGGTATTCATTGGTCAGAGCGTTGTAGTAGTAGATCATGCCGTTATCTAGATCGGTGTGCTCAGTCCAAATAGGTCGTGAATGAGGTCTCGAGCTCGTGACAAGTTTCCCGTCAGCATCGTATTCGTGACCATATCGATACTGCCAATGAAGCGACCGAGAGGTTCCCACGCTGCGAGCTGAACGGCGCGAGTTCATAGTCGAGTCTCCAAGCGATAGATGGACACTTCGAGGTGACAGTGATGCTTTGATCACACCTGTCGATGGATGATAGAAGAAAATGTACTCCGTTAGTGGGTCCTTACGCCTTTCCCACGGGCCTAACTTTGGTAAACGGACCAGTGTAGTTGCTATCAGGGCCTCAGGGTCTTGCAGTTGCTCTTGGAGCCATTCCTGCCGCTTTCGAGACGTCTGACTGTCGGTGAAGTAGGCGTTTTCGATAGTATCGGGTTTATCCCATTGGTATTCCTTGCTTTGACTGTTGAAATAGTACGGGGCTTGAACCTTCTCGTCAAAAGCTTCGTACCAGTTGCAACGACAACTTTGCTGTCTTTCCCCATTGATATTTTGCCGATCAGAAGGAATGCGGTGGCTACTGTGAGATTGTGCAACAATGTTCTGTGCTGCTGGTGCAGGTGTTTCAGTAGATTCCGTCATGGGTTCCACAAATTGATCTTCAAAAATGTCCATTGCTAATGGTCGATGCCACCGCGTAGCACCAGTCAGCGCATTGTAGAAATAAGGGCGACATTCATCAGGCGACAGCATTTGAATCCAGCAGTTCCCACCCTCTCGTACCGCTGAGCGTACGCGGAAGCCCCGGAACATTTTCTGAATTGCAATTGCCGCGTGGCGCTCGTGCCGAACCTTATCTTGAAGCCTTTTCACTCGGTTTTCGCGAGTTTTCGTGATGACCCCCTCAGTTAACGGTTCGAGTTCTCGCCTAACGCCTCGCAACTGTTTCTGAGTGTCGCTCAGAATGGTCGACAACGTCTCGAAGGCACGTTCATCAAGCGCGATCTCGGTTCGCTTTGCTCGTAGCTGGTCCGCAAGCTGAACTTGAAGGTACTGCGTCAGGTAACGTTGAGGCGTTCCGGTGATACGGCTCGAGTCGTGAAACTTTGTCTTAATCTGAAGCGTTTTCTCGAGTTCGAGCGTCAACGAACGCTCTTCGGCTTCATCGCTCGTAATCTTGCATTGCATCTCTTGTACTTTATCATTCAAGTCGTCCACGAGTGTCTGTAAGCGTGCTTCTTTCGCGAATAAGGGTCTTGCTTGGTGACGGAAGCGTTGCAATTCTCTCACAAGCTCCGCCTCCGCTCGTCCACGATGACCTCGTACCAGGCGTTGAATATCTGTTGCGGCTTCCACGCGTCTTAACTGTGCCGTTAAAGCCAACTTCATCGCCTTCATGAATCCACGGGACGCATGCATACGATAAGCGGCTTGGATCGAGTGCGCGGCCTCGTTTTCACGGCCACGCAACTTGATTAATCCGATCAGCAGAGCGGCCAAATGTTTGTCACGAATGCCTCGCCAGTACCTTTGAATCGTTAGAGCAGCGTTGAGAATCCGCAGCTCAGTTGCTTCCGTCCGCAAAATGACTGCGTGTCGTCGAGCGCGGTGACCACGGAACACTTTTTGTAGCTGAATGGCACCCTCATGACGGTGTTGCTGGTGTAACAACTGCGCAAGACGTTGAGCTCGAATCTTTCGTCCTTTGTGGCCTCGATACACGCGTTGAATGTACGCTGCGGAACGAATTTCTTGCTCATGCTGAAGGCGCTTAGCGTCCTTAATAGAGCGCAGCATTGCGGCATCCGACCTCCCACGATGCCCTCGGTAAGCACGTTGCAGCTTTGTGGCTGCCAAGTTCTGCATGGTTAACACTCGAGCTTGGAGCTGCTGCTCGCAATAAATGTCATCTCGCATCTTCGCTACGAGTTGGCGATCACGATAGCCACGGAAAATCTTCTGGAAAATAAGAGCCGCTTCCTCTTCGTGCTCCTTAATTTGTCGAACCCGCTTGGCACGTGCTAAGACCCGCCGTAGCTGCAAGTCACGATAGGCTCGTCCAATTAATTGTGCCGCATGATCTTCGAGTTGATACTGCTTCTGTGCTGCCATCCGCTTCCGCACCAAGACCCCACGCACCCGCGCTTGAATTTTGGGTAAGATCCTTCGCTCCACAAACTTGAGTTTCGCCTGCCATAGGCCACCACGAGCAAGACACCCGCGCATCGCCGATTGGATTTTAATAGCACTTTGTAGCTGTAAGAAGCGAAGATCGCGTTGGCGACAAAGCTCGGCGGCATTCGGTAGTGGCTCGAAGCCGAAGAAACTTACGGCCCATTGCACAAACTCGAGCCTAGCAATAAGTTTCTGGAGGAATGTTCTGCCTATCTGCTTGCAGCTCGTGAGGTTAAGAGTAATAAGGTTTGTACAAACGGTAGTGAGCGTGTCAACGCCGGCTTCCGTGACACGTGGACAACCTGCGAGTGAGAGTTCTCCTAAAGACTTTGTAAGTCCTCCAGCTCCTCCGCCGGTCAGTTCACTCAGTGCAGCATCTCCCACGCGCTGGCATCCTGCCAAACTCAAATACGTTAGAGAGGTGCACGTTTGGGCTAGTGCACGCACACCACGTGCGTCAATATTCGGACTACCACTGATGTCAAGCCACGTAAGACGTGGGCAGTTGACCGCGAGTGATTCGAGATCATTATTCGTCGTCTTGATGCAACTAGAGAGTGAGAGAACCTCCAGCTGTGTGCACTGCTGCGCTAATGCACGAATAGCGACACTACTGACGTCGCGGCAGCCGGTAAGTCTGAGTGTGGTCAATAATGGGCAGCCGTTCGCGACGGCACGGACCCCTGGATCATGCACATGCTGACAGCCAAAGAGATCCAACACACGAAGCTTTGGGCAGCACTTTCCGATTTCTAGGAGCGCTTTGTCACCGTATTCACCGAGCCGGGAGCACTCGGAAACATCGAGATGGCGTAAGTCTTTGCAGCATTGGGCGATTTTGACGATACCAGCATCGGAAACACCTCGACACCGCTTCATTATGAACGTCTCAATCATCCAGCAGCCAGCAGCCAACGTCTGTAAGGCGGCATCATTGAGTTGCGGACAGTCGCTGAGATCGACCAGTACAAGTTTGCAGTTATGAGCGAGAAGACGCAAGCCAAGCTCGGTCACTTTTTCGCACTGGGCTAGATAAATCGTATCGAGTTGGGCCTGGCAATGCCGTGCCACCGCCCAGAGCCCGGCATCTGTGATATGCGAACAGCCAGAAAGGTTTAATCCACGCAGATTCGGCACCGTAAGCACAACTTCTTGCAGCGTTGCGTCTGTGACGGTGATTCCCGTGTCAATTCCATGCTGCTGCAGGTCAATCACCTGCTGGAAGCGTCCGCTTTCCCCCGCCGCGAGAAAGTTACGCACGAACGAGTGCATCTGCCGTTGCTGCTTGTCTTCCAGTGTCATGGTCGAAGGTATGCTAGTACTTGCTGCCCCAATTGGTGGCAAGATCCGTGTCACTGGTGCAGTCGACGTGGTGAGCATCTTAACTGGCGGTGGCCCTCGCGGTCGCTTCATCAGCTTCTGAGGTAACACGCCGCCAGTCTCGTGGTTGGTATTCTGGTACCCATCTCCAGCTTCACGTGGCGTCTCCTTCGTGCGAGCGGCTTCGTCTCTTATGCTCTCGGGATACACTTCAATAGTCATTGCGTCCAGCACGAACTTTTACAGTCAAAAAATGGTCCGTTCTAAATAGCCCATTTCCACCACTGGCCGTTACCTCCTGATACATGTCCAGGAAGTCAATATAATTGCCACAGTAAAACAATAACAGATTCCCAAAACTCCTCGGCTCTTTTCCATTCTTACAGCAGATAGCCAACTACCCATCACCTTGAGTTCTGCTGGTATAATTTCCTTATAACTTCCTCGAAGCTTACGAAGCGGGGGCTTGGACTGTCTGGGCCGACGGGGGCATAGGCATGCCCGGACGCATTGCACCCATGTAGGAAGACACGAGGGCCGATGTAGAGAAGAAGAAGGACATGGCCACCTGAGTTGTGTTCATATCCTGCGACTTCATGTTCGTAAACGAGCCCACGCACAGCAGCAATGAGCCCCAGGCGAGCTCCTTCCACTGCAAAGTATGCATGTATACACGTCACAAAGATGAGGGGGAGGTACGGCTATCAAACAGGGACAAATGCGTACCTTCATGATGAAGGCGAGGAAACCCAGCACGAGCGAGAAGAAGGCGTACCAGTCGCCTGGGGCCTCGTCTGGGTCCACCTGCTCGCGTACAAACGGGTGCAAGTCGCCGGGACGGCGCGGATCTCCCTGCAGAGCCTTGGTCGACATGTTCGATCTCTCTGTCTCTATCGCGAAATTGTACAATACCGTAACCACAATAACCTCGGACAGCAAACAAAATTTAATTTTTGTATGGCTCCATATATATTCAAGTGAACGGCGTGTCACGTCAGACTTTATTTTGCGCCGTGAGGTGCAGCGTGGCCGAGTAAAAGGCGTCAATGTACTGGAGGAAGTCAGCATTGGCGTCGTTATGGTCGTCTCGGGTCTATTGCAATAGCAGGAATATTTAAATACAATAAGTGAAAAAAAAAAACATATACGCACCATAGTATTGCTGCTGACTGCAGGACGAATGTGGTAGTCATTTTCTCGTCGTCTGCTGAGCAGCTTCTCGTCGTTCTGTAGAGTCACTTCTTGGAGCTGTTGGCGGTGTCGAGTTTTTACATGTGAGAGCTCAAGGGAGTGTACAGCACGTAGGTTTTCGATCTCAGCGAGGTACTTAGTCTCCATGTCGCGTTGGTTGCGCTCGCCTTCTTCCAGAGCTTTCGTGTAGCCTACAACGAGCGCACGCAGCTCCTACAAGAGATCGTTAGACAAATAGCATCAAGTAATACGAAGATAAAAAAAGCTCGCGCACCTTGTTCTCGGTTGCAAGCTCCTCCGTCTCCTTTGTTTTTGCCTGCAATTGTTCGTGCATTTTGTCGAATGCACCTTTCCAGACACTTTGCCATTCCCACTGATCATCTTGTTCCTGGGTTTGGATCTGTTTACTTATCTTCCGAACTGCTGTGACAGCTCGTACATTTTCTGCTAAATTGTTGTTCTCTGGTCGCTCTCTTGCCGAGTTGAAGCGGGTTCCCATTAATGAAAATTGTGTTGGTCGAGTATTGATGAACTGCTTTGCCGTCTTTGCTAGTCGTGCAACCTTTGGTTCAGTCACACTCAATGAGTTACTATGCAACAACGACAGATTGGCACCAATGTGAAGTCTCACCTGATACCTTGGAAGCGCTGCTAACGGCCCTTGGGGTGGCATTCTCGAAAAGGGCTCCTCGATCATCTGATAAACAACAGAAGATTTAGCGCTTATCCACACCAAATGTATTGTTTTTCTTCATACGTACACGTTCCAGAAGCATTTGAAGCAGCACATTTGCGTACTCGAGCACGCTCTTCAGCCACGTAGGGTTAGAAGTGGGCTGGCTGCGGAGCTTGCGCACCCAATGGGCAACTCGAATCTGTTGATGCTTGTCCGAAGTACCCTCTTCGGAAGCTTTGGCGCAAAGGTTTTGGATACGTGCCAGCACATGATGCAGGTAGTCGACAGAGCTGGTTGTCGTGACGGTGAATTTCATCGTGGCGGCGTTGCAGCGTGGTGAAGAGGCGCAAACAAAGTGCACTGGCACGAAACGTTAACTGAAATACCCCACGTCCTCGGAAGGCGCCACAAGAAGAGCGCGTTTCGATTTCTCAGCATGGACCACAAGGTCACCACCGACTACACTCGGTTGCTCGGCAACGCGAACGTCAAGGTACGCCTATTCATTATTACAAGCTTTGAAGGAGGAGGGAACTCTCGCTTTACCTGCTCTGCTGTGTTGTGCAGGTGTATGTTCGGGCAAGACCGTGCGCTGACGGGCAAGATGCCCCCGAAGACATGTTTGAGCGGAAGAAGGAGACTCCACACAATATTGTTATTAAGGTGGGCAAGTGATGGAACATGTTTTGTCGCTTTCTGGTTGATAAGTCCGTATATTTGTTGTGTGGACATTTCTAGGATACGGAACGAATGCAATATGGAAATCATGCCTTTAGCTTCGACAATGTACAGCCTTGGAGTGTTGTATATTGTGAGAGAAACTAACTATTGGACTGCCGGCACTAACCGTCAACGTTCTTTCTTGATAGATCTACTGGACTGACACAACTCAAGAACCATTATTCGAAGCGGTAAGCCTGGAAGCGTTGCCTGATATTTATCATTGCTTTCGGTCTCATCACTCAGTTTGTTCACATAACCATTTTAGACGAGCAAATGCTTGGTGGACTACTCATTGAAGGGCATCAATAGTTGCTGTTTTGCGTATGGACAGACAGGTTCGGGCAAAACCTTCAGGTAAAACAAAACCACGAGGCTTCTGCGAGGAAATGCAGGTTTTCACTTTGTCACTATCGGGAGAAATGAGGAAAATAATTGTAGAACGTTGCTTTCACCTTGCTACGTGTGATGAAGTATCTTTGGTGAACCCGGAGGAGAGAAAGCAGGACTATTGTCGCGGTCAATTGAATATCTTTTCGATATGGTAAATCGCCAACAGAGCAAGTCCAAGGTGCGTGAATTCCCTGCAGCTAAGTCAACCACAATGTCGGTAATAACTGCTGATATCTCCGTCCTTTGGTGAGCAGGAGGTAACTCTCGTCATCAGTTTTCTGGAAATCTACTGCGATCGTGTCCGCGATCTTGCACGAGCGTAGGTGCTGTGGAAACGGGAGCACGTTAGACTGTCTACCTGTCATCAGTTGCTTCACTAACGAGCACTGTTGTGTAGCTATCTCAAGAAAGCAGGCCGACCAGTGTCGTACCAGACGTCAAGCAGTGCCGAATGGTTTCTACGTCAAGTACGTTATCGTATCCGTCACAACTAACTGGATGTACTTGAACTAGTAGTTGACACGGTAGTCTGGCGTTCCAATATGACATATGCAGCAACAGCAGCAGATTCCTCGGACAGAGAGTGCCGCGAGGTAATATACCTGTAACAGGAAGCACAATGCTACGAATTCAGTTGTATGTCTCACTTTCTGTTCTTTTGTGCACAGCTTCAGCTCGAATCCGCCTAAAACAGAAGAAGACTATGATTACGAAAAGGGTACGGAAAAGCTAGCAAAATGACCAGACTTAGGGACCAATCTATCGCTCATTCTGATACCATACGTAATTATATGCTTGCAGCAAACTTTGAAATTCACGAAGACGCTCAAGGGAGAGTTTTCGTGAAAGACCTGTCCATGGTCACAGTCACCTCAAGAGAAGAAGTCGATGCTATTGTGCAGTGCGGATTGAAGCTGCGATCTACACACGAAACGAAAATGAACGCCGTGTCGTCACGCTCACATACAGTTTTCACTATCCACGTTTTTCAACAAGGTACTGTAGCAAAATGCATCTACCTCATCGATTGTTCGTTTCACGTCTTTGACTTTAGATGCTTTTGCTTGTGATTCGCCAAGTTCGGGACACCGAGGAAGTGATCTATGGGATGCTTAACATGGTCGACCTTGCAGGGTACGTTCATATTTACTGTTCTATGCAGACCGAGGATCTGAGACCGTACTCCTATCGCTTTTCAGGTCTGAGCGTCTGAAGAAAAGCGAGTCGGACGGCCAGCGCTTGAAAGAAGCGTTGCATATTAACTCGAGTTTGAGCGCAGTAGGCAAAGTTGTCATGTCACTGGACCCAGAGAGCGGCTACAATTACATTCCTTACCGCGACTCAAAACTTACCCGACTTCTCCAGAACAGTATTGGTGTGTATAGGATAAGATAATACTGTATCCTTGTTTTACTGCGCTGTCTAACCTACTTTTTCGGTATGTATTTGCTAGGTGGCAATTGTTTCACCACGCTCATTGCAACGATCCATCCGATGAAAGAGCACTACGAAGAATGTTTAGGAACCCTGCAATTTGCTAACCGATGTCGATCGGTACAGAACCAGGTAAGTGGCGCAATTTTCTGTCCTGAAATCGCGTCGTACTCCACGCTAACAGAGCGATTCGAGGGTAGCCCCGTGTAAACCATATCAACGGTACTATTGCAGACAAGGATCGGCGTATTCGCAAACTTCAAGAAGAACTGAGTCTCTTGCGCCGGCAGCTCGAGGGTTTGCGCACGGAATACAACAATAGGTTTGTCACGACGCTGAACGAGCTGGGCTTCCAGGCCGAAGAGATATCGGAAAACGGCGAAATTAAGTTTGCTGTACGTCACACGTATTTTGTCTCAATCTGAAGATGAATTGATGTTCTAACGAAGCGGCGGTGTATATGTTCGTAGGATGGTCTGGTACTGAAGTCAGTATTTTCGGATGAAGAGCAAGGGGACCGTATTGCGGCTTCCAGCGCATTCCTAAAGAGCAGACACCTTGGAGCTACCGGGCATGTCCAAGGTTTGTTAAGAGCAAATGGTACGTGAAGCAAAACAAATGGTGTCGTTTTTGTTAAAATTCAAAGTATTTTGCATTATCCCTAACGTTTTCATCTACACGAAACAGCGAATGAAGCTCGGAACGATCGGGACCGCTTACGACAAAAGTACACTAACGCAAAAAGTAATTTTACTGTTGTCGTGGTGAGTGTCGGAAACAATTTTTCTTACTGTCTAGTGACTTGCAATCTGCTGGAGTTCACACTACGTTGTTTGTTTCCAGACTGAAGCAAAAAAGGACAAGGAGAAT
This sequence comes from Phytophthora sp. 'mugwort', assembly GCA_033558025.1. Lineage (NCBI taxonomy): Eukaryota > Oomycota > Peronosporomycetes > Peronosporales > Peronosporaceae > Phytophthora > Phytophthora sp. 'mugwort'. The sequence continues at coordinate 1,630,813 of JAUCEF010000017.1, read as the reverse complement.
GCACGTCGTGTCCTGAACGAGCAGAAACGCAAGGTTGCGATGCTGGAAAGCTGTTTACAGCAAAAATCGAGCGAATATGAGCGCGCTTTGGCATCGGAGGCAGCTCGACATCGAATCGAAATGCAGGATCTTCTTAGCCGAAACCACCAGTCATACGCTAGTAGCGAGAGGCAGATATCTTACCAGCAAATTCTCGCCTCGGTCATCAACTCGCAGGTGGAAAACCCGAAAGATCGTGAAAAACAGTTCGAGCAGGTAGAGCAATGGTCTTGATCCGCTATGTGCAGTTGACCGGAAGTTGAAAACAAAAGTGTATATTTCGTGTGCACTTCTTCAGAAACTACGTCAGCGGGTAGCAGCTTTGCAGAGATCGAAAGAAAATGAGATTGCTCTCATCCGACAGCAGGTAATTAGAACTGGATAGTGTTATACTTGACGTTAAAAGCTCTTTCTTACAACCTGCATGCAAACAGTATGAGCAGTCCTTACAACACAAAATGGAAGAACTCAATGACGCAAACAGTAAGCTGCAGGGACTGAAGGAGACAACAACTTTTACTATGGATGTACGTGAAGGTTTGAAGCTCACATTACTTTAGTATCGTACTGTGAACGGATGCATTCCTGGTGCTATCGTAGAACATTCGTGAAGATTGTCTCGAGCTGTACACATATGTCGGACGACTAGTAAGCGCTGTAGATACGAGTCAGCGGTACGGACAGCGAGTGGGTCAATCCTTATTTTCTGTTGAGCATACAAAATCGCTAACTCGGTGCCGTTTTTTGCTCCAGAACGTTTTCATTGCCGAAGAATATCCTGGCGGACCCAACGAAGTTGCGGCATGTGAAAGCCATTGTACGATGCATGTTTAAAATATGAGAACAGCAACAGTCTTTCCTAACCGTAAAATTGCGTGGGTAGATGACGACGGCAGCAGCAAGACTCCCGTTACAATACCCACGTAGTGCTGCACCAATGCCATCAGAGATAGACCGGATCAAGTTATCACGACCAGTGTCGGCGCCAGTGCGAAGAACTAAACCGACGTATGCTGTAGTTCTACGTGACCGAGTGAACCAACCACTCTCCACTTTTGACTATAACCAGCAAGCTGCAAACGACGGACAACTCGAGAGGACGAGTGGGGCGCTCCGATCTGGGTCTAGAAAGCAGACTAATGGTGACAAGACCGAAGACTCGGCGGAGTGTCGACATCTGATGGAACTGCTAGAAGAAGAGGTATGTATGCTGCTTTGTCTGGAGTCTTACAGCAAATGCTAACCAAAATTCACCCATTCACCTGGTTTATCGTTGCTCAAACTAGCGCAAAAAGACTCGGGCACTGAAAGCCGCTAATGCCGCGCTTTCTCGCCAGAAAGACCGCAAACGCTAGACGAACGATAGCAAGTTATTTTGACACGAATAAAGAGAAATGAGCTCTTCAAGCCGATGTGGCTTATACTTTTAACGTCATTCTCTACTACATGGATCTGTAGTTACATACAAAATCAGTTGGCACTCTTCGCGATCTCGAGCATTTCAGTCACTGACGTGATCTTTTCGCGAGGCTTCCCGACAAGTTCCCCGCGGCGGTTTTCCTCGGCAGTGAGGCGTTCATAGTCAGCCCATCTAACGAGCTGCTTCTCCGGGTTGCGTTTCTTAATAAGCTTTTCCACAGCCTCCAGTCCCCCCAAATCTTCATCGGAATTCTTCTCACTATGGAGAAAGTTTCCTGCTGCGAAGTCTTCCACTATGCAGCTAACCGTCTCCCGTGCGTCCACAATGTTCGTACCGATGATACCAGAGGGGCCACGCTTCACCCACCCGGTGCAGTATAAACCAACCACAGGTTGCTTTTCGCCATTACTAGGCATTGTGATAACGCGTCCCTTGTCATTCGACAGCACGTGACGGTGATTGTCAAAAGGAGCTTCTGCCTCAATGGGCAGCGACTTATAGCCGATGCTACGCAGCACGAGGTTGCACGGAATGTCCTCAAACTCTCCAGTCCCCACAGCACGCTGCTGGTTGGGCTCGCCCTCCAGCTTCGTCTTCTCCACGCGAATAGCTCCCACTCGAGTTGGGTTCTTCTCATCCGCGAGAATCTCTGCCGGCGAGCTTAAGAACTTGATCTGCACCACGCGTTTGGCGTTGACAGCGCTCTCGAATTGCTCTGCCGCCTTGCCCAGCAAGTCATTCATGCGCTTGCGGGGGCGCTGCACCTTGATCTCCTGCTCGGATGCGGGCGTCATGCTGCGCTTCAGATCCTCCGGGTCCACAATGCAAGCGACGTTGTCCAGCCTGGTCAGCTCTCGGATCTCCTTCATGGTGAATGCCGCCTGCACACTCCCGCGTCGTCCCACCAGGAAGACCTTCTTGATGCCGCTGTTGCGTAATACCTCTACCGCATGAGCGGCAATGTCTGTGGTCACCAGTTCGTCCACGTTCTTGGTGAGGATGCGTGCGCAGTCCACGGCCACGTTGCCCTGACCAATGACGACCGCCGTCTCCGCCTGGGTCAGGTCCAGCTCCAGGTCGCGGAAGGCCGGGTGACCGTTATACCAATTTACAAAGCTGCGTGCAGACACGACTCCACGCAGGTTCTCACCCGGGACGCCCAGCTCGCGGTCGCCAGCGGCGCCGTAGGCCAGCACAACAGCGTGGTAATGCCGCTGCAACTCCGCGATCGTCACGTCCTCGCCTACGCGCACGTTGCCCAGGAAGCGGAAACGCTCATCGGCCGTCACCTTGTCGAAATCGTTCATGACGCTCTTCACCTCCGGGTGGTCGGGCGCCACACCGGACCGCACGAGACCGAAAGGTGTGGGTAGTGCCTCCAGCATGTCTACGCGAGCGCCGGCGTGCTCCTTCAGCAGGTACTTGGTAGCGTAGAACCCCGCGGGGCCCGAGCCGACCACGCACACGCGGCGAGTAGGCGCACTAGAGACGGCGGCGCTGAAGCTGCGTGCAAGGCTAGCGCCAAGGACGCGCTGGTGGGTGCGGGCCAGCGCCGATCGACGAAGCTGCAAGAGCGCCATATTCCAGTGTGCGGTTGACGCGAATGATGTGCGCCAGCGGGGAAGTACCGGTAGTCGTTATTGCAGTTTATATCAAAATCGAAGTATGCTATATCAAAGACGTTTGTTTGCCAGTTTTCAACGGTAAATCATGTACGTTGCAGAAAACGACCGGCACAAATGAGGTGCTCGCTTAGCGTTTCTTAGAGAAGCTTTTCGGGGGATACGTTACCACCACCGCAATTTTAGTGAACTAAAGAGGCACACGGTCATGGCTAGCGCACCACACACCGGCCGTAGCGTAAGCTCCGAGGGCCTCTGGTACTTCGCAGTCAAATCCTTGCGCATACCGTCCGGCAATCCCAGCCGGTTGCCACGTGCAATGTTTTGTGCACTGCCAGCTGCGCTGTCCAGGCTATGTCGATACTGAGCGTTGCCATATCGGGGTAAGCATACAAATTTAAAGTTAAGGGAGTTGCCGCTCGCAAAGATGGCTCCAGTTACCGGTTGTGCGTGGTATCTTGCAGCTCCCCCTTTTGGCTCAAGTCGACCCATTCCGCATTAGGCCGTCCGCCGCGACAGCTTCCTGAGTTCTTAGAGGGAGGAGACAACCAAGGGAAGACACTATGAGCGACCTGCAGATGGTAGTGGGCGCCAAGTGCTTCGTCCCAGACGAGACACACGTGTGGCTCGCGGCCGAGGTGCTGCGCGATGAGAACTCAGGCGACGGCAAGACCCGCAAGATTTACTGCAACGTGGAGCTGCCCGACGGCGAGACCGAAGAACGTTGCGTGGACATGTTATCGAAGAAGACCAAAGCACTACTGGACGTTCATCAACTCGAATCGCTGCCCTACCAGAACGAGAACGTGGGGCCCGAGGGCATCGAGGACATGATCACGCTTAACTATCTGCACGAGGCTGCCATCCTGTTCAATGTAAAGAAGCGCTTCCTCTGCGAACTTCCCTATACGTACACGGGCGACATTTGCATCGCCGTCAATCCCTACAAGTGGCTCCCGGACCTCTACGCCGAGGAGCAGCACCTGCGCTATCTCAACCAGCCCAAGGAGGAACTGCCCCCACACGTGTATGCCACGTCTGTCGCGGCTTATGACAACATGCGACGCTCGGAGATCAACCAGTCCATTCTGGTGAGTGGCGAGTCTGGTGCTGGTAAGACGGAGACCACCAAGATCCTCATGAACCACCTGGCTACGATTGCCGGTGGTCTCAATAACTCCACTATCAAGAGAATTATCGAGGTCAACCCGCTTCTAGAGTCGTTCGGTAACGCTAAGACCGTCCGCAACGACAACTCAAGTCGATTCGGCAAGTTCACACAGCTGCAGTTTGACACGAACGGTACCCTTGTCGGCGCCAAGTGCCGCACGTATCTGTTAGAGAAGACACGTGTCATTCAGCACGAAGCGCCCGAGCGCAATTACCACATTTTCTACCAGTTGCTCGACTCCCCGGACATTGCACCGGAGCTGCAGCTCGACCCAGCAAAACACTATGTGTACACAGGTGACAATACCGCACAGAAGATCGAAGGACTCTCTGACGAGAAGCACTTCAACAAGACGCGCGAGGCCCTGGAGCTAGTGGGTCTGTCACGTGATGACCAGCAACCGCTGTTTGAAGTGCTGGCCGGTGTGCTTCACCTCGGTGAGGTGCAGTTGCAGTCGGACCCGACAGATGACGAGAAGTCTCTTATCATTGAGGGCGACAGTGGTGCAAATTCCGCGACGCAAATGCTGGGAGTGACGTGGGAGGCACTCCAGACTGCTTTGTGTTCGCGTACCATGCGTGCTGTGAACGATGTGTACAGTGTGCCGCTTAAGAAGGAACTGGCCATGGACTGCCGTGATGCCCTGGCAAAGGCCATCTATTCCAACGTGTTCGACTGGCTCGTGACTACAATCAACCAGTCGCTTGCTGACGATAGCAATATGGCCAACCACGTCGGTGTGCTCGATATCTTCGGTTTCGAACACTTTAAGCATAACTCATTCGAGCAGTTCTGCATTAACTACGCGAACGAGAAGCTGCAGCAAAAGTTCACACAGGATGTGTTTAAAACTGTGCAGATTGAGTACGAAGAGGAAGGCATCGTGTGGGATCACATTGAGTACGCTGATAACCAGGACGTACTGACCGTGATTGAGTCGCGTATGGGCATTATTTCACTGCTGAACGAAGAAGTGATGCGACCGAAGGGTAATGAGGAGTCGTTCATGTCCAAGGTGACGTCGCTGCACAAGGATGACATGGCACAAGTTATTGAGTTTCCTCGCACCTCGCGTACTGAGTTCCTCATTAAGCATTATGCCGCTCCTGTCATGTACGACTCGGTGGGCTTTCTGGAGAAGCACAAAGACTCGCTGCTGCCTGATCTGTCCGAGCTCATGCGTGGTTCGTCCAAGCCATTCATCGCTAAGCTCTTTGAACCGAAGCCAGAGCCAAAGGAGGCTGCTTCTGAGGCGACGGGTGGTCGTCGAAAGCGCGGTGGTGCTCTGTCCATCACGACTGTCGGTACCCAGTTCAAGGAGAGTCTGACGGAGCTGATGGCTACCATCAACTCGACCCGTGTACACTACGTGCGTTGCATTAAGCCCAACCCAATTAAGAGCGCGACTGTAATGGATCAGGCCATGGTCGTGTCCCAGTTGCGATGTGCTGGTGTGATTGAGGCAATTCGTATCTCGCGCGCAGCGTATCCGAATCGATTGCAGCACACTGAGATCCTGGACAAGTTTTGGCTGTTTGTGCCGAGTGGTGGCGAAACTGCAGTTGACAAGTGCCAATTATTGATGGATAAGCTGAAGCTGGAGTCCCCCACGCAGTATCAGATGGGTAAGACGCGTGTGTACTTCCAGCTGGGCGTACTTGAAGAGCTCGAGGACCGCCGCAAGAAGTTCCTGGATGCCAAGGCTACGTACCTGCAGAACATTATGATTGGCTTCACGCAGCGTATCAAGTACCTCCGACAACTGGAAGCGATCATCAAGTTGCAGTCGGTGATTCGGTGTGTGATTGCCATGCGCAGATACAACACGTTCCTGAAGGGTCTCATTTTGGCGCAGGCTCAATGGCGGGGCATTCAGGGCCGCAAGGTGGCAGTTGACGTCAAGAGCAACCACTACGCTGTCATTATCCAGCGGTATGTTCGTGGTTTTGTCAAACGTCACCGTTATGTGAAGATGCGCGCGATGGTCATCCGCGTGCAGGCCGTGGTTCGTATGACGATCCAGCGGCCGAAGTATCTGGCTGCTCTCGAGGAAAAACGTCGTGAGGCGGACATGGCTTACCAGCTTCAGAAGCTGAAGGCCGCTCTGCAAGAAGAGCAGGAACGGAATGCTCAGCTCCAGCGCCGCAGCAGTGTAGCGACAGCGGACTCGTCTGCTGCCTCAAGTGTTGTGATGGCTGACGCTGGCGGTATGATCGAGACTCTCACGGACGAGAACAAGAAGCTACGTGAGAAGAACGAAGAGATGAAGGTTACGATGAAGGGCTTGAAGGCGGAGATTGAGAAGTTCAAGAGCGACAAGGAATTTTCGTCGGCTGGCAACCACGTGAAGGTCCGCCAGCTCCAGGACACTGTGCGCGACAAGGACAAGAAGATCTCTCACCTCGAATCCGAAAACAAGAAGCTGATGGAGCAGATCGCCAAGCTTCATGCTGAGGGCGTTGTCCCCGAAAAGAAGCCCACACCGAAGAAATCGATCTTCCGTACGCTGGGTTCAAAGAAGGAGAAGAAGCCGCGCGAGACCGTGTTGATGGACTCGCTCACTGGATCGGACGACCTCAACCGTCGTTCTTCGGAGACGCGTCCGTCGGAGCGTCACTTTCCGCGTATCCCGGGCATGGGCGTGAGCTCTCGCTTCTGGAACTCTAGCAAAAAGGGCGACAATGGCGACGGTTTCGACGTCTCGGAGGTTGACGGGGAGAACAGCCCCACGAACAGCTCCACTACGCGCAACACAATTGTAAAGAGCATGGAAGTGGGAGTGACCGGTGCCATGTCGAGTCTGAAGGGGCGCATGTCGGTCGTGAAGGGTATGTACGACAACCGGAGCAAGCGCACGAACAGCAAGCCTGAAGAGACCGCGAACCCCTCCGACGGCATTGCATCGACTACAATCGTTACTTCGAAGAGCGCGAAGGTAAAGCCGGCCGTGAAGCCGGCGGATCGCCCCGTGCGCGAATCGTTCAACCTAGACGCGTTGCCGGAAGTGTCTCTTCCTGTCGGCTGGGAGGCCAAGGTGTCGCGCTCCACGGGTCGTGTGTACTATGTGAACCGCAAGCTAGGCAAGTCTCAGTTCGAGCGTCCCACTCTGGCCTCGCTCAAGGCACAGAAGCTGGCGCGGCAGAAGTCGGCTAATGCGCTGTAAGTAGACGAAGTGCCCCCCACGGCGACAAGCACGAAACTTGTAAGCGTGCTATCGCTTTAGCGCTTCGAACATGCGTGTTATTCCCTCTAGTAGTAGTGCCTTGTCCAGCTAGCTAACAAGCTTTGAAGATCGATCCATATTAAAGATATCAACCATGCTCCTTACGCTCTTGCTGCCTTAGCCACATATCTCAACACACTTGGAATCTGTAAGGACGTGTGCAAACGATTTTGTAGAGCTTGTTGCAGGCACTAACAGGTGCTGCACTTGTATTGATATTGGACTGGCAACAGTCGCTAACGACGAGAGTCCTTCTCGATCTAGCCTCTTCCTCCTCTTTATGCCTTCCTGTCCGCCGCAAAAAAGCAGAGTATAGCGCAGTCCGGTCCAGTGTCCGGTGGTTGGTGATCTGTGTAGTCTTGCAGAGTGTGAAGCTTGACGCTCAATGCTGGGTTTGACGAATGTAACGGACATTTCAGCTGAGGGTAGTTAAATAATCAGGGGCTTCGCTCGACACGTGCTTGGATAATGTCGAATACGTTCCCTCTTCAAAGCACCATGACAGGGGGTTCGCGATTCTTGCGATAGGGTCCACTGTGCCGTCGGAAGTTGCCGTAATGCGAGTGGGTCGAGAAGAGCAGACTTTTGGTCGAGTCGGTCGTACCCTTGGCGTATGACAGGATTGGCGGGCTGTCCTTGTTCATCCTGACACGACGAGGGCCATCAGGACTGGGCTTTCCTGTAGGCGGGATCATGTAGCTCGCAGCCTTGGAAAGACCATGCGCCACCATCTCTACCGTTGACGACCGTCGCTGGCGCGGCATCGACATGCCTCTCGCTCGCTGCATCGTATGGTTAAAGGCTGAGGAAAGCTTGCGACTGACGGGCAGCGGCGCCGGCTCCTCCTCGACATCGACCTCATTCTCGGCATCTGCGCTCTTGATGATCTCCGTCATGGCTTGGCACTGCACACGCAGCAACCTGAGCTCCTCATCCACCGTCTTGAGCTCCTGCTCCAGCGTTTGCACCTTCTTGCTGCCGAGGTTCTCGAGCTCGTCGCGCTCTGAGCTCAGCTCCAGCATCTCCTTCTCCAGCGTCGTATTGGTGCTAAGTAGTGCGTGGATCTCGCGCGTCAGACGCTCGTTGTCCACGCGGATCTCCGCCGTGGACGCCATGCTTCGTTACTACTGTACTGTACAGGATCTGATGTGTCGTGGGATAGACTGAGAATGGAGAAGTGGCATAGTGTCATGGTGAATTTGGTGGCGAGTTTGTGCGGCTAGCAACAGGAAAAGACAGGCGCGGCTAGGGCAGCCCGTCGCTGCTGCAACACGATTCGCTGACCAAAGGGCAGGGCGGAACGGCACTCTGCCACTTTCTAAGTCTAAATATGGCACAATGAGCGTGTTTTTCTTGCAATGCAGTAAGTTACCGCATAACAGAACTCATAGTTCGCACCCAATCTGCATCGAAATCGTACGTTTGAGGCTGCAAGAAAAAGAACGACCAAAAATTAGCCTGCTATAATAGTTCTCTTTCTCCCGGTGCGAGACATGGTACAGGGCGTGGATACGGTACCTAGGTTGCAGATGGGGTCTTGGCGCAAAATTTGATTCTTGTGCGAATCTGGCGTGTACACTGCCTAAGTATACAGCCTAGACGATTGATTTTGGAGAGCTATGAATTATAACCTTCAATTAAAGGTAAGAAGCTGCATTTTTTTTTTTTTACTTATTAGTGTACTAGCTGGTGATTGGCTAGTCGAACGTGCGAACTATGAGATATCTGCAAACTATGAGTTCTGTTATGCGGTACCCACTAGTTTGCAAGTAGAGGTACTGCATGTACGCTTGCATATGTTCGTTTCGTGCAGCTGTTGACTTTGTATACGTGCGGACAGCCGCCACAAAATTTATTTGGATACCTTCCGATTTTTCCGAGCATCAAAATGGGGTAACATTTGAGAATCCGAAAAAAACATAGTATTGATATTGCTCCGTTGTGGATGTATCAGTGTACACATTGGCTCGGCAAGCCACCTGTAGAGTGTAGTGTCCTACACCAGAACAAGAGCGGCTTAGGGTCGCTTTTATCTTTTCAGCTCGCAAGGCAGCCTGCGAGAATTATCGTAGCTTTTCCTGCCGCAGCAGAGCCATCACCAGTAAAAGCTGGTGATTATTTTCTGTGGAAATCATTCGAGGACTTCAACTTCGTCTGTTCTCACAATGCCACAAACAAGTATTGTTAAATACCATGCTATGCATATCATGCCACAATTGATTTCTGCCAACGCGAAGCGACGCGAGCGATACATCGTAAACCAGAGAGCAAGCAACGAGTCACACTCAGGCATAGTCCAATGCTTGTAATCCGTAGCGCTTGGTCTGGTCCAGCGCTTAAGGTGACGGCGTCAGCTCTCTTGCACCGAACTGCTCTGCTGATGTCGGGTCGGCCCAACTGGATGAAATGACAATTGAAGACCAATTACACGCTTTTCGTCGCGTGGCAGAAATTGAAGCAAGAGGCGATGAAATCATAGCGAATTAGCTTGTCACACCTGTTGCTTCAAAAATTCTGCAACGCTAAGAGGTTGTCAATAAAATCGAAAATAGCTATATTTACTCAGAATACATATTACTATTCTGGATATGATTATCACTGTTCAGCGTTTTGACACCACAGAGTAATATCACTATCGATGCCGCCAAACGGCATTGCATACTTATTACTGCGACATTCGTTCTAGGCTCCCCTTCCAGTAACTGCTCCATCGACGCTCTCTGAATCCACAGTCCATCGAAAGCAACTGGAGTTCCGAGCAGTCTTTTGTGTATGTGGGCTCGTGTCGCCCCGACTACCATCCACTACGCCACGAAGATAAGTGTTTTAGCTGAGGTGCCCGAGATTGAGGCGACTGAACCGTGCAGCCAGCATGTGCCAGAAAAGGTGCACCATCCGGCTCGCGTTAAAGCAACTTCGGTTTGAGCACCTTTGAGCACCTTGAGCAATTTTGAGCACCTTTGAGCAATTTTGAGCACCTTCTGAACACCTTGCACCATTTTGAGGTTGCGCAAAGGTGCTCTTGGGACGGGTGTCACAGCCTCTTTGACACCAAAGCAAAAGCTACTCTGCATGCTATCCTATCACCCCGCTAAGCACCTAACGACCCTCAGAAACGTGGCAGAACCTAAGCCGAGCTAGATCTAACCGTGCTTGGTCCTGGGTTTAAGTCCGCGTGCTTCGCACACGGAGCTTAACCCACAGGCGTTGATTCAACTTGCCGAGCTGGTTGGTTTCACCACCTCCCCCCGACTAGGGTTAGGCCAAAGTTGCTTTAATAGGTGTCGCACCATGCATACACCAACTTCCTCCGCTTGGAAGGATCGCTGCGCGATCTGTAAGCTCAGATTTTATAACACACCTCAAGACATCTCAATCAGAGCGGGGACATTCTGCTGCTGATGCCGACAGCTACGATGACGTATACTCGGACGGTGTGCTGCATAAGTGGCATGCTTTCAGCCTTGATTGGGCTCCTGTCATGTTTGACCAAGGTAAAAAGAAGGCGATGGCGGGGAAGTTGAGCCAGAGAGGGCAAGAGGAGGTGCCGGAGACCGAGCTCATGAAGGCGCTATGCGTGCACAAGCAATGTGAGCTGGCATGTAGATATCTTCGAATGGTTTCGCGAGTCCAGTGTGTACGGTTTCTCTCCGTTGAAGCATTAGCTCGAAATTTGGCTCAGTCGAAGCTCATCTACTGCGTTTTAGGAACGCGTATCTCCCGTGGGAGTATCGTGATGAGAGCCCCAAGAACTCGAACAGACAGCGAGCGAGCCGAGAAGCAGCTAATCTTGCAAGCTCGGGTGGATATGAGGAATAGTAACACACCAATCAGAAGTACTACGTAGTATTACTTAGTGATATAGGTGAATGATGTCGGTTCGCTATTATTACTCATATTTGACTGGTAAATTGTATGGTATATACTATTCCTACCAAAGCGCACAAGCCTTTCCTATGCAATTATTCTTGCTTGAAATTGGGAAAAATGCCTAGCATTTAACGTTTGGCCTTAAGTGCGCAAGCACTGATCGGGTCTGCAATGCCAGTGTCTACGACCAGGATTCCACGACGTAGCGCTTCTTGCGGGTCAGCGCTTTCATCACTTTCTCGGCGATTGGCAGCGGCATTTTTCCTACTGAACGCAGAATATCGCGAAACACTTCGTAGACGTCATTGGGCATTCGTTTGGCGGATCCGGCGATGCAAATGCACCCATCGCCGTTCATGATGAAGTCGAAGATGACCTCCTTGTTCTCTGCTAGACGCGTCTGCACATAGATTTTATGATCCTAGAGGAGCGATCATTCCAAACCATTAGTGAGTTTAGAATAATTCAAAACAGAGTACAAAGGCTGTTGTATGGGTGTGCATACCTGGTCACGCGAAAACGCGGTGTGTAGCTCAGTTAGGTCACCCGACTTCACGAGTCCACGCAACTCGTCGCCGTAAAGGAAGTCCTGCACAACAGCAAGTGAATCGTTGGATTTGACGTGATTTCAAGGACTCGAAGCGTATTCCGTACTTTGTTTTCGTGGCGGCATCCGAAGTACAGGTACGTCGCTCCGGAACGGTTTCCACCTGCTTGCTTGCGGAGGAATTGACGCTCTTGTACCATCGCGCGCATGCTTGCAAGTCCGGTGCCTGGGCCGACAAGTAAGACGTCACGCTCGAGCGAGGGTGGCTCGAAAAGCCCCCTCTTGATCCACATCGGAACGCGCTTACGCTGGTTGGATGGATCCAATGACTGGAAGAAGGACGAGCAAACACCGTTACGACGCCGCTTGTACGGGGTCAAGAAGTCCACGATGGCCACGGTCAAATGTACCTATACAAATATGCAACAGAGGATAACAGTTTGGATAAGCATACAGCAACGATCGTTACAAAATCCAGAAGTGGAAATGATACTTACACGCCCAGGGTGGAGCATTGCTGATGACGAGATGGAGTATGATCGGGGCTGCTGACGAGGAATCAACTGCAGCAGGATCGTCAAGGGCACGTTCACGCTAGGGAAGTCCATTAGAACCTCAGCGTATGTCTTCTTCTCCCGGATGCAGTAGTCGTAGAGCAGGTCTACACCCTCAGCTGAAGCCAGCTCCTCAAGCTTCTCTTTCTAATAACCGGCATCAACATGAATTCCACGTTAGTGCATCCAATATGTCAGAGTGTCAGCAATGAGCATTGAAACGCACCTCTTCTTCATTCGTCGCGAAAAGGGACAGCCTCTCGAAAAAGCTTCGACGCGGAATTTCGAGGATAGCCAAATATTTCGTGAACAAATCACGGACACTAACCGGGGAAGGCAGATCAAGCTGTTTCGAGCCGTCAGCAGCGCTAATCGAAATGACGGTGTCTCCATCCAGCTTCACATACTTAAGCATGTCATCCACGCCTCCCACATTCTCAGGGTACACTACCGCGATATCCCCGGCTCTGAAGGGAGGTTCAATTGCCTCGGCACCACTGGAGCTCTCGCTAATATCAAACTCCAAGTGCCTCACATCTTGCTCCCAGTCCTCGGCCGTAATTCGCTTGTTCACCACGACAGGAGCCAAGTAGATGCCCTTCTCGCGCCCCACCGTCGTGCGTGGCGGTGCATAGAAGTTCGACTCGTCCGTTCTTGGCGTCAGTAGTTTCGCATCCTGCATCTCGTTAGCTCCAAGGTCGTGTACAATGGCGGAGTAGCGAGGCTCGACTGGTTTCGGTGAGTCGTCAATTGCCATTCCTTCGGGAAGCGGATGCAGTTGCAAAACTGCCGTCCAGAGCTTCTCGAGCCACGGGTTCAATGCGCCAAAGTACCCGTAGGCGTGCTGGTCGTCTCCAAGTCCTCGGTCGATGAGCTCCGAGGCTCCGAGCTGCAGCAGACGCGCCTGTAGACGCCTTGCCACCGCGTTGTACTTGGCGTAACTGGAGTCGCCCAAGCCGAAGACGGCGACGCGGACGCCTGCCAGCCATTGCGGCCCCAGAGTCTTGCGCAGCAGACTACGCCAGCTGTTGCGCATGTTCTCGGGTGCCTCCCCGTCGCCAGTCGTCGACACCACGAAAACGATAGTGGAGCATTGCGGCAGCAGTTGTGGCACGGGGAACTCGTCCATGGCCGATACTTGCGTGTCCAGCAACTGCCGATTGAAGGCGCGCTGCTGCAGGAATTCCGCCACGTCCTGTGCTGTGCCCGTCTCGCTGCCGTAGAGCACCAGCAACCGCGGCGTCGGAGGAGTTGTCATCGTTCTATCCGATCTGATTGGGCACTGACACGATTGAGGAGGAATCGTGCCAGATGTGGTGTGGGACTTTGGCTAGAGCGCCCCACATGTCGCTTACAAGTTGAATTCTTTGACTTTTACCTTAGCGTGTCGTGGATACAGGCTCTAACGAAAAAAAAATATTAAGGCCGTGTTCACCAACCTCAAACTGTCTTTTGTGTGAGATAATTCATAGCTGCGCTGTGCGGTATTGACCGAGCTCTACTTCTTATTGTGTAACCAGGGTACAATACGTACCCCTGGCAACCTAATTCGCTAAAACCGCGGGTATGGACGACGTGAAGGCACTGGAGCAGGCGCAGCACGTGCGGACGTTCGTGAAGCTCGCGAACTTGACGCAGACGTCACAACTGCACGAGTGGAACATTGAGTCTCTCCAGAGAGCTGTGGAATGGGCCTCTGCGGCCGAAGATGCGGTGGGTGGTGGTGACGCGCAGCAAGACGTCGAGATTCGCATCCGTCGCTGGTTCCCCGTTGCCACGCTGCCCACACTGGCTTTAGGTGGAACTCTGACAGCGGACGCTTTGCGCCACGCGAGGGTTCATTTGTTGCGGTCGGTTCTGCAGAGTCCGTTCTTGGCGTCGCATCCGACGCGGTCTGAATTGCTAGTCGCAGTGCTCCAGGAGCTCCAAAGTCGACGCGAGGACTCTTCCCACCCGATAATTGACGAAATGGAAGAGCATTCGCCCAATAGGTGGAGGGATCGTGAAGCTCTTGTGGAGTCGTGATGTGGCTGTAAAACTTACCTTTCTTTTGTGATTGGGTAGTGCGCTGCTGACTGAAGGCGTTGTCGGCGCTCCACGTTCAGATGCAATGATAGCAATTGCTCGTCGGATGAGCGACGAGTGCAAACGCATTCGTGTACAAGGTAACTTTTTTTTTTTTTGCTGTTCTTAGTGCAGTGAAGGCTGTGTCAAATGCTGATATGTTGCTGCTGATACATGTAGTGCTTTCCGGATCGGTTTTGGTGCCCCCGTTCAAGAGTTATGCACTCTCGCCGCGCACGCTTCAACTAAAGGCCATGGCGAAGACATTGCAACGGAATGCAGTGGACGCTCGTGCTGCCTTAAATACTGAAACATACCGCTGTTTCCTGGATGATCTGCGAGATTGCTTTGAAACACCTCAGAGCAGAGATGTGCGGGTAAGAAGAAGCTATCATTGTACAGGGTTCATAATTCCTACGTGGGGATCATGTTGAATGACACGCATTAATGCCATTTACAGGAAGTTGTGGTGTTGATGCTGGTAATGTGTGAATGGCCCAACGAGGAGCCTCCACAGCTTCAGGGAATGATGAAAGATCTTGTAAGAATCGTGAATGGGTGGGTCATGGAGAAACCCATTCGGTTCTGGACATTCCAGCCTTGGTTGGCTGCCATGTTGTCGAGTAGATCGGAAGCTATCGCCCACGCCTATGTATCCGAGCTTTTCCAGACGGGACTTCTACAACCATGTACAAATGTTTTGCTTTTTTCTTGCCTGCTCGTGGGATTGGTGAACATGCAGTAACCCTTCTGACATCTGGCTTTGTTTCAGGGGAGCGAGAGTTTGCAGAGCGTGTTGGAACGTTAGTGTTACAGATTGAAGGTGCGGAGGACATATTGAAGCCGGCGCTAACAAAACTGGACCCCTATCTGCAGCACATTTACTTTAACATAACTTCAACCACCCACCATTCATGAAGGCTAGGTATGTCAAAAAAATATTTTTAATGGTATTGATCTCTCACGCATGACGACGCAAAACTTCGACGACTTCGTGATGACCATTACGCAGTGCTAGATCTGTAGCAGTGAGATGAGGTACTTCCAGAAGCGGTAGCGTTGAATCGACGCCATGTTCATTGACCAGTGCAGCGCAGCACTCTGCGAATCCTTCTTCACCAGCGATCAGCAGAGCGGTATATCCAAAACGATTCCGTTGATTTATCAGTGTTCGAGCCCATTTTTTATCAACGTATGAGGACTGGCGAAGATGTTGCAGTATCAGTTGCAACGAGGTTAGCGCATTGGCTGCTGTTGCAAGATGCAGGGCAGAATTTCCGTCGGGATCCGTCACGAGGACGCCCGCTCCATGCCTAATGTATTCCAACAGCAAGGCTACAGTTTGATCTTGGCCGAAATGTTTTTTTCATCAACAGAAGCTTAGACCTACTGAAGAAGAAAGCTGATGACGTCGTGGGCATCCCATGCAGATGCGTGCTGCAGAGCTGTGCGACCAGTGTGCGGGTGTCGTTCGTCCAGCAGGGTCGGATTATCGGTATACAAACTGCTCACGAGCTCCACGTCATTGTCTCCTGCGGCCTGCATCCACCTGTCCAACAGGTCCATGACCCCACTAGGCGAGTGGTCGCAAGTAACGACTTGGTTTATTGTTTTTGTAGGTTGTTGGACATTAATCCGTCGTAAATCCATACACTTCTGTTTCCAGAACCGCATCGAGCACAGCCTTCAATTCATCACGCACAACATGAAGCGGCAGGTCCAGACGATTGAAACACGCATGGCTATGAATGAACCCGTCGCCAACTAGAGACACTGCCTTCAGAGTAAACGGGCACAAACGGCCATCGTAGCTCGTCAAGGCACTAAAGCCACCGATGGGGACGCGTGATGAACCCGTCGAGAATTGTAGCAATCGGCGACGGTATTCGTTCGGCATCTCACGCACCAGTTCCCAAAACCAAGTCAGTGAACGATGATGTTGCAGGCCTTCCGAGTACTTTGTATTACGTTCCCAGTCGTCGACATCAATCTCGTCGGATCCGCATAACAAGAAGTCGAACTCCTCTGGATCGAATAGTAGCAGCAGCTCACGAGGGATGATTTCGTACAGACCACGGAGGAAGGCTTGCAGCTGCGGTGCCACACTCTGCACTAACAGGTATTGCCACTTACGTTCAACGTACTCGCGCTTGTTGCTGTCGGTGACGGCGATTGAGCATCCGCCAGGCACGAGCTCAACATCATGATATGTCTCCCCATCCTTGACAGTCACAGTAAAGTACAGTCCAATTGACTCGACGTTCTCGTTGTCTAATAGCCAACGCAAATTTGTGTACACTTCTGGGTCGAGGTCTTCCACGTCTGCAAAAGTTAATGGATAGCCAAGCATTATCTTTAGCAGAGGAGGTGCCAGATGAAAGCACAGCATGGAGCCTTCAAGTAGTGCGCGACCCAGAAGTCGACCTGTTGCATACAGATGCAGGAGCTGATCGGGCAAGAAATCCGCATTCGAGCACGGATTAAAAAAGTAGGTTTGCTCATTCTTGTTGGTGCATACAAAGAGTCCACGGGCAACATCCACAAGCATCTCATTCAGTAGCATAAACCACTCACGATGCAGTCCACCAGCGTCAACACCACTTTCATCGAGGAAATTAATACGCAGGACAGAGTGCACATTCTGGAGTGGGATGATAGCCAAAGACTCCATCGAGTCATCGAACACATTTGCACGCTCCACGTTGAGCCGCAAGTGCTCCTTTTCCGCAGGAACGAGCAGCGCCGATGTTACAGTGACGAAATAAGCGTATTTTGATGGGAAGTCTTTTGCAGCAAGTGACATTGTCTCGGTTAGAGGCATTGATGGTGTGTCACCTTTGTCGTCGCTTCGTTCAGCTTTGGGTTTAAACCCAATGTCGAGAGGCAGCATCGAGGCATCCACGGCAGTATCAGGTGACGGAATAAGCATAGCGTGCTGCTCCTGGGTGCCTCGTACTAACGTAGCAATGCAATCGTCAACCGATCCTACCAATAGCTGCTGGGCGCTATCTTGCTCGATGCCCTCAGCATTCCCGTATGCATTGTGTTCGTGTTCTGGTTCTGGTTCGGGGATATTCGATCCAAGAGAGTTTGTATCAACAAAAATGTCTGTTCCATCCGACTGCTCTTCTATGACAGATTTCTGTCTGTTTTGTATCGTCGTCGAGTCCAACGATGACTTTGTGTGCGTGTCAGAGATCGCATCTGCAGACTGAAATGTCAGAACAAACCCCGCAAACAGCGCGTCTTTCCATCGGCCATCCCTGAACCAATATGCACGACCTTCAACGTCCACTTTCCTCGTCCACTCCTTGCGTCGCTGAGCACGTACACGTCGCCGCGTTGGTTGCTTCGGAGGTGCCGCCGTGGCTAGCTCCACCCTCTTCTCACGCTTAAACACCGGCAAGAACAACAAATGGGCGTGTCGTTTCTTGCCGGAAATGCCACCGCCACCTCCATCCTGTTCATCTCTGACGATGGCCTCTCCGCAGACTGTGCAGAACTTGAAGCGCTTAAAGTTCTCGAAGCTGCAGACCGAACACACGTTGAAACCTTCCTCTGCGTCTCTCAGTGCTGCGTCCAGACGGCGATCGTCCGCGCTGCTGCAAGCGTATTAAGGTACGACAGAGTTAGGCGAATGATGGTACCCAGACGAGAACACGACCGGCTTGTGCGCACTTGAGCAGCGGCGCGTGCAGCTCCAGTGAGAGCTGGCGGCGGATGTATGCGCGCCGGGCGAGTATGCTCAGAAAGAAGAAGAGCAGTGCGATGATGGCCAGCACCACGAGGAAGCCTAGAACGGCCTGCATGTTCTCTCGTCTCGCCCGTCGAATCTGGCAATGGCGTCCGTAATGCAGGCTGTGCATTACAAAAAAATGATTACCATAGCTACAGTTAGCATAGATAGTTATAGAGGATTGAAGAAAGGAGCGTAATGTTTTGGGGTGTGTCAATGAGCGTACATGAGATGAGTGTGCATTCGGAGTCTCAAA
Organism: Phytophthora sp. 'mugwort'; assembly: GCA_033558025.1. Classification (NCBI taxonomy): domain Eukaryota; phylum Oomycota; class Peronosporomycetes; order Peronosporales; family Peronosporaceae; genus Phytophthora; species Phytophthora sp. 'mugwort'. Next base: position 1,612,311 of record JAUCEF010000017.1, on the reverse strand, counting down.
CTTGATACTTCCTGGACGTCGCTGCAAGGAGTCTTGGTCGCCAGTATACAGCAAGACCACCAGCGTACACGAACTGACCACACTATCCTCAACATTAGGAAACTCAAAAGCGCTTTGAACATTGCATCTTGCATGCACTTTTGTATGGGGAACTTGGTACAGTAATCTGCCTCAATAAAGAATTTAGCTGCATAAAGACTTGAAGATACTAAGGCAAAACTCATCAAAATGTACACATACTCCGATACCAATTTATAAAGGTTATAATTTCTTGTGACTTCACTTTGAGGCAGATTACTGCAATCGGTTAAGAGTTTTTTTTTCCATTTCCGACATTCTTGCACCGCAAAATGCAAAACAAGTTAAGAGCACTGTATACTTTGTTTTTTGCAATCTCCATTTAGAAGTGTTTTTTTTGCAGAATAAAATGCTACGGGATCTCGATGTGAACTGCATTGTGGTGTATGATGCCCCTAACGATGTGCAGCTTTGCTAGTACGCAAACTACTGCGTCGATTTTCGCCCTTAATAGCCGTGGAGCTCTCGCTGCAGTGAAGGGGGAACGATCGTGTTGTTCGTCCGGCAGATGCACGCATGCTGTTGAAGCCGATCTAGCATCACGACAAGGAGCAGACGTGCCGAGTCATCTGGTGCACGATCTGAAATGCGTCGGCGGGAAAGAGCTGGAGAATCACCATCATCCTTAGATGACCAGCGCCTCAGGAGCAAGTCAACTGTAAATTCACGTTCAGTTATTCCTAAGTACTGCTGAAGAGACCGGTCGAGTTACTCGACTTGCTGAAATTGCTAGCTTTCTCCTTAGCCGTGCTGATATTGCGCTTGCTGTTACTCCGATGAGGCTGTGCTCTACGGATGAGAACTCTCACCGAATCGCATCTGAGCTGGCACTGATACGTACCCGAAGGATGCAAGCTTTAATCCAAAGGATGCAGAGTGCAAGTCGCCAGTTGCGGGTGGAGGAGCTGGAGGAGAGGAGCAGGAGGCCGGAAAGGGGCAGATGTATCTAGGTGCAATGGAAGTTGTAGGATTCATGGTAGGAGTAGGTAGGAGGTACCACAGGGATCTCCTAGCAGTAGACACTGAATACAGGTAAATACATCTCATACATCTCAGTTTGGTTTTTATCTTATCGTGCACAAGGGCGTTCGCGTCACTGCCGACGACTGCAAAGCTTATTTTCGCCGAATCGAACTCAAGAAATCGAGGAAGATAGCTTGACGACGGCGGAGAGGGCCTCGAGATATACGTGCCGCCGCTCCCGCGGTCCGTACCGCCATCCTCCCCCTCCCTTGTGACACATGTCGCACTCTCCGCTATGGGCGGAGCCCGCTGGTGGGGCTGTGGAGAAGGGTCAACCAAGAATATCTGATCCCCAGAAATGGCCAGATTGGTGAGAAAGGCGGCCTCAGCTGTGATGAGAGAGAACGATCGAGCCGGATCAAGATACGAGATAAAGGCGGGGCGATATTCGACTTATCCGGGGCGCAAGGGGGATGCTTTGACGACAGGGAAGGAAAACAGGGTCGAGCAACCACCTAACACAGATCTGTTACCGTGCTCATCCGACCAATTGGGGATCGGATGGATACTCGAAGCCTGGATCGGGGGAATGGATGGAGACAAGAGATCAGGACTGGTCAATGACGACGAAGTCGACCTAACAGGATCTAACTCCAGTTTGACCACGGTCGGACCCCGATCATGCTGATCCGGCGTCCGCGGGATGGGATATACTCGGTCGATCGCGATCAGACAAGTCAAGTCGATATGATATTCGAGATCAAACCGATCGATGATGGGATCCGGCAGATCGAACCGACCACACATACAAATTGTTAGAAATCAAGCTGATCCGGCTTCCGCAGATCGGACTACACCCTGTCCCCGAGATCGGACAGGCCGGATCGATCTTGCAATCGGGATCGAGCCGATCGATAGTGGGCAGATCAAGCCGATCCAACGTTCAAGGTTCGGAAGATCGGGCTGATCCGGCGTCCGCAGATCAGTCTGCACCCCGTCGTCCGAGATCGGTCAGAGCGGATCGATCTTGCAATCGAGATCGAGCCGATCGATAGCGGATCTGGCAGATCTGGCAGATCTGACATTCAAGGTTCAGAAGATCAGGCCCATCAGGCGTTCAAGGCTCGGAGATCGGGCTGATCCGGCATCCGCCGATTGGCCTACACCCCGCCACCCGAGATCGGGCAGATCGGGCGATCGGCACAGGTTCTGACATCCTTGATCTGGCAGATCTGTATGAGTTCTGACATATCGGGCCGATCGTTGTTCACAGGTCGGCCTACATGTTCTAACATCCGCGATCTGGCAGATCGGGACTCGATCAGCAATCTTTCTCGGGATTGGCAAGTGTGAGGACGGTACGTGTCGAATGGTGGAAGAAGGGCAAGATTCAGGAGATGAAGGTGGTATGAGATAGGTTCCAGGATGAGAGGATAGGACAAGAAAAGGATAAACAACAATCAGACTCGAATTTGCATTGCGGCTTAGGCGTTTTTAAGTACTGCAGGAAGGGATCTACATTGGCCCTCTAAGGTATCAACTAGTCCAAGGCAGCAGATCTAGCGTCGCGGTGAGAGAATCGGATCATATATTGGCCGACCCTCCACCACGCTAGCGAACTCTGCTCAAGCGCATACCTCGATCGATCGGCATTCAGTGCATGGCCGACGACCGCTTCGACTCTCAACTCGCAAGATCCCGATAAAGGAAGCGGCAAGCAACTCAAAGAAAGGAAAGGAATAACGCCACATGGCAATCTCGGCCTCGAATCAAGCCCAGGCCCCCGGTCGAAGGTCGATTACCTCAGATCGGAATCAATAACGGAATAACGGCAGCAGAGCGAAGACTTCCGCGCTGCTCCACGTTCCCGCGTCCCGCCGGACGTTCAAGACTTTACATCGCTGCATCCTTCAGAGACCCAAGAGAGCAGATCCTGCCTACCGACGGGTACACAAGGTGAGACAAAGTTCAGCTGACCACGGATCATCGGAGAACCCCCTCCGTTAGTCGGTGTCTGGGTGCAGTTGGTAAGCGGATCGGGTCTTAATCGTATTTCGACCGATCCCGCTACATCACAGGCGACGGGCAGTTCCGATTGATGTGGACTGGGCCGTTTGCCATGCCGCCCCCGAGTGCTGCTGGCGGAATGGAGTATCCGGGAGCAGACGACGTTTCAATGGCGACGGCGTCTCCACGCCGCGACGATGTCCCTGTGGAGAGGCCATCCATACGCTTCACCAACGCTCCGACACTGCCAATGGCCTCACATTACGCTGGTAGCACGATGAAGGCTCATAGAAGTCATGCGTGCGTACCAAACTTACGTGCATGCGCTCAGTGACTTCGACGCGCCTTTCGGCAAACCGTTTGTCATACCAGTGAGCGGCTACATTGAAGAGCGGACATGTCGACTTATATGCATGAATGAGCTGTGCAAAGAGACGAACATGGCCACGCAGGGAATGGTGGGTACACTATTCCCTGCAAGCTCTCGAGCCACAACTGGAAGACTACTCGGCAGTCGACAAGGCTATGGCGCAGCTAAAAATGCAGACGTCGTTCCCCGATGCTGTCTCCCGAATTGGGCCAGCTCAGGGCCGGCATTCACAAGATGCTAGACGAGCACAAAGTTGAAGGAGTGCTCATCGTCCACGAGCAGAAGAAGCTCGTCATGTATTGGTCGCAGCACGTGAGCTGTCCGATTTCCGGGACGCAATAAAAAATGTCTGGAATATGCCAAACACAAACCTCTGAAGTCGGACGTGGTAAAGTGCTACGCGTGGATTTCGAACAGCTCAAGGCGTATCTGTGTGGCAGCCACCGGTCGTGGACTCCCACAGCAAGAGCAAGGGGAGCAAGCCTCCGCGTCGAAACCAGCACAACAGTAGTAAATGGGAACGGGCGGAGCCTAATGAATGTCCTGTGAGCTCTGCGGGTGGAACACAGGCCCGCTATCAACTGCACATGTCACGCGTCGCTTGTGTCTCAAGTGTGGGTCAGCTGAACATTTAGTGCGTCAATGCCCGGATATCCAACCGAACGAAGACGAGGCACTGGTTGCTGCACGCAAGGCGGCCAATTCGTCATCTGACTCCCTCATCTGTCGCGGCTGCTGGTCTAACTCGGCCAGCCAACCCCTCGGTGTATCGATATGAAGCAACTCCGAGGTCCATTGTTGTTGTCGAAATGACTGACAACGACGGTGGAACCGCACTGGCAACAATCGAGGGCCTTGAAAATGGGCGCCCGGACCAAAACGGCTGTATACTACCCTACATCTAAACTGCGACATCGGGCGCGTTAAAGTTAAAACATGTCCAAACGCAATTATACGACAGCAGCAACATATCTAACCAGCGCCGCTCAACTCGCAAAATTGAGTGATCGGAGGCCCAAACGTGGGTGGTCATAATAACCTGGCGCGCAGTGTATGTATGGGATACACTATGCAACTACAATTAGCTTTCTAGAATACGAAAGTCTAGAAAGCTAATTGTAGAATCGCCTGAGTAGAGCGAACAACACGGCAACATCCAAATGTCGTTGCTCGATACTTCACAGGTTTGGCCAGTACATGTACATGTAAAATGCCGATTATAGCAAAACAGTGGTTAGGTCCAAAACCGCCTTGTTTCCGGTAGTATTCTGACGCTCTTCATGACGCCGGTATCGCCGCTGCATCAGACGGTTGTTGGGTGCTGGCAACGCTCTGTGATGCCAGTTATGATCGGCACGCTGAGTACCAGACAAATCCAGCGTGTGATGCCATTATTTATAGAATTCATAGTCAACCAAGCTACCATAGTTGGTCAGCAAGCCGCTTGCAATACGTGCATTTTTCTATGATTCATGCGGTTGGTTCCTTGCAATTGCTTAGCGGTCACCTTGCCGATAGAGACTCTTGCAGGAGATCACCTCGAAAATCATCATCAACCGTCAGCCGTTCCACGACGAGGTTCCCGTTGCTGCTACAGTATTCTAACTCCGTGAACCGCCTTTATGGCCACAAGCAGATATCGGACGAGGCTAGACCCGATTAGCTGACGTAAGCCGCTGCCTCCAGAGAATTTAAAACTGTAGTCGCCATTCCGGTTGCAGCACTGTTCGTAAAAGTAGTTACCGACTCGAGCTGGCTGGAAATTGGCGAACAACTCGCTTTCCGGGTTGTTAAAGTCTAAATTAGTGCAGCGCTTGTATCTGCTTACAATAGGTTGGCGAACTCAAGTTCCTCAAAGCCACAGCAAAGGCTTGTATATACACGAGTACTAGGGCGCCCAATGAGGCCGATCCAAGGTTATGCCGTTGTAAACCCCGTGAGATCGGTGCCGAGCGTCGCATACAGCATGGTCTTCAACTCCTTTTTGGTGTGATACAGCGGCAAGTCCAGACGGTTGAAGCACGCGTGGCTCGAAATGTACTGTGTCGTCCTGTACGATACACCCTTAAGGTTGAACGGGCACAGGCGGCCATCGTAACTGGTAAGACCACGAAAGCCGGACAACGGGACGCACGCTGAACCCGTCGCAAAGAGCAGAAGACGCCGACGGTATTCGTTCGGCATTTGACGAACAATCTCCCAGAACCAACGAGTCACGTTAGCACCGTCAAGATTCGGAGACCTGACGGTGTGCGCCTCCCAGTCCGTGACATCAATTTCAGGGGACCCACAGAGCAGGTAGTCGAACTCTTCTGGGTCGAAGATCAACAGCATTTCGCGAGGAATGACCTCGTACAGCCCTTTGAGGAATGCGTGCATCTGATCTGCCACACTTTCGAAGAGCACGTATCGGAAACGACGGTCCAGATACTCGCACTTGTTGGCGTCCGTGACGGCGATATTCCTTCCATTCGGGATAAGGTCCACCACGATCTTCTCGGATTCATTGACCTGTTCGGTTATACTAAAGTCAAGACCAAGATCATCCACGCCGTCATTGTTCATCAGCCAACGCAAACTGCGGTAAGTCTCTGGGTCAAGGAACTCCATGTCGCCAAACGTTACTGGCACACCCAAAATCACTTTAAGCAATGGCAGTGCGAGATGAAAACCCCAGATGCCACCTTCCAGTAGCGCGCGGCCAATCAAACGTCCAGTAGCAAAGTAATAGGCAAGGTGATCCTCGCCCACCTCCGCGCGGGACTGCGGGTTCAAGAAGTAGCTCTGGTCGGCCATGTTTGTGCACGTAAAGAGTCGTAGCGCCGGCGAAGCCAGCAGCTCGTTCACCAGCATAAACCATTCGCGGTGAACACCACCAGCATCCACGCCGCTTTCGTCCAGAAAGTTGATACGCATGAAAGAACGAAGATTCTTCGGCTGAATGCAGTACATGTGGTCCATGGACTCCTCTAACATGTAGTCGCGGTGCACTGACAACTTGAGAAACTCAACCTCCGCGGGCACGATGAGCGAAGCCGTGCTGACAACAAAGTGCGCATACTTGGAAGGAAAGTCACTCGTCGCCGTCGACACGGCCTCTTTGCGTCGCTCAGGACCAGCATCGGCAAGCGCTGACTTGCCCGTCGGAAATTCCGCTGGGTCAGAAGCCGACGCCTTCACCAGCTCTAGCTTCACGTCAGTGGGCAGTATTGGTTTCTGTGGAACATTCTCCTTAGCATCCTGTGGCTGCTCCACTACCAATACCGGCTCAATCTCCGCAGTTGTCTCTTCCCGACCCTTATCCTCGGTTTGGGCTCCACTTGTCGTCTCCTTCTCCTCCTCTGGCTCCTTTTCATCCGGGACCTTGAAACTCACCGTGTACCCGGGCATGAGCGCGTCCACCTCGTCGCTCACTGGCACGTTTTCGCCTCCGCTACGGTACCAGAAGAGATTTCCTTCCACGTCCAGTTTCCTGCTCCACTCGCGTCGATTCCTGGCACGTCGTTGCTGGCGACTCAACGACGACATTTTCCTCGGTCTTGGCGACAACAGATGCACGGCATTAACAGTCACCACATTCACAGCTCCTCTTCTGCTAGAGTTGCTCTCTGCACGCTGAAGAGAATGTTGCTGATGCTCCTCCTCCGCGTCACTTTCGTCGTCGGCCGTCACCATGGACAGCGACGGTAGCTTGTCACCGCACAGCACGCAGTACTCAAAGCGCCTGAAGTTCTCGAACTCGCAGCTGGCGCAGACGGTGTAGCCGGCCTCTGCTTCTCGCGTGGCGGCGTCTATCCGGTGGTCGACCGACTCGCCTGAGAGCAGCGGGACCTCCATATCTAGCAGGTGGCGATTGCGCCGACATGCCATAAGCCACACCACAAAAAAGATAATGCACAGCAGCAGCATGCCGATGCCCTGATAAAGCATCGACGCCTCCGTCGAGCTCTGGTTGTCCATGGTAGCGGACCCAGCGGCGTGTCCGAGAAGGCCTTGAGGTTGTGCGGCGTCGGAACTGGAATACGCCTGCAAGTCAGTCACACGCGTGGAATGACCGTCAATACAGTAGTTACACTAGGACAGCCGGCTTGACTGTATTTCAGTATGGTAGGAGCACCGTCTTTGCATCGGATTCACATGAGATGTGGATGACGCCTTCTTTTAATCCCCGCGAGAGTGACAATCCAGTAAGCGAATGTATTGAGCTGGGTATGGGCAGTAAAGTGACTGTTTAACCTGCTTGACGACCACAGTTTCCCATACAAAATAACAACCATATATTATTAAGAGTGCCTACTGCCGTGGAACTTTCAAGTTTGAAGCCCAAGCTGGTTCGGGACCAAAATCGATCCAAGGTTCTCCACACGGAAGCCGTTTTACTGATATCGCGCAGTCTCTGACCCATGATCGGTCACCCGCAGGTTGCACTCGGTAGACCAAATTGTCCACCTAGCTGCCGGATGTGTGACATTGGTACTTCTTTACCTATACCTCGTGCAAGTTCTGCAGCGAGATGACGGCACCGTTGACGCTTACGTGACTTACGATCGTGTGCAAGAGAACTTCCCACCGACGTTTAGTTTTCGTGCTCACCTTCAACGAGTTACTGTAATCATCTTGCTTGTATTACGATTCGTAATTTACGAAGAGTATACAGACATGTTGTACTGTACATGTTATAAATACTCTATACTCGTTCCAACTTTTATCTCTTTTGGAAAAAATGACTTCGAAGTTCCTAAGTACTTGATTGAAGAGAAGGAGTAATACACGATGTCGATTTAGCTCTTTGTCGAAATGCCGCGTAAGCGGCGTAATCTGCCTCTTGGAACCCTACACGCCGCTTGCAGGATTCTTGCATGCCTAAATTGACGGCAGAGCCTCGCTTACTTCAATGTATTACATTTAAGCTCTACGTCTACGCTGTCGCGAACCCGTACGTCTCCGTGTCGTGGCTTCGAATGTAAGGTGAATGCACCCCCTTCAACGTGAATGGGCAGATCTGTCCGTCGTGGCTTGTCAGATGCCGGAATCCCCCAATCGGTACTCTTGAGCACCCTGTTGCAAACTGCAGCAACCGACGAAGATATTCTGGGTGCATATCCCGTACCTATTCCCAGAACCATCGAAGCACTCTTGTCCCTATGAGATTCTTGGATCACCTTGTGTGCGTTTCCCAATCGGTCACATCAATGGAGTCGCAACCACATAAAATATAGTCGAATTCTACCGCGTCAAAAAGCATGGGGATTTGCCGTGGAGTCACTTGGTATAAACCTTTTAAAACACGTACAGCTGGTCAGAAACACTTTCCAGCACAAAGATAGCAAAGCCAGCGCTCTGCGAACTCGTGCTTGTTCTCATCTGTCACGGGGATATTCCCGCCATTTGGAATCAATTTCGCTGTTACCACGCTACCAATTGGATCTCTCCTCGTTGCCGTAAAATCTAATCCGAGTTTATCCGCACCTCGTGTTCTAACATCCAGTGCAAGCTCTTATACGTCACTGGATCCAAACCCTCGTAGTCACGAAAAGTGATAGGAATACCGAGAATAACTTTCAACAGTGCTGGTACAAAATGAAATCCCATCACTTCGCCCTCTAACAGTACACGCCCGACAAGACGTCCAACAGCGAAACAGTACGCAAGGTGCTCTTCGCCGATTGTTTGCCTTGAGTTTGGATTGAAGAAATACGTCTGGGCCTCGTGATTAGAACAGGTAAATATGCCCGAGGACGACTCAATAACCAGCTCCATGACCAGAGTAAACCATTCACGTGCACGCCACCTGCATCAGCTCCAGTCTCAGCTGCAAAGTCTATCCGCACCACTGAACGAGTGTCGTTGTCATCCATACAGCAGAAATACTCGATCGATTCTTCGACAACAAATTCACGGTGCAGGAACAGCTTCAACACCTCTAGCTGAGCAGGCACAATCAACGAAGAGGTACAGGCAACGAAATGCGCGAATTTGGCGGGGAAGTCTTCTGTAGATAAATCTAATAGTCCCTCAATGTCGATATTCCTTGAGGAAGGTGGTCCTGTTGCGAATTCGAGCGCATTCGCAACATCAGCGCATCGCCTCCAGTTTCAACATCCTAGTCTCGTTTCGAAGTTCCGTAATGATTGAACCAGGCTCCCCATCTGACAGGAGTACAGTTACTTCAGTCTCGATTGCTGTAACACGCTTCTCTTCTTCTTCCTTGCGATACAGTGCCACATATCTAGGATACTGGAAATACTCTTGCGCAGGTTCACGAAACCAAGAGACTTGCCCACATTTAAGCTGCCGTTGCCACTCTTTCCGACGTCTATCCAACCAACACAAAGCAAGTAAGCAAACACCACTAAGCATCAACTAAGGTAGTCTCCAGCCCACCTTGCACGCAATTGGCGAGCCGTGAGGGAACTCCTCGTCCGCATTTTCTCTGTCGGGGACAACTTAAGCTTCTCGCCACAAATCACGCAGAACTTGAACCGCTTCGTGTTTGCAAAGGCACAAACTCGGCCCCGCACGACGTCTCCTTCCGCGTCTCTGAAGTGCAAGATCACATCAATAAAGACAACATCAACACCACATCCCGTCAGTTAGCAGTTCGTCTTCCTATTGAAACCTTTGGCCACCAGCAGCGTTGCAATGTCGATTCGGTGCTCTCCAGCCGTCTCCTCCCTGCAGTAAGTCCAACAATCCCCGTCAGAAACCCCAGCCCCGATGCTTGTCAAATAAATCCGCGGCCTGCCTGGCGATCAGCGCCTGCTGCAACTCGCTGGCGCTGCGCTCGCGGTACTTGCGCTGCAGAGTGTGGAACATGTAGCCGACGAGCAGATACAGCGCCACTTGCGAGGCCACGATGAGCACCACCAGTATGTCCACCACCTTGCCCGCCCACGGCTTCTCTTCAACTGTGAGTGAGCATAATCATCGCTCTTCCAATGTCACTAAAGCGGAATTCCTCTATAGCACATAGTCCCTATCACGCGGTATTTGCTGAAACTGTCGAACATGAGCAGCACCCTGAGCGACAAGAGCGCGCTAGTGCTGGAGATCGGGGCGCGCTACGCACGATGTGGCGTCTCTGGGGAGCGTGCGCCTCGCTGTGTGGAGCGTTGGCAGGTGCGTCAGCGTCTTTGCCACAATATTGGCTTTGTTGTATCTAAAGTTACTGCCGAGTGGTAGGTTGGGGACATGCTGCGCAAGCCACTGAGCGCCGCGGACTGGCGCCACTACCTTTACCCGAAGCTGCACAATTTGTGCTTCGAGTGAGTGGATGCGTCCTCTATTTAGGTGCATTGCTTTCTTTACTTAAAAGGTCGTGGGCAATGAATGGTAGACTGCTACTGGTGAACCCGACGCGACGGCGCTTCGTGGTATGCGAGGATCTGCTGCTGCCGCGTGTGTTCCGGGAGACGCTGCTCAACATCCTCTTCGATGTGCTTAAGGTGGGGGTTAAAGTCGCTGCTGGTGACGTTTTTAGGGCTGATTTGGAGTGTGTTTGTCGCTTATTAGGCCTCGTCGGTGACACTAGTGCCGTCGATGCTGGCGACGCTGTACGCTACAGCCAATCATACGGCGTTGGTAGTGGACTGCGGCTGGGCGGAGACGAGGATATTGCCGGTGTTCAAGGGCATCCCCCTGCCGTATCTCTATGAGAGTGAGTTTTGGCCGTCGTGTGGGGAGAAACTGAAGAGGAGGAGAAGCTAACGCATGTGTCGTTGATGGCGGTGCTGTAGCGGTGCCTGCTGGAAGTCGGAACTGCTGCGAAGTTATTCAGCAAGCACTGAATGCTTCATGCGACCAGCCGATGGACAGCTCTAAGATTCTTACGCCTGTGACTGAAGCTATGGCAGAGGACATTCTCGAGCGGGCGTGTTTTGCACAGCAAAAGGTAAGGCGAAACGGACTTATTTGGCGATGGTATTGTACTAACATTCATCTTCGGTATGTTTAGGATCCCTTTCCAAATGTTGTCGACGCCGAGTTTCAGACACATGACAACGATGTGCTTCAGGTTGGTTGTTGATTCACGCTATTATATGCGTCGTAGCTGTCAACTCTAAAAGATTTCATGTACATTTGATTGCTTGTAGGTTCCTGGACACCTACGGACTGGTGCAATTGAACAACTACTTCTCGGTAGGCTGTTTTTTTGGGGGGGGTAGTGCAATGGAAAACACCCGCCTAGTATTTACATTGGCTGATTTACTAGGTGACGAACGCACAGATGGAGTGTCTATTGTCGACGGCATTGTTCAAGTCTTGAAGAAATCTCCACTTGATGTGAGAGCAGCAATGCTGGAAAACTTGCTTTTGGTTGGAGGAACCGCAATGATTCCTGGTACGGCTCGTGCAAAAATAGATAGCTCTAGTGGTTCTTTCAGCTAAATCGGGTATGTTTTTCAGGATTAGCGCAACGTATTGTGGCTGAAGTACGTGAGGAACTGCACCACGACAACGAATTCGCTTCTGCTTTTGATGCCGTTCATCGGGCGCAGCTTGTTCAGACATACTTCCCACGTAACATGCTGGCATGGATCGGTGGATCAATTTATGCTGCCACTGAGAGCGCACGTGCGTCGGCTATTTCGTCCCAAGAGTACAGCAATTCCAATGGTATCAGTATTCCGGACTGGCTGGCTGTTGCTGATGAGGAATTTTAGATAAGTGAGGTTGGTCGTTTTGAATGCTGAGTGTATTTCCTAGTGCTGAAATTGCTGCACTATTTGAAGAATTGTTGATGTATTTTGACGTGGCGTCGCTGCTCGTTAGTCAAGCTCGATGGTCAAGGTCGTACTTGCTTCACATTACAGTCGTGCTAGCAGTAAACCACCTGACGCGTTTAGTTACTTGCTGGCCCGCATCCCAAGCGGTTTTCCGGTGTCGTCCCACGGAGCCTTCATACCGAGATCGGGCATACCCTGGAGGTTAGTGGCTGCACCACTGGGCCTCTTGAGTGGAGCAACATGATGGGGCAGGGCAGACTTACGCGGCTGCATCTTGTTCGCTACCTTGGCGTCTGCATCGGATAATGACTTGACGTCTTCTTCGCGCCTGTGTTCCTCCTTAGAATCGGCTCGGAGCTGGCCCTTGTTACGTGAAGTGATACAGTCGACAGCTGCGGCGTCCTCCTCGTCGTCTTCCTCATCACCAAATTCATTCTCAACCTTCCACAAACTAATACGCCGCAGCTCTTCGCAACCACGAACTCCATTTCGGTAAGTTTTGAGTTGAATGCCCTCCTTCTGAAGCGAGACATCCGGGAAATTCGTGTCCAGTAGTGGCTGCTCTTCCTCGCCATTCTCGAGGTAAATGTAAAAAGTATAGTCGTAGTAAAGCAATACAAGCACCACACCGCCGACATGGATCTTGCTTGCAATCGCCTCCACGTCCTGTCCAAAAAATTGTTCAGGAGCGTGATAAACATTCTTTTAAGTAAATTATTTCTGTGATGAATATATATACACAACAAATACTAGCGCAAAATGTACTAACCTGGAACGCAGCACATTTTGCCATGGCGATCTCAAAGAAGCACTCGACGTTATCATCCTCTAGCCAGCTCCCGACATTTCCTTTGCTTTTGACGAAAGAACCCCCAGTCTGAGCCAACGTTTGGACGAACTGCTCTGCCTTAGACATCTCCTCTTGCATAGCAGGCACGATTTCAGCCAAGTGCTCCATTGACGGGGTGAACAGCGAAGTCGCTGGCATCTTTGACACTTCACACATAAAAGTCTATAAGACATAGGAAACACAGCGAGGATAAAAAGTTATGCTACCGAGTGGAATAATTTACAACAAATGTTAGCTTCAGCTTACCAGAGCACTCTGCTGTCGTCGTAGCATGGGGATAATGATCGGAATATCTGACAATTCAAGTTTAGGTCCCAGGTCAACGTGCCCATTGTAGCACCAGTTGCCAAATCGGAAGAGCACTTCACGCAGACTCGGGGTACTGGTGGATCCTTCTGCCCGGGGCGTGCGCCGGATGAGAAAAGTCTGGGTATATCCTGTGCCACTTACATTCTTGCACTGCACTTTCAACGGCTTCGGTGGACTTTGGTGCTTCCCTATATTTGCTGCTTGCCAAAGCGTAAGCTTCTTCATATTACTGCAGTCATCGTCACGGTATGTCTGAAGGTGGATGCCCTGCAGGTGAGCAGATAAGTCGGGGAAACGCACATCTAAGAGGGGCTGCTCGCCGTCTGCCGCCTGCAACACGACGTAGAAACTGCGTTGGTAGTAGATAACGAGCAGCACGAGGCCACGGACGAAGGTCTTGCTAGCCACGATGTCGACATCGCCAAAGCACTCGTAGCCACCACTTTGTAACTCGAAGAAAGTCCGGGATCCGCTCTCGTCGTCACCGTCCACCCAGGAGTGTTCTTCCGCTGCCTTGATCAATTTGCGCTCAATACGCTCGCTTGACAGCTCGGCGCCAATGAAGTCATACACATCGTACAGTGTCTCGAGTGGCGTCGAGTACTGCGACGTCGGGGGAAGGGCTTTCCACTCGCAAAGATACTGCAATGAAGCCTGCTGCTTCTGTAGTGCAGGGACGACAACTGGAAGATCGGCTAGCTCCAGGTCGGCACTGCCCAAGTCGACTTTCCCACTGTAGCACCAATTGCCACAACGGAAAAGCACTTCATGAAGATTATTCTTGCTGGATCGGACGATGTACGTCTGGTTGTATCCATGACGTAGGGCCACCACCTCGGGGGTGGGGGCGCCCGACTCGTCCGTGTCAATGTCAGATTGCGCCTTGGACGAAGGCTTGTGCATGATCGGAATACGGTCGTCTTCGCCCTTGGCCTCCATTGTCGCGGCGACTTTTGACTGGCTGCTTCTCTCGAAACTGCTCAACTGAGCGAAAAGTGGAGGGGCGCCAGGGATCAAGCTGAGCGATGTAGCTCTTCGGTTGTGAAACTCATCGAGCTGCTCAGTTAGGTCACTCCTAATTTGAGCTGAGGAAATTGGAAAACGTGTCATCTCGCGAGGAAACCTCGAAACGGATAGCGGGGACACAACAATCAAGTGTTGTTGTTATCGCAGGGTTTAGCTATGGTTATCTACATGTAAATGCTGTACTATGTGCAATTGAATTCCTTTTCGAGAAACTCTTTCACGATTCGAAGCAAAAGGCTACCATTTGTGCGGCTGGCCCCAAGCACCAGTAGGCTTCGGCCCTGCAGGGACAGTGATGGTGGGTGCCGGAGGGACAGCCTGCGTAAGGGGCTTAGTCCATGCATTTCCAGTCGGTCGGGTAGGCAGCGGGGCCGGGGTGGCAGCACCTCCGGGCGGCGGGCCCCAAGCGGCACCAGGAGGAGGAGGTGGTGCCTGGCGACGAACATGCGGGTTTTGCATGCGAGCGTGAAGGCCACGCATGATGGCCTGAATCTTGGTCGCGGCCTGCGCTTCTGTCAACGGTAAAGCTTCAGGGAAAGCCGTGCCGATTTTGGTGTCCTTGCCGCGTCCAAAAGTGAAGCACTTGATGTTGCAGAGGTACGGCCCGAGCTGGACGTTATTGTTCTCTTGGCCATTGAGGAAGCACATCGTGTACAAAGCCATTTCGAACTCCGGGCTCACACCGACCAAACTACAGTGATAATAAACAGAACGTTAATTAGGAACTTGATCAGCATTAAATTGCAATAACCCGTTCGCACCTCGTGGACACGGGTTTTGTCTCGTCTTCCCACTGGAACTGGAACGTGATGAGCTGCTCCTTGTTGTGGGGCTCCATGAACTTGCACCCACGCTGCTTGGGACGAATGTAGCCTCTATAGTCAATGCGGCCGTTGCGCTCCTCATTGTACACCTGGAGCCAATTGTGGCAGCCGCAGATCTTGCCCTGCTCAGCAAAACAATAAATCAAACCGCCAAACTCGTTAGTAAAAAAAAATTATCCGGTGCAATCAAATATGTAAGTTAGGCAGCCTTACATTCTTCTCCTCGCCCACGAAGACGTGTTCGAAACCCGATGAGTCGTTGCGCACTTCACGGCGATAGAGTCCGAACCAAACGAGCTCCAGCTTCTTCTTGAAGTCCTGCACATCTCCTGTAAACTTCTTGTTCTTTACCAACCACCTGCAATTTGTAATCAGTAATGAACAATGAGTTACATGAGCGAACAGCTCCTCCATACCGCCAAATAGCTACGTACGTGTGCACATAGCGCATAGGTGCCGTCTCGACCACGGCGTTCAGGAAGGCGTTGTTCTCCGCCAGCTCCTGGGGCGTCACCCTTTCCGTCACACCCGTCTGTATAACAGACGACACAGCGTATCAGCAACAACAACAAACTGCAGTCAACGGTAATGCACGCACCTCGCGCTCGTAGTTGTCCAGCAGGTCGAAAAGCAGCTTGTAAGTGCGGCGCTCGAAGACGCACGGGTCTACGAACGTAAAGAGCGGTTCGCGCGCCGCGTCTCCACGACCATAGGCAGTCTTGCCCTCCTGTAGGTTCAGCTCGTAGTGCACATTGGGCTCCAGCCGGTTGGTATCCAGCTCCCAGAGCTTGTTACACGCGGCCGACAGGCTCTTGAGCTCTGCGACTGCAAGCACAGACAGCGGTAGGCCCAAGGGTTAGAACGGACGATTAGCGGTCACCGCAGGTTTTGCGCTGCCGTCCCGTACAAGTTGGGGTAACACTGGCCATCGTGCTGGTGATCGAGGCGTCAATGGAGGAATGAATTGCATCCGTCCCGCAGGGTATGCTCTGTCGTCACTGGGCGTGAATGATACAGCTGGTGTTTGAATCGATGGCCAATCGCGACGCTGGATTTTCCTATCAATACAGTAGTCTTCATTGGGCTGGTACCCTGATTTACATATGGATAATCCTCCTGCTTATCCGGTATATTACTTCCTTACTGTACAGTACTACTGCAGTATGCAATGTACTATATTACTACGGCAAAGTCTACCGGAAGGGATTGGTAGTATAATTGGTTTCCGCCACTTAGTAATAATGATAATGTTCGGTTCATTTTCTTATAATACTATAAGATATTACTAAGTAGAGGTCGATTTTAATGTGATAAGTAATAATAGCGCAAAATTTAATACTAATCCCAACTACCACCGGCTGTGCAAACTCTCCTTCATGCGATCAATCTCCTGACGATTGTGGTGGGGTATCAGCTGCCGTGGGGCCCGTTCGTTGCTTGTTCGTATAAGCAAAGGGCTTATAACGATATATCCCGTAGAAAACCCCCTCTCCTGGTTAAGCCGTGGATGAGTAGCGTCCCAGCCAGACGTGTGCAAGCAACGCGATCGCAGGAAAAATGTCATTGCCGATGTCAACGAACCACTGCCTGACATTGACGTACTGACACAGGCGGTTCATATTCCAAACACGTTTGCCCTTGGAGTGTGTCATGGACAGTTTGCTCAGAATTGCGTTCGATCTTCGGTTTTCGGAAACTGCTGCTTCGCAACCTCACTCCACACAAAGGTCTAACCACCTATCCACAATACATCAGCTTATTTGTGCAATGCGGACTCTGTTAAGCGCAGCCAGTCTGTTCATACGCCTCCTCGCCACACAAGAGTTCCATCTCACCTTCAGACGCATTTAAAGCTTCGCAGGACGGAGAGTTAGACGTGGGGACTGGGCTGTATGCGTTCTCATTTGGCTGGTTTTGCCATACTTCCGTTTGTACAGCTCACGATGCTCCATGTACAGTAGCGCCATCGTGTCTTTCGTAAGATTGTCCGTATGCGCTTCAGGGAAGTCTGGAATAGGAAGGTAGTTTTTGGCAGATCGTTTTGTACGCGGGTCAAGCAGCAGTGCCATCCCCATCTGCACCCACGGTTTAAGAAGTCTGGAAGCAATCTGGTGGAGAATGCGTTTGATGTAGCGCTCCCTAAGTCGAGATTGAGAGCGGAAAGTTTATCTTGTTTAATCATCATCTCTAGGAGCGTCGAGTTGGCCCGTTGGAAATTTGTAGGAGTTCATGCGAGCCGAAACAAGACGAAGCAGGACATACATCGTCGACGAAGACATGTTAGCCGCTTGAGTCTCCACCAAAGCAAGATTTGACACACGATGCGTATTCGCTTCCATCTCGACTATCAGTTCCCACCAATTCTGTTGCAGAGATATTTGTGAACACCTCTTTGTCGTTCTTGGCATCTTTAACACTCCGAAAATACCTTCGATATTCCGTGTAAGTGATAATGGAGCGGCGGAATAATTTGCAACAGACGCCACTCTCACGTCATCGTCGATTAGCCCGCCAATCACTGGCAGGCAGTGCAACATCTGCATCTCCTTCAACTTGTGACCTCGCTAAGTGCTCTTGGGGTTGGAGAAGTACTTGTTCAAAGTCCAAAGCTGACGGATCACTGCAGAGCCTTCGCGAAACTCACTGCCCTCTGTCACAACCACACGAACTTTGCTCTTCACTTTCGTGAGCGAATCCTCGACAATTCTAGTCTCTGTATTCTCCTTGAGACCTACGCTCTAACCAATGCATAAATTTAGTCAATGCATCGCTCAATCCGTCTGCAGATTAGCGTCAAGAGGAGAGACACTTTACGGGCAGCGAGCGCAGCGTCCGAAATGGAAAATTTTGCTGTCGTCTCCACAACCAAGCCAAAAAGGGATCTCAACTTGAAGTTGATCAGCTCCACTACATCCATTGGCTCATGTCCATCGTTCTTTGCTACGGCCAGCAACGATAGATACACGAACATCCAGTTGTGGTCGTGAACACGACTGAAGTTCCGACGATATTGTCCTTTGAAAAATTTGTCCTTGAGTCGTGCATAGCATTCAGAAAGCTCATGTTGTATACAACAACTGATACTCGTTCTGAAACAACTCGGTCGTGCTCTTCAAAACTCTTTCGTAACTCACATCCAGAAGGTCGTTATGAGTTTTGGCTGAAGGTGGGTAGCCATACGACCATCAGACAAACCTTGAAAGAGTGTGAGAAAGGTAGGTGTTTGAGACAAAGTGAAATGCAAGCATAGCACAGAAAAGAACACAGTTAGTTAGTTATTAAAACAGTGAAATAATGCACAGCTCGTTTCGTACCGTCTTCAATCAACAACTGCGATACAAGTCCAGCCTTCTGTTCTTTACGTAAGGCGAAAAAAGGCTTGTGGCTCTTGCCTTGAGGCTTGTCGGCGGTTCCTGGCACAGGTCGCTTATTCTCCATGTTGTCGCCTAGGTACTTATGTGCCCTTTTGGTCCGGGTCGTCTGCTCTTGTTCCGCAATCTTGTGCTCGGGATGATTGCTTATATGACTCTTTGCGTTGGAGCTGTTCTGGTCGATGTGGAGCGCCTCCTTCCACGGTTTTGTTTGAGTACAGTGTGTGTTGATGTGCGTGTAGATCTTCCCGTGGTAAATCACCGGGACTATTGAGCAGGTGCATTACGTCCCAGATTTTGTCGCGTGATCTGGGCGTTGAAAATGCTCGACAGAATCCGGTATACCAGGAGGTCGAGGGGTAGCGGTAGAAGGACACGGATCACTGGAAAGGTCGACCGGGTTAACTTCAGTGGTCTGACTGGATACGGAGATTCCTTGGTTGCTTACGAGTGAAGTCAATACGGCCGGCTCGTCTTCGTTCTTGTAAGCGCGGACGCATCCTGGTTACAAAACCTGCGAGCATGCGCCAACACTATCACGTTGGACAGCACAAATGAGGATGCGAGAGAGCTTTGATAAGGTCTTACCGCTCGTTCAGGTCCTCGTCGCCGCAGAGCTCGTTGCTGCACTAGACGATTGCAAATGCAACAAGGATCCATTTCGGACACGCCGTTCAATAAGCAGCCAGCTTTGGGACATTTCATCGTCTCCAGCTGCTCTTCACCTGGAAAATCGCGGAATGAGGGAAGAAGAAGGCCTCGCTGCCACCCACTAGAGGATCACTGCAGCTGAGCGCGGCCTCCCAAAATCCTCTTTTCCTCGAAAATATTAGCTTTTTAGTAATATTTATTGGGTTTCCCTACTAATAACAGGTCATTAGTAATACCGCTACTCTTGGAAATAATAATACGTATTACTAATAATATTAGTGTAATATTATTACTTTACCGTACTATTTCTTGTTTTAATACCGATCCCAGTGTACGCCGGTACACTGGGATCGGTATTAGGGAAACTGCCCTAGCCAGCCCCGAAGTGTAAAAGCTTAGGCGTAGCCTTGGTGCAGCAGCTGCGAAGTATTCAAAGATTGCGTCTCAACAAACGTATGTAGCACGAGCTGCTGGATCGCAGCCGTGCACTGATGCAGACGGTGACTCGCAGACGTCCACTGCGCTAGCACACCTTCAAGCACCGGCATGGGACCCCACGCGTCACCGAAACACAGCATTGAAAGAGCAACGAGCTTCGATGCTGGATTTAGACTGTGACTGCGACTATTGACATTGAAGTCTGAGGCAAGTGCGGAAACTGAAGTAGCCGGTTTAACAATTCGCACGGTACAATACCGGTATCGGAGCGCTTAATAGAAGACAGCATGAATCAACAGATCGCTACAGTAGGCAGCTTGAAGGCCGTGATCGTTTTGGTGTCGTGACGGTCCTTGCCGCTTTGCAGCGCTCTTCGCCACAATAAAAAGCTCGCGCGACTCGCAATGCCCCGGATCGCGCAAGAAACGGATGTCTGTACCTATGTAACGAGTCTTCAACACTCGCCTATGGCATGTCCTTTGCTACGACATCATCATTTTAATTGTTTTGCAAGCTAAAGCAAACCCACGCTCCGTCATTTCACCTCGATCTTTCAAGCACGTCATCGCGCCGGGAAAAAAAAGAGCAAGTCGGGTGGTTTTTGCTGGGCCAACCACCTCAGAAATGCTCGCATGATGTGCCCGTCGCGCCCTCCACACTCGTACTCGCCTCACCGCAGACAAGAGCTTCTCCCCGCCCTGCTGACCAAGCCCCACGCCCCCTATCAGCTCAAACTCCATGTGGGTCCGTCCCGGTGTCCTGCACTCGCGTCGACTGCTCTTCGCGGCCGCCTGCGGTCGCTCACGCTCGTCTCTGGGAAGTCTGCGCGTCTTCACGTCCGCCCGCGCGGCGCTGCAGGCTGCGGCATCGCCCTCTGCACCCCTCGGTGAGGCAGTCGGCACCGGTCACGGCCACGGCTTCGGACCCGTCGGGTTGTCGCCGCCCATGGATGATCACCAGGCCGCTTACGCCGACTTCTTGCCCATGGTGCCGCCCGAGTGCTTGCGCGTTCAGCAGGCCCTTCAAACCGAGGGCCGCAGCGCCAGCGTGGGGCCGTCGTCCTTCACGGCCATGTTCCGGGACATGTCGCCTTACATTAACTTCCACCGTGGCACCACCATGGTCATCCACCTGCCGGGGCAGCTGGTTGAGTCCCACCTCTTCGGCGCCGTCATGCACGACATCGCGTTGCTCAACACGTTTGGCATCAAACTGGTGCTGGTGGCGGGTTCCCGACCGCAACTTAACCGACAGCTGTCACTCCGCAAACTCTCGCAGAGATTCGACTGCGGCATGCGCATCACGGGGCCAATGGAGCTTCAATGCGCAATGGATGCAGCCGGTTCCGTGCGCTTCCAGATTGAGAGTTACCTCGGACGAGGAATTGTCAACTCACCTGGACGTGCCAGGACGATTAACATTGCCTCGGGCAACTTCATCACTGCGCAGCCCGTGGGCGTCCGAGGAGGCGTAGACTTTAAGAACACCGGAGAGATGCGACGACTCAATGTCGACAAGGTGCGCGCTTCGCTGGACAACGGTGACATTGTGCTCATATCAAGCATTGGATACAGTGCCAGTGGCGAAGTGTTCAACTGTCTGTCGGAACAGGTGGCCAGTAAGTGTGCTATACAGTTAGAGAGCTCCAAGCTCATCTTCATGCACAACGGCGAAGAGCTGATCGACTCGCGATCCAACTCGGTTGTACAGACGCTGGTTATTGAGCAGGCACAACAGTATGTGGAACTGGCGTGCCAGAACCCGGATATTAGCGGCGACTTCTTGCTGTACGTGAAAGAGTCCATCAAGGCCTGTGTCAACGGGGTCAAGCGCTCGCACCTTGTTAGCCGACATGTGGATGGCGGCTTGCTCCAGGAGCTCTTTACCCGCGATGGTGAGGGCCTTATGATCACGAAGCACATGTACGAAGGGATCCGCATGGCTACGACGAATGACATTGTGAGCGTCATGCGTCTCATCCAGCCGTTGCTGGACGACGACGTGCTCGTGTCGCGTGACCAGGAGCAGATCGAGAGCAACGTGGACACCTTTACGGTTGTAGAGCGCGACGGTGCCATCATCGCTTGCTGCACACTGCAGCCATATGAGAACAACTTTGCCGAGATGGGCTGTGTAGCCGTGGATCCGGCCTACCGCAATCTGGGCAAGGGTAATGCTATGCTAGGATATATTATGCGCAAGGCAGCAGCCATGGGCGTGACCAAGCTGTTTGTGATGACGACGCGTACGGCGCACTGGTTTCTGGAGCGCGGCTTCGTGGAGGCTACAGTGAACGACTTGCCCCCGTCGAAGGTGGCCAAGGTCGACCTGAAGCGCAAGTCGAAGGTCTACATTTGCGACATCAGCACTAAGAAGGCTCTGGACGAGAAGGAGCTGCTTCTCCAGATGGAATAACTCGGGTGAACTGCCAAATTTTCTTACGATTGACCGACATTTTGACTATCGGTCAAACATGCGTAATTCCTTAGAACGAAGGCAGGAAGCGAGCAGGACATTGCAACCAGTCATACTTATTTAACTCACAGCAAGCTGGAGCAGCAATGATCTTCGGTAATGCGAACTTTATCCCTCCTACTTGTGCGCTGATCCCTATCTTCATGTACAGTCTGCAACTATTTGGCGAGACCGTCTCGTGTTTGACAGGCATAGCCCGCGTATCCTTGGAAACAAGTGCAGATACCCGTTTTGTAGTTGCACACCCCGCGGTTGGAGCACTCAACTAGACATTTATTCCCAGCGGCGCCTACTGCGGAGCCCCCAGGCACAGTCTTGCCCTCACAGTCGGTTTCGTCTCCAGTCGTGTCGGGGTCGTTTCCTGTGGGGCAGTGTCCTGTTGAGGTTAAAGCACCAAAAACGTCAGTCATGGTTCATTTCGGATAGGGACCCAGCGTACGTTTCGAGCAGTCCGCGCCAAAGAACTCGGTGGCTTGCAACTCGCCGCTCGCGGTCCCGACAGCCCATCCCGAGTCACAAACGCAGCCAAAAATCCTGTCAGCATCCCAGGTG
This sequence comes from Phytophthora sp. 'mugwort', assembly GCA_033558025.1. Taxonomy (NCBI): domain Eukaryota; phylum Oomycota; class Peronosporomycetes; order Peronosporales; family Peronosporaceae; genus Phytophthora; species Phytophthora sp. 'mugwort'. The sequence continues at coordinate 1,589,671 of JAUCEF010000017.1, read as the reverse complement.
CTGGAGAACTGCACAACGACGGCATAAGTGATGAATGGACTAGTTTAAGTCAGTAGCTTTCGCAGTGAAAAACGGACGTACCGGGTCGCCTTCGTAGGTTGTTGGTGGAGAAATGGGCAGTGCATTTTTGGCGCCAGCCATACTGCGCATACTCATGCAAATGCCTCGGTCATAACACTCGTTGGGGCACCCCACTACACACACAACAGCAAAGCAATACCACCTAGTGAACACCAACTAGTGCGAAAAAAAATACTAAGACGCGTACTCCTTTCACACGCAGATCCTTCAAAACCGGGAAAGCACGTGCAAGTCCCAGCAATTCGATCACAGACCCCCACGCCCGAGCATTCGACAAGAACGTTATGGGCTGTGCTGGTGTCTACAGGAATGGAACTCCATGCATAATTTGATGGACATACACCTGCATCAATGGACATTGGGATTAGAAGCTGAAACCATTTCGGCCAGCAATAGGAAGGTACTTACGCGTCGAACAGTCTGGAGACTTGTAGTCCGCTACGTCCGTCGGAGAGCCCCAACCAGTGTCGCAAATGCAAACTTTCGACAGTAGTGTACAGGTGCCATGACCACTACAGTCGTTCACGTACGTGCATCCTTCACCGCCAATAGTGCTGCTCTCTTCAATGGTATTGCCTCCTGCGTCTCGAGTGCGCACGACAAAGTTCCCAACAGCTGAATTTGGCGGCGTCGTGATCATATCGACAGTAAACGAGATGCCCTTAGTTGCTGGAATACTTGCACCTGCAATCTGTAACATCACTGAGTTGGATGTAAACGTGACAACGGTACTAGCACTGGGGATGTTTGTTAACGCACTAGCGGTGATCGTTCCAGTCCCGACACTGTAGTCAGTAGGAAATACAGCCTCAATAAAGCCGCCGAGCGGAATTGTCGTCACAGTGTCCAGCGTCACCGTCGCCATTGTGAGCGTGCTTGGAGTCTTGAGCAACGGACGCACACGACCGTAAGTGAGAGGTTTCTTTACAATTGGAGTCCCAATCACTGTCGTCAAGACTTCGAATAGCTTGCCGCCGTTGTCACTGATCGTGACTGTGTACGACCCCCCAAGAGTGGTGCAATACTCTACAATAAATTCGTCGCAGGTGGATCCAGGATTGAGTATGTTCTTCAGTGTGAATTTGCGTCCAGTTCCAGGTAGTACAGCACTGTTTCCTAGTGTCACTCGTGCTGTGGTTGTGCTCACCACAGAGAACACAGTATTCACGACTGGTAAATTGGAGCTGTGGCTCATACTTGCACCGCTAATGTCGAAACTGGATGGAAATTCTACGTCCACTCGACTGCCTAACGGCACGTAGGCCAAGTTGGCAAACTCCACATTGTAGTCCGTTACAACGCCGGCCCAATATGATACAGGCTTTATCGCTGCTGATGGAAGTGTTGTGCTCGTGAAGGTGAGTCCGCCAATAGCAGCACCGATCTGGAAAATGGCACCGCTTGGGTGCCTCGTGTCCACGTAAAACGGTGGCGTTTGTTGTGCTGCCGCGTTGATGATGTTGTCGTACGTGATCGACACGAGAGTTCCTGCAGCAATATCTTGACCAGCAATTGTGAGAAAAATATATGGTGACGCTACTAGCAATACCTTCGAGGCAGTATCGATGTTCACTAAGCCAGCAAGAGTGGCGCTAGTGAAGACGATCACGCTTTCGCTGAGTATAGGAACTTTCAGTGCAATCACGCTTCCAATACGTAACGAGACATCAGTAGTCAAGCTGATTGTGTACGTCGTTGTCCTGCCGGCCAACGATGAAGCTGCCGTCACCGTAGCAGCATTGGACATGGCCCACGAGCTGAAAGTGGATCCCGCTACTGTAGCTGACTCGAGGGTCGAGCCGCTAGCACTCTTCGTGCGGATCGAGTAGCTTGATGACGTGCCTAGACCTGTAAGATAGCTTAGATAATCCCTCATCTTATATAAATATTACTACAAGCGTGTCGCACCTGGATTCGAAATTCTGTCGAGTGTGAATGAGATCGCTCCAGGTGCAGCGTCTGCCGCTGCAGTTGTGATAACCACTACGCCAGTAGCGGGTGTTGCTACTACGGTACTGCCAGTGGCATCAAATCCGACGACATTTGAGAGTATCGACGCTGAGTCCACGTAGAAAGTGGAGGGGAATGTCACCGCAATTGTCCCGCCAACTGGAATGGTGGTGCCCGTCGTGAAGGTCACGTCCACTGTTCCCGTGACGCCAGCATCCAGAGACGTTGGAGTCACGGAAGCCGAGGTGATCGCTGCATCTTTCAGGCGCAAGCACAACGCCCACAGCAGCAACAGCAGCAAGATCGGCCACCGCATCGCGCATCAAACTCAAGCGTTTCCTTTCGCAGCCTTTCATGATCCAGTAAAAAAAAACCGATTTCTTAACGATATTCAGATGGCTACATAAAGTTCCAGATGTGAACAAAGTTCCAGGAGCTACGAACGTCATTGACACATCGATCATTCCAAGCAATATGTGGCGGCGAGCTGTCTTGCGTTGTGCGCCTGCGCTACGACCATCGCGCGCTGCGTCCCAGTCTCTCTCGTCTCAAGAGCTGCACCGCGTCTTCACCGCCAGCTCCTCATCGTCACCTCTGCTGCGTGTTGCCAGCGCTGCGCTGCCGCACTTGCACAGCCACAGCCGCTGCTTCGCCACTCAGAATGACGAAGACAGTGACGCACCCGCTTCGTCTGTCACTTCCACCGGCTCCTCCGCTGAGGTCTCATGCGCTCCGGGCATCGAGAGCCCAGGTGAAAAGTTCGTGATGGTCTACACATGCAGCGTGTGCGAGACGCGCTCGGCAAAGACCATCAGCAAGCACGCCTACTACAACGGCGTGGTGCTGGTGCGCTGTCCCGGCTGCCAGAACCTGCACCTCATTGCCGACCGGCTGGGCTGGTTCGAGGACGACGCGACCGACGTGGAGAGCTTGCTTAAGAAGAAGGGTGAGAAGGTCCGCTTTGTCACGGATGAGGACGTGCTCGAGCTCACGGAGAACGACATCCTCGGCAGCAAGGGCGAGGATTAGACAGAAAAGTACAACAGCAACGAGGGTTCTTCTAATAGAGGCAGTCTACATGTGGGCTAGCTACCTACCTCTAGTACTGCACTGTCATCAAGTGCAACACTCACGTGTCTCCTCCATTTGAGTTTTCTCGCTGGCGTACTTGTTCAACCTGGTGTTATACTATGCTGGTGGCGTCTTGTGTCCAGCTCAATTGTCTCGGATTGACCCTGGGATGCGCTGTGGATAGTTCTGTTATTCCTCAGTGAGATGCTGAAGCCACACCCGTCGGCCTTCACCGCGGAACATAACCTGCTCGTGCGTGTTTACCTGCACGGAAGGGTTCGCAGATGCCAGCTTGGTGGTCTTGGCCAGACGTGTCGAGTCAATCGTGCTGGTATCTATGTGGTACTTGCGCTTCTTGATCTGATTTTGGTGTCGAACCATGTGCTCCGTCAAGCTTTCTTCCTTCCCATACACACGTGAACACACGGGGCACTTGAACCAGGTCTTGCCGTTCTTGATCTCGACGATAGCCTGGAGGTGCTCAGGCAAAACCACGGGCGCCAAGTCGCTCGCATTCGTGCTCTTCGCTTTGTCATCGTCGAGCTTCCCCGCACATTTGTGAAACTGCATACCACGGCGTGCGTTAAACTTCATATCACACAGCGGACACGTAAATGGGTGCAGCTTCTTCTCGTCTACGGCCTTATTCGGTGGCAGCGCTAAACTGGCGATACCCGCCTGCTTGTTTTGACCGATACGAATGCCATTCTGTGCCGAGTACATCTCCTTGCCCGTCTCCATGTACGCTGCAATGACACAGCCAGCCACCATAGCATCGAATTGATGCACGTGTTCACGGACGTCACGGAATTCGGCAAACATTTTCTTAGCTCGACTGCCCACAATTTCGTGCAGATCCAAATTGCTGATCGTGTGATCAATCAAACGACACGCTTTTTGTTTCATCTACAAATGACGCCATCCACGTGAGTAGGCTTTGAACCGCAATACTGTGCAGATCAATGAACGTTGTGAACCGTACCTGGTCCTTGTAACCAATTCGCGTTCTTCGTTCATCCTTGCCCATTTGACTAAGATTCATTTCCACGAACTCTGCTGCACGTCTCAAGTTCCCCGCCATCTCGCCATCCTAATTCAAAACCAACACGCGTAAATAGGTGCTCCGATATCTGCAGTCTCAATTCACCACTCTCAATTACCTGCGAGATCAGCGTCCGCAAATTGTGTCCAGTCGAAAACAACTTGTTAGGCGCAGGTCCGTGGTGCGACTTGTCTTCTTCTCCTTCAAACTTACGGTACGCACTACCTTCGTGCACGATGTGGTCCTGCACTACCGTGCCGCATCCATTGCCATCCACACCATTGCAAATCGTGTCTCCACGCGCGTAGTCTGTGATGAAATTGTTCTGCTCCGTGTTGCCGCACGTCTCACATCGGAATCGTGGCGCTATCAAGACAAAGAAACAACCAGTCATTACCACCATTTTATCGTCTCAAAAACTCCACCGCCGGTGCGTATATTAGCCCGGCAGTTACCTGTCTTCTGCTCGGCGTCAAGCTCCGAGAATTCGTCGGCGTCTGACTTTCCCGCCTGCCGCATCTTGCGGATCAGAAGCATCACGTCGTTCACCTTGAGATCGGCCACCAGCAGGTTCACGATACGCTCCTCCATGGGCAGCGCCGGCTCGTCGGCTTGTCTGGCCGCTTTGGCAGCAGCAGCCCGAGCTGCCGCCTCCTTCTTAACCGCTTTCTTGGCCGCCTCCGCTTTCTTCCTCTTGTCGACCTGCTTGTAGCATCAAAAACTCCATTAAATCTACCATTTTTACTGCCATTTCCCTATAATTAAAGAGCAGCCGACCATGACAAGAGGTTCGTCGTCCAGCGAGGGGCGGCCACTGACGTCCACGGCCGCGTTGGCCGCCGCCTCGGTGGCTCCGAAGCCCGCGAAGACGTCCTCGGCTCCGCCATTGTTCAGCGCCGCGAAGAAATCGTCGGCGCCAGCGTCGAGGTCCATTGCTGCCAAAAAATGATACGGTAGAGTACGTAGATTGGAGCCCTGTGCGTGTGAGGGGCCAGGGGGCAGCAGGTAGAACGAGAGAGGGCGAGCACGAAGACGACCTTGTCCCCCACTTGTTCCATACAAAGTCAATTGGCGAATGACCGCAAAAGAGGCAGAAACTGGTGAGCAGTACCGTGTAAGGTCAGTTTATGACGTATTTCTTAAGTTTTTATTTTTATTTTTATTTCTACTTGAGGTGTGCAACGTGTAGCCATACGTGGGATCGGTAGCTAGCGCGACAGACTGGACAGAGCGAGACTTCGTAGATGTTAAAGTCTTCGAAAGCAGAGAGGCATCGCGAGTGAAAAGCGTGCGAACAGCTGAGAAGTGACACACCCTGCATTGACAAGCTGTATTGGCGATTGTCAGGGGAAATTTGGACGACATGTCATCAGAAATGTATTCGTACCTGAATGCGTTAATGCAGATGGCACACTCACGTTCGTCTCGCGCCTTGGCCTGTTCGAATTGAACAATTAGCCGAATGTTTCTTATGAATACGAGCAATACTATTAAAGCTTGGTATTTGCTACGAACCTTTTTGAAGATGGCAAGCCAGTCGTCGCCTTCGGGGAACGAGGTTCCTGTCTTTGGGTCTACTATGGAGGTCGATGGTTAGTGAGATGTTTGTGAATCCGGGTACGCAGGTCTGGTAACCCGTTTAATTTACCAGTGTCGGTCTCGGGAACGTGGTCCTGAAATACACGGCGGCTCATACTTAGAGACTTGTCGAACTCAGCGAGCAGAGCATCGATTGAATCATCGCGCTTGCTCATCGCAGTCACTAACCGATCGGTTGTTTTTCCCACTCTGCATGTTGCCATAACAAGGAGAGAAGTTAAGTGTGACAAGTTGTGTTTTAACCTACACTCTGTAGTAATACTACCCCCTATATACCTGTTCGCGAGAAATTGACGACGACGAATGGGATCACCCTTCCCGGAGCTGTAGAACTGGAGCAAGTAAGTGTCAGCAGGATCTACAGCATTATCGGGAAAAATATAGATCAGAAACCTTCTGCCACAAGGTTCTCGCTTGCCGTCTCGCTGCAAACCCGCGGAACACCGCCTGTAGCCACAGCAGTAAATAAAAAAATACCCGGACAAACAGCAACAAATATCTACGAACCTGAATTTGTTTGGCGCTGACTTCGCGATGAACAGCTGATGCCACAGTGGTGCACCGCTTCTGGTAGTCTTGCTTGCGACAAAGCGGGCACACGCGCTGGTTCGTACGCAAAAATCTGAGAATGACAACGAAAGCGACAAAAATGATAAGCGAGGGAACAGATATGGGTAGTAATTTTAGTGATGACCCTACCTTTCAAAACTCGTGATGCAAGCGAGGTGGAACATGTGCGAACAGCTCAAAATCACTTGCTCTTTTACACCGAACGCTTCCCGGCAGATGGAACACGGATGCTTTGTGTCACCACGCGCTTGTGCCTGCTGCTCACAGTGTTCCCATTCACCTCGAGTGAGTTTCGGTGGTGGGCGCATAACCTGTGAAACACACAACCCGTCGACACGAGATGAGGCAAAATGGGCCGAGCTACCCTGCTCGCTTGTGTCGGTTATGACGTACCAGGCCTCGCTTCTGTGCAAGAGTAAGTCGAGGACGAAGTTGTTGGCTGCGTTGCGTGCCGCAGGCAGGGCATCGATCCGTCTCTCGCCCGCAAATACTGGAGTGCGGTCGCTCATTATTTTCGAACGTACAGGTCTCACATACCCAAACACATCGATACTCGGGGTTTACTACGTTCGGGTCTGTCAAATTGTCAATCTGTTGCATAGATTTTCTGAGTAGGTTACTTCATCTTGTGGCTTCGAATACAATTTCTTATGCAACAAAGTGAGGATACCAACCGCTGGCTTGTGGGGAATGCGAGGTCTTCGTGGACGAAGGTGTAAATCCAATGTAATGGACCGTGCGAGGTGATCCTGAGATATTTGTAGCGTCAACGGGATCACACGAAAAAAAGTGCAATGCTGTGGTTTATAAAAACCTGCAGGGCGGCCGCATTGATGATCGTAGACTGGTCCGACTTGGCGTATGGGAGCGTGACTGCAAGAACACACGTCGGGGAAACCGAATCAACTTGCTGTATTCCAATAAGCTTAACGTCCTGTGTTCAATATCCACCTTCATTGCGTCTTGGACGCCTCATGATTTCGCAGCCAAGAGCAGTTTCAGTCTCAGTCAAACTACGAGTATCCGATAGTAGTAAGGCAGACAGCTCCAAAGGTCGGCCGGACCCTAGTGGAGTCTGCCCATTCCAGATAACGACTATTGCCCTTCCTCCAACCCTTGACTTCGTTCATCTGTCACACACGTCGTATCACGTATGGAGCCGAAGCGCTTTGACATCGACGAGGAGCTCGGATGCAAGATCAGCAACGTCAAGTTGAGCGAAAAGTCCCGTTTAAAAGACGGGGAAGAGAAGCCTGTCAAGGACGACGAGTCCCGCGCGGCCCAAGCCAAACTGGATCTCGACGTTGAGCGGGAATGGAAACAGCTTCAAGATGCGGGAGCTGGCAAGATTGAGATTGCCAATAGTTCCTGGGCGAAAAGTGTCTGCAAGGGACTTACCATGTGAGACGACACACTGAGAAAACGATATCAATCATTTCTAATTTATTGGTTGCAATGGCAGAAATCACATGAACATGCGTTGCGCCGACACGGGTCGACTGATGTGGCAATCCGATGAATGGTACACTTAAGTCATTAAGTATCTGATAAAGTGAGGATCTGACCTTGGTGGCGAATGATAGGGGCGAGGACATCTACCGTGTCGAACAGAAAGGTTACTAAACCCAATTTTTTATTTACTATACTCTTGCCTAACACTTATGATCTGCAGCGCGACTTCCGATGGACATTCTCAAGTGTTCTGCTGTGTCCCGCGAAATCAACTTCAGCTCAGATCAAGAGATTTCGCACTTCCGACTGGAGCAGCGTGTTTTCCTAGAAGGAAGTTGCATTGAAGGTGCGTTCTTCGTTTATACTTAATGTGCGTCAAAAGCTCGGTGGAAAAAATAATGATATTTATCTGCTCTACAACAGAATGGATTTTCAACTTTGGCTACGTGATCCCAGGCTCTACCAATACGTGGCAGCAGACTATCGAGGCGGCCGGTCCGGAAAATATGCTCGACCCAGAGACAATGAGGTACGCGCGAATGTTCTCCGGAGTTGTAGACCGTCCTTTGCTTATGCTCCTGTTCATTGCAATGCAGCGGCAAACTCACGATAGAGACGGCGTTCTACGACGGCCAACTTTCGATTGCCAAGACTGTCTACAGAATATATTATGTCTGATAGCACTGCTGTTGAAAAAAATGCGCCAAAACAGGTCGATTGAAGACAACTGGCCCGTAATACGCGTGCAGCTAGTGAAGAAACACCCAGCTGAGCAAATAGCTAAAGGCAAATGCATGTACTGCAGACAACACCGTTCTTTCACGTCGAAACAACTGGCGCTCTATAGTTCTAGACGCTTGTCCTCTTCTCGTGCCTCTCTCGCGTTGATCTCGTCGATAGGATCAGGATAGGAGGGCAACTCAGACTTGAACAGATACAAGTCGCGGATCCGAATAGGTCGGGGAAGCGCACGCAATTCCTCAAGCTCGGCTTTGGTGGCATTCTTGCGTTTTTGGTGCGCGATTTTCTCGGCCGGGTTGCCGCGGCCAATTACCTGTACAATCAACTTCCTGGAGCTTTGAAGAAACCACTCACGGTAGAAATGTGCCATCTCGCTCTTGGTCAGCGTCTCCATCTCCTTCGCAAGCTGAGCATCCATGTCAAAGGCAAGTCGGCGCGACGTAATCTCATACCAGTAGTGGTGCGTCGTTTCTAGAAGGTTGTGATCGGGCTCGAGCTTCAAAAGGATCTGCGCTTGGACGTGGTCGTTAAAGTGTTCGACTGCCATCATCTCGATCGCTTCTTCAAAGTCAATCATGAAGCGGTCAATACATGCAGTAATGTACTCCGCTGCAAACAAAGATGACTGCACCATAACACCGAAGCCCAAAATGCCGTTCGTCACGCGAACGGTACAAGACACGTCGTAACCCAGTTCCTGTTTCGTGCGGAGGGTGTCAAACAGTGGTTCTTCCATCAATTGATGCAACAAGTCGGCATAGGCCAAGCCACGCAGAGTCAACGGACCAATCTGGTAGTACAGTTCTACCTGCGTGTTCGTCTCTGTCTTGTTCTCGCTGCGCTCCTTCAGCAGAAACCCAATGGGAGTCTGTGGAATGGCATTGATAAGGCGTCGCGGGAAGTCTCGCAACTGCAGCGGTGCAGACACACGCTGCAGCTGTGCTTCGACCTTGGCGATCATTTGAGACGCTGCTGTATACGAAATATTTCCGTGCGCGAAACTTGCCAACCATGCCTTGCCTGACCAGAGCTGGCTAGAGACGTACTCCTTAAGCGACTCCACGGTGACAATCTCAATCGAGTCCAAGCATTCCTCCAGCGGAAACGAGCGCTTCTCCAGAAGCTGCAACCGAAGATACTTCGCTTTTTGTGCCACCTTGGTGATTGCATTCTTCGACTCTCGCATCAATTCCTCTCGCATCACTTCAAAGCGTGCTTCGTTTATTTCCGTTCCAAACACAGCCGCAACCACCACTTCGACAAGAAGATGGAGTTTGTCATTAAAGCCACCAAAGATCAACTCCAGACCAGATTCCTTGACGTGGAGCGAGTACATGAGCTCGGCCACGTTTGCGTGGTATGCGTACTCATTAAGCGCGTCCCGAACAAGCTTCACATACAGCTGAGTGTGGACCCAACAGTCCACGTTGGCCACCACACTGGGTAAATGCAGCAAAAGCGCAACATGAGCACGAGGTGTAGCAAACACGCGGTCCGGTTTGTACCACAGCTTGCCGAATGTTGTGTTTTCAGACACAAGGTCGGTAACATCTGTCGACTCGATGAGGCAAAAATCTCGCGGGATGAACTGGTTTGGTCGAGGCAAATGCAGTTTGGGGTTAATTCCTGCGCTTTTCCAGCGCTGAATAGTGGCGTTCGTGATATTCTCTCGCGAGTACTTGACGCCAAACCACTCTTCCTCAAGAACCTATTATCAGCCAATGCAACAAATTAGAACCCAATTCAAATAAATCGAGCAATAGAAAGCGCCGTTTTAGTTTCCATACCAGCGCCTGAAATTCAGGAGATTCCTCAAACGTCTGTGAAACGATCGAGACACATACTGAGTCTGCGGTCAAGTGGCTAAGCACTTCTTCGGCAAGCTCCTGGTTAAATGTACCCTTGAAAAGATCGTAGCGTAAAATATCTTCCGGTGCCACCTTGAACATGGGCTGTATACATTCAAAATAATAACTTTAAATATAAATAAAATTCGCTATACGATAATGCTTATAAACATGGTGCATACCTGCATAATTTCACCCAGTTCTTCACACTTTTCGACTGCGCTGTCCTCTTCCTGGAAGCGGAACGAAATGTCGGCCAGTGCCGCCAGTTCATCAAACACCCACTCCGGGCAGCCATTTACCCTGAGCATGTACAAATACTCAAAGACTGCATGAACAATTTCCTCCCAGTGGGAAATTCCCTCCAACGTGAGCTTCATGGTAATGTCGAACTTCGCAGCGTAAGTGCCACAGTCATAGCCATCAGTGTCTGTTACGCCTGCAGTCACCGCAGAGATCCAGCCTCGCTCCTTCATCTGTAATGCCCAGGACATGCAGCCATGAGTATCACAATAAACATGCCTGTTAAATAACACCACCGGTTGACTTACATGTGACAGCACTGATCCTTCACTTTCATGGCCCAGGAGACTAGCAATATAGTCCGAGGGTTTCTGGTGATGCTGGCCAAGAACTGGAGGAATCATCCAGTCAAGATGAAGCGTGTGAATATCCCTGACAGGAACAATCTTGCAGAGGAAAGGCGCGCCAGCTCCTTCTGCCCCAAATGGCGGCCCCTTTAATGCGAAAGACGGCACTTCCACCTGCTTGTTCGGAATAGCGCTAAACGACTTGGTGACCCATTGTTCCAGCTCGTCCAGGGTGTTTTCACCACATACCACAAGCTTCATAATGTTGGCAGAGTAAAACTTGTCGTAGAACTCCAGAATCTGTTTGCGCACGTCCACGCTCGTTTTCTCTGGCAGTTCCTGCAGACTCTTCTTGTTGCCCCAACTAAAGCGATGATATGGGTGACTCGCAGGCGACACGTCACACAGTACTTGCTGCGAGCGGATCCTGTCGTTCTGAGTGGCCTGGCTGAACTCGGACTCGATGGCCGATAGCTCCCTCTCCATTGCTTCGGCCTTGAGCAGCGGGGAGATGAAGAAGTGCGCGAACATGTCGAGCGCTGGCTCCAGATGGGCCGGCCCCACCTCAAACGTGTAGCTCGTGACCTCATTGTCCGTGGCGCCGTTGCTGTAGCCTCCGTGGGCGCTCAAAAAGGCCTCGAACTCGTTCTCGTCTGGGTACTTGGCGCTGCCCATGAACAGCATGTGCTCCAGGTAGTGCGCCAGACCGGGCAACGTCTCGGGCTCCGCGAAGCTACCGACGCCTACAGTGAGGCAGGCGCCGGCGCGGCGGCTTGGAGCGCCGTCGTTCTCTTCCTCACTGTCGCCGAAGCTGCTGCCGTCATCGTCGTCCTCTCCGCAATCGCTTATGTCGCTGTCATCCCCGCTGAGACTCTGGTCGTCCTGGTCGCAGCCCGCGCTCTCGCTCTCTCGCGATACGGCCGCCGCCACGTGCGCCACCTCGGCCGTGGAGATTAACAGTATTTGCAGCGCGTTGGGAAGCGTCAGTAGCCGATACTTCTTCTGGTCATTGGGCGACTTGGACTGGTCCACGGGGTCCGTCATCGTCCGAGGCGGGTGGAGAGGGAAATAATGAGCATGGCGAGCAAAACGTTTTGTGTAAGTATGTAGTCAATTTTTTTAAGAATACATAGCTCAAGTGACTTGAGTAAGTTAACATTTCCATTTAGAGTAAATGTACTCAATTTGAGGACCTATTTTGTAGGCTCTACACCAGCCACAGACGTCAAAACAGCTAGGAGACCTATGAAGCTCGGCCGCGGCATCAACGTGGAGCATATCAAGCGCATGACGTTGCGCACCGTGCGCGAGAGCATGGAGGGTCAGAAAGAGACGCTCGCGTTCCTGGACGCACTGGAGCGCAATGACTTCGACGAGACGCAGTGTAAGCGCGAGGCGCGCCACATGACGCTTGTTCTGGATGCCAAGAGGAAACGCCGCGCCGCTGAGCACCGTTCCACGCTCAATTTTCACGTGATCCGCATGATGAAGGGCCATCACGACCCGCGCCGCTGAGGGACAAGACATACAGTGGACTATAGGAAAGACAGATCGACGGAGGCGACGCGATGGGGACGGAGACGACCGATGTGTCAAGTGTAGCAGGAGCCACCGTAAGAAAAAAAAAGATAAACTTTCGTTGGCGTCGCGTTTGCGGTGCCGTGCGCCATTTTACACATTGTTTGACGCTGCGTTGCTACTTCAGATTTAATAGGAGACGATGTGATATCGATATGGCTCTTGCATAATTGCCAGCATTGGAAGGAAGGCGTGAACGTGGAAGCTGACACAACCGTACTATATTACATACTACAGACAATCCTCTCCGCTGTGATAGGGTCGGGACCAAACAAACTATTACTAACTGGAGTTATCACAAGGCGGATATGCGTTATAAAACTGGTACGTTATGACTTTCGTGTGATTCATTGGGTCGGTTGCGACTGCAACACGGGCTGTTGGTAGGCCCCGATGCTCCCTCCGTTTTTCATTCGGAAGTCAAACAAGCCACGCGCTTTCAATATAAGTACGGCAGCCGAGCTCAAATTACACTAACAGCATCAAGGTATGGATGACTCAAGCAATATTTGTGAAGTGCGGATGAGCCAGCGGACGAAGATTTATGCCGCACACCCTCACGGAGCGAGAACAGTTGCGGTCAAGACGGTGATGTAGCGGTCTCGACGAAGATGACGATAGTGCTGCTTCTACCGATCCGATGCCGGAGAACCTGCCCACAGAACGCTAAGTGAGCGTCTTCAATGGATGGCACAACATTTCGTTAACGCCGATGTGATGGAGGTGCCTTCAAGAGAGATTATCGGGTTTCGAACGATGCAGAGAGTGTTTAGAGAGGGCCTTGTGCGTAAGCAAGACCGCAAGCAGCGAAAGTCGATGCTCGGTTTCTTCGGACGTCCTATACCAAACAGACCTTAGCAATAGCTAAGCACCTTTGCGTAGTCATAATGGAGGCTTTTGTATCACAACGAGCTAAGTAGAGGGTAAGGCACGTTTGAGTTGTGCTTGTATGGTGTCCGTCATTGGGAAACCTCCTCGTATTTCTCCGTGGAGTGAATCACAATTCAGGATAACACGACCGAGAGGATTGTCGGCATCGGCCTTAGAATATGCACATTACAAATTACCAAAAGTTGGAGCTACCACACGTATGGCTCCCAGTGCTCTCAAATTCCTGTCTGACGGACACATACAACAGAACAGCACCAATACCAGCAACAAACCGGGCTTCAGCGTGCCAAAAACTGTAACAACCGCAAGAGGGAAGACAATCTACACGTCAGCTACAACTAGCTTAACAGGAGTAACTTCTAGCTCATGGTCTGCGCCTTCAATCCGTGCTGTAAACCCGGCCCAATGGGATTCGCTCCTGTCATCACCGCAACTGCCTCGGCTTTCGGCTGTTACCAGGTCTTCGACGCCTCCTAGGTTGGTATGGTCGCCAGTTTCGAGGGAGCATTACGCCAGTTCCATGTGTCGTCTCTGCGTTCATCGGCAGTTGGGTCCAGTGTAGACTCTAATGCCGCGCAGGCAAGGAACTGCAAGCGATGGTATCAGCGGCTCATTGTCAACGGTTATGGAGCCCAATGCCGGTATGACGCACGACCCGATCGACTTGCCTCACGTTAACCAATCCTTCGTGCATGTGAGTATTCAACAGTTCCATAGGCAGCACGGATAGAGCCTGCCTTACTTAGTGGAGCCAGATTTCGGTCCCCTATGGAAACTCAGCGCGCGCTGAACGCTTCAGCGAGTCAACGCTGGTACGCCGCCGTGGTCAAAGGGACCAGCTACGACAAGCACCGCCTAAAGCGGCTCATCAGCTACGGGTGCGATCGACATGGTGAGTAGTGGTAACCGACTAGGTATAAAAATACTACCGTTTATTAGCACACCGAACATAAACCCGCCCAAGATCCCCGTCTATACCATTACATACAAATTTCACCCTTTCGCTGTGGAAGAGACAGAGCACCATTCCTATTGCTAATATTCATATGAGCTATTTTCGAGAATTTCATAGCACCCTCATATCCAGAGGAATAATATTTGAGTGGAAAAGTTTCCATACTTAACACTTGAGTACTAGTTATATAATCATGGTTCAGCGATCGTTCAACTCAAAGTATGCATCCATCGAAGATATGCTTAAGAATCGGTCATATTGCATTCGATTGATGAAATTTACTTGGTTCAAGAATCGGAGGGAATACCCGATCGTTCGGAGAAAATTAGGCCATTACAAATGTGAAGGTGATCTTATCAGAGGTAACGAGGAGATAGAATGTTATGTACCTTGCGATAGGACTTGGTGTCGCCCCGACAAGAGCTGCTGCTACACAACTGCTTTCGAGTATAAATGTCGGAGTTGTGGATATTACGAGATACTTAAATAATCGAAATCATTTTTTGACCTATCTTAACAAATAATTACTTAGTATTTAGATACTACCAAGAATCTACAGAATGGCCTACTTACCCGAAAAGTATCAACCAACAAGGAGGCCATCGCAGTTGCGAAGAAGCGAATTACGAGAAGAACCGCGAACGGATTCTCGCTCGTCAGAAAGCGCACGATGAGAAGCATCGTGAAGAGATAAGCAAACGCCAGAAAAAATACTATGCTAAGCGCGCTGGTAGGATTGCTTTCGACTAAATCCTATTTTTTATCAATTGGTGAGTTTGACTTTTCCATCCTATTTAAAGGGAAAAATAATAGTATATACCAAGTAGATAAACGAATATTTTATCTTTTACTCTCATATACTCGCCATGTTGTCCCACGAACTCGATGCTCTCAAGCGCCTCAACATCCCAGTTAAGCGATGGGGGTCCTCGTTCCGCGTCAAGGTGAAGAACCACAATGGACGCAGTGTTTATATCTCGAGCTTCGAGAAGGGGGCCAACTGTAGACTTCAAATACGACTGTCTTCAAGTCGCCTATCGCTATTACCTCGAAGGATGATATCGAAAGGAAGGTTATGGCTGAGATGCAAAGCAAGGACTTTACTGCGCGAATCAGCTTTCCATCATCGAGCTACCAATTAAAGGAGATTACGATGGCTAAGATTGTTGTTAATTACAGGAACCACATTCTCGGTGATTCGAATATTAACATTCCAGACGTTATCAAGAACAATCGTTCTATCATTAATTCCCAGAAGACCGAAAACAAGTGCATGTTCTTCTGCATCGCCTACCATCTCGAGGAAGAAGCACGAGTTGATCGAATGATTTCTCCAGTCAAGAAGCTGGTCAAAGCGTACTGCGAGTTCAAGAGCATCAAATACTCAGCTAAAAATTTTAAGGAGATGAAGCCTATCGATATCTTTCAATTCGATGAACTTGAGGACTGTCTTCAGCTTCAAATTCATGTGTTTGAGATGGATGAGCAGTCGCTCGAGATTTCGAAGATTCGCGAATCGAAGCGATCATATACAAACCGCATCAATATCCTCGACTACAAATCTCATGCGATGTACATAACGAAGTTAGACAATGTTTTATCTAAGTTTCAATGCAATGTCTGCGGAGCTGTTCTCGATACATGGCAGAAGCTGGCGAATCACAAGAAGACCAAGTGTGAATTCGAAGTTATTCAGTCGTTCCGAAATCTCCAGCGATCTATCGTCCTTCTCAGAACCAGCTCCGCCAGATCCCTAACAAGTTTCGTATTGAGAAGGATCACTACATGGACCACTTCATCGTATATGACTTCGACGCTATTCTCAAGCCAACTTCGATCAGCCATGGTGAGAGCACTACGTTCACGAACCAGCACATCCCAGTGTCTGTGTCGGTTTGCAACAGCTTCACAGAAGAGGTGAAATGTTTCATCTCGGACTCACCGCTACAGCTATTGAATGAGATGTTCACCACGCGTACATCAACAACATCTCTAAGGAGATTCGTAAGTATAACTTCTCGAAATACAAGACGTTGGCGAAATCGATCTTGAAACGAGAACGATTGACTGGAATGGACATCCCTGGAAAGATCATCAGTCATCGTTTCCATCTGGCCGATATTGAACAGTTGATATGGTGGGTGAATACGAATTACGATACTGTCAGAGGCGGCCTAGATAAGAAAAATCATTTTCACAAGTTCAGTCGTATCATTAGTCAAACACCAGTCATTGGGTTCAACTCTGGTAGCTACGGCATCAATCTGATGACCTCTTCAGCTATTGGAAGCACTAATATCGCATCGGTGATCAACAGCCCGAGTTGTATGTGCGTTGGTACATACACATTCAAGATGCTGGATATTCGCAACTACCTGCCACCCGGAACGAGCTACGAAAAGTATCTATCGACATACCTAGGTGAGTGCAAGTGTGCTGACAAGATTCGTTGCATCTGTGGTCTCTTAAAAGGTGTTTTCCCATACGAGTATATCGAAAAATTCGATGTACTCCACGAGACGAGTATTCCACCTAAGAGCGGCTTTGATAGCGATCTCCATGGCACAACTATCTCTGATGGTGACTACGAGCGCGTACAGTTCGTTTGGAAGCATTATGGGATGAAGTCGATCAAGGATTTATTAATTTGGTACAACAATCAAGGCTCAGCGTGAGCTATTCAAGCGCGTTGAGTTGGATATGTTTTCAGACAGTGTATCACACCCTGGTCTATCGGAAAAAGTCATGTACCAGACTTGTTTCAAGAATCTTACCAAGCCTGGGAAGTCAACAGGTACTGCCTTCGAGTTCCCGAACGATCGATTCAACGGTTATGAGAGCCAGGATATCAAGGCTGATCGAGATTTTGGTTTAACATCGATCACCTAAAAAAAAAAACAAGCTGCTTCACGAACAGAACTATCTTTGTACCCATTGCTTCTGTAAGCTTGATGTAGAGAACGCCTCCGCTGACCGAATCGACAACAGTATCGGGCACATCGATGGCAACATCAGGATGTCGTGCATCAAGTGCAACTGTGCTCGTAAGAGCACGAGCCCTAAAGCATTTCGATACCAGAAGCTTCTCGAAGCCAACAGCGACAAGCTTGTTCATTCCATCGACGCGGAGGAGAAAGAGATATACGGCAAGATGAAGGCTAACATCGCCGGTGGTCCATCCATCATCTTCAATCGCTTCGCCAAGCGCAACGAGACAAAGATCCGTGGCGGTAAGCGCTGTAAGAAGATCATCGGCTACGACGCTAATGCTCTATACCTATGTGCGCTTGGAAATGAGATGCCCTGCGGACGATTAACCACGTCCGAGGCTTATGATGGTATCATCGATGATATCAAGACTGACAAGATCATCGCTTTCTCGAATGCGACATCAGAACGCCTGAGTATCTCAAGGATTACTTCTCAGAGATGATTCCGATCTTCAAGAACGTTGAGATCAACTGCAACGACGAGAGCATTATCGGTTCTCACATGTTCAATTACAATCAGTCTCGCGAGTCAGGTCGCGCGAAACCGGCTCGCAATCTGATTGGGAGCTACTTTGGTGAGAAGATTCTCATCTATGCTCCATTGCTCAAGTGGTACCTGACGCACGGTATGAAGATCTCCAAGACATATTCATTCATCAAGGCTAACTCTCACAAGGCTTTTGCTCCATTCATGGAGGCTGTGTCAGACGCTCGTCGCGAAGGAGATGAAGATAAGACGAAAGCTACGATTGCTGAGATTATGAAGCTCGTAGGCAACAGTGCTTTCGGTCGCTCTGGTATGGATAAGAGCAAACACAAGGAGGTTAAGTACATGTCAGACACTGTCAAGGTTCATGCTATCGTCGAAAAGCAAAATATCCGCGACGTTGAGGAGCTGGCTGGCTCATACGAGGTCAGCCTCAAGAGGAGACACATCAAGCTCAGCAATCCTATTCATCTCTCGATCGCTATCTATCAACTCGTTAAGCTGCGTATGCTCCAGTTCTACTACGACTGCATCGACAAATATTTCGATCGCTCTGACTTCCAATATCAGGAAATGGACACTGATAATGCTTACATCACCTTCAGCTATGAGAATCCTTTCAGCGAGGCAATCAAGCCGGAGCTCCAGGAACACTTCAAGCAACACAAGTACGATTGGTTCCCGAGAGCTACAACACGGAGTTAGCTAAGTTCGACCGTCGTACGCCTGGCTTGTTCAAGGATGAGTGGTCAGGTGATGCTATCGTTAGTCTGATCTCCAAGAACTACATTTGCTATATGCCAGATGAGTCGTACAAGGTTAAGGTCTCTGCCAAAGGTGTTCAACAGGGTCGCGGTCGCAGCAGTGATGTGCTGAACCCTGATGGATTCGAGTCTGTTGTCAATGATCAGATCACTCTCTCGAGAACCAACAAGGGCTTCCACATCTGTAAGGAGACCAAGGGTATGATAACATTCACACAGCAGAAAACTGCCCTTGATTATTGGTACGACAAGCGTAAGGTTTAGATGATGGTATTTTAACGATTCCGCTGGACATCTAAAAGTGTTACAAACCACATTTTTGTTTTGCTCGATATATATAGAGAGTCATGGAACACGATGAGGGTGGGGTCGCAGACCACACGCACAAGTGCGAGCGAACAACTCCACAGCTGCTATCCAAGCTATACAGCGACCCAAAACTGGTTTCGTTGGTGTTCAGAGCCTGTATGAGAAGGCTAAAAGCATTGACAGCTCAATCGGACTCAAGGATTTAAAAGCATGGTACGTGAATCAAGCTGGTACCCAGCAGTTTCAGGACCAAAGGAAGCGATTCGATCAATTCCATATCGCGAGCAACAATCCAGATTCATAGCAGACCGACTTGGCTTTCTGGGAGACTCGCTCACTGCTCACAGCAGCCAATATCAATAGTCGATTGGGGTATATAGAGCTAATCCCCCAAAAAAAGCAATACAGTTCTGAAAGCTCTAAAACGCTTCGTGAAGCAACACAACCTAGCGTCATAACGAGCGACAACGGATCTGATTTCATGAATCAACAAGTCCAGAGCTATTTCAAGAAGTCGAAAATTACTCATTTCAACAATGAACCTGAAGAACACTCAACGATGGGAAAGGCTGAGCGATTCAAACGCACTATTAAGCAACGACTGGTACGTTCAGGGCTTAAACTAACCAAGCGATTAGTATCCGATTTGATTGATAACTACAATTCAACTAAGCACAGCTCCATTGGTATGACCCCAAACGATGCCAGGGGGACTGTCATTCACGCGGAGCTCGGCCATAATCAAAACCTACTACGAGAGGTTGATAATGAATTCACTTCGGGTGAGACAGTTGTATATCGACTCAATCGAAATAATTTGGTAAGGAATCAGCTAAATGGACCACGCTTGTCTATGAAGTTGCAGGAATAGATGGACATCGCATCCAAATACGCTCTAAAAAACGGCCAAGTTCTTTATAAGCCCCCCCCCCCAACGAGCTCAAACGCGTCAAGCTTGCTATCACGGATACGGATGTTGAACATGGTCAGATATATGAAGCGGAGGCGATACTGAAGCATAAAAAACGACGCAACGGCAAGTACAAATATTTTATCAAATGGAAAGGGTATGACGAGCCGTCATGGGAGGGTCAGGACAATCTCTGACTAATCAACAAAAATGAGATGAGCACGCTGGAGAAGCATTACTGGGGCACAGATCGAGCTTCGCCGGAGACAGACATCTGACCGGCCTCGGAGGTGTCAATCGCGCAAGCTCAATCCTTGCCATCTCAGCTCGTCTCCTGAGCTCTACATATTTTTTGACAAAACTTTCAGCTTCTTCCTCATCACCGGTGTTGTCATAGACTCCCGCGGCATCAAGAGCATCGTAATCGATGTACTGGATCTCATCCATTGTAAAAATATTGGGTGATATATATAGATAGCGATAAATTTAATACGAGTAAATGCCAAGCAACCACTAAAAGTAACATCCCATGCTCTCGCAATGCTCTCAAATCAGGATACTACGCGCGGCATGACAATGATGCACAGATCGTTATGTTTCGGAAGGAACTCGCGAAGATGCATCAGCGAGTCAGACGATACATCGAGATTAACAACGATCTGAAACAAAAAAATGATGTCATACAGAGACTTGTACATCAAATCGGAACTGATCAATTGGCGGAGATAATCATTCATATCGAGCAATCATCGATAATCCATTCTTTCGGGTAGATATTGAGAAACTATTTGATATGACGGCCGCGGAGGCTCGAGATGAGTACGATCGATTGCTCACGAGGCGAAAAGCTCTCGTCCATCCACATATTTGTGATCGATGGAAATTTCATAAATTTACCATCAGCCAATATTCATACTAAAATTATGCATTTAATATTATAGTCGATACCATCTCTGCTATTGTATAATCAAACGATGTTTCCGTCTTGTTCTAGTCTATCGCAGCGCGAACGCAAGCGACAAGAACTACTCCGCGATGCTGAGCGCGAGGTATCTATCGATAATCATCTCAAGCAACGATATGCGGAGACGATGTGGGCCACAGATAACGAAGCGAGCATAGTTCCGATAGCATCAAGCATGGTATCGGCTGGAACTCAAACAAGTACATCAGAGAACAATTCGACTCAGACGACTACATCTATGCCGATTGTCGATGAGAATCGCCAGATGTCCATGGATGACAAACGAATCTTTCATGAGCAGCTTCGTATCACGCATCCTCCGCTGCGTCTAGCACAATTTCTTAGCTTCGCTTTAAGTGGTCACATTACACCGACGTCAAGAAGTTGACAAACCGACGTACTGTTCGGTGGTAATGGACCACAGTAGCGTTAGCTTCCTCTGCTACAACCCTCTGTCCTCCCTCCGAAACATGATACTCAAAGTTGTCAAGGAGAAGAACAGCGGGGCCATCTATTTCATATTTTAACAACTTTTTCTACATATAGCTTCCAAACGTCCTTGTCCATCCATGCATTTTCTCGAACTGCGTAAACATGCCCATTTCGGGTATGTTTCTAGATCGTCCTGCACAATTTTCCCACCAGGAACGCCGCGTACAACAAATAGAATCGGTAATTTTTCCCCTAACATTCATAATAATATATCACAGTATATTAATAAATTAAAAAAACACAATAACAAATAAAATAAATTTACCATCATCTCGAACAGTCAGAACAGCAGTCAATCGACCCGCGTGTTTGCTCATTCCCAAAATGCGTGCTGAGTCTCTGCGCCGCTTCAGTGCCCAGTTTTTG
This sequence comes from Phytophthora sp. 'mugwort', assembly GCA_033558025.1. Taxonomy (NCBI): domain Eukaryota; phylum Oomycota; class Peronosporomycetes; order Peronosporales; family Peronosporaceae; genus Phytophthora; species Phytophthora sp. 'mugwort'. The sequence continues at coordinate 1,568,022 of JAUCEF010000017.1, read as the reverse complement.
GTCGGCGGCATATGGAACAAAATGGCGGTTTCGTCAACGTTCAATATGCCGCCACCTTCGTACGTTCCGTACTTAGCCCAAAAGCCTAGTGAAAGGACTGCCCAAACTTCTTCGAGCTCCTCAAATGACTTTCTCGCAGCTTGCGGCTTCTGCGCAGAAAATCCATAACTTCAATACAATAAGATAAAGTAAAAACGTAATCATGGTAAACTAGCATCAAATTGAATTTAATTAATATGTACGTACCAGTTTGCTATACGCTGCAGCATGCGCTCAAGTGAGACCTCACCGTTCTCTTTGCCATCGAAATAGAGTCATCCAGCCCGGGAGAATCCTCCACATGAATTCTATCATTCTAGAGGTTGAAAGAACCTAACGTGTACAGTTAAAAATTTACAAAAGAAATTATTAATAAGTTAGTCACAATTTCTGTTAATCAGGTCTAGTAATAATATATAAGCGCACGGCTTCGTCCCGTCGAACGTACTTCATGTAGGTTACAAGGGCAGGGACTTCAGGAAAAGTTCCTTTCGTCCCTGGCCTTTCAAAATCTTCGACAATACATTGCCCTTGAATTTGCGGATGGCACTGGCTTGCTTGGTCCACCCGTGTACTTTTCCACGGGTAACGCTAAGCGTCCGTGCCACTTCCTCAGTGCCGACTTGGTTAATGAGCGCTAACACCTCGCGCTACTTCTTAATGCTGATGCTGTGCTTGGCGCGCGGCATTGCGAAATGAGTAAAATTTGGTCGATCTCTAATGCAGTTTTACTTAGAGCCATTATTATTATTACCTGTTCGTATTGGGTTTAAAATTCTTATCGACATGATTTGATTGGTCAAAATGAATAATGACTTTAGTATGGGATTTGAAAAGTGACACCGTTCAATGCCGTATTTATGCGTCGTTGTCTGTATCGCTGTGGGGCCATCAATTTTAAAAGGAACTGACTGGAGTCACCAACGAGATTGCATAGCCGGGGACGGTAATTTTCGTAAAACATTGGGATGGGTTAGATTACCTGGAGATAAATTACAGAATCTCTACATTTCCTTTTTTTCAAAAAAAAGAGGGGGGATTTCCGTCCGTCCTGTGAGCCTTCATTTCAAGACTCCCAGAACGCGCACGCCCCCTCCGGCAAGCTCGACTCCCACGACGCGCACGCCCCCTTCGGCAAACGCCTCATGAGCGACTCCAAAGTCGGAGACCCTCTGTTTGACAGCTGCGACGGGTCTGATGATCGATTATCGCGTGTAGCAAACTCATCAGATGAAGACTGTGACGAAATGCGTGTAACGGCACCGGCTTTCGAGACTTGGCACGATAACTGGGACTCTTTCTTTGCAAGTCTAGCGGAGTATCCGGACCGCACATCCCAGCTGTATAGCATTCGCACCACGGTCAAAGCCACGACTCGGAATCTGGTTCATCAAGGCAAAGAAGAAGTGGAGCGAAGCAGAGCTAATCCCCGAGGCTTTTGGTGACTATTACAAGAAGTTGTTGTGCATGCATGGATGGGATAAGAGTTCGAGAGGGAAAGGTCGCCGGACTGGGCATCAGGCACGAAGCACGGGCTGTGGGGTGGTTCTTTCCGCTGTCATTGCTCGGTATGATGCCACCAAAACGTTTTGCATTGCTGTCACAACACACAAACGGACTCACAACCATCGGCTTGGAAAGAAGATCTATCAGCACTATCCAGCGAATAGGCGAGTCAGTGATTCCGCCGTTCTCGATATCGTAGATGAGCTCCTTAAAGCTAGCGGAAACCTAAGAAAATTCTAAAGTATCTTAAAGAGATTACAGATTTGTCAGTTGAGATGCCATTTCGAGAGATGCAACAAATTGCCTAACATGATTTTGATGTTTATGGCTTTACAGGCAAAATAATCATCTTACGCGACATCCATAACTTGATGCAGCGCCTTAAAGCCAAGCGCCGTGGATCCGGGACTGTGGAAGAGAGGCTGGAGGTTGTCTTACGAAAGTTATGATCTTCTCGAGGGAATACCGCTACTATTTTGGTCGACGACACCAAAATACGCAGACCATCACGCTTCAGACTCGTCAGATGAAACGATTCTTTAAAGTCTTTGCTGAAGTTGTCCCGCTGGATTCAACACATAGAACCAATGCATCTAAGTACAAGCTCTTCAGTTTCATCATAAACAACGTTTTCGGCCATGTAAGTGCGCGTTCTGGTGACCCACAACTCCAGTTGGTGATCCACAACTCCTGCGGGTGACCTGGAACTCCAATGGTAACACAGAACCCCAGTTGGTGAACTTCTCCTTCGGTTGGTAAACTTCTCCTTCGGTTGGTGACCTTGTTATCCAGTTGGTGAAGTTGGGCCCCATTGTTAAAGTTGATGACGAATATCTACTCGCTGTAAATCGGATCGCTTATATATCATGTATGTTCGATTATAGGGTCAATACGTACAACATGCATTCGTCGAAAGCGAGAGTCATGCCTGTATGAAAGATGCAATTGAAGTATTCAAGGAGAACAACCCCTCCTGGGACCAAATCAGAGCGATTATGATCGATAAAGACTTTGGGGGAGATTAGTCTTTTCAAGAACGAGTTTTCTCTTGGCTCGTATACTGATCTGCACTTCCATTTAAGAAGTACTTACGATAGGAGATATCGAAGGCGGTATATGGAGGTCGTGATGCAGTTGACGTGGATCGTGTTGAAGATGCCGTAGACATGATGGCAAAGGCACAAGATGAGGCCGAGTGTTAAAGGTGTTGAGGTCTAGAAACGAGGCTTGGGTTGAGCGGAGATAGTTCTGCACTTGGGTGAGGGGACCGGAGTGAAGACCACTTGAGCTGAAGAAGGAACATTCGAAAGTGATTGATTTATCGGAGCTTACACTACCTAGTCTACCACATAAATATGCAGCCTTGCATCCAATCATTTGGTGCATCCAATCACCAACACTCCGCACTCGTCCAACCATCCTACTCGTCTAATCATCAGTTGCGTAAACAACGTACCGAAAACATCGCGGGATCGTGTTGGACCGGTTCGGGTTAACCGGTTACTGGTAAACAGTACCAAAACCCGGCAACCCTCAATACGCCCCCTCAATGCGAACACGCGTGGGTTCCGAGGGACGCCGTCAGATCCATGTGGTGCGGTCCTGGCAGCGCCTTGGTCATGATGTCAGCGAGCATGATTGAAGTCTCACAATACTCGAGCTTGACTTCACCGCGCTTGACCTCATCACGGATGTGATGGTACTTGTTATCGATGTGCTTGGCACGACCGTGGTTCACAGGGTTCTTCGTCATCTTGATGCACGATTGGTTGTCTTCGAGGATCTTGAGCTCTGGCTCCGATTCGTTCGCTGCCGTCAAAATCTCGCACAACAGGCGGTGAATCCACTTGCCTTCTTGGACGGCCAGAACGAGCGCGATGTATTCCGCTTCGCTCGTTGATAGCGACACACTTGACTGTTTCTTGCTTCCCCAACTGACTGGCGCGCCCATCAAAATGAACGTATAGCCCGAAGTTGACTTGCGATCGGAATGGTCGCCGGCCCAGTCTGCGTCTGAGTAGCCGCGAAAGTCCACCTTGTCACCGGGTTTGAAGCAGATTCCATGCGACTTGGTCCCTTGTAAATAGCGGAGGATTCGCTTCACTGCAACCCAGTGCTCGACTTGAGGGTTTTCCATGAAGCGCGACACATATCCCACGGCGAAAGCGATATCTGGTCGCGTCGCAGTCATCAAGTGCATGAGTGCACCCACAGCCTCACGAAAGGGAACGTTGATCTTGGTCGGCGCGTTGCTTGGAACCAGTCGAGAGCTCAAATCCGCGGGGCTTACCACAGCCTTGAAGTCATCCATGCCGAAACGCTTGAGAATGTCGTCCACGTAGAGTCGTTGGCACATTGTTACACTGCCGTCAGCGTTGTCGACCAGCTCGATACCCAAGACAAAGGCACACTTCCCGCTGTCGGTCATCTCAAAACGTGTCTTCAGGTCATTCTTGGTGCGTGCGATTAGTTCGACCGAACTTCCGGTTACTAATACGTCGTACACGTACACCAGCAACAGAACGCAGTGACCATCCACAATCTTGATGTAGAGGCACGGATCGTAGGCCGAAACTTGAAAACCGATGGAGCACACGAATTCGTCGAAGGTCTCGTTCCACACGCGCGAAGCTTGCTTGAGACCGTAGATCGCCTTGACCAGTTCTAGGCAGTCGAAGTCATCGTCCAGCTCGACCCCTTCTGGCACCACGCAATACACGACTTCCTTCATGACGCCGTACAGAAATGCCGTTACCACGTCGAGTTGGTCCAGAAGCCAGTCGAAATACTTGGCAATTGCGATCACTATGCGGAGGGTCACGTACTTGACCACGGGCGAGAACGTCTCCATGTAGTCGATACCGTACTTCTGCTTGAAACCCTTGACCACCAGGAGCGCTTTGTATTTCTCGATCGATCCGTCGGCTGTGCGCTTGATCTTGAACACCCACTTGGTACCAATGGCACGTTGTCCGCTGGGCAACTTGGCAGCACGAAACACACCACGAAGTCGCATCGACTTGAGCTCCGCGCGAACAACCTTGCGCCAATGCACTTGATAGGTCCGTTCACCGCGTCTTGGAATGTCGTCGGCTCAGATAACTCGCCGGCTTCCACTGAGTTGGCACTTGCTCGCCAAAACACGGGAGGAGTGGAATCGTCTTCTTCGTTGTCATGAGCATCCTTCTCTTCTTCATCAGGCAGTCCAGGTTCCATTCGTACACTCGCTCGGCGTTTGGCTTGGCGCTCAAACGAGGTGACAGGAGCGCTTGCTTCTTCCAAACCAGTCGCACGACGAACAGGACGCGAGTTCACTGACATGGTATTCGCATCACTTGGTCGAGTCTTGCGCTTTCCCGCCAGCTTGAATTCGGTCGGACCCGCCGAGTCATCATCGCCAATCTCGAGCGAGTCGAAGTCCAGGTTCACATCTTCGTCGTCATTACTTGAGATCGCCGTCGAGATACCAAAACTTGATTCGTCGAAGGTGACATCGCGACGTATCACCACCTGCCCCGCCTCGATATCCTAAACTCTGTACGCCTTCGACATTTCTTCGTAGCCCATGAACACACCAGCGCGAGCCTTGGGGTCCCACTTGAGTCGCTTCTCCTTCGGTGTTAGGACGTATGTCCGACATCCAAACACACGCATGTGCTTCACACTTGGCTTGAGCTTGTATACAATCTCGAACGGAGTCTTGTTTTCGACCTTGGGCGACGGCAAGCGGTTCTTGACATAAATTGCAGCCATCGCTGCTTCGCCCCAAAAACACTTGTCCAGCTTTGCATGATGCAGCATGCTGCGACCAATCGTAACGATGGTCCGGATAGCTCTCTCTGCCGTGCCGTTGGTTTGGTGCGCGTACGGAACCGTAGTCTGCTGCTCGATGCCTTGATCTTCGTAGAAGGCCTTGAGCGAAGTAGTAGCAAATTCACGGGCTCCGTCGTGGCGCACGAACTTGACACGTTTGCCGAACTGCGTCTGCACCTTCACGATGTAGGTCTTGAGGCATTCTTCGCTCTCCGACTTCGCACTTAAGCATAAACCCTTCATGCATCCGCTGACTTCGTCCACTATGAGCAGCAAATATTTGCTGCCACCCAGTGACTCTTGTTCCATGGGACCGCAGATGTCGAAGTGGAGTAGCTCAAATACGTCGTAGTGACGCTTGTCGCGGTTGCTTGGGAACGGTTTTGGACCATCTTCCCTTGCTGACATCCGCGACATATGCTTGGTCCACTCGACTGTGATGGTGTTTTCGCGTCCTTGATCATGCCCACTGCTGACCATTTTGCGCAGCACGTCGATCGGAGCGTGGCCCATCCGCGCGTGTAGATCCACGTTGCGCGTTGACGTCGCCGTATTCACCGAATGTTGTGGTATGCGTAGCTAGTAGAGACCGTCGACGAGGTCAGCCGTTGCCACCACTTGCTTCGAGCCCTTCCGCGCGACATGCATGTTCGCACCGTCGAACACCACTTGAAACTTGCCACTCTTGTTAATCTGCGGCACCGAAAGCAGATTCTTGTTCATCTTCGGCACGTACAGCGCGTCCTTGATTTCGATGTCGCGCTCGTCGCCGTTGGGCAGAACCACTCGTTCGATGATAGTTCCCACACCCTTAATCTCGGCCTTGTTTCCGTCCGCTACCGATAGTTCACCTTCGTCTTGCTCATTCAGCGTGGCGAACTTGGTCTTGTCATTGCAAATGGGGTGCGTTGCGCCGCTGTCGACCGCCCACATCCCGGGCATATCCTTGCCCGTCGATTTTCCGCATTCCAACGAAACCGCAAACGCAACACGGTCGTAGTCGTAGTCGTCGTTGCGCCACTGAACATGGTTTGCTCCGCGTCCACGGCCGTTCCGCCGCGTCTTGGCCCTCGGTTTTCGTCCTTCTGCTTGGTCCAGCACCGCTCCACCGTGTGCCCCAATTTTCCGCAGTACGTGCACTGACGAGATTCTCGCTCGGCACTGAACGCCTTGGCCGCGTCTTCAGTTTTCACCGACGGAGTCTTCTCGCCCTGCCGCTTGATATTCTCGTTCGTGAGCACCTTCACGACTCTTGCCGTCTTCAGCTCCGCGCTACTCATCTCCAAGTGCAGCACGACGTTCTCGTAGCTCTTGGGGAGACTGCGCAGCAAGCAGATCGCCACGTCCTCGTCCTCCATCTTGGCGCCGATGCTGCTGAGCTTGGCGCTGATGTTCAGGACATCATTGCAATGATGCAACACATTGCCGCCTTCCGACATCTCCATGCTGAAGAGCTGTCGCTTGAGGTAGATGCGACCAGCCTTCTGCGATCCACCGTACAGCGTCTTCAAGCGCGTCCATGCGATCCATGCTTCCTCGCAGTCATCGACCACATGATGGTAGTCGGCGTCCATGTGAAGCAACATCAGTCCAAAAGCGATGTTGGTCGACTTGACATACTCGCCCTTAGCCCGGGAGTCCGTAAAGGTCGGAGACGTTTCCCGATTCACCACATGCCACGTCGACTTGGTCAGGAACACGCCGCGCATGTAGCGGTTCTACGTCGCGTAGTTGTCTCCGTTAAACTTGTCGATGGAGACCTTGGTCGAGGCGTCTTGGGCAGAGGGCCTGATGCTTGGGCTCATAACCTGTTAAAGGTGTTGAGGTTTAGAAACGAGGCTTGGGTTGAGCGGAGATAGTTCTGCACTTGGGTGAGGGGACCGGAGTGAAGACCACTTGAGCTGAAGAAGGAACATTCGACAGTGATTGATTTATCGGAGCTTACACTACCTAGTCTACCACATAAATATGCAGCCTTGCATCCAATCATTTGGTGCATCCAATCACCAACACTCCGCACTCGTCCAACCATCCTACTCGTCTAATCATCAGTTGCGTAAACAACGTACCGTGAACATCGCGGGATCGTGTTGGACCGGTTCGGGTTAACCGGTTACTGGTAAACAGTACCAAAACCCGGCAACCCTCAATACCGAGTACGATCGTGGATTCCGTTACCTGTATTACATCCTGGATGGCTTCGATGAACAAGGCGAGCTTCCACAACCGAAACATCCTCTTCTGATAAATTTCATCCGCAATTGGGATTCATGCAAAAACATGTGGACAGTCTACCAACGTGGCAACGTTGAGCATCTCGGGAATCACACTAACAATCGGTACGGATGATGAGGTTGTTCATGTATTTACGCTTTGTGCTAATTCTATTGGCATACCGTGCGTTGAGACACTCAACTTCCTTCAATTGACTGCTGAGTTGGAGTACACTTCTCAATTCCATGTAGTAGAAATATCGCTATTACCATGGTGCAGATGACATTCTGCTGCGTCTGGCCGCACATTGGTGAGCTCCCATGCGTTTGGTCTGGTCAGAAAGGAGTAGGATCTTTCCAAGGGCGGGTCGTTGTCGTACGATGGACGGTACCTCCAGGAAACAATTGCTTAACTGCGATCCAACGCGACAGGAAGAGAATATGTCGTGAATGTATCGGTAAGATTCCAGTGCGTATATCGCGTAACTACTCCCACTTGACTAAATAAATGAACTCTTTGGTGTTGCAAACAGAACTACACCTGCTTCTGTTTTTGTCATGCGCACGATGCTGCTTCCCTGCCGCCACGCCATTTACGTTCGGTCCAACTTGAAGAAGAAGAAGTTAATCCCTGTCAACTACATTCACCGACGTTGGCTGTTGAACTCTTAAGCTAACCGACCGGAGGATGATGAATCAGCTGGTGAGGTATCATGTCCTGCTTTTCAAGTCCAAGATTCACACATGCGTTCGGCGGAACATGCGATTCTCAATGGATCTACAAAGTGGAGAACCAGTATGGATGTTGCTGAACGGGTGGTGGATCTATGAGCTCACAGGGCACACGCACGTTTTTGAAAATGGTGGAAGCATTAGGCAAGTTTGGTGACTATGCACACCAAGGCATAGTACCCAACGTCGTGCCTCCAGCGCTCGACCAAGCAAACACGTACTCCTCGGATATCAACGGTGAAAATGATGGCGCTGATTCCTCCAGTAAAGATTCAGATGGCGATGCTTCGGTGTCCACCGAAGAGTCTTCGTCCCTCCCACGCTCAAGACTAGGGTGATGTCCATAAGGGATTCAGATGATGAACGTAGTGATGGATCCGTCTGTGGCAACAATAACAACAGCGTTAGTGAAAATGGCCTGAATCTGATCGTGACGGTGGTGATACTTTGAGAAGGATGAATCTGAAAGTAATGGCGATGATACTCTGGAGAATCCAGTTTCTGATGAAACTCGCGGCGAACAATCTGCAGTTGGCCCAAGTCAGCACGAAGAGTCTCGGGATCATGACGGTGCACGGCTAATTGCGGATCCCGGAAGGATTGTTCGATTGAGCCGTGAGATGGTATCATCTGATAGCGATATCGACGTTACTCAATGCATGCAGCGCAAACTCCCCGTGAAACCCACGGTGTAACCTCGAAGTTAAAATGCAGGCAAAGAGGCTGTGCCAGTGAAAGGCATCATGCCAAAGGTCGTGGATTTGTCAGTGAAGGCCATTAATCCGTCGTTACCCAGTTTCAAGCAGTTGGCCAAGACAACCAATCAGTTGCTGGAAAAGCCCAAACAGTTGAATATATTACGAGGTGGCTTGGTAGTTCGCAAACGCAGACCAGACGACAAGGTCTGTTTTGACAACAACGGGTCTGGTTCTGAGGAGGAGACGCATCGATTTCTAGTGAGTCCGAGCGGTAAGAGCAAGGGAAGACCAAAGATTCGACGGAAGCACAAGAGGGAAGGAAGCGATTTCGAATGGAAGATTCCATTAAAAAGGCAACAGCACTGGTCCAAGGAACACTTGTGCCGCTCAAGGACTTAACCCTCGTACGTAAGACACTCGCAGACAGCTTCAACGTCCCAGATGCGTTTCCCGTACTTCGCAGTACTTCGCAGTCGACTTCCATAATTCTCCTAGCACGAAAGCGGAAGGTCCACCGTCAAGTTACGATCGTTTTCCCCCCAGCAATATGTCATCAAAATGTCTCGCTGGAATCCCAACATACAGATAATCCTTTCCAGCGCGCAAGACACAGGTAAATGGGAGCCTCTATTTCGAAGCTCAGCACTTTCAGTGAGAAAGATCTTCTTTCGATGAAGCAGTGGCATACAGAGTTGCCAAAACTGGAAGCTGTTAGTGACCTCGCATCGTGGATCCGATTGTCCCAGTCCTCCAGAATTTCACTGCCCGCGCCTCTCAACAATTGCACCAGCATGGATACGAAACGTGTGCTACGCGAATGGAGACAATCAAGTTGACGACTACCACCCCCACTAGTTTTGAGAATGTTGCAGTTCATGATTTGGTTTTCTTCCTGCGATCGGAATGGCTAGATGACGCATGCTTCAAGCTAGCAATGCACCACTTGATGGACCTAAGTCGAAAGTTGCCTACTGAATGTCGAATCGGAGGTGTGAATCCATTGTACGCTAGAATGGGTGACGATGACATGAAGCGTGAGTTGATCGAGTCAACCACCCGTTTCAAAGAGGAAACCAGATCGTTCTCGTACCTGTGTACTTGGATTCGCACTGGTCGGGCGTCGTTTTCAACTTCACGGATAGCACCTTGATCTTCTTCGACCCATGCAAACTTCGTCAAATTACAAGGAAATGGAAAGAATCGTGAACGAGTTTTTTTGTGAGCACATGTCTGGTTTAAAAACAATACGTCAACAAGCACCGCGACAAGAAGACACGAATAGCTGCGGACCACTAACGTTGCTCTTCTTCGAGTGCATGATTCGTGGGTTTCCAGTACCAAACGTGACGCAAGAAACCACTCCTTATATCCGATTCCGATACCTGTTTCTTTCTAGCAAGGGAGGCTTCTGCAGAAACCCCGACGTAGCCACCATCACCGAAACCACAGCTTAATACACGTTTGCTTGACGGGCTTCTTTCTTATGTATGAATGTGGGTTCTCGGCAGACACAGCAACGCCAACTTAACTAACACCCCGCCATTCATAACAAGAACCAAGCTGCGTCCGTATGGTCCCGCGTGGAGCCGTGGGTATTCTGAAGTCTACCCGTTTGGAGAAGCTGCAAGAGATCCTTGGCACTTCGTAGAGATCCTTCGCCAATGGTGCGGCGGCACTGTCACTCGCATCATCTCGTAGGCCAACTTGTCGATGCAAAACTTGACTATGCAGTCTGCAAGTCATCGTCACACTCGTACAACCTTCTTACAACATCGCCAAAATCCCTACAATTGACATCAAACGTAGAGAAATAAAATACAGCTCGCCCACGATAAATTTCGTACTTAAGTATATGGTTGGTGAACCGTTGGTGACATACCAGCTGACATTCCTCCCCGACCATCCAGCTGGTGACATCGTTGGTGATCTGCGTCCCGTTTATGAAATCTCGTTGGTGACGCTAACAAGGTTCATTTGTAAATCACGCCAGTCTCATTTCAAAGTTGGAATATTACTGGTAAAATGTAGTACTCGAGAACGATTGGTAGAATAATGGATTTTATTTTGGAAATTCAAAACCGCATCTCAACAGCAACAGGAAGCAAGGACGCGAGCGCTTATGGATACTCTACACGCGCAGAAGGAGAACGTGGACGTCAACGTCGCCGGCAGCGGCGCCGCCAGCAAGATGCGCTTCAAAGGTAGATCAATCTCGGCCTATACATTCTCTATAGCGAGATCTACCGCTCTGGTACGCTCACTGCAGTTCTTCTTCCTCGTGCACCTACTTAGACACGAAAAAGTTATCAACGCCGAAGCGTGGCTTTGTGGTCCACGATGATTCCCAGTCTGCCAGCAACAGTAGCCTGAAAGACATTCCTTCCAAGAAGAGGTTGGTTGGAGTGCTGGGCTTGTGTTACCCTTTGATGACAATTCAAATGAGCTGACTCTGACTGCGAAATTTTCAGTAGCAGGCGCGTTCTGAGCGACATTTCGAACAAGCAGCTTGTCCGCCACGGCATCGACAACTCGAGCGGAGTTGTGTTGAACAAGAAGGGGCTGAGCAAAGGTCTTCGGCATTCGAAGAAGCTCAGATTCAAGAAGCGGGCACCCCTGACGCCCCTGAATACTGATTCGTGTGCTCCACTCGCACCGAAGGCGCGGTCTGCGCTGACTCTGAAGACCTGTGCGAAACTAACCCCCACTAGTGCGAGAAAGACTCCGGACGTGGAGGACATACCGGTGTGTGCGTGTTGCTGTTAACGCTGGCATAGTTTCGCAATGTTACTAACTCACCTTTGCCTGTCCATCCCGCAGGACATTGAATGCGCGTACGGCGGACTATCATCCCCACAATCAGAGTCGGCTTACGTAAAGAGTTTATCCGACGAAATTATTCAAGACATCCTAAACGACAAAACGCCGACGATGTTTGACGACTTCAGTCCGTCGCGCGTCGTCGGCGGCTGGGATGGTAGCCGTGAGAAGGCTATGCTGGAAAGTGGAGAGCCACCTTCGTTCTGGTGGGCTTCGCCAAACTTAGAGACGAATATGAAAACAGAAGGTCACGATACAAAAGAGGACGAGACGGAAGAAGATCAAGTGGAAGATGATCTCACTGACCTGCCACCACCGGACAACCTCCCCGACGATAATTTTGCCAACGTCGACGACGATGGATTACTTGAGGATCTCCTGAGCGTGGATGTTGAAGCGGTGTGCAGCGAGTAAGCGTGATTTTAGACGTACTTATTTGCTTCGAAAACAAAACGTGCCGCCGGTATGTACCAAACCCGCTGCAAGTATCTTGTCCTCATGTATTTTAAGCGTACCGTAATCCATTCACTAGGCTATCTAATTGGTAATCAATTTACTGGGTGTTCATCCGTGCCATCGCTAGGAACTTGGCGATGACGTCGTCTTCAGCAGCTTGCCAGTCCTTAATCGATGCAAAAAATGTAGAGAGCTGCTCCTCTGGTGAAGGCCCTGCCGACTGCTGCCGAGACGGAATTGAGACCCCACGCTTGATGCAAACCAAGACTTCCTGTGCTCGCTCAACTAGTTCTTGTGGTATTCCTGTCGTAGCAGTGTTGGATTAGGCCATATAAATACTCTTGCACAAGGATTACTTACCGCATTTTGCAGCACATGTTAGAGCATTGCTGTGACTCGAAATACCATGGCGCAGCTCGTATAACGGAACAGCGTTTGATTGCGTAGAAAACGATTCTGGTGCATTCGTCGACGCCATGACGGTACAAACTATACGTGTAGTATCGGACAAGCTCTCAGATTGCTCTTCACCATGTTGAGCTAGTGATTGGTTGACCAACAGTGCTGGCTCAAGCAGATTATTCCGAAATATTTCCTGGTCACAAAGTAAAGATGAGCGTAATAGCGATGAAAAATAGTGCTTACTGTTAGAAGGTACTGTACCAGGAAATGGGTCGTCAGCACAACACGCGGTCTCCCAGATGTTAAATTTTTCTTGGCGAGGTAGTTGATAATCGAACTCTAAAGCAAAAAAAGTAAGTACCAACAAGGAATGGTGAAACGTGTTGTCCTTACCAACAGTGCTATGCCGTCAAGCTCGGCCGTTCCTTCATAACAACTGAAGTTAACGTGTCTCCTATCAATTAAAATGGAAGAAACTATTTAAACCTTTTCCAAATTCGTCGATCAAGAACAGCGATTGACTGTCTCCGTGGTTAAGCATCCACGCCATCTAAGAATAATTAAGTGATCAAAAAAAATACGCCCCACCCCCCAAATAAATCGCTCGCTTTGATGAACCTGATTGCAGTCGATCGTGAAGGAGCTCTGGGAAACTGTAGCGGATTCCATACTTTTGACTTCATGGTAAGCTCGGTATGTGCACGACGTTGTAGACAGCCACTCTCACCTCTGAATTCTGGTGAAAACTTTTGTAACCAGCCCAATCTCCGCTGTAAAATATCGTTAGAAAACCTCCACAACTATGTGCAGTTTACCAGCTTGCACATTCACCTTTCTCGGCTGGAACAAAAGAACCAATTTGTGCCATGTATTGCAGAAGACCGATCATTTTCAAATACACGGATTTGCCTGTAACGGTCAGGGTTGTTAAAATCTCGGCTGGCATTATTAAGCTGCTAAGTGATTTTGCTCACCTGATCCGTTATGCCCCGTTACAATTTTTAGCGAGTCGCTAGAATCCAGAAAAATATCGTTCGGTATATAGTGCTCGACAAGAAGCTCTTGGAGAGGGTGGCGAGCTTGGGTTGCCTTCAACGTTGTACCCTCACAAATCTGAGGCCTAGACGAAAAAGTGAGTTATGGCTAGGGATGCTAGCCCCCTTGACACCTCGTACCTAGTAAAATTGAAGTTTCTTGCGCAGGATGCAAATGAAATCAAGCAATCGAGATAAGACATAATCCAGGTCATTTCTGTTTAACACGGCCATTATCAGTATTAGCACGTAAAGCATGGAATAACCGATACTAACCGTGGATAGTGCTCTCGTATTCCAACAGCGCCATCGTAAGCTCTTCCAGGAGCTCTACACGCCACGTTTAGATTATTATATTTTCATTCACAGATATTGTATTTGAAGTATAAAACATGGCTAACCTCTTTGCACATCAAGAATATATCCTGCAAAAGCCGTACATCGGGTTAAAGTGAATCAAACCTTATTTAACAATTCAGCGTAACTTCGGTGTACCATAGATATCTCCAATTGACTCGTCCAAATCGCGGCAGCACGCATCCTATACAAGGTATTCATGAGTATTACAAAAGCACTTGTGGGATCTGCATTGTACCTTGTAATAGAAAGTAGTGTCGTCTTCTTGAAATTGGAACACGAAGTCGGGCAACGTTGTGGGGGACTCGCAGCAGATAACATACCCTACTTGAGGAATGTACTGGACAGTAATTGACGACAAAACTGGATTTGCCTCTTGAACCTGAAACGCGACCTCCGTCAACACCTGCCCGCAAATGGATTAGTAAGTACATATAAACCCCTCTCTAGAACTCGTCGTACGTTGTCAAGATCTTCGTAGAGTTTTCTTGCTGCATCCAGAGCTTCTGATATGCCGCTTCGAATTACGACTATGTTTTCTTGTTGGCTTTCTTCAAAGTCGACAACATTTCCAAGGAGATTGCTAACGTGGATAACACCACGCTCACTTATCACCCTTGAGAGCACACTGGGCAGTGATGAATTATTCGGCTCGCAAATGCCTTCGATTAAGGACCTGCCACAGATGACCAGGAGATAATTAGTATCCTGTTCTAGAATATGCAATGGAGAAAATATATAATTACTGTGCTTCCAGGAAACTCCCAGTTGAGGCAGCAAATCGGCACCAGTCGCCAACAGAAGCGCATCGTCTTTTAATGCGCTGGAAAATCCCAGCTACGTCTCTGAAGTGCTTCAGCTTTTCAAGCTGCGTCTAGTTAGATCCAGCATTAAGTTTTACTGACTAAAGCCGATATAATATGCACGAGTTTACCAGTAGCTGTCTAAGCTCGTCGTTTTCGGCGTCCACGAAAAATGCGACCGCACTTTGGCGCTCGTCGATTTGGGAGCCGCTTATAAGCGGAGTTAGCATCCAACGGCGTAGCATGCTGCCGCCCGATTTGGTCACGGTGCGGTTAAGCAGACCAAAGAGACTGTTCTAGGTTAGGCCATTTTCACGCGTAATAAAGCACCTTAAGAAACCCTAACAGCACCTGAAGCCTTCTTTGGCCCGACCTGATCCCTGGAAAAGAGCGTCAACACAGCTTAGATCATAACTATATTTTTCAATATTTCAGCGTACCTTGACAAGCGATGGATGCGCCTCCTGTATGTATGACATCAGCGATGAATGAGTACGAGCAATCAAAAACCGATCGCGAAGATCAGATCAACCTACATGATTGAATATCTGAAGAGACTGGAGTGTGGATTTGTCGATGTACATGAACCCGTCGAGCGCAACTTGTTCCACCGTTGAAAAGTATACGGATTCCGCGTCGTCCAATTGATTCCCGATCTGTGCGTTGTTATCGATAGTTTAATTATCTTAATCTTCCTTAACAGTCTAGCGTACCTTTTCAGTGGACAAGTAGAGCAACAAAGCTACAAGGCGACCAAATTTAGCACGAACATTCGACAAAGACTGGGTCAGTGCAAATCGTACCACCAGTGGCACGGATAAGCTGAGTGCTCTCGAAATCGAAGTAGCTTCCCAGGAACGTGTACGCTTCTCGCCTTTCAATGTTTCTGATTGTAAGCCCACATCTTAGAAATGTTAACGAACACAATAACAGACCGCTTACCGCGAGGATCGAGTGCGTGGCCCCCTGAACTCGTCAGGAGCAGCACCGATCTGAACATGCTCAATTGCTTGGCAGGCTTTTAGGTAGTTGAAATCTGCTTGGCAAATGCCGTACGGTTTTTCAGCAGACGGTCGAAGGTTGCGTTGCCATCACCACGGCATCATACCTGAATGCTACAATACCCACATTTTTTTCAGTTTCGTGCATTCCAATCACTTCGAAGTACATTTTACGAATTACCTTTCGGACGCTAATCCCTGTTTTCGCCTGGTGCGTTTCGTCAAACTTTTTGACCATCCGAAGCATTCCATTGGAGCTGGCGTTTCGAGAGGATATTAGCACGTGATTTACTTCGAATTGTGTGTGTAGACGCTCAATGATCTAGAGAGAAGACGCCAAACGTATACGACTAAGCTTTGTTACACTCTATCGATCCGGTAGCCAACTTCTCACCTCTTCCAGCTCTTTTGCATTGGCTATCTGGATCTGCAGTGTCTTGAGGCTAGTCGTCAGCGCGTGGTAGATTGCGACGCCCAACTCTCCTCGGTCGAATAGAACGGACATGAAGGCCAGCTCCTCGTCCTCCATCCCAACATTGGTTAGGTCGGACAGCTCTTCCATAGCCTTCTCTCCTTGCTGCTCTCACTGCATATTAGACTAAGACATTCTTACTCTATCTACATCGGCATACGTAATACCTTGTCGCGGGCTTGCAGCATTTTGTGGATCTGGTGCACGCGCTTCAATGCGGTGCGGAATGGAGAGCGCGCGTTGCCCTTAGGAGTGATTGTCAACTGCAACTTATGCGTTATGAAAGGTTCAACATTCGATTTTCACAGGATTCTGGAGTGGTGGACACACTCTGATTCGCATTTTCAAACGTGCGTCGATCACAGTTAAGATGGTACGACAGGCAGCAAGCGCGTTCAAGGGTTTGGCGCTACGGCATTAACAATGACCGATGTTTCCCTACATGGTTATTTCGTAATGCTACAGGCGACAACACAGGTTTCGGAGAACCTCATCACGCTCAAGGGATCGACCGAGATCGTCACCGAGTTCTTTTCATACAGCATTAACACGTATGCTCGCAGTTCGACATTGCTGGCGATGGCTGGCACTGTATCGAGCTAATGGAATTTGTCTGCTATGTGCAGTATTTTGTACCAGCGCGGCATCTACCCAGCCGAGAGCTTCAAACAGGTCCAAAAGTATGGCTTGAACATGCTCGTCACAGACGACGACAGGCTCAACGACTTCTTCACCAACTTCCTCCAGCAGTTGTCCAGTATGCCTGCATGCACCTTTAACTGTCATAGCGTTTTTGTTTTACTTACATTGTAGTTTGCTCGTATGTGTAGACTGGCTGTTGAAGGGCGAGGTTCAAAAGTTGGTGCTGGTCATCACAGGTATTGAGACACAGGAAGTGCTGGAGCGGTGGGCGTTTGAAGTCCACGCGGAGAACGACACGGGCGAAAGGTGCATGAGCGCTTCTACAAGGAAGTCGCTACGTTGCTGCTGATAAGCATGTGTATGTTGCGCTCTTGTTGCTGTGGTAGTGCGCCTGCTTCTAAGCCAAAGAAGGAGATGATGGCTGAGATCCAGGCCATCATTCGGCAGATTACAGCGAGTGTCTCGTTCTTGCCTCTTTTAGAGGAGCAGTGCGCATTTGACTTGCTGGTATACACTGACAAGAACTCCGAAGTTCCTGCCCTTTGGGAGGAGTCAGATCCGCGCTACATCAAGGACTCAGCGGAAGTTCGTCTGCGCTCGTTCTCTACAAAGGTACGCGATTGCGTTTATCGAGAGGTTTATTCGCTACGCTCATTCAATTATTTCACGTGACTTGTACCTACGTAGGTCCACAAGGTCGACGCGATGGTAGCCTACAAGAACCCTGAAGCTGACATCTAATCGCCACAGAATTGCAGCAATGCAATAACATGCCTGTTACTGCTTCTTGTCTTTCTTTTCAAAGCGCGACAGAACCGTCTCAACGTCCTTGGTGAATGCCTCTTTGCTGAAGTAGCCGTCCTTGTCGAAGTAACGACCTACGTATAGTTCCACCTTCTTGGGCTTTTCCTTTGTGTCAAGGTAGTTGATGCTGATGGTGTAATGCGAGTCCGTGTAAGGGAACGTCGTTCGCACCAGAATGGTCTTACCTGGGTTGGCTCCCTACGATTCCACCATTTCAAGTCAAGCATAGTCAGCGAACGTGGTGGCGTCATACCATTTTTTTTTTTAGCTCCGTACCGATCGCGTCATCCGCAGGAGGACATCCTTCTCGATAAACATGGCATATCCGAACAACAACGCGTGAATGAAGAAAAATCTGCCCCCACAGCACAGCTCTAGTCAGCAAATTGTAGGCAGTATACAACAGCAGAGAAGAGCGATTTCTAGCCTCACTCACCCAGCGACGCAGGAATAGATGAGCACTTCCTCTGGGATGGCGGGGTGCTTATAAAAATGCGACACGGCCGCCATGACCGTCGACAGCATCATGAGAAGCAGTTTGGCATTGTCCCAGCCGTAGTGCAGCTTAAAATCCTCCTTCGCCTGAAAGAACTCGACGATAGTATCGTCCAGCAGGTTCTTGACGGCGTTCTGGTCGCCCGTCTCGATGTGCAAGTCTGCGCGTCGCAGTACGCGGTCAATATCAGGCGCAGTTCCAACTAGACCGCCATTATCGGAAGCCGCAATACGCACCATTTAGCACCATCTCGTCCTCCGAATCCTTGCGCTCCGGCGCGGCCGCGGTACTGCTCGATGCGCCCATACTAGTTACTCTGTGTGCGCTCGAGCGGTGATGATGTGGCGCTTTGCGGGGTATTTCCACTTCTAGAGAAAAACGGCTTTATGTCATACTACATATGATACCGATATAGCTTCAGTATGGTATATGCAGTCTGCTAGGTCACCTATCTGTCTGAATACTGAAACGCAGCCACCCGGAAGCTCTGCCAAGGGACAGCAGACCCGGCGACGATAAGAAGCAGCAGCGCCAGATCTTGCTGCAGCCGGACGCAATGGCCAAAGCCAAGGTCTCGAACGAGGAGCTGAAGCGCAAGGTCAAGCGCCCCAAGGCACGGCATGAGGTTGCGGCTTCGCCCGTGGCAACCACTGGCAACGCTGCGTCCAGATCACACACGTCCGCCGTGGCACCGCCTAGGTTGCAATCACCCAGTCCCAATGCACGGGGTGCGTCCTATAACCCCATGTATTATACAGGCATACGGAGGGGATACATTATGCAACGTTCATCACAGGTTAATGCTCATGACGTCGTTTGTTGCCGTCTTTGTTGCAGGAGGATCCAAACCTTCTCCGGCGAGCAGATACGACAGTTCCTTAGGACTGCTGACTAAGCGATTCGTGGAGTTGATCCAAGCTGCGCCGTCAAAAGATCTGGACTTGAACACAGCGGCCGAATCACTCGGCGTTCAGGTAAGAAGGTGCTGCGATAATTGGAACGATGTGTCATAGCTGCTGACTTTTGGATGCTTTCGTTGTTGATGCTGCGCACTGATAGAAACGACGTATATATGATATCACCAACGTGCTGGAAGGCATTGGGCTGATTGAGAAGACGTCCAAGAACAACATTCACTGGAAGTACGTGGGTGGAGTGTATCGAGCTCGGCGCTGTGCTGAATGTTGTCATTGGCCTGACGTTTGATAATGGCTGGCAATATGCAGGGGTGCAAGCGGACCTACAGGTGTCACCGACGGCTACCAGGGTATGGACCATCTTCGACAAAATATTTCAGATCTTAGGCAAGACGAGCTGAAGTACGACCAGCATATCAAGATGGTCAGCCAGAACATCCGGCGTCTATACGAAGAAGAAGCGTTCGACAAAGGCAGCTTTGATAACTTTTGCTATGTCACACACGACGACATGCGACGACAAGAGAGTTTTGCAGATCAGAGCGTTATGGCAATCAAAGCCCCGCCAGGAACAACACTTGAAGTACCCGACCCAGATGAAGGTATGCCGGCAGGAAAACGCCGATTTCAGATCTTCCTCAAGTCTACAGGTACGAGAGACTAGAATTTGCAAGCAATTCGGCGTGGCTTACGAACTGTTATTTGTTGCTGTTTCAATTCTACAGATGGGCCCGTGGATGTGTATTTAGTTCGGCATATGGATGAAAGGGGGACTGAAAGTGCCAACGAGTCGGCGAAGGAAGCTGGGACACTTGCAGCACCTGATAGCCCTGCACCTCCTTTAGACCAGGTGAGTTTATGTTGGTTACGCCTTCCTGCTTTTTGCGCGTTTGCAGCACTACCTACTTATATTTCTGTTTTCCCTCGGCGCTTTTCACAGCAGAGATCATACGACTCGGACAGCGGTATCTTCAAACTCGCACCGTTAAAGGTATTGACGTGATTATTTTTCAGTACACATTCTTAAGATTGCCTAACCTTTGCTTTCCTAATTAACCTTGTATGCGCTGCGCTTTCCATCATTGAGCAGACCGATCCGGACTTTTGCTTCAATCTGGACGATAGCGAAGGCATCTCGGACTTTTTTGCAGACATTCCATAAGGAAGGGATTGCGGATGGCGCACCATGTTAGCAAACTTTTTTTCAGCCTGTCACTCGCCTCCCTAGTGACGACATACGGGCTCCATTCGCTTGGGACCGACAGCAGGCTTGCGCATCTATTTAACTCTGTTGCCCTAGAGAGTCGATCCCTTTGCTCGGCGAAAAGCACGATGCCAGAAGCTGTTCAGCAGCATTTTGACTGATTCGATGTGCTGGATGCGACAGTATCAGCACAAGCGCCTAACCAGTCAGCAACAATTAACTTCGGCGTTAGTATGGCATTCACGCTTCTGCGTGGCAACTGATCGTGCCTCTCGATGTGCATCAGGATTTTTAAAATAAATGAACCGGAGCGTACCTGGTGCAATCTCTCGAGTGACCCACCGACTTCTAGGGAGTAAAATTTGGTGAATGGGTTCATGTTGTCATATGCGCAGAACTGGTCGAATACATTCTGAGAGAATAGCAGCAATGCATCGTGTACTATAAGCGTGTGTGAACGTTTAGTAAGTTGCAGCACCAGACTCACCTGAGCCGCCTCCAGAGGAACGTCTTGATGCCAGTAAATGATGTCCAATTGACAAGAAGGATCATTAATGAACGCCAGCGAGATCTCTCCCTGACTGGTGTGAAGCTGTGGACTCTATACGACCAAAGTTGAACTTGAACCATTAGACTGGGGTAGTTGCAACACCGACGACAAGAACGTGTCTTCGAACCTGCTTCACTTGTCTGTAGACGAGTAGCAGGCGGAATGAAGAAGTTGCGTGGCGCTCCTGCATTTTATTTTGCAGTGATCTCGATGTTAGTGCTCTTCAAGTTGCAGTGCATACATAGCAAGCTTTTGTCCGACCATTTCTCGTTGTGCGCCGAAGTAGCGAGCAGCATCCGCCAGAAGGTCATCAAGGCCCACTGCGTCGTCATGACCAGCCGAATCAAGCCAGCCCGGTACTGCTGCCACTAGGACATCGACGTCTTTTGTAAACTATTGCAACAAGCATGGCGCCACAGATCTCTCTTAGAAGTTGCCTTGCACATCAGTAATCACGGTGTCTACCTCCTGCTCGACTAAGAGTCTTGATCCCTGAGCCCTGGCAAGGCTCATCTGGTGCTGCATCAACGACACTAAGTTACTGCTCTAGTCTCCATCAGATACTGCAATACGTCACACACTCACGTTGCTCCCCATTTGCATCTTGATGCGAACGAGTTTCTGCATCGCGTCCTGCAGCACTCGGGCGTCGGCATCTTGCTCTACGTCCACTCCACACAAGCAGATCATCTGCCAGCATAGAGACAAACAGGCGCGTTGATACCAGCGTGCCAAGTGTAACCCGCAGAAATCTCCTTAACGCAGCCGCTCACGTACAAGATGTTCGTCCGCAAGCGTTAGCCGGCGAAGAGCTTGAGCATCGTCCAGCGTCGGAGTCACCTCCATGATTTTGCACTGCTCTGTTATGACTGGCTTTTATATGGCGAAACTGGGCTCAATTGAGCTCCCGCCAAAAGCCTGAGCTGCTGACAGGCCCAGCAACTTCCGGCCGCGGCAGCGCAAATCCAAGTCCAACGCTGATCTGGAAGCGCTTAATTAAGCATACGGCAACTCGCACCCCCAACACCATAAGGGCGGTACTGTAACAGCTGGAGTCTATGCATTCGGGTGCCCTCACACCGAAGATGTCAAACAAGAAGCAAAGGCCGTAGTCACAGTCCCTCTTGCCACTTGTAGTGGGTTCAGTTCAAGCCATGGTGTGAATCACGACGTCGCTGAGCGACAGCGACTCGTTCCAAGATGGTGCGAGACGGTCAGGCCCGCCTGGGTCGTAGTCGCCAGGGCGACGAAAAAGAAGGAGATTACCTGCGCTTTGGCCTGGTGGCCCCGAGCTTGAAGTCGCAGTGAAGAATTACCGACGCATGCGAAGACGCAATGAGAGGCACTACTAGACAAACTCGTGAAACAGCACAAATAGTTGGGTGATGAGGTATGCATCGACCTCGAGGCGTAAAATGCTCACTGCCCACAATAATTTAGTGGGTGGTCAGGATAACTCTTTGATGAAAACAAGTGATCGAGTGAAGAGCAACCACGTGCCGAGTCCGAGTTTCAGTTGGACTTCATGTTCTTCATGCTGGGCCAATTCATCCATAAGATCTCGACATTTCGCAAATGCTGGCGTGGTGGCATCGATTGCTGCAACCTCTGCACAATGCCTAACTTGTACGTTATCTTGTATACCTACAAGTTGCCCTGTCCTCGTGGTTTGAAAGCTCTATAGTGCTCCAACTGAGCATCCAAATGCGGAAACACAATCATAGCTAGCAATTTCAGTAAGCACCCTTAACCGTACGCAAAACTACCTAATGCGACAGTCTATTGTCATGGCTTAGTCCTTGCTTGACGAATCAGGCCTGTTGCTCATAGCGAGAGCCGTGTATTTCATGCCGACGCCAGCAAACTTCTTTTTTCGCTCTTCAGCTTCTTGTTTTCGTTGCTCTAGTTCATGTGCGCGCTTCGCCCAGTACACTTGCTTCTTGGCGCGATCTTCGACCATCTTGCGGAACTTTAAACCAGACTGCACTTCCTCCTCAGTTTCGTCACCCGGGCTGCTGTCTTCGCACACCATTTGCAGATGCGTCACCTGCACCTCCGACGTTAATAAACTCTATGTTAGTATTCTCACCAATCCATATTTTTGTCGTCGCTATTCCCATCAACTGAAAAATGCATAACGCACCCAGATATCGCGAACCTCCTCCGAGTCCGCCTCCACATCCAGCAACACGTCGCCCTTGTGCGACGTAACGGTATATCCGATTTTGCCTTTACAGGTGCAACACAACAATATTCCTCTAGGATATCAGTTTTTTTTTTACAGACACCGGAAATGCACGCACCTTGGGCCTGGATCAAGTTCACCGAGTGCAGCTCGATTTTTGTCGGCGTCTTGATCGAATCGTGTGCCTTCCAGAGCAGTCTAATGCAATAGTCCACCAAATATCAACGCACAACCTATAACATTACCAAAATCAAACTGCTTAATACTCTAACTACAATCTCTACGTACGTGTGTCCGTCTTCATCGAGATTCACGTGGACTCTCTCCGTCCCCGTGTTCATCCCCAGAATCGTCTTCTTCCGCATGAAGTAAGCGCCTGCGCACCCCATGATCAGCAACAATAAACAGACTCGTAAATGCATTCAACTATAAACATACTCCACCTTTCTGCAGCACTAGCAGTCTCTGCGCACCCTCTTGTCGCGCCTGACACTGCGCCAAGCAGTTGAGCTGGTTCCCCATAAATTCTACTTGCTTATTGCTGCTACGTGAGAGTTTTGGCCAATGGCGGCTTAGCCAACACCACTTCAAATAGCCAGCTTGAGCTCGCTTGAGACAAGCATCACGCCGCTAGTCTACGGCATGGGCGTCCAGCAGTCGCGCGACTCGATATCCGACAGCTCGCACTCGAAGCAGGCGCTAGTAACGCCCCGGGCCGACCACCATCTGACACAGCCAGAGCTGCATCGCCGAGCAGAGACTGGTATCTTTTCCGATTCCGAGAGCGACCGCTGCAACACCAGTGAGAGCGACAGTGATACGGACGCGGATGGCGGTGTGTGGATGACGTTGCCTAGCACGTTGAGCTCGACTGGCCGCACATTCCGCAAGGTTGAGACGCAGATGGTGGACGAGGAGGAGCAGCTCCAATTGATTAAACGGAGAGCGCGAGTCGCGAGGAGATTGGCACGGGGTCGGCCTGTCGATGTAGCTAACGGCGAGTGTAGCGGGTTAAGTAGTGGAGAGTCCGTATCGCCTAAAGATTTTCAAAAGATTAAAGTTATCGGGGTCGGCGGGATGGGTCGGGTGTTGCTGGTTCGTCATCGACGAGATGAGAAACTGTACGCGATGAAGATGGTGTCGAAACGGTCGGTGAAGGAGAAGGACATGGCTGCGAGGGTTCTATCGGAGAGGGATGTTCTGGGTGGAACTTACCATCATGCTTTGGGTTGGTACTCATCGATTTAGTTGAGCTTTTTTAGTTGAAGAGCGCAGTGTTTTTTATGGCTGACTGTAATCTTTGTTGACAGTTCATCTGTACTGGGCTTTTCAGACCAAGGGCAACTTATACTTTGTGATGGAGTACTGTCCTGGTGGAGAGTTGTCCACACATCTGGAACGAGCAACGAGGTTTATACAAGAGGTGGCGGTATTTTACGCAGCTGAGTTACTCGTCGCAGTGCAGCAGCTACATCAACACGGCATTCTGCACCGAGATCTGAAACCGGAGAATATGTTGCTCACCGAGGATGGGCATCTCAAGCTCGTAGATTTTGGCATCAGCAAGTTCGGGATTACCGAAGCTACTTGCGGGGCGAAGACCATTTGTGGTAGCTACGAGTATCTTGGTGGGTGATGCGTTGACTGCTTATATTTTCTTTAGGGAATCAGGTTGTGACGCTGTGTCTTCGGTTAAAATGTGGCAGCTCCCGAAATATTGAAAGGAAAGGAGTACGGCACAGCTGCAGATTGGTGGGCATTTGGAGCAGTGCTATACGAGCTCCTTACAGGACTTCCGCCATGGTACAGTCAGAACGCAAAAGAAATGTGCAAGCAAGTCCTTTATTCTCCACTCTCGATCCCAGATTATATTTCACCGGAAGCTGAAGATTTGCTGCGAAAGCTTCTCAGCCGGAGTCCGTATGAAAGATTAGGCTCCGTACGTGGGGGTTCAGAAATCAAAGAACATGCATTTTTCCGTCATACCGACTGGGAGATGATCACATTCCGAGAGGTCAAACCACTAATCAAGCCTTGTCCATCTCCGGAAATGATCGTACGTTTAGTTTTTTGCCTAATTTCTGCGTTCGTCTAATTTTGCTTGATTGAATATCGTGTAGATCGATGGCAGCAACTTTCGAGATGAATTTACCAGCATCTCGCTAGGAAGTGTTGACAGCCCCGTGGGCAATGGTGTATTTAGCGAATTTTTCAAAGGCTTCAACTACAAAGCACAAGAAGACGAGCGGCTTCAATACGGCTACACACGCGACGGTAGTTTGCCTGGAAACACGGGGTATACACCTTAGGTACAATGACAGCTTTGTGGTGAATGGCGCGTTTTGGCCATTTCAAGGAATGAATTTAATCGTTTATCAGAGCATCTTGTTGCAATTTCGATTTAGCAACTTCGAGAGCCCCAACAGCATTTACGCCAGAGTCGAGTAGATGTACTGGTCGTACACGGTCGCCCACATGCAGGCGCCTTCATCCTGAACCCAGCACAAGTGAGTAACGTTGGCTATATCGTAGAGGAAAAGATCACCGCACTTGTCCAGCGATTGGAGACCGTACGTGTCAGCAGTGAACTCGAGAGTTTCTTTCACGTTCACCACGTGTAGGTTGTCAAACTCCGTCTCGATCTCCTCGATCATGTCCACTTCCGAGTAGCGACCGAAGATGGAAGTCTGCCATGGTCTTAAGATTTGGTCAGCCGGGGAGGCGAAGAAATGCGCTTCCTCCAGCTTCAGGAAATTGGCCTTGCGACGCTTCTGGTCGTGAGTGCACTGATCGTTACCTGACGTGCAGTGGTTAACGTTGTTGTACACTGGGAGGAAGAAGTTTGCAACAGAGAAGCTGCCGAATTGCGGCCAGCGGTACGTGTTGAAAAGCGAGTGCAGATACTGGGCGTCCGGGTTCTCAATCGCATACAGAGCAATATCTCTCTGCAGCTTGCCATGGTAGTCTTCGGGCCCATAGGCGCTGTAGTTGAAAACCGTATTGGGCAAAAACGCATTCAAGAGCGCACCATTGGTAATCGACTCTTCCACGTCGCTCTCGGGCCCGATAAATTGACCGTTCTGGAGGCCAGCGAGACTGACCAAGCGCTTCACCTTGTGGTCATCCATTTCCATAATGACGGCACGAGCAATAAGTGCGCCCAGCGAATGACCGATGAAGATGTATCCATCATCGAAATCCGAATTGTTGTCCACTACCTCGTGCACCGCCTCCAGGGCCTCCGGAAGTTGGAGCAGAAGTGATTTAACTGAGCATGGGCCATCGCAGAACGAGAGCGACACCACAGTGCGACCCTCGGCGGTCAGGTTGGCCACGAAGTTGTTACCAGCCTCGTACGTCATGGTGGCGCCGTGGAAGAAAATCACCGGCAGGTCGGAGGCAGCCGAGGCCATGCTCGCGAACGCGCAAGTCACGAGCCCAAGAAGAAAGTTACAGCAGTTCATCGTGCGACTTGAGGGGCGCGAGGAAGATTCCGTTGTGGGTACAGTGAACCTTCTGCGTGGATTGCGGAACTCTGATTTCGGAACTCCCGTTTGAGCAACAATTTGGGATTTTTGCGTGGGAAATGCAGTCACATTCGAGATCGATCCCGCGATTTCGTGTTTGCGTTGCCTAGCTATATCAATACACAAGGAAAGCTCCGAACCACCGGAAGACTGATTACCATCCGGCAAAAATACAGTATGCACCAATGAAATCGTGAATTAGGGGGTGTCAGAATAATAAAGCTGACGCTGACATCGCAATGCGATTTCGACTCGAAATAGCATGCGATTTTAGGGCAGATGGCATGCCTTTTCGAAATCACCCTATCTCCAAAGGTGGTTGATTTCACGAAATAGCACATGCTATTTGCAATAATATCCCATACGGCAGAACGGCAAACCTTCAAGGAAAAAAAGCTTCACTGACGCCGTCGTTGGCGCGAGGCTGCCATGCCACTATCACTATCTGGCTGTGACCACCGAAACACCGAAACCACAACGCGGTGCAGGCACCGCCTCACAGCTGAGTTTGCTCTCGCTGGCAGGTTGCGCAGTGAAAGAACCTAAGCTTTTCCACTGTAGACTCGACTGGGAAGCACTCTATCTAGGCCGATGGTTTCGTCGGCCTCTAGGATAGCGAGAAAGAGGAGGCCTACAACCCAGCGATTAAGAGCTGGCGGTCACTGGTCTTTGGCAATGCAACGCCGGAATGTTCGGTTTGGTTTCTTGTCTAGGCAGTTTCCCGCGAAGAATTCTGAGATCCTCTGGACGAAACTTCGAAATGGCGTGTCATTTGTCTGAAAATCGCATGCCAATTCAGGGCGAAATCGCATGCGGCTCCACGGCTGTTTCGTCAATTCTGACCCCCCCCTATTCCAGACATATTTCCCGCCAACATGGGTTGAATCAACCAATACAATTCTTAAGTCGTTTGTGAAAAGCCGCACGCGTCCGAAGACGAATCAAGTCGTGACCGCGAGCTTTCTAGGGAAGTAGGATACTCAGAGAATATCAACGCGGTGGCACTAAACGCACTCGGCTTACCTGATTAAGTCCTCCCTCCAACTGAAACCCCTTTCTTTGGCTGGACCGCTCTCGGCTGTGTCGATGGAGCGCTGACGCCGGGTGGAGTCGAGTATGACGAATTGATCGGTAGGCCCTATCACCTGGGAAATACACCTGCTCTACGCCGATACGATACCGGAGTACCTTCCTGCATTAAAGAGGTTGTTCGATTTGGTGCACGAGTTCGGACTGAAGCTTAGTCTGAAGAAGTCTTCGCTATATCCACGATCAGTAATTTGGTGCGGCAACGTTATTGACGAGAACGGAGTTCGCCATGACCCCAAATGGATCGAAGGTCTGTCGTCGATGCCAGTGCCAACTACTGCAGGCCAGTTGGAGCAGTTCATCTGTGCAACGAATCCGTAATACTCTTGTTGACTCTATACGCACTATTCGTCCGCTTCAATTTTTGTTTTTTGTTTGCTGTTGGACAAATCACTCAGTGGAAAGAGGAAAACAAAATGCATTACGTCAGGAGTTTCTATCGCGCTGACAGCTGAAGAGCTCGATAGTTACAACCAAGTAAAGCAGCTACTACTACAATCAGCCATGCTACTGTTTGTTTGTGGACGCAAGCGACTACGGATGGGATTCCATCTTCACGCAAGTTGTGGAGTGGAAACAAAGCGTGGCAACTACTGAGCAGGCACATGAACTACTAGTGTGTAAGGGTGGCTCTTTCAGTGGCGCTCAGTTGCACTGGAGCGTAGTTAAGAAGGAAGCTTTCCCCATGTGCTATCTTGTGAAGACCTCGACTTTTCGCTGCTGAGGCCAGAAGGTTTTAAAGTGTTCTGTACCACCGGAACCTGATTCATGTGTTCGCCCCAGGACAGGAAGTGATAAAGCATGTACGCGGAAAGCTCCCACGATGGGCTGTGAAACTCATGGAGTTTCGGTATACGATATTTCATATCGAGGAAGTCAACAACTTTGGGCGGACATGATCAGTCGGTGGGGTGGAACCAGCAAGGACCACAGCTACTTTCATCTAGCTTCAAGCGAGGAACCCGCTCGCAGGTCCTAGCTGCTCGTGCACCCGTTCTTCGGCCTCTCGACCAAGATGGCTTGATGGGGTACCCGACTGGTACCACTCCCAGAAAATGTCAGCTCGCAGCCATTGAAAGCAGCTGCCGACTCAGTGACGCCAGGGATAGGTCGCCCCCCATCTGACTAGTACCTCGTGCGGTAGAGTCTAAGTAAGGGGGCCTAAGGAAACGTAAATACAGATCAGTTTGGAATCGGAGTCGTAACCCCGAGCACCTGAGCGAAGGAAAGAACAAAACTAGTTTTAGCTCTTGCCTAGAGCACAGTAAACTCCGCGTCCGGTAGACGCGCGACTAAGAGCATTATGTCGGATCATGGTGGAGAGGATGTCGAAGACCTCGCCGCGCGTACTGCGGCAATCCAGCTAGAGAGCGCTGGGTCTCGATCACCAGGCCTGGGGGTACAGATACCCCAGATACGTGACCCCTTTGGGGCCGCCGAAGACCAAGATTATCAGATGCCGATGGCGAGCCCCGTAGAGGCAGGTTCCCGTCATCGAGTAGCGGCCGCACCCGCACTCCCATAACCTCCCCAGTGTGAAGGACAGACCATGCACGACCGGGGAGTGTTCATGCGGAAGTACGAGACTTACTTATCCGCCATTAACTCCTTGCAGACGCAGTGGGGCGGCGCGTACGCGATGCCAGTCGGAGCGTGCATAGAGACCCGTAGCAAGCGTCTGATCGCTAGGTATGAGGTTAACTGCCTTCCCCATGTGATTGAGGAGCAGCAGTGGGTGGACTACTTCAAGCAAGCTAAGGTCGCGACGCACGTGGACTATGCCGCCGTCGACGACGCGATGAAGAAGTTACACATGGAAACCAATAGCCTGAACCAGAGAGTCGCATGATGCGGCTGTTAGGCGACATGGAAGACGTGCTTAATCGTATCAACTTAACTGAAGCTGCATTCGATAACGAGCAAAGACGCCTCGTGAAGTACCTGGCTGCCGCCCTAGAGCCCGCGAGCTTCCGAGCGGTGGTGAAAACAGGTTGACTCTTCATGAGAATAAGAAGCTGAAGAATGAGGTTGTCCCTTTTGTAAGTGGGTCGTGCAACTTCTATGCGAGTACATGACTTGGGAAGGCCGCCGAGAACGTGGCGCCTCTTCCAGCTCACCAGACCGTCCAGGACGTACCGTATCTCGCGGTAACGGACGACACTGGAATAGTAGAAACGGAGGACGCGGTTCTGGTCTGGGTAATAACAGGCGGAATGGCAGTGGGGCTACGGAGCCCCCTACCGCCAACGAAGCTGCTAGCAGTGTGTCAAACAACGGGACTCGCAGTCAGCCCGGCTACAGTAGTGGCCGAGGAGCTGGCCGAGGTGGCGGGCAGCCCAACCCCGCGATACCACGGAATCGAACCTGCTTGAATGTAACTCTCCATCATCGAGTACGGGATTGCCTGGAGGCCGGACCGGGAGAAGCGGACCAGCTCCTATAGGCCATGCTCCAACGACGCAACGCACGCCCCCTAGCGACGAACATGAGACGCATTGCAACAACAGATGACGCAATTACAAGCGCTACAACAGACACGGGTACAGTGTCAGCTCATGTGGGCAATTTAGCTGTACAGGTTCTGCTATTGGATTCAGGAGCCGACATGTCCTTGGTGGCTCGAGGAATGCTCGATGCCCTGACAACGTTGGGTACGCCTGCCCCAGTGGGGAATATTCCGGATCAGAGGTTGATGCCTATTGGAGAGCGCGAGTTCGTAGTGTCCAGGCCCGCAACGTTCCCGGAAGTGGTGTTGGAGACGTCTGCAGGACCTCTCATGTTGCGGAATCTCGAATGTTATGTAGAAGAGGCGAAATACTCGCTCGACCTGACTGTCGGCCGCCCTATCATGGAATCTTGGGGTACTCAACAGACCAACTTTTGGTGAGCGCGCGAGAGGTGTTCGGAATGGGAATTAGAGTAGGCCCAAAATAAAAAGCGCCTCCCCGGGGCCGAACCGTCGCCGCTACAGCGCCAGTGTCGCATACAGGCCGTAGCCAGAGAGGAGGATGCGGGAAACACGGACGAGGTGGAAAGACACGAGACTAGGACCGCATTGCGGACGATGGCCAAAGAAGCACCTGGTGATGTGACGGAGATGCTGCTGACGCGCCTCGAGGAGGCCAAAAAACGAGCAAGGCCTGTCTGACAGCGGCAGTCTTCAGTTGGCGAGTATACTGGAACGCCGAGGAGACAACTTCCGTCTCCAGTTTGGCCAGGACCCACCCGTTGACGTGGGGCCCCTGCTGGTTAGAATGGGGCTAGACCTACGAAGGCTCAGCCCCGGCGCTATTCGCCGAATGACCGCGAGTTCCTGGATAGACACGTGAACCAGCTGTTAGAAGCCGGCCTGGTCTACGCGAACCACAGAGCCATTTGGTGCTCTGCACCGCGCATTGCAAAAAAAAAAGAACAAGGTATGGACCCTCTAGCGGACCCACGCGTGACAATGGATACCAGAGGAGTCAATGCTGAGACCGACGCTATGCCGTGGCCCATGCCAGTGCTAGACGTAGTGTTGGGGGTGGTTGAAGGGTCAACGGTCTATTTCGTCCTAGATTGCTTTAGGGGTTACTGGCAGCTGCCATTGCACCCCGACTGTCAAGAGCTCTTTATTAGTGGCGCACTGAGGGATGTATACCCCTACGCGCGTTTCCGATGGGCGCAACAGACGCCGTGGCGTACTGCCAAGGTGTCGTAGAAGAAACGTTTGGAGAACTCTTGGGAAATGATTCCATTTCCTCTTGGGAAATGATTTCATTTCCCAAGAGTTCTCCAAACGGGAAATGATTTCATTTCCCAAGAGTTCTCCAAACGGGAAATGATTCCATTTCCTCTTGGGAAATGATTCCATTTCCCAGGAGTTCTCCAAACGTTTCTTCTACGACACCTTGGCAGTACGCCACGGCGTCTGTTGAAAGATGATCTCCGCGATCGGTGTTAGACACTGTCCAGACAGGGTGGCAGGGTTGGTTTAGATGCAACCCCCCACTACAGCCGCCGAGTTACAGCAGTATCTTGTGCCAACAATTGGTGAGGCAAAGTATCCCCCGGTATAATGTACTGATCGGTGGGCTGTATGCGATACTCGAGAAGGCTATGAAAGAAGCAGGCTCTCGAAAGAAGAACAAGCTAGCGAAGACTATGCAAAGGGACGTCGGCTGGGGCGAGGCAGAGATCGCAGCATTAGCGACAGTTCGCGAAGTATTACTAGGGATGGTGCCGCTGGTCCACCCTAGCACTACTGCAGATGTTTGTCCTTACACGGACGCCAGCCAGATTACTGGGGCGCCGTCGTTGCGCAGCTGGAATCAGGACAACTGCAACGTCTTCTAGACCATTAGAATCACCAGCCGTTGGCCTTTCTTAGCGGGAGATTTGCCGGAGCATCCAGCCGGTGGGCAACGATTGAGAAAGAGGCATATACCATTGTCGAATCTACCCGCCGGCTAGAATACCTGCTACTGCGACCAGACGGATTCCGCCTGTACACTGACCATCGAAACCTTGTGTATATTTTCACCCCTGTGCCACAGACGGGGCAATGACCAAGTATCAGGCCGATAAGCTACAGCGCTGGGCGCTATCTCTAATGGCTTTCCGATATGTAATTGAGTACGTACTGGGTGACAGCAACGTCTGGAGCAACCTGCTGAGTCAGTGGGGGGGGGCCTAGCCCGCCGGAGAAACGAGAAGCCGAAAAGTCGCGCGTCTTGCGGTAGTGCAGAGAGTTGCATCGTTGCAGGACAAGGAGTTCCAATGGCCGCAGGAAGAAGAGATCCGGGTCTACTGAGACGGGCCTAGACCCGGTAGCGTCCGTACAGACGATACACTGGGACGAAGCCAGGCAGCTCGTGCTGCATAAAGACGGAGGAGTCTGGATACCTAGCAGCACCGTGGATCTACAACAGAGGCTGTGCGTCATCCCACACGCTGGAGATGGCTGACACCGAGGAGCAGGCGCCACAGCAAAGGCTCTCTCTACGGTGTTCCGCTGGGACACACTGAAGCAAGACGTGGCAACCTTCGCTGGCGAATGCAATGCCTCCACTGCATGGTGACAGTGGGAGACAAAGTTCCACGACCACATGGTGAGACCCTAATGTCCACCAAGCCTAATAAGTTATTGCATTTCGACTACTTGACTATGGTCGAAGGAGATGGTGATTATAAGTACGTCTTGGTGTTGAAAGACGGAATGAGCGGACTTGTGGAACTCATCCCAGGGACCCATGTAGGGTCGGACCTGGTGTATCAAGGATTGATGGACTGGTTTAAGAGGTTCGGAATCATGCACCAATGGGTTTCCGATCAGGGGACCCATTTAAGAACCAGATAATCGAGCGGCTCCAGGAAACGCTCGGAGCCCACCATCCCTTAACTACCGCCTACGCTCCGTGGGCCAATGGGACGGTAGAGGTGGTAAATAGGGAGATCCTGAAAAGTGTCAAGGCCCTTCTAAGCGAGCGGAAGTCAACAGTCAGTGAATGGACCCGGTTGTTATCGGTGGTCCAGGCCGCCCTGACCGGTATGCCCGCTGACAGACTCGGCGGTGAAACGCCTCTGACGGCTTTCACATCCCTACCAAGCGGCGCACAGTTGCGTGCTATACTATACCCCAAGGACCCTGAAGAGGCAACCGTTGAGTGGGTGCAAGACGAGATTCACACGCATCTAAAGGACGTACGAGTAACGCTGGACGGGTTACACCTGGAGCTAACTAATACGAGCGAGAAAAAGAAGCGAGTAGCGCGTGAGCGACATGCTCGTCGTCGAGGAGTCACAGTGCAGAAGTTCCACGTCGGAGACTTCGTCCTCGCTGCGACAGCCACGGGCCGCAGTGGCAACATATTATTTGTTGATGTGAAACATGTCAGCGGGTGAAACCCGCCGGGCAAGCCTCAGCTCCCTTGCAGAGCCTGCCCGTTCCAGCGGACTGCTGGAAGTCGATGAGTCTGGATTCATCTTTGGATTTCCAGCCGAAGGCCACGGGAACACCGGCATCTTGGTGTTCGTGTGCCGTCTGAAGATGGTGCGTCTTGCTTCGATCAAAGACACAGTGACCGGGGAACAGGCTGCGAAGCTGTTCAAGGTTATCGATTTCCATCATGGTCTACCGGAGACAATTGTCTCGGATCGTGACCCGCGATTTTCCGCTGCGTTCCGGTGAACGCTGTTCCAACAACTTGGAACAAGGGTGCACATGTCCACTGTCGATCATCCTCAGACGGATGGGCAGACGGAGCGTGTCAACCGAGTGCTTGAGGTCACTCTACGCAGAGTTTTTTTGTGAGGAGGCTCCTCGCATTTGGTCAGAACGCCTGCCAGTAGTTGAGTTTGCACTCAACAATGTGGTTCACGCATCGACCGGGTATACCC
Organism: Phytophthora sp. 'mugwort'; assembly: GCA_033558025.1. NCBI lineage: Eukaryota > Oomycota > Peronosporomycetes > Peronosporales > Peronosporaceae > Phytophthora > Phytophthora sp. 'mugwort'. The sequence goes on along the minus strand of JAUCEF010000017.1, from coordinate 1,533,887 downwards.
CGTTTTATCTGAATGGCTTACGCCATCCACGGGTGCCGCTCACTTTGCGAGGCAGCACCCTGTCTTCAGTCCTAAGTGGGGGATAGGCTCGGAAAGCGCTTTCCGCCCAGGTCTCGGACTCCTTGCGGAAACAAGTGGAGTCTTTTATAGACACCAGGCTGAACGTAATCAGCCGTGTCCTTGATGCCATGGTAGCGGCGCAGGACAAACAAAAGGACTATTCTAACAAGAATGGAAGAGGAAACTTAGACGTGATTAATGTTGGGATTTAGTACTACTAGACACTAGGAACTTGCCACTCGCCACGGTAAGTTTCGTTGGGAGCAACAAGCTGAAGCACCGCTTCACTGGACCCTTCGCGGTCCTGGCCAGCATGGTGCGGCATATACCATTGACCTGCCTAAGTCGATGACGACCCACTCGACGTTCTACGTGGACCGTCTGAAGCGATACCATGATCCGCAGGACTCACAGGCCTCAGCACTACAAAGCGAGGCTGCGACCCTTCTCTCTGAGCGCGCTCAAAGCCAGAAGCCGAGGTCCCTTGCGTGGCCGCGGAAGGGTCTCCATACGAAGGAACCCCAGCTGCATACGCCGAGTATGAGCCATAGTGATACGACTGGGAGTACGCAGGAGGCGCTCCCGCCTCGGTCACAGGCCACAGGAGGTCCCGAACGAGACAACCCCCGTTGGACTCGGTCCATGGACGTCCAAAAGGCATCCAGACGTTGGAAAATCTCGTCCACTTCATTCGTACGACGGTCGACACGTCCTTCAAGGGCCGACAAGTCATCGACCACACGATTCATGTCGTCACGAATCGGCCCAAGGACCCCAAAGCTCCCGGCCTGGGCGGCACCAGCCCCGCCCTCACCAACTCCAAGCGCAATCTCAAGCGCAAGGCTCGACTACGAAGAGCGGTGTCTTCAACGACCCGAGGTGGAGCCAAAGGCGACACACCAGATCTGGATCCTGAACCGGACCGGAGGGGCGGTGCCTCATACTCGTACTCGTTCGAGGGCACCACCGCCTCTCCCGACCGTAATGGGGAGACCCACTACCACATGGAGCGTGTGCTCCAGGAGCGGCGCGCTCACGGGAAGCGCCAGCTACACTTGAAGTGGAGGGGGTACATGGAAGCTAAGTGCTCCTGGGAGCCGTACGAACGGCTCCAGGCTGACTGCACGAAGGCTGTCGCGATCTGGGGACAGAATCGGCGGTGGCTTCGTAAGTAATTCGGGCTTTCTTGCCCGAACGGGATGTGGTCGTAGTGCCAAGACCATACCCGCGCTCATCATGGGCACTAGAAGCGGAATGCTTCTGCAGTTCTCGAGAGAGCTGCCGTTTGCCTACCACATGGGCAAACTTAATTCGCAGATCTCGGAGGTCAAGGATGACCTCCAGGGTGAGATCCTGCCGGAGAACCTCGAGTTGTCCTTGTGATTAGCGTGTAGCTGCCCACTTCCAAAAGACGGCCTCGGCCTCTTGGAAAGAGTCACCGTGTGGGGGCATCACGGCTGGATAGCCCCACACAGGTCGAAGTCTAAGCCGGAACTCTGTCTTCTTTCGCTGGCTCGTGAACGCTTTAAGAGGAATGTGGTGTGGCGCAAGGAGTACGCACCTAATACAAGTTCTGTTGAAACCAGGGCTGCTTGGTCACCAGGTGGCGCTCAAACGCGCCCTTAGAAGAGCGTTCGCCGAGGAGCACACGAGGCGGCTGGAGCTGACCCCTGTAGGTGTCGGCTCCGTGGGACTCCTCCGGAGGGAAGTACCCGAGCGCATAGCCCCCCCCCCCCACGGACAGGTGAAGAGAACTTCACAGGCGACCGGATCGCCGGGGCCCGCACTCCCTTATGACGAGCAGCCTGGTACTCCGATGGCTGCTCGTCGAGATCGTTGGAGATCTCATCGGCCGATTTGTCCCTCTTCCTCTTCGTCGGAAGAAGAGGTGAAGAGGCCCTTGTTCGTGAACGTGAGGGTCGTATACCCTTCACGGATTGGAGACCTGGAAGCAGCCCGCCGCTTACGGCTGACTTCCGAGGCTGCTGCAGCCTTAGCTGCCTTGACGCGGGCAGTTGCCTCAGCGAGCGTCAAGTTCTTGACCGGAGAACGAGTTTTCTCTTCGTCCTCCTTGGGTGAGTGGGCTCCCCTGATGCTCGGGCGTCTTCGGCGCGTCGCCATCGTCACCGTTATGGCTACAGAGCGGGGTACGGGACCCAAGCGAGTCCGACTGACTCGGGTCGCCGTCAGACCCCTTGACGAGCGGGATTTCGTTATCGTCCCAGGACATGGGAGACTTGTCCGAGTCCTCCTCATAGTCTACGAGGAGATCAGGGTCCTCCTCAGGGGTTCAGGTTCCTTGGGGGTCACCTTGGATGCCACCTTGGTGGATCCCTTAGCGGCAGAGCCTTTGCCGGACGGCTTAGAGCACTTAGCCTGCGGCTTGGCAGGCGCTTTCGCACCGCTGCCAGACCGAGCCTTGGTCATGCTTGAGGCTGACGTGGAATTCGAAGAAGAAGAAGAGCACGCGGACGTGCTCGGGCTCAAAAGGAAATGAGCCGGCTGCAGAAACCAACCGCAGCGAAGTCGATGCAATTAGACTTGGAGAATGAAAGGCGGCGATTTCCTTTCACTCGCCCTGGATGGTCGGTAAACCGAACCTATGTGGGGGAAGATGTACACGAAGAGTACCAAGTCACTCTTCAGAGCAGGTGTACCCAAGTAAACTAAGTGATGTAGCTAAACATCACTACGACGTCGACGGTAATGACGTCATGGACAGGTACCATAAATATGGTACAAAGACCTCAGAGCCACTCAATAGGATAACATATAGGGAACTTTATAGGTGACTAAAGTTAGTATGTAGACGCATTATGGAGGGGTCACCTATAAATATATTCAGTCTTAATTCTACCTAATGTTGGTAACAGTCCCACAGGCCAGGGACTAGTGAACTGCCGTCAGAGTTTGTTTCTCCGGAAGTCACACTTCCTGTGCGTAAGGTGTTGTGTGCCACGTCACACACAATGACAAGATATGGCGTAACACTGTTACTGCCGCACTAATGCTGAGATACGAGCTCGCGGACAGTTTCTTGAATACTGTCACCAACTTGGCATCGTTGGCTGCGTCCACGTAGCCATCTACAACCACTGGAATATCTTGTACGAGCGACTGGAGTGGCTCTCACGAGTCCTCAATAGATTCCAGTCCACACCAGCTCACAAGCAGTTCAAACAGCTGGCTGTGGATTCCAGCGGTGTCTGAGTAGTTGTTTGACCTTGAGTACGATGCCTTGAGCAGCAACATGCTCCAAAAGCTCATCGGTAACCTCCAAGTCGCTGTCCGCGTGGAACTTTAAACGAGAAGCGTGTACATCTTGCTCGCTACCTATAATGAGATGTCGAACACGAAACGAGTGCGAATCTGTACGAGTGGCCCTCCCAGGTCACCAGTAGTTGCTGTGTCTTCGCTCATCAACTCGTGATCGTAGCACATAATCACCTACAGTAAAGTTTACGTCTTGATCACCTCTAGACTTTCACTTGTTGAGCGGCGTGATCTTCTCACGCTTGCTGGTCACTACACGATGCATTCCTTCAATATTGGTACGTAGCTTGGCTAACGACTGCTCAACAGACTCACCCGAGGCCGATACGTGCATGGGTTGCTGACCGGGTATGAACAGCACATATGTGGGAACAGGACATGGCAACCCAGAACTACTTTTGCAGGGGCCTTGTTTGTAAGAGATGCAACAGAAGAGTGATTCATGTTGGCTTGCACCAAAGGCGCAAGCTATATCCAGTTTTTGTGCGAATTTGGTACTCCACTATCATAGCACGCAAAACTTGCAGTACATCTCTGTTTGCATGTTCCACTGAACCATTAACCCACGGACTATACACCACCACGAACTGTTGCCGACATTTCAGTCTTTTGCATAGTTCAGCCACTACTTGGTTTTTGAAGTGAGAACCATTGTCATTGACCCAACCGGTGGCACTCCAAATCTGCTGTGCCAGTCCAGCACTGCGTCGACTGCAACTTCGCTAGTTGGGGTATCCTACAGCACCAATTCACAAAAGTGGGTGAAGTTGTCCTTCAACAGGAGCAAATACTTGAAAGTCCCGAAGTCATCGCCCAAGTATAAAAAATTTCAGTGTAAAGCTCCGTTGCGAACGTCAGAGCGGTAAAGCTCACCCCATGGACGTTGTACCACTCTGCCGCCCTTCATGTGCTGACAAAGCAAACAGGAGTGCAGAAATCGTCGGAGGAGCTTTGTCAGACCCTCAATCAAAAACACTCGCCTAATGTGGTTCGAAATTATAGCCTCTCCACGATGCCCCCGCGCCCCACCATGCGCGATGGTGAATAGGCGCTGTATGAGGGCTGCAGCGGCCGTAGGAATCCATATAGTGTCACCAACCCAACGGATACCATTCCGATCGGTCACGCAAGCCGTTGGTGCGGACTGCACATGAGCCGCTTGCAGTGCTGCGATTTCGGTTAAGGTGGGCCATGTGAAGCCATGTTCCTTCCTTCGCTCAGGTGCTCGGGGTTGCGACTCCGATTCCAAACTGATCTGTATTTATGTTTCCTTAGGCCCCCTTACTTAGCCTCTACTGCACGAGGTACTAGTCAGGTGGGGGAAGGGGGGGGGGGCTGTCCCTGGCGCCACTGAGTTGGCAGCTGCTTTCAACGGCTGCGAGCTGACATTTTCTGGGAGTGGTACCAGTCGGGTACTAGATAGTTGCCAGATCACTTCCCCCCTCATTGGTTTAGGGGTTTGCTCCATCGACGCTTGCAGCGTCCTGTTTCGGCGGTTACGACCGCTCTGCCGGGTCTTAGGCTGCCTGAGTACCGGTGGCACCGGGGTTACAGGAAGCTCCGTGCGAGCAGCAGCCATACGGTGGCGTGTTTCATCTTCTGGGTCTGCAGCCACAAATGGTCGGAATAGGATCGGGACGTCCTCGAGGATAGCCTCAGCGGGCTCCTAGGATGTCTCGATTTCATTCAGACCATACCATTTGACCTGGACCTCCCAACGCTGTGTAGCTGGGCTTAACCGGCAGGTGTGTAACGTCTCTACAAGGTGTCCTCCTTCCCCGTAGATGGCCTGCTCTTGCAGGTCCTCTGTTTTCTCTTCTGACTTCGCGATGCATGTCGCGTCGTGATGGCGTAGGGCTCAACCTAGCCTTGTAGTTCGAACGTATGGTCACTTAGTGCACGGAGCACTCGTTTTGGGCCTCGCTTCCACGTATTGTGCGACCCACTTGTACATGTGGGTCCACCAAAACAACTGAGAGAACGATTGGAAGGTCTTCTCGCGGCCCAAGTGACCGCTGGACGGCGCATCGTGCGCCTCCTGTAGGATGTCAAACTTGAGATCCTAGTCGCTTAGAACGACTACCAGAGGGGTTTCGTGGGTTACACTCGATAGTAGAGCAGGCCGTCGGCCCACTCGTATCGATGGAGCTGGGCTCTCTGACGTGGCGTGAACCACTCGGCCTTGGCTTCCTTGCCAACGGCCAGGAAACGCAAAACGCATCAAAGGTGGTCTTCGTCGCCCCGATACGCCATGCGTATCTGATCATATAGATCGGTCGTGGCGCGACTTATGTTCGTCAGCTCATAGTCCGGCCTGCGTGACAACGCATCGGCAAACACGTTGAGCTTGCCAGGCTTGTACTCGACGCGGGAGTTATATTTTGCGAAGAAGGACAGCCATCTCGCCATCTGTTGAGACAAATGGGGCGAATTCGTCGTCGTCTGTAAGGATGCATGATCTGTGTAGATCACAAAGGCTGAGAGCTTAGAAGGTGCACCCGGAACTTGACAAGAGCGTACTTCATGGCAAGCAGCTCCTTGTCATGAACGGGGTAGTTCCGTTCGGCAGCCTTGAGCTGCCTGGACTGAAACGAGATCGCTCGTATACGTCCGGCAGCATCGTTCTGCAGCAATTCACATCCGAAGACATAATCGGATGCATCGCAGACGACGATGAGGCCTCGTCTCGCCCGGCAGTGCCAGGACAGACGCCCTCTGAAGGCTTGCCTTGACATTGTCAAAGGCTTCCTGGTGCTCATGCCCCCAGTGCCAGTCAGTATCCTTGTCCAGAAGGTTCAACAAGGTCTAGCCTGACCCGCGTACCTTTCGCTGTACTTATGGAGGTAGTTGGCCAAGCCCAGCCACTTCCTCAGGTCCTTCCGGGTCCTACGCTTTGGCCAAGCCGAAATGGCCTTGACCTTCTCCTAGTCGGCTCGAACGCCGACGTTGCTAACGAAGCAACCGAGAACTCTGGTCTCTTGCGTCGCGAAGACGCACTTGTCGATGTTGGCATAGAGCTTGTTCGCTCTCATGACCTCCAACACGCGACGAAGGTGCTCCAAATGCACCTCCATAGCCGTCTTGCCTCCTTCGGCACGGCTATGGACGAAGATGTCGTCGAAGTACGACTGTGCGTACGCACGCAGTGGTCTAAACAACTGCGTGACCAGGCGATTGAACGTCGCCGCTGCATTAGACAGGCCCTGTGGCATCACCAGCCACTCCCAGAGCATACCGCTCGGGGTGCTCACTGCGGTGAGCGGGATGTCGCTCTCGCGCATCAGGATCTGTAGTATCCATCCGCCAGATCCAGGGCGCTGTATAACTCGCACCCGGCCGTGTCCTTTAACAACACATCCTTTCGCGGGATGGGTGTCTCGGCTGGCACCGTTGCACTGTCAGCTTATTAAAAGCATGAACCAGACACCACTTCCCGTTCGGCTTCCGAACGCAGAAGGTTGGCGTCGAGTGCGGGGATTTCGATTCCCGAACCATGCCTGCCTTGGCCTTTGCGGCGAAGAAGGCATTAATGACCTCGCACTGCTCTCGAGGCAGTGGACATTGTCTTGTGACACAGTACTTTGTGCCCGGCACGAGATCAATCTCGTGCCTGATCCCACGATCCGGTGGGAGTTGAGACGGTGGGTCCTTGGACACCACATCCTCGAACTCCTTCGTCAGAGGATACACTGGATCCTTTGGATTCTTGAGAATCTCAGAATCCAAGCGCGAGGCATGCTGGGAGGAGAATGCCTCGGGGACTCCCTCGTCCATGACCGAGGAGGAATTCAATTCCTCTGGAGTGGGTTCTTGCTTTAAGAGTACCACCTCCGCGATTTATCCTGCCTTCAGGTCGGCCAGGAAATCTGTTGGCGTCAACGCTTCGAAGTTCAGGAGCTCTGACAACTCTACCAGCGGCTCTAGCTGGATGCCGCCCGCGTTGACCCGATGGCCGGTCTCGCCGTCGAGGATGTGATAACACCCTTCGACTGGCTGCGCCGGAAGACTGGGCCTGTTCCGAGTCGCTTGAAGCGAATTCAGTCTGAAGTGACTTCAGACGCGACTTGCGGTGTCGGGCCTGTTCCGAGTCGCTTGAAGCGACGCCAGTCTGAAATGACTTCAGACTCGACTTGCGGTGTCGATTATGTCGTCGACGGCGACCGTGATGTGGTACTTCGTTACCCACGTCTGTGGACGTCCCATTGACGACGTCCAAAGCCTCTAGGGCTTCGTGTGGAACAATGTTACCCACACAGGAAGCGCATTTTGCGCCTTCCTCGCCAGTTTCCGTCTGTGGGACTCGGTGTGGAACATGGTTACCCGCACAGGAAGTGCCTCGCGCCTCTTCCTCGCTAATCTCGGTCTGGGTGACTTGGTGTGGACCTAGGTTACCCACCTGGTCGGTGCCTCCGGGCACCACCACTCTTGTAGCCTCAGCTGCCGGTCTAGATTCCGGCGGGGGTCGAGGGCTATCCTGTAAGGACTGCCGCACTCGACTAGGTGCAGCTTCTGCTGCCACCGCTTCTAGGGAGTCGCTCAATACGTCGGCGGCTCCCAAAACGTCACTGGATGCTCTTGCATCCCAGCGCTTCTTTCGGACGCCCCAGTCCGTGGCAGAGGTGGGAACATGACTCACCAATACTCTGCCAGTAACTGTGGGCCGGCTGGCACCGATGGCTTTGTTTCACCATTTGATCCATGCTCATGTTTCTCGAGCCAGGGCATGCCCAGGATAAAGTCATACTTGTCCATCTCTAGGACAGTAAACTGCTCCATGCTGTCGAAGTACTCGAACTTCACAGCTAGATCCACATGGATCTTGGGAACGGTAATCACCGTTCCGCCGGCCAGTCTGTTGTACTGACACTGTCCCGTTGCCTTTGCTTTCTCGTAAAGCATCGGCCAACTTGTTGCTGTTCTCTGCAACAGTCTGGCGGCATGTGAAGTTCTTCGACGCCCCGGAGTCTATCAAGACTCGGAAGGGATGGGTATATCCCCGTACATGTACGTGTATTATTAGCAGCCAACGCTGCCCTTCTTCGATTTGAGAGTGCAAATACTCTCAAGGGCTGAGACGCCATGGTGCGCGCCACCCGCACACCGCTCATGAAGATTTAGATCTTCCCCAGTAGGGCGCCCCGCCCCTACTGGTGTCCTGCGTTCCCCTGACCGTGGGTCGCGGCCTTCGCCAGCGACCCTTGAGCGCGATGGGCTTGGGAAGAACACGCTTTCGTTGTCCCCCCGCAGGACAGGCACGTGCCATGTGCCCTAGCTTATCACAGCTATAGCAGCGAATATCGTGCTGCTTATCGAGCCCAAGTTTCATGGGAACTGGCCCGCTCGGGGCCTCGCGACTTGGTGTCGCTTTCCCTGGCCCAAATCGCCGCCGGCGTGCGTGCCTGGCGGTGACTGTACCCCTCTTGGAGGGCGACTTGGATCGCCTCTTGCAGAGTATTGGCCTGCACCCGAAATAGATGAGGGCGGGCCGGGCCTACGCTTAGGCTGTCACCTCGATCTGTTCATGGAGTGGGTTTCCCCCGAGGGATGCGGTGTGCTCCCGCATCTCCTGGATGTACTCGTGTAGCTCACGGCTTCCCTGTTTACATGACAGGAAGCGTGACCGCTGGCGGTACTTATAGTTCGCCGGGAGGAACGCGGCTCTAAGCTGATCACACAGTTGAGCCCAGGCGCGAAGCATCCGGAAGTTGTCTCTTCCCGCGTAGACGTCCAACTCTTAACACGGCCGCTATGGTTGGAAAGGGCGAAAGCCACTCGGAGGTGCTCGGAAGCGATGAGAGGCGCGTCCATTACGAGCTCTACTTTTCGCCTCCAGAAGTGAAGATTTTCACCTTCCTTCCCTCGTACGGGTTTACCTTCAGCCTCAACGGCTTGGGGTAGACCGATTTCGGCTTTGCGGCCAGAACCTACAGGTTGCTCCGAACATGTTCGATGAACCCCCGCTCGTACATGTCGAACGCGGTCACGCGCTCGACCTGCTCAGCTTGCGTTGATGACGCCAAGCTCCGCAAGGCATCCATGCCAAAGATGCCAGCCATCTTACGAACGGACTCAAACGGTGGGTCGTTCAGATGGGGAAAATCATTCCGGTCCATGTCTGCTAGGACCTCAGAGGTTCAGGTAGTAATCCGCGTAGGCGTGGATTGACTGCAAGTGCTACAAAGTGTGACGGGGCACACAACACCTTGCGTACAGGAAGTGTACTTCCGGAGAGTTTGCAAACTCTTAGTGAACGGCACTTCACAAGTCCCTGATCTGAGGGGACTGCTACCGAACTAGGTAGATATAAGACTGAATATATTTCTAAGTGATCGCTTTTAATGCGGTTACATACTAACTATAAGTCACCTATGAAGTACCTTAGATGTTATCCTATTGGGTATTCTGAGGTTTTTGTACCATATGTGTGGTACACATCTGTGACGTCATAGTGATGTTGGTTACATCTCTTAGGGGTACCTGGGTCCACCATTCTGAAGAGTGACTTGGCACTCTTCATTTAACCCCGTTATACATACCGTTGCTGTCAGAAGAGGTAGAAATCACAAGGTTTCACAGTTTGAACTCATATTAATCATTGTGATAATATATCTTTAGGTTTGTATTCTCGACGTGGCTGGTAGAGAAACGCTCGGAGATAAGCAATGAACATTATTATGACCAAGCTTTTCTCCGCGAATACACGGGTTTTCGAATCAGTCCATCTGTCTTCGGATCAGTGGTCGAAGGAATGTTTTATATGGACCTTGAAGAAGTCGAGAAGATCGTGTAGGCGTCTCAGATGAACTAATCCTGGCCCCAGTATGCTGTGGAAACAATCACTGGTGTGCAGTGATGATCAATTTGCAACTCGACGTATTGTTTCTATACGACTCAATGCAATCCAGTTATCTACGGTGTGTTCGAGTATCACACAAGCATTGATTCCAGTTCTGTCCTGTGAAATCGGCAAGCGTCCACGAATTCAAACCTACGAGGCGGAGTTGGGGACACAGCTGCATAATTACAACTGCGGCATATATGTGCAGATAGCATTCGAAATGTTCACAAGGGGTCACCTGAAATAAAAAAAAATCAGGTACCGGTACCTTCAGCTCTGCCTGTAGAGACTTAGTAGAATCCCGTTGGCTACACTGGCACAATGAATTTTTTTGGCTTTTGAAAAAAAAAAACAGCGATGAAGCAAAATCAGTATCCAGCTAACGGGCAGGGATCGATAGCACTGGGAATTTTGGTATATTAACTAGTAGTATCACAAGGTCCAGATCACCACACATTATTATCAGTACCAGATTATGCTTCCTCCAACATCACAGTGATAATCAGTGATAATTAATATTTGAGTGCTAACCATTAATACTTAGCCCACATGCCGACCAGAGGCAACGAGCCGCTTGTCATCCCTACGAGATGGGTTGTACTCGACCCGAGCATAGGTGCTCACTGGTCCTGTGTGCTCTTGCCGGTGTGGTATCGGATAGGAAGCGCGCCGCGGACAGGATGAGGATTATAAGGACTACCGCGCTCAGCACGACGCGTCGCTCGCAGCTAGATGACGGTCAAGACGAAGATAAGCATGACCAGGCGGCCGAAGAGGAAGTCGGCCAGCGTCTGCATGGGCATGTTGTGCGATTGGGCTACGGGTGCATTGGCCGATGTCGCGGGGCTACCATCAGGGCATTAAAATATGCACTATCCGAGCGCCGCCGCGTACGCGGAGGTGGGTTTAGTTTTGGTCCCAGTATATTGAAAGCCAGGCGGGGAGGCCCACATAAAATATTTATTTTCAACCAATCGTTTAATTATATTTCCATCAATGGCCGCCTTCGACGGAGGATTATTTTAGCGAATGAGGGCCGCCTTCGCTGTGCGGCATCCAATGAGATTGGGTCTAGAATCACGTTATGGCGTGACAGACAGACCGACCGTGATGGACGGACGGACGGACGAAGCGACGTTTGCGTTGAGTTTTAGGGGTAGAATATATTGTGGTGTTTCTAAAATTGCATTATTGATGCAAATACAAAAAAGGAAAATCAGTTATGCATATTGCCAACCCACTAGTGACCAATATGCACTAATCTTCTAGCTCTAGAATATCTTGGAACAATGTTGACGTTCCAGAAGGTGCGGTTTCACTTCAAGAAGAGGAGCGCCTGAACCATGATTGGCTGGAGTGAATTCCGATCCAGCCCGATCATGGATTGAGCCATGCTGAACGACCTTTCCACTGTGTTCGATGTTGGGGCACATCCGGAATCAGAACGTACCGATCCTGCTGGTCAGAAACTCGGGCCCGCTTAAGGGATCGCTCGGAATAAGCAAATACTGTACCGTGTGATGACGTGTGACTGGATGCGACCCCCCATCCGCGCATGTCTATCGATTTTTCGAGACCCGTAAAAATAAATAATGCAGCGTTCACCCTCCTAGAAATACATTATTGCTCCAGTACAACAAACCCGGAAAATAAATTATTTCCGGCAACCCCTACAAGCTAATTGTATAAGTATAACTTATATCAAAGCCCTGGCTTAGCCAGTGGCTACCATGCCGGCAGCAGCGTCGCACGTTGGCTAAACCCTAAACCCCAAACCCTTGGGTACTATGAGCTTCACAGTGTACAGTATACAGTGAGTAACCGAGTGCGCTCAAATAGTAGCGTACCTTGTCTCGAGTGGAACTTCTCATTGTATGTCGTTACCGCAGAGATGATGGACACCCTTCCCACACACAGAGCATGGCGCCACTGCATCTAGCTCTGGACAGCTGCCGTTTGGAGCTGCACACTCCATTATCTTGCTCGCTACAAATTTTAAATGGGGCTGGTCGGTGCCGCTCGACAAAAGACTGCTAGTAAGTGGCGGCCAGCTGATGGCCGTGAATGTATCTGGAGCTTGAGAGCTGATGGAAATGAATGGAGCTCACTAATGCCAGATGGCTGGAGCGCACGACACACTGCAGCTCTTCTAAATTAAAATGAGGCTATCATTATCATTTTGGGGATATTTTAGTAATTTATGCCAAGTTGGGAATGCTAAAGTTTGATTATTACCGTAATATAAGAAAACCTAGAAATGGACAATTACTAAGATAAACACTAATATTACTTATCAACGCGTTATTAGTTCTTAGTAAAATGCTATCAACCCCTGTATATAGTCTACCTAACCGGGTTAGTCGGTGCCAGTCGGGTACAGCAACACATGCCTTCGATTAATAATGACGCCTGCGTTTTGGGAACAATTAGCATGCAGAAACAGCTCGAATGTACCAAGTGTAATGCGTGTCTTATTGCTCCCGAAATGTTAATAAAAATCGAGTAAGTGTAATGGTAGGTGTAACGCGTGCCTAACTGCTCCCGAAATTTTGATGAAAATCGAACCAATATTGGGTCCATGAGGTGAGACCAAAAGTCATTCCGCTTGACCGGAAATGTACACTGACCAGAAATATACCCCAGACGGATAAGTATAGTGCGTCCATTTAATTACGAAATCTGGCAGGGTAAACAAGCCCGCACAAAAAAGTAATGCTCGATGTTAGATCACACAATGCTTCGGTGTCTTCGTACTTAACTGCATATACTCGTCACCATTTCGTTGTGCGTATCGACAAAGACACAATGTCATACACTGAAATAAAATACCGAATAGATTAAAAAAAACTACATTGCTTTTAGACATTCTGGAGAGCATGAACGCGTCTGCGTAATCGTCAGATGTTGCGCGAATGTCGTAGATATTGAGTGTCTACACTTTGTGAAAATCTAGCGATATCGACCGGCTCATGCGGGCTGTCGTCCTGGCAGCGACTCAGCTCGGGGAGGAGCGCACCGTGGTGACCATAGGCATGAAGGGCGACCGGCACGTGGCCACGTGACGTCCGACAAGACGCAGCTGCGGGGCGCGCTGAGCGGGAGCAGCTTCTCCTAGGCGGCGGGCGACACGCGTGTCGAGGTCGTGGCCCTGCGGACGCAGGTGGTCGTCGGCACCAACTACCGCTTCGTTATCGGCGTTTGTGGTGGGGAGTACTTGGACGATGCCTGCTCCGAGGCAACGCTGGAGGGTATTCGAACTGACAGAGTTGGTGATGAAGATCTTCCAGACGTGGACGGATACGCTCAAGGTCACGAACATCAAGCAGGTGGGGGTGGCGAGCAGCAGCGAGAGCGCTGAGACTGAAGTGACAGTGATAGCGGCAGCGAGAAGACGATAGTGCTGCACGGAACGACGTAGATTACGTAAAACAAAGTTGTTTGTGTGGTCGTTTGAAAGCATTAGGCCCAGCAAGCTAACTTCCTCTTTCCATGATGGGCTTGGTGATTGCTGTAGTTGCAGAGGTGTGGAGAAGCGTCAACCAAGAATATTAGATCCCTAAGGAATGGCCAGATCGGTGAGAAAGGCGGCCCCAGCTGTGAAAAGAGGGGGCGATCGCGCCGGATCGAGATACGAGGTAAAGGCAGGGCGACGTTCGACTTTTCTGGGGTGCAAGGAGATGCTTCGATGACGAGGAAGGAAACCAGGGTCAGGCAACCACCCAACACAGATCCGCTATACTGTGGTCACCCGACCGATCGAAGATCGAGGGGATATTCGAAACCCGGGTCGAGGGGAATGTAAGAGATCAGGACAGGCGTGGGTGACGGAATCGATCAGCTAGATCTAACCCCGTTTGACCTCGGTCGGACCCCGGATCCGCAGGGTTGGCAGATCGGGCTGATCCGGCGTCCACAGGTCGGCTATACCCTGCCGTCCGAGATTGGGCAGATCGATCGATCTTGCGGTCGAGATAGAGCGGATCTGGTCGATCGGTATTTGCCGATCAGCATAGAGGTTCCGACATCCTCGATCTGTCAGATCGACATATATGTTCAGGACATACGCGATCTGGCAGATCGGGCCGAACGATATTGTCAGATTGACATACGCGTTCGGACATACGCGATCTAGCAGATAGAGATTCGATCAGCAATCATCCTCTGGGATGTGCAAGCGTGAAGACGATACGTGTTGAGTGGCTGAAGAAGAGCAAGGGTCAGGAGATTCAGGTGGTACGAGATAGGGTTCAGGATGGGAAGATAGGACCAGAAAAGGATAAGCAACAATCAGACTCGAATTGCATTGGACAACTTAAGCGTTTTTTAAGTGCCGCTGAAAGGGATCTACATTGGCCCTCCCAACTATCAACTAGCCCAAGGTAGCAGATCAAGCGTCGCGGTGAGACGATCGGATCGGATATTGGCCAACCCTCCCCCACGCTAACGAACTTCTGCTCAAGCGCATACCTCGATCGATCGACATTCAGTGCTTGGCCGACGATCGCTTCGACTCTCAACTCGCAAGATCCCGCTTAAAGGAAGCGGCAAGCAACTCAAGGAAAAGAAAGGAATAACGCCACACGGCAAACTCGGCCTCGGATCAAGTCCAGGCCCCCGATCAAAGGTCGACTACCACAGATCGGAACCAATAACGGCAGCACAGCGAAGACTTCCGCGCTGATCCACGTCCCCGCGACCCGCCAGGACGTTCAAGACTTACATCGCTGCATCCTTCGGAGTCCCAAGAGAGCAGATCCAGCCCACCGACGGGTACACAAGGTGAGACCAAGTTCAGCTGATCACGGATCATAGGGGGACCCCCTCCGTTAGTCGGTATCTGGGCACAGTTGGTAAACGGATCGGGTCGTAATCATATTTTGACCGATTCCGCTAAACCACAGAGGTGGTGACGGAGGTGAAGGCTGCGGGTATGTCGGACGAAGCGAAGAGGCGTGGTGAAAACAATGCACTGAACCTGTACGATGACGAAGCAACCAGATTCAGATGACACGACAGGCTCCAACGAGGGTGAATACCGGGATGGGGCTTTTGCCGGCAAGCAGGATCCAGTAGATAGCATGTCGACAGGCAACAGTTCCGTCCGCATAAAGATGCAGAACAATGATACCTCTATACAGATATAGATACTAACGGTTAGCGATCGTGCAATATTCATCTAGTACTAGCATGTCAACGTACGTACCATAGTATCAAGATGATGTTTGCGATTTGTGTCTACCGTTGATACCATCTCGATCATATGCGGCTGTATCTCGAGCGTCGTGTACTGCGTGTTGTGATCGTTGGCAACGCGATACTTCTTCTCCACCAATTCATACGCATGTTGGCTGACCTCTTTTGACAGCTTGTGCAATTCGGCGTCTGCTCCAGCATAGCGCATGTATCCAACATCCGTCATCTTCTTTGCGTACTCCAACTCAGCTATAAATTGCAAGAACTGGAGCGTACCAACACACTCATCCAGCATCATCATAGGCTTCAACACGTCCTTCAAATGACCCCATGCTACCTCTAAACTAGGTATTAAGACGGAACGAGATTTACTACTCTGATCACGTA
Organism: Phytophthora sp. 'mugwort'; assembly: GCA_033558025.1. Classification (NCBI taxonomy): domain Eukaryota; phylum Oomycota; class Peronosporomycetes; order Peronosporales; family Peronosporaceae; genus Phytophthora; species Phytophthora sp. 'mugwort'. The sequence continues at coordinate 1,518,136 of JAUCEF010000017.1, read as the reverse complement.
TAAAAACTTGTGTAACAGCTCATAAAGGTTGTTCGTTGTGTTCCCCAAGTGAGGGACGTACGCGACCAAAACCACTCCGCATCTCCCTATAACTGTGTCAGTTCTCGTGGAAGTACTTGAGAAATGGGTGCGTAGCGTCGGGAATGTCGTCTTCGAGTGTAATTTTATTTCCGTCCACCACATAGTACAGGTATCTACCAGTGATCTCATATTCAGTCTCCGTCATTCAGCATCATGGGCACAGCATCCTCCACTTTGTCACAATCCTTGATGTTGTATGCTCTCTTCGCTATTTCATTTCGAAGATATTTCACCATATGGAACACAGAGTAAAATCCGCGCAGCTGGGAAGGCGGCCGGCAGCAGCGATATCTCCCCGAATTATTGGTCGACGATAATAAGTCAAACTTCATCCCATGTTGGGTTGAATGATTTGAGGTAACTGCATCTATCAAACGATCGGCACTCTCATTCTCCATGAGGGAATGTTGGGCGCATTGACCCTATCAAGGCGCACATAGTCACAAAATACACAAAGGCACACAAACACATAGGAGACACAAATGGACACATTCAAAGTCAGTATGGTTACAAGAGACACACAGGAAGTACGTACATGGCCAAAGACGTCATGAATCATGAAGCTAAGGAACTTGAACCGAGCGGCGTTCGTGTTGTGCGTAGCATCCACCTTCAGCACTCGGAGGAAGGCTTCAAAGAAGCGCCGCGTTCGGTGGGTCTGGAATGTAATTGTCTGCGCCAACTTGTCATTGGGTACGTAGATCGTCGCTGTGTTACCCTTTCGAGAGGAGAAATCGCTGAGTCCTGCTTCCAGTCTTGATTCGACAGTTCTAGATCCGCGTCGAGCCGCTTTCAGATTCGCAACCAGATTGTGCACGCCGCGCGAAGTAACAAGTTTGCCTATAGAGCAAAGATTAGAAGCTCAGCTAACAAAGTAACACCAAGGCGGGTTAAGTACCTGTCCTCTTCCTCAGAAACTGCAATATCAACTTCTTCTCAGCTCCGGCAGCTTGGAGCTTATCCGCAAAGTCAATCACGTCTTCGTCTTCAACACGACGGTTGGAGGGATGGTTCCCATACGCTCCCGAATCCAGCGCGTGTTGTGCTTGGTGTGTAAACTTTACGTAAAAGCCCCTAGAAGCATCCCACCACCATTGCCGCCATCCACGCTTCGCATCCTGTCGATTCACGAACTAGTTGGACCGCTTGCCCTACCACCGACTGGGTCGCGTCCAACTGTGTGTACATATCAGTTTCCGGGTAGTGCTTGTCGAACGATTCAAGAATCACGGTTTGAGGGGTGGACTTGCCATGCTGTTTGAGATCTGCGTTCCTAGCGATCGAGCTGGTCGAGGCTCGCATTTTGAAGATCTGGCGAGTCTCCTTTTGATACGCATAAAAACAAATGCGTGGAAAACGCCTTCCAGCTGTCAAACTTCTCATCCTTCATACGCGGAGCGCAGATGAGAGCAGCGAACGAAGCAGGGATGTGTTCCTCCGGCGATTGGGTTTCAGTTGTCGGACTCGGAAGACGACGCGATGCTCGCCATGCTAGTTTTCGAACCTGTTTCGAAAAGAAATGGGAGGAATGGGGGCGGAGGTTTTTTTTCTGACTTTTGCTGCTAGCTGATTTGTCGGGTTTTTATTTCAACACGTTTTTTATTTTACGCATTTCTTACGCACACTCATTTTGTGACTTTATCCACTTCCAAAAAAGTGTTGCTTCAGTACAGTCCGCGCCTTTAATATTTACGCACATACCCCCAATCTGATAACCCGTCTCTTCCGTTCCAAAAATAGGAACAAGGTTTGCGTATTTAGGGTAGCATTTTCAAACTATTAAAAAGTGAGGTAGTTGCCAGGATACAAAGACTTGCTCAAATTCGATGAGATGCAAAAGTATTTACGCATGAAATTTTCGGTCAGCTACGACTAATACTGCGGTATCGGGCTGCCCTTAGCTCGCAACAGCATTCTAAGGCGCCTAGGGACGCTCTTCACCAGCTTTCTGATGTATTTAATGCCGGTCTCTCCCACTCGGTCCTGAAAGTCGCCGTCAGCTCGGCCATAGTCTCGAATTGGCCGCCATTCGCGTACGCGCGTCGCCCCAGAACGCCCAAAATGTTCTCAATGATGTTGAGATCTGGGCTTTTAGCTGGACAATCAAGCGTGGGGTAGCTCCTGATCTTGAAGAAACGTTTTAGTGAATCTGGCAGCATGAATAGAGGCGTTATCATGCTGAAACTAGGGGTACTCTTCCGGAAAGTCTGCGACGAACGGTAGGAGCGCTGAGCATAGCGTGTTGGTGTAAGCGAAAGCATTTTGTCTCCCCTTGAGAATCACTAGTGTGATTTTACCGTACCAGCTCACCCCTGCCCACCCCATCACACTGCCTCCACTGCACACCCGGCGCGAGAAGTATTGGGGGCCTGAAGGAGATCGCGCCAGAAATAGCGATAGCCATCAAGCCCGTCCAGGTTGAGCTTCTAAAGACGACGCGGCGCCTGAAGCGACGCCGCTCGCTCCAATGTCGGCTAACTCGCATCGTGCTTTCTTGTGATGGGGCTTGAGCGCTGGTGCGCTTAGCAAACTTGGCCCAGATGTTGCGCCGAAAGCGCGTACGATAGTAGACTTGCATACCTTCACAGCCAAAGACTTAGAAATCTGCCTGGCGGAGCCGTTCTTCACAGTAGCGAGCCGAAAAAACATATAGCCGCCCTCTGGCTGAGTTTCGTGGATTTCCTGGCCGTTTCTTCCGCTTTGACAGCTATGGTTGGTTAAGAAAGTAGCGCACGGCTCCTTCTGAACACCCGATCTCTCGCGCGATGGCTCTGTTGCTTGCTTTCTCAACTTTGAGCTTGATAACCGTCTCGCACTGGTCGGCGGCGAGCTCGCGCGCGCGGCCCATCTTCGATCGATCGTTGAGCGGCGGGGAAAATGGCGTTAGAACGCGCGCTACAAGGTCCGTTCGTTTTTAGCATTTATTACCATTAATTCGTAATCCTTCGCATATATTACGAAAAAAATGACCGAACTGCGTAAATACTTTTGCTACGGTACCATAACACAAAACCTGAAATTTCTCTTGTTGGCGGACGTCTACGCGACCGGCGGCACAGGCAACGTGTTCAAGCGTCCGTGCCTTCATAAACACTAAGGAGGTGGATCCATACTGGACTCCTCACTACATTTGGAGCGTTGTGGGGGTGCGTAAATATTAAAGGCGCGGACTATACGTTTCCTTTTCTCTCATTAACTTCTCTTATTAACAAATCAGCAAATTCTGAATTGACGTTCGCACAAGGCGAATCGCTTTACGGACTATTGAATGCCTAACGATCGAAGCTTGTTATCTTCGAGAATACATAAGTTCAAAAGTGATTTTACGTCCACAGAGAGAGCACGCCCATGGCGCCGTAGCCAGCAAGCAGAGCAGTACACTTTTCAAGCTGGTAGCGCGGATCCTGCAGCTCCTGTGGGATAATCTCCATGATGGCAACGAACAGGAAGGTGCCGCCGGCAAACGCAGCACATACACCGGCTGCAGGCGTCGGGTGGTTGGCATCCACCAGCAGTCGACCAAATAGGATTCCCGTGGGTGTCATGAGCGAGAAGACCGCAACGGAGGACAGGAGCTGCTTCCGTGGGACATTGTGGTGTAGGAACTCGAGCGCGAGCGCGAACGCCGCCAGCGACTTGTGAGCCAGGATGGCGACGAGGATATCCCAGGCCGGGCTGCTCGATGCTCCCATGCCCATGCCCTCCATCACGGAGTGGAAAGACAGTGCGATAAACACGACAAGCGCCAGGATGGGATTGCCTTTGACGATTCCGTGAATGTGCGAGTGCGGTTCTTCCTTTCCAGCTTCGGCGTGAACAGCGAGTTCCGTGCTCGGCCCTTGGGTGCCGTAGTCTCCGGTTTCCAGGTGATCGTGCGAGTGACCATGAGCGTGGCCGTGTGAGTGATCATTCATCTTTACCAGGTTTTCCACCTCGGCGGCACGAGGGACTTCGATTGCGAGCAACGCGTCGCGCTCTTGTTCTGTGCCATGAGAATGGCCGTGTTCATGCACCTTGTTGTAGTGGCGTTGAAGCGTGTGCGCGACCACCTCAATGAGCAGCACCATGAGGAAGCCACAGCCGTAGAAGAAGTTGGCCCACTTGAAGCAGCGCTTGTTGTCGCCGTCGTAACGCGTGCGCACGGCGAGGAAGACCTCGGCTGTGTGCTCGCAGCCCCACTCGGTGAGCGCCGTGTTATTCTGCGCGTCCGGCAGTAGATGCATACACGAGCTGGCGAGGAAGATGCCGGCCGCCACCATGTTGAGCACGCTGCTGGCGCGCTTGCTCACGCGCTGGCTGCTCAGCAGCGGCGCGATGCCGCCCACGAGTGCCAGCGCCCAGATGAAGATTGCCGCGGACAGCTTGAATTCGTCCACAGGGTCCATCGCTTGTCCAGTAAGTGCAAAACGCTGAGCTTCGAGTAACCAGTCGGCGGCGCCTTATGTGGGGGAGGGGAGGAAATTGCAGAGTGACGCACTGAGTATACAGCGCTTGGGCGCGAGTCTTGTGGCATTCTGAACGCGCATATCGCGCACCATTTTCCGCCTTATCCGACGGCGGACCAAGCGCACCTAAATATGCGACGTGGGCAAGAAATTGTATCCAAGAGGAACAGTAATACTTGTATTACAGTTTATGTGCGTACTGTACATGTACTGCGCTCATTTGGTAGCACAGTAGATTCTAACTCGAGGGAAACTGTGCATAGTTTCAATTGTAAAAAGGTTACATATTCTAACAAGAAGGTGTATATCCTGCTCAGAATAACAATATAGAGCTTTTTGTCCGAAGGCGGCAACGCTTACACCTTTCCGCAGCGACGCAGCGTACATGGGCGTTCAAGGTGTGTGTGGGGGGGGGTCTTGCCTGTTTAACTTGGGCGGTTGTGCTACCTTCAAGTTGCACGGATTAATGATGTGCTGCTGCTGCACCAGCGTCCAGCCGGCGGAGGCACGCGCCTGTAGTACAAGATACAGGCTCGGATTCGCCGTCCGTGGACAAGATCAAGGTGGTCGTGCTCGGTGAGGCAGCCGCGGGCAAGACAACGCTGTTCAGGCGCTGGATGGGGGTCTCGCTCAACGGCGACTACGCGCCGTCCACCACGGGTGCGTAAGCGAGGCGGGCGTGTGTAAATCAACTGGCGGATGCGTGAGTAGTGTACAGCATTTAGGGCTAATAACAACCCGTCAATGGTGCATTGCCGCGGTAGCCAGCATTGGTGCCAAGCTGCTTCGACTGGAGGGACACGAAGCAGTTGTTTTTGAAGTGTGTTTGTGCCATGTTTGCATTGTGCTAGCCTAGCAGTGCTAAGACGGACGCTAATTGTTGATGTTAATGAACTGGTGTCTGCAGTTATGGGACGTGCCACCGCAGAGCTTTGCCGGACCGAATATCTTCGCGCGTTATTTTCGCGGCGCCCAAGCCGTTGTGCTGGTCTTCAGCCTGCAGTTACCAGCTTCATGGCGACAGCTGCCCGCGTACCTGGACGTCGCCCGTCGAGAAATCGCTGTGGCCGAGACTGTCGAGACCCAGTCATCACAGTCGCTGCCAACTGTGATGGTCGGCAATAAGAGCGACTGCATTAACCAAGACTCTGAGCAGGAGCGAGACGCTGCTCGCTCGTGGTGTAGTGAGCATGGTGTCGCCTACGTTGAAGTATCTGCGCTCGCTGGAAACCTGACCACAGTTCTCGACGTGCTTAAGCTTGTCGTCTAGGCTTTGTCGCTTATGTACCGGTATACCTGTACTTATAAGGTCACTATACTGTACTGTAGTACAAGCTAAACGCCCACGGCCAATCCTTAGAGCACATGTACTGTTATATTGTGGGCTGTCATGATTGGTCAATGAAGGGGTCCTTAATTGCGCTTGGTGCAAACACAAGATGTCGGACGAGCAGGCGCGCAGCAGCATGGAGGCCCCGAGCCTGGAGCTCAAGCAGCTGGGCCGTCAGAACAAGAGCCTCAAGCACAAGCACAAGAGCAAGCGAGGCAGCAAGGGTGATACTGGGAGCTCCAGCAAGGGCGCGGAGCTTAAGCGCTCACCGTCGTCAGCGGCGTCACCCGGCCGTCACCACGTGCACTCCAAACGCAACGCCAAGGCCAACCGTGAGGACGCACTGCGGGAGCTGCTGGCGGGAAAAATCGCAGAAATTGAAGTGGGCGGTGAAGAGAACCTCGAGGCGCCCATCGACCTGTCGGGTATCTACCAGGACGAGACACTGTCAACGCAGCTCAAGGACAAGGCAGATGCATTGAAGCAAAGCGAGGCGATGCCCGCTGAGGAGAAGGTTGCAGAGCTCGTCTGCATCATTAACCAGGCGGTAGGAAAATATGACTAGAGGGGGGTGCTGGCAGGTGGAGGTTGAGACTGACGGCGTGGGTTAATCATAATAGAGCGAGCAGCTGGAGCTCATGCAGAAGAAGGTCAGCGAGCTGAACTCCAAGTGCGTCCTGCTCAAGCAACGCAAGAATGCAGGTGGGTGTGTTCTGATTTTCTGGTGGTGAGTTTCGTTCCCTTTGCTTACGAGCGCGTGTGCTTGATCTAGTGAGTACGGAGCTGGGCAAGACCAACATGTCGAAGATCAAGCTGGAGCAGCTCTGTCGCGAGCTGCAGAAGCAAAACAAGCTCATCGTCGTAAGTTTTTGAAGCAATTTAGATGCAGTTTTGGTTTCGTGCTAAGCTTTTGGTGATTCCTGCAGAGTGAGAGCCGTCGTATCGCTGACGAAGAAGACCAGAAGAGGTACGCTTTGCGAATAGAGTTTTGGTGGCCTTTTGAGGAATTATTTGTTGGACTTGGGGGTGTTGACATAAGTGCTTCCACGTGTGTGCTGACAGACGCGAACTGTCAGCACAGTTTCAGAAGACGATTGAAGAAGTGAGTGCCAAAATGGAGAAGCAGGGCCAGGACTACGTTGCCTCGTTGAAAGAGAACGAAAGGTACGGCGTGGGCCGACCCACAGCTTGCAAAAGACACTGAAAAGCCCAACTTATTTATGTATTGCCTACCCTGAATCCACAGCCTTCAGCAGAAGCTGACGACATTCCTCGAGAAGTACACGGCGCTCGAAGAACACTTCCAGCTGCAGCTAGAAGCCAAGGATCTGACTGTCCAACTTGCGGAAACGAAACTGCAACACCAGGTAGAGCTTTCCTCACGCGAGGCTGAGAAAGCGAAACTCTCCCTCGACAAGGCGAGGGAGTTTTCGGGTCGTGAAGTTCAGCTCCAAGCGCAGCTCAACTCGTACTCTGAGAAGTTCGACGTGGTGCAGGAAACTCTGACGAAAAGCAATCAGATGTTTACAACCTTCCGTAAAGAAATGGATAAGATGGCGAAGACGACCAAGAAGCTAGAGAACGAGAACGTTGCGCTCAGAAAGAAGTGCGCCGAGTACGACAGCGGTGCGATTGCTTCTATTCAAGAGAAGGTAGCATCTACTGAGGAGACCTTGAAGCTGCAAGAAAAGGTAAAAAAGCTAGAGAGTCTGTGTCGCCACCTTCAAGCTGAGCGCAATAGTAATCGACAGGCCCAGCAAGTTTAAACGGCTACTGCTGCTGCAAATCGAATCAACTTGAGATGTTAGGATCATATCTCCGCTACAGCAACAGTTCACTTTGGTGCACTCATCACCAAAATAGCGGATTGATCCCGACTTTGTTGACGGTAATAGATTTCTGTATATGACGGCCTCTTGGGTGATATATATTTTTGACGACGCTGGTGCTTGGTATGACCAAACTTTCCTGTACCAAAGGAGTCGAGCGGAGGTAAGTCGATAGTGCGGCGATAATGAAGTCGTCTGCGAATAGCGGGAAAAGCCCGGCTGTCTCTTCATTCACGGCTGGAAGCGCAGCGGACACTCCAGTGGCGAACTTTAGACACGCGAAGAAGCGCATTGGTGGCAAAGATGCACCGATCAACTATTCCTTTGAGGAGCGGGTGTTTTATCCAGGTGACACTGCTCCTGACAAGGCGATAGCGAAGCTGGAGGTCGTGGAAATGCTTCGCTCGCGTATTTTGTCATCCGAGAAACCCCAATGGGAGCAATCCAATTCCAACTGGGACAATATGCAGATGACCGGCAAGTGCTACAAGCGCACTAACGTCAACGCTGAGGTGCTCTGAACTCTATTGTTGCTTAATAATTTCGACCTGTCCGTGAAGTTAATCGGTGTATTTGATGGCAGCGGAATCGTGCGCACATGTTCGCGTACAACTACCGTGCCGAGAAACTACCAAAGAAGAACCCGACACTTAAACCGAAATCAAACCGCTTTAACGCAGGGATCCTGGAAGTAGCTCTCCAGAACGAGTATGTCGGTGAAGCGTTCGGGGACGAGCGCGTGATGAAAGTACGTTTGTCACCTATTGCGATACATTCCGAGTCCTGAGGACTTATTTCAGAACATATATATTGGATGCAGGGCATCTCCAAGTGCACGGAGGAGCTGCCCAACCATCCAGACTTGCGTGATGCTACGCCTTGGAATCAGTCGGTCGAGCTGGCAAAGAATGTTCGCAAGGAGCACGTACGTCAGCCTCCATCGCACCGATGTGTATGCAAGCCTTTAATTGACTGGTGCTAACTAATCCGATCTTGTGCTCGATGCAGTTTGTAGCACTAGAAGCAGCACGGTTAATCAACAGCGAGAATTGGCGACAAAAGGTCGGAGGTACGAACAATTACAAGAATCCAGAGCAGCTATCGAAAGAGTTAGCGGAGCGCAAGCGCCAGGAGAAACACGAACTCGTCGCTGCCAGATCAAACCAACGTCACTAGGAACGAAAGGTTGCATGCTAATAAACTACCCTTGACCCGCATTTTGAGTCTTGATAGTCCGGTCCTGAACGGACGCGACGGTTGCGACGCCGTCGCAGAATTTTTCCTCGAGTCGAAAGCATTAATTTAAGTTTATTCTTTGTCTTTTTCTTTCTGGCCCACGATGTCGACGCCGACTCCTCCTGAATCGCTTGTGCAGTATGGCGAGCCAATCTTCACAGGCGAGACGCTCGACCCACCCAAGAAAGTTGCAAACGCTGGATCATTCTCGAACTCAATCACTGCAGCGACTGTCGTGGCAGCAGCAGCTGAATCGGTTGGATCAACAGCCAGCAATAAAGGTTCCGATGGTGTTGCAAGGGTCGAAGATATCCTAAACGCCATTCTACCACCTCAGTATGCTCTCTCATTACTCTATCGCCACAAATGACGTAGATCTGTTAATCCACTCGGTTTTTCTACGTACTCGCAGGATGTGGTCGGAGGAAACTTCGGGCTTCTGGCTTCGGTACGCGTCGAGCGTGCCCTCGACTCGGTTCGACGTGTTGAAACTGCAGGAAGCTCTGGATGCCAAGTTGCTGCTGCGACAGGCTCGCGAGAGCGGCATTTGCCCTGTTCGAGAGGATTTGTACTCACAAGCCTTCGATGAACTGATCCGTGAGGTGACACTTAACTGTCCTGAGAGAGGATTGTTGTTGTTGCGTGTACGGGATGAACTTCGACTCACGACGGATGCTTACAAGACGTTGTACGATTCGAGTCTCACTTTCGGTGTACGGAAGCAACTACAAGCAGAAGATGGCATGGGAGATCTCGACGACCAGATTGCCAGTCGTCAGCGTAACAAGGACGAGAGCGAGAGCAAAGTGGCCGAGCTGACCAACAAACTCGAAGTTATTGAGAAACGAGCAGCTGAACGCAAAGCTTTGCAAGAGAAGAAGTTCAAGGAGGAACTGGACTTCCTTAAGTACCAAGGCCAACATCTCGACGCCTTCCTCAAGTCTGCTGGAGGTGGCACTACTGGTGTATCTGCAACTGTCACCAAGTGAGCAGAACCTGTACTGTGCCTAAGAGCACCAAGCAGGGTAAAACAACAACAAAACGTGAGATCTGGGAGCAAAAGTTCGTTGTCTAGCACCTGTTGCAGCGTGTACGGGATGAACATTGACTCAAGATGGATGCCTACAAGACGGTACGATTCGAGTCTCACTTTCAGTGTACGGAAACAACGAAAGCAGAAGATGGCATGGGAAACTTACGCTACCTAGATCACTCTTAGGGATTAATGTTTCCTATATTCAATTTCTGTTAGAGTGTGATAAATGTATCTAAGGCCTCTAAGGAGTGGTATTTACCAGTGAACGGCAAAATGCCGTACACCTATCACGCTAATTAGTCGTGCTTCGAATATAGTAGTGCATCGTACTTAAACGAATCCAAAGGTAGTACTACCGAATTTGGTGATGCACAAAAATTAATCGTGCCTTGCAGGCCCACCACTCATCTCAACCCGAGCGACACCGAACAAACGCACGCACAACACAAACATGAGCAACGAAGCGAGGAACCTCCAGCACGCTGTCACAGTGGCAGACAGAGAGCGATGCGTGCAGTCGATGGAATGCGACGGGCTAGATAACGGCGAGAAGGGCCTCTCGGGAGTGCGGTCGGCCACTTTCCCTCTCTTTTCCGAGCATCAGATCGCCGAGTCAACATGAATAAAGCAAGGGACTGGTGGAAGAAGTGGTCAGCGCTCCAGCTGGCGCTGGAGGACGGGCGGCAGCACAAGTACGCCAGGTCGGCCATGGGCGGCCGCCACCAGCTCGTCCTAAAGGCTCTCAGCGGCCGTGGCAGCGCGCGATGATCACTAGGGCTGGCTACACCCCCACCTACCTCAAGAGTTCGAGCGTCTTCGACGCGCTGGCTTGAAGCTCTTCTCGCGGCTCCTCATCGACATGGCTACAACGATGTTTGAGGACAGCCCCCATCCACTGTTCAATAAAGCCTACAAGTTTGGTGATAATGATTTTAGCTCTCTAGTCACTCCACGGCGCATCCAAAACTTCACGAAGCGTCATAACATTGTCTATCGGAAGCTGAAGGGTAAGAAGCAAGTTAGCGAAGCAAAAATGGCGCAGATTGAGCAGTCTGTGGCTCTCCATCTAGGCACCCTGAAGCGATTATTCAACGACGGAGTACTGGACCCCGCTCAGCAATTTAACATGGTCGAGAGTCATTTTGTAATCGACCTCGATTATGGCAAAACGTTAGACTTTCGAGGGGCTGACAAGGTCAAGTGCCGCAGCATTTTGTCATGTATGTGTACTGCAATGTGTTATCGTAGTGCATGATTAACCGATATTAATACGAATGTACTGAAAAATATTTACTCATATGATTAGGTCAGGAAGGAATTACAATGTGCGGGCTCCTTCGAGGTGGCTAGGATGCAAAGCTCCTTTGCCCAATGCTGATCTACAAAAACAAGAAATCGAGTTAACCTATTCAAGGTCTGCCTGATATCGTCGACGGCGTTGCTTATCGTTCGTCCCCAAACGCGTTCATCAAAAACAAGTTGATGCTGGAGTGGCTGCAAGATATTCGATGCTGGGGTACTGGCGGACCTTTCGCTAAAGAGCGTTACCTGTGGATGGGCAATGCCAGCGGTCACTTGGGGGAGGAGGTCCAGGCGTTCGCTAGGCAGCTACGGACTCGCGTCCACTTTTACCTCCTAATGGTACTGATTGTGTGCATCCTGCTCATAGGTTCCCGATACAGCGGATTAAAGTGCACTGGCGGAATTGTGCGAGAAGCGAAGCATGCAAGCTATCAGACGTGGTGACTGGATGCAGGACGCCAAGTCATCAGGCTCGCTGGCGAGCCCGGGCAAGAAACTCTATCTCGAAACCTCTGCGGAGTGCATTCGGCTCGTCAATGCCTAGACGGACAAGCACGGGAGAAACTGAGCAAATAAATCCATGGTACTGTGCGGCTTGGATGTCAGTAGCGACGGACAGTGAAAGGAAAGCAGTTGAGTAAGCTATTGTAGGAAATCGTAGCTCGCTGTCGCTCTGAGTTCGACAACGGTTACGATGAGGCCAACCCGATTGCATCTGTATAGCTAGCTAGTAACAACATCACTGATCGTTGCATTTCACAATTATTAGTCGTGCACCATAATTGAACATGCGCGTGTAATAGCCGTGCACCTTTGACGTGGTTGCGAGCTGTCACCATTATTAGTAATGGATCGACTAATTAGCGTGATCGGTGTATTGATATTAATAAGATGCGATGGAGAACAGAATGAATAATGCAATTAGTGTGCATTGTGGCTAGGAATTCTGCCTAGTCTTACGAGCGCAATGTTTCAACTGTGTAGACGTCCCACATGTCCTTATTGTACATCAAGAACATGAGCATCTCGAGCGTCGATGCGTCGAGTCGCTTTCGGAGGTCAGCGTAGACCAACTCCACAGATGAAAAGAATCTCTCACACTCGTTCGGCGTCGGAGGAATAAAGGTCACATCGACGTACCTTGAGCGCTTGTGATCTTGCGCTTCTTAAACGCATACTGCACGATGGTGAAGTCCAACGACGGCATTTGGAGAGACGGCGCCTCGTCCACTCGGCGTAACTCGACGCACGCAGCGCGCTCGACCGGTGTTAGATCCTCCTTGCGTTGAAGCTTGACGATACCGATCTCGAGGGCCATGTTATTCATGATAGCGGCGGTTGCGGTGAGACGAGGCTTCAACTGAGTACCCGGAGAAGTGCACGAGCCTTATCATACTCGGTTCTAAGGAGTAAGCGCGGCTTAATGCCAAACTCGACGATAGTTCCATGCCCCAGCGAGTTGAGTGCCGGCTCGAGCTTCGTGTAGCGTTGCACCATGGAGTTGGGGCTCGACCATCGGGTGTCGTTGCGCAAAAGCGGCGCAAGGTCTCTTACACGGCGGAGAATAGCCCGACCCTTGATGGTTCGGAGCTTAGTCATCAGAGCGTGGAATTTAGCCAGGAGGGCTTCATAGTCAGCTAAAATGTCGATTACCGCCAGGTTGAACCTGTGCGACGCGCACCCGACCATAGGAATAGCACCTTCGCGACTGCCAGTGTACTGGTTGACGCTGCAGTTGTCCGCAACCATGAAGTTGACAGCCTCCCACGGCTTGTTGTAGCGAGAGAGGGTGTCCGCGATCAGATCGAAGAGGCTTTGCGCCCCAAGGTCCTCCTCCACGTGGGCAGAAGGCTAGCAGCAAAAACCGGTGAATGAAGCGGTCGCTGTCGTCGAGGTACTCTGAGCCGTCCTCGACCGGAATTCCATGACACATGGTAGGGTCGTAGAACAAGGCGACTATGACGATGTAGTGGCGGCCGTTAAAGGTGCTACCATCGAGCACAATTCCGAACGATGGCGGGAGCTCCTCAGAATCCCTAGTCTCGGTGGACAGGTTTACGTGCAGCAGGTACGACTTCAACGTCTTTTCGCTAATCGAGGGAAGCGACGCATTTTTTCGCGTCATCTTCCGCTCGACAAAGACGAGAAACAGACGGTCCAACACCACCCACTCACACCACCGGAAATTGTTCCGCGTCTCGACGTTGATAACACGGAGACGGAGCGCATTGCGGTTCTTTGCAGCTTGTGATGCGTCTGCGAGGTAGGTCGGGTGGTGGGGAGCGGAGGTGCGTTATCAGATTCGTGTATCCGTGCGCACTCTTGCGGATTTTCGAGCACGTTGAGCACACAAGCTCATCTTCGACTTCTTCATGAACGGCATACGAATTTGTTGCTGAGGGGAGTGGCGACGGACGACATCGTAGCGGAGGCTTTGGCAAGAGGAGTTGATTGAATGCAGCAAATTGAATCTGACAGAATAATGTCGTTCAACGTGAGACACGTCGAAATATGCATGTGTGACTGCTATACTCAGGTTAAGTTCAGCTGTAAGGTGCAAAGGTGACTGGATTGGGCGTTGGTACAGCTCTGATTGGTCAAGTACATATATATATTAGAGGATGATGATTGGTATAAAAGCGTATCTATGAAGATTTGACTACTATACTCTGCTCAAGTGAAGTTGGGATGACTGGACTGGGCATTGCTACAGCTTTGATTGGTCAAATACTTAGCTTTTAGAGGATAGTGGTTGGTGTAAGAAGTGCAGTAATCAAGATTTGACTACTGTACTCCGCTCGAATGAAATATTAACGGAATAATATGGGCTGCTTATTGTGCTTAAGTATTTGTGGCGAACATTAACTATGAAATAGTTTTTTATAGAATATATGTTTTAGCATTATTAGTTTTTACGGATCACTGGTATAATACTCTCGGCAAGCATCGTGGTAAGAAGATCTGGTAACCAGACTCTATATTTTTATCAATAGCAGTTCTAACAGGGTATAGAGCCCTCCAAATACTTTTTATCATGTTCGACAGGATTTGCAGATCGACCATGGAGGGCGAAGGTGACAGCCGCGTGCACTTTTCCGAGGTGAGCGACCCGTGGTCCAGCTCGCGGCACGTTGCAGTGCTGCAGGCGCTCGATGCCGTCGAAAAGGTGTTTTTTTTTTTCCCCCCAACCGTGAAATTTCTGGGCGAACCCGCTGTCTCCTGCGCGCATAAGACCCTTTCAATGCCTTGCGTCTAACCTTTCCCGTTTTGACGTCTGCTTCTAGAAATTGGTGACGGCGCTGCGCACGGCAGCCACCGCCATGTCGCTCATGACGCCGCGCGCGTCCTCCGAAGAGAGCTCGTCGCTGGCCTTTAACACGGCGTGCACCGAGTTTCTGCAACTGGTTAAGGAGATCCACACGGAACTAGCGAACCACATCCACTTGGTATCGGACTACCGCACCTTTGCGCGTAGCACCTATGGCGCTGAAAAGGACGTGGAGATCTGCCGTGAGAAGGTCAAAGTCGTATCCGAGCAGCTGCAGACGCTCTCACGCTTTCTAGAGGACTACTACACACCCGAGGAGAGCTAAGAACGATATTTAGATAAGAATGAGAGAAGGGAGTTTCTAGCTTAATCGTCAGCCCCGTTGTATTCATTCATTCACTTAGATTGCTAGTTACTCTTGTAGCTGCAGCTGGTAGTGGTCGTAATCGTTGCTGATATGTGACGGAACTGCGCGAAATGCTTCTGTAACTGGACACGCAAGTGGTGCTCGCGCTGAGCCTCCAGAATCTCCATTTCCTCGCTCCCTCCAGCCTTCTCGCCCGCTTGTGTTTGCACTTGCAGCTCCGGGACGTAGTCGCGTACAGCTGTCTCGACACTATGCTCGATATCGTTAAGGACACGATCTGCACCGATCACGTCAGATTGTTTTCTCGGGGACAGGGGACGATACCATCCGCGCTGGTAAAACTGGAGTGCAAGGTGTCCCTGGTGAGTTTCATCGCCTAAAAGAAATTCAGCGAGCATCTCGCCGTCATCCCCTCGTTTGTCTTTCCATTCGAGAAGCTCTTCCACTGAAACTTCGAAGAGCTCACTGATGCATGCGGCCGCTCCCTAGCATACCGAGTACAAAACATCCTCATCAATGAATACGAAAGTACTACACGATGCTAGTGAACTGCTTATTACTTGTACCTGGTAGTGGTGTGACAAGATAAATTGCATACTTATCGCAGCAGCATGCCATTTCAGCGAGTGAGGCCGCTCAACGACGAGCACAAATGACAGAGGAACCAGGAGATCATGTCGATCAACCTGATCGAATACTTTTGCAATTAGAAAAAAAAAGAACAGCTAGGATGTTTGCCTTTCGAGTTTACCAACACACACGTACCAGAATCGGCAACAGGTTACGATTCGAGTTCATCAAAGTGTTGACAGCCTGAGATGCTTGAGCAAAAGCTGACCGGAGGTGAGCATAAGTTTCGTGCTCTATAGTATCTTCGATCGAGGCAAATCGCTCTTCGACTTTGCTGGTATCGAAGCGATCATAAAATCGTTACCAAGACTGTGAGAAGGAGATATTAATGCAAACGATAGATAAAGCGTTCCGTATCATACGCATCGAGTGACTTGGCGCTCTCTCCAACCAGGCGAACGAGCTTCTCACAAATAAGATCCTGCTCATCACTTTGATCAGATAATTGCAAGGAAAAGTTTGTGTAGATAAATGAGCAAAAACCTGTAAGTACTCTGACTGCAAAAGAGCATGGAGAAGTTCCAAACTCTCATGCTGAAGGTAGACGTCAGTCGAATCGAGCAGGGACAGGCAAAATGGCACAAGATCATGTTCCTTCCGCCTTCGATACTCCAAATCAAAGGAGAATGCGTTCTCAGAAATTAACTCGCGAAGAACCTGGCATATGAGGATTCGATGTTAGTACAATTATTTTGACGGGCGGAAAATAACTTTAAAGAGGAAAGCAAGTCACCTGTGCCCCAAAGAGCTGAAGACGCACTTCAGAGTGCCTCAGTATAAAGACAATTGCCTCATGAGCTCGATCGATACTGTTCGGATTGCCTACGAGCTGCTCAAGGAGCACCTCCCGACAAAGAGTCCATACACGAGACTCTGCTTTCCAATCACTAATGTCGCCACTAGCCAACACCCCATGAATCACTGCGAGCTCGCCGTCAAGACAACTGATCTCCTCCTTGCATTGCCGACTCATCTTAGAGATCCGTAGGATGATGCGAAACAAAGTCTCGCGGTCAGTGAGCGACACGAGCGGCTTTTGAGTCTGGGAATCAGTCCCAGACATGGCCACAATCTTCAGTATCAAGTCAAGCCCCTCCGCATGCTGGAACTCTCGATAGTATGCGTGCGCGTTTCCCGACCCGAAAAATACGTGGAGACAAGCCACTTGCTCTGCAAGCGCGAAACACGTGACTTGTTTTCCGGGCTTAAGTGTTGTAAGGCTGCAAGTATCGTTGATACAATAGATGGCGCTTGCGGTTGTTTTCTGCATCCACGACAGGAGGCGTGGGAGGAATAGAGCAATGTCTGCCCCGAACTCACTCTGAAGTAGCCCACCTCCATCGTGTATAGGGTCGAAGCGGTTGCAAAACCATTCGAGGAGCTTCTTGCGCTTGCTCTTCGAGCCTGAAAGAACAAAAGTAGGAAAATGGGGGAAGTTGATGAGTGAAGCAAACGGATCGTATCATTCCGAGTCGACCAAGAGCTTAGATTGTGCTTACACACCTTCATCCCAGTCACGGAGGAGCGTACTCATTCAGCGGCTTACGTCGGAACGACTCCAGATTATCCGACGCTTCCGGATGGTGGTGTTATCTATTTGCGAGACAAGTATACACCGCCTGCTCGTGACACCCAACTCTCCGGTTCCGGTCGATAGAATGGATCAATATCTCGCGGTGGACTCGGGCTACGATCGTCGAAAGCGTTGTGAGTCCACCTCCGCTCCACTGAGGCTGATGAGTGTCGGCGATGAGATCGAGAAGATCGCTGACTTCGACTACGATCTCGACCTCGACTTCTGCTACGGATTCGGGACGAGCTCCGATGATGGTGTCGTAGTCGGTGGCTGTCGGTTCGTGGACTTGTATTTCCACGGGTTCGACTTCGACTATGACGGCGTGAACGGCTTCTGGAGCGTCGGCTACCACTGCGACTTCGACTTCTATGCTGCGTGCGGCGCTGTGGACGTCTGTCCCGATTTTCGTCCAGCTATCAGGAATGAACACCGTCAACAGTTAACATCTTACACCGCACGAGATCAGCACACTTCAAGTGTACCAAACATACCTGCGGACGGAAGGGGTCAGGCGGCGGCGGCGTACCAACCAGACGACCTAGAAGACTTGGCGACATCGATTCATCGCAGCTCCTGTCACGACGGTGTTTATGTTCCTTGTGTTTGTGCTTCCGCTCCTTCTTTCTGCTCTCGTTCCGTTCCTCCTTGGACTTCTTGCGACGCTTCTCCACGATCACGACCTCCACGTCGCGACCGAACTCGTCTTTTTGGAGCACCTTCGTCTGCGCCAGTTGCCGGTCTTTCGAGGGGTGCGAGGATAGTTCTGCCGTACTAGATCCGCCTACCGATGTCGATAGATTGATACCGGTAATATCAATCTGAGAGCTAGCTGTACTAACTGTCAGGATCCCGTGGCCTTCGTCGCCAACAGCGCCACCCGACTCCGCGGCTTTAGGCTGAATGATCTCACCGCTACCAAATATATGTTGACCAAACAGTACGGGCGTCGACATAAACATAATTATCGGCTTCATACGAAGGAAGAAGAGCTACTCACCGCCAGTTGCGTATCCCGACACCGCTCATTCGTGCTCGATTATTTAGTGAGACGGACTTGCGCAGTTATTGTAATAATGAAATTACCAAAATGATAAATAATATTTTACTTCTCAATGCTGCGGTGTACATCACACTAGTTTCCATTCTAAGTGCGAAATCCAACTGCGGGCACCACTGTCGCCGCTCCCCCCACACCAAAAGAAGGAGGAGCAACCAGCACAAGAGCAGAGCCACCGAGCCACCGAGCGCACTTGAGCGACGGCCGCAGCCATGAGCAGCAGTCCCCGTAATGACGACGAATTCGTCACCATAACCACCAAGCACCGCAAGAAACAGCAGCAGCCTGCCGCCATCGACGAGGCCAGCAAGAACCCCCCTACGGGGACCAGCAACGGCGCCAGCAGCAGCAGTAACACCAGCAACATCTCGCTACGGCCGCGTACCATGTTCGCAATGAAGGGCCGCGGCCGTACCGAGTCCGAGGGCTCCGCCTACCGCCCGCAGTGGTCCAAGGACGGCGAGGGCTTCGTATCGGCGTCAACGAGCACCCCCACGTCTTTTAAAGACGCGGCCAGAGGAGGGGGACAAGGCGACGACCACCGTGGCGAGCGCCGTAAGAGCAAGGTGCTGCGCTACACGAAGGAGGAGCTGCTGGCGTTGCATTTCACATCCACCGAGGCGCCCAAGTTCCCGCCCGAGACCACAGTGGCCTCCGAGCATAGCCTTCCACCCGTTAGCACGCTGCCCTTTGACTACGAGGAGATTTACAAGCAATGGTCGCTCAATCGCAATCGAGGACGTGGGCGCGGACGCGGCAACGCGCCGCCTGGAGGTCAGCAAGGAACGCGCGGACACCAAGAGCGAGGATCTCGTGGTGACGACGCGGACGGACCCAAGCAGCAGAGAGACGAACACCACCGGCACAACGAGAGGGACTTGACGTGGGAGCGCGGCGTTAAGATCAGGGAGGGATCGCATGGAGACGACGTTTGGGATGATGTTCTGGAGCCAGGCGCAGACAGCAATGAAATGGTGCAACTGGTGGAATGGGTTGGTGGTAGCTAGTTAAGTGACAAGACTGCTGACGAAGTGTATTGCTTGTAAATGATCAGGACCTGTCAAGTATGGCGGTGGCGGCGGAGAAGTTTCGA
The DNA here is from genome assembly GCA_033558025.1 of Phytophthora sp. 'mugwort'. Taxonomy (NCBI): domain Eukaryota; phylum Oomycota; class Peronosporomycetes; order Peronosporales; family Peronosporaceae; genus Phytophthora; species Phytophthora sp. 'mugwort'. The sequence continues at coordinate 1,498,886 of JAUCEF010000017.1, read as the reverse complement.
CGAGAGATGGACGCAATGCGAGAGGAACTCCAGGGACCGAAGACCGACCCGGTAAGGGTAAAGACTGAGGCAGAACCTAGTGTGCACGGGTAACTGATGATATGCTGCTTTTTTAGGATGAGATTAAGGACGATTTGGATGCTTTCGACCAGAAACTTGAGGATGCGGCGGCGGCTGGACAGTTTGATGACAGTGACAATGAAGAAGCGCAATGGGATAATCCTGCTCCTGAGGAGCAGCGTAATGTTAGCAGTAGTAATGGTCCGATGGAAGACCGCACGGCGAATCTACTAGGCCGTCAGTCGAGTGGAAGCCACGTGTTCGATGCACTGGAGCCGGCTGGCGAACAGCTCGTACTTGAAGAGAAGAGCAGTTTCTTGCTGTCTTCAATACCGACTGACGAAGGTTTTGCCGGACTAACGTCGCTGCGCCAAGAAGTCGAGGACGAATGGTTTTATCTGGACCCGCAGGGATTACAGCAAGGTCCGTTTAAAACGGCAGAGATGCGGGAATGGTTCGAAGCGGGCTACTTCAAACCTCACCTACCGATTCGTTTTGGTCGCGAAGGCATCTTTACGGCCTTGGCGAATCAATTCGTCCACGGTCAAATGCCTTTCGCTGCCCCGCCAACGCCGATGAGCAGTCTTGGAGCTGATCCTCGCCAGAATGAACAGCAGCGTCTACTTGAAGTGCAGCGTGAGCAACAGCGTCAGCAAGAGCAGCAAATGATACAGCTTCAGCAGCAGCAGCAGCACCAGCGTATGATGCAGCTGAACCAAGAAGAGAAGATTCGAATGGAGATGCAACGTCTTGAAATCGCTCGTCAACAGCAGCAAACACAATTGTATCAGCAGCAGCAGATGTTGCAACATCAACAAGAGCAGCAGCAACAGCAGCAACAGCAGCAGCAACAACAACAACAGCAAATGCTCCTACAGCAGCAAAGTTCGTGGCAGCGCAGCCAGCGTCAAGGTATTATGAGCGCGTTGGGCATATTTGGCGGGAGCCAAGAAGCCAACGTTGGAGCGAACGACAGCTTCAGATCGGATGACATGCAGATTCAATTCCAGTCGGGCTACCGCTCACAGCACCAACTGAATCTGCAGAACTCGCACCCCCTCAGCCAAGACGCAATGTTTTTGAATGATGAAGTCCAAAGGCGTGACCAAGCATTTTGGCCAAATGCAGCCCCGGAAATGTCTGGGTTAGAAAACGTCACAAGCACACTTGGTGGTTTACAGTCAGCTCGACCATCGAGTGCAGTGGCTCCAGAGTCTACTCAGCTTCCAGCACCGAAAAGCCCAGCTGCAACTCCCACGGCCGCAGCCTGGGGAGCTAAACCAAAGTCCCTGGAGCATCCATCACCAACACTTCACGACATTCAGAACGACGAGAAGCGTCGTGCTATTCACGAAGCACGCGAACATAGCGAAGACCAGGCTGCCGCGCAGCAGGAACCACCCAAGGCCGCATCTCCTATTGCAACGGCCAAGAAGGACAGCAAGGCTGGCGAAAGCAACGAGAAGAAGACGAACCCAAGCCCATCGAAAAAGGGTGGCTACAATGTCAAGACTGAGACTAAAGCGTGGGCTACTGCTAGAGCGGAGTCTGCTACTGGAGCGAGCAACTCCAAGTCGCTCAAGGACATTCAGCTGGAGGAGCAGCGTGAAATGCTTAGCAAGATGAGCGATGACAAGGATAACAACGCGAATCTCGCGCAAATGGGGGCACAATTAAAGATGATGCTGGGGGTGGATTCGACTGCTGTGACACCGGGCAGTCCGTCAGTCCATGCACCTCCGGCTCCAACCCCTGCTGCTATACCTGCTCCAGCACAAACGCCAGCACCGACTCCGCCCTCTGGTGCACCCGTGGCAAGCCCTTGGGGCAGACCTGCCGCTGTGACGAAGAGCAGCACGTCGAAGTCAATGCGTGATATTCTGGCAGAAGAGGAGCGCCTGGCGCAGGAACGGGCTAAAGCGAACGAGAATGCACCGACCAACGCGCACTGGATGAATGTCGTGGCGGGCAACAAGGTTGCTGCAGCGGCCACTCCCAAACCATCTCGGTCAGTATTGGGTCCTGTTCCTGCATCCGTGCTAAAGAGCCGCCAGCAGATTCGTGCTGCTAATGGAGCTGCGAAGCCTCCCTCGTCAAATTCCGAGAGTGATGCATCGTTCTGGAACTTTGGAGCGGCCCAGTCGGCTGGCAAAGAGTCTGTATCCAGTAGTGTTCACGTGGGCATCTCAAATGCTTTTGGCTCCAACAACGTGTCGTCGGAATTTATGACATGGGCTCTGAAGCAGCTGGAAACGATTGACAGCAACGCTAATGTCACGTTGCTTGAATACTGCGCCTCAGTAGAGGACCCCGGAGAGATTCGCGAGTACCTTGCGGCGTATCTGGGCTCAACGCCCCGCGTGTCGGCTTTCGCCACCGAGTTCATCCAACGCAAGAAGACTCAACACAACGGTAAGAAGTCGCCGGGTCACCAAGATGCCCAACAGCGTGTGTCCGAGACGGGCTCATCGAACAAGCGAGGGAAGCGCCGCTCCAAGGGCCAAAAAGTTGATCCGTCGCTGCTGAACTACTCGGTGGGGAGCTAAGTATCAACAATGAGTGCAGTAAGCAGTGATGAGCTAGTTAGTCGCGTGGTAGGAATAGGCTGGACAGGGGGGAAATACGCCAGCAGCCATAGGAACAAACACGAAAGTGTGGTCATTTTCCAGTCAGAAAAATGGTTTGACGGAATGTGCTGGTGCCGGGCGTTCCGCCTGAAGTTTCTGCTGCGGTGTATCGTCAGACGTTGGTGGTCCGACAGCAATACCGGTAACACGAAGTATAACTCGGAAGAGGATCTACTTGGTAAGTAAAATAGTCTTCGACTATCATGATCGAGATCATTCATTACGAGGCTGCGCTACGCCCAACTAAGGAGAGGACCATCGACTGAGTGATGAATAATGAGTAAGACTCATTAGTATGTACTTCGAAGTACTATTGTAAACCTACTATTACAAATGTATGTGGAAGAGAATGTTGATCTCTCTTATCCGTTTTTCCGTTTACCCCACTAATGGCAGATCTCTCAGACTGCCTAAACTTAGTACTTGATTGAGTGCAAGGCTTGTGTCAATGCATCTGCGATGCGACAGACCAGCACTATATTTATTTACTTACCGCACTTGACTCCCAAGTCGAAAGTCGATTTTTAGACGGAAACCTCCAGGTTGCTGTCTATCTCTGGTAAAGCATCTTGTCCGGCATCTTGTCTGGAACTATGGGCTCGTCCGTTTTGGGGCCGTAGCTGCAGCTCATTCTCGATTCGGCTTGAGCAAGTGTGTGCGAGGAAGAAAAGACCGAGACCAAGAGACTGACAGCATGCGCTATCGGGAGGGGGTCGCGTTACTCCTGAGCACGACGATGGGGTGGAATCCGGTGCTTGGGACCACGAAAACGTGGCCAACGACGTGCTCGAGCGCGGCGGATCTGGTGTGGCAGGCCACTTGCCCCATGCGCACGGCCAATAACACCAACTACGTGTCGCCATCGGGAATGACGTCCGCGGAGATCAACGTTGACGAGAACAATGCCGCAGTGGCCTACAAGACAGCACGTCAGAGTGCACTCAAGTTGAGCGTTGTTGCGGGCAATACTGCGATGTCTGGGATGCGCAAGAAGAGCGAGAGCTGGTACAAGCAGTCTCTGGCGAGCTTCACCACTTACATCTGCGTGAAATCCTCGTCGGCAGCAGAACTGGAGCGCTGTGTGGACCTTTCAAGCAGCGATGCTGTGCGCGACGTCAATGGTAAGTGTGTCGTGATGCTCGATGCCGACTCCTGCAACAATAAAGGAAAGTGCGAGCGCAGGAGCAACTGCAAGTGGGACGACGTTGTGCCCGGCGGGACGGAAACCCGGCGCCAACTTTTTACCGATGTCAATGTGACTACTGCGACCAAGTGGATGTCAACGGGCTATCCAAGTTCATTGGCGCCTTTTGTGGCCCCCGGTACAGTCCTGGGCGTACTCACGGCCTTGGGCTGCATTGGCTTCGTGGTGCTTCGTTGCGCGTTCAACCGCTGTGGTGGCCGCGAACCCAGCGAAAAAGGCTACTCGCGCTGCAATATCATTATTCCAACGCTCACCTTCCTCGTTTGCTCGCTAGCAGTCTTCATCTGCATGATCGTCACTGCAGCGTTGAACACCAACATCTCGGATGGCGTTGACGATGTGCTGTACTCACTCAAGGCAACGCTCGAGAACGCGAATATCTTCGTGGCCAACCTGCTCACACCGCTGAACAACGCCACCATGGAGCTTACAGTCGCGTCGAAGGTAGTGAAGACTCAGCTTAAAAACTCGGACTGGATTGCTGCGGACGGCGCTACACTTCGGAAGATGATTGCGGATTTCGGAAGCATCTACTACAACCACGGATCCTTCCCGACACTGACGTGCGATCCCGCGACAAGCGAGACGTTCTGCTTGGCCTGTTCCGACAGAGTGTGTGGCTCCCCTGTCACGTTTTTTGTCAACAACACGGCCGCCGCTATCTCTGCTAGCAGCGATGTGGTTGGAGACACGGTCACCTTGCTTAAAAGCTCATTCGTGACCGGAGGCAGCGCTCTCAATGCGACTTTGCACACGGCGGTACGGGATATGACAGCCTTGGGGGCTACGACAAACAGCTCGATGGATATTGTGGACGTCCTCACCGCCACATTCAACGACTTGTCCTTTTCCCGCAGCGCGCTTGTGGTTTGCGTCTTCTTGTTCGGAATGATCGCGTCAATTGTTGGCATCATTGCTATCGTCAAGAACGCATGCACTACCAAAACGACCAAGTGGGTACACTTGCTGCACGTGAGCTGGTCCCTGGGCGTACTGGTGTGTGTATTAAGCTTCGTACTGTCAGCATCTCTCCTCGCTGTCGGAGCTGTGTGGTACGACTCGTGCGAATACATGAAGTTATTGCACCAGGATATGTCCCCATACGCTTCGACACAAATGGCCTCAATGGCGAATGCCTGCTTCAATGGCAGCAACATTCTCACGCCACTGGGACTCGACAATCCGCTGGCTTTCTCATGCAACGTAGAAGACGAATACAAGTCTCTCCAGGGCGCAGACACGACGAGCTTGCAGAAACTCATCGCAAGTTACGGCGAAATCGTCTCAAACTACGATCTCACTGACTTCAGCTTTAACTCGACAAAAGCGAGGAGCTTCGTGTCCAAGCTTGCCACAGCTGCTGAGGCTGCGAAAAAGAAGCCGGTCAATAAGTTCACTCAAGAGAATGTCTTAACCCCGTGGCTGGCGTACAACGAGCTGTCGACATCGTATGGCTGTGTCAACAAGACTTCCGACGAGCTTCCCGTGTGTTACATGACGGGTCTGTGCGAGTCTGACTCGACAGCAAAGACGACTGCTCAAGCCTCTTGCCAGCTCGCCTTTTACCAGGTGTACGAGTATTTATTGGCATTTGATAAGGCAAGTACAATGCTGGACGAGATGCGCGAGACACTTCTGGGCGACACGGGCAAAACCTTCCCAGGTCAATGGAACCACTCTGTTTCCATCAGCGAATTCGCCACCAACTACTTCAGCAAGGTCACGGCCCTGAAGACCGGCCCGCTGTCTACGATGCTGGGCCAAAAAGGTGTTGTACGCAACCTGCTGACGGCTGTGGAGCAAGCGCGGTGCTCGGGTGACTGCTCGTGGGCCAATCTGTCCTTCGACGCCATTAACGAGGCGCTCTGCAGCAACGTTCTGGGCACGACGCTGGCCATCTCGCTCTGCGCGCTGTTCCTGAGCCTGTTCCTGTTGCCGCTCATCATCTCGGCGATTATCCTGCAGAAGCGTCTGCGTGGCGTGGCCAAGGGCACGTACGACCAGCTGGAGGCGCGTCTGCAGGAGCTGGAGCGTCGTGCCAAACAACAGAAGACAGAGAGCGAGGGTCTCGCGCCCCACGGCGAGAGCGGCAAGCTCGCGGGCGGCCTCAGCGCTCTCGGCGGCCTCTTCAAGGGCAAGAAGGTGCAATCTCCCATCAGCACCTAAGAGGCTCTACAACCACTTCAAGTTGGATATAACTGGCCAATATAAATGCATTTCCTAGCCAATCCGCGACATTTCGTGTCCATGTTGAACTGCTTGCATTTCTATCAACCAAAAATAGTTAAATTGTATCCGCGCAACGGAGTGACGAGCCGAAGACGATGGTAGCCCGAGACGTGGTCGTCCTGGGCGGCGGCATCTCCGGCCTAACGCTGGCTTACTTCCTTCGTCAGGCACTGCCCAAGGTCGTGGCCGACGCCACGCGTATTCGCGTGCTAGACGCCAACGCGGTCTCGGGCGGCTGGGTGCATACGGCCAAGCATGAGGGATTCCTGTTCGAGGAAGGACCCAGAGGCTTCCGCCCGTCACGCAACGGCGCCGAAATGCTGCGTTTGGTGGAGCAACTGAATCTTCAGGACCAGATGCAGGCCGTGGACCCGGCCGCGCAGGCACGCTACATCCTACGCGACGGTAAGGTGGAGAAGCTGCCAACGTCGCTGCTGGAGGCGCTGCGCTGGCCGCTGTCGCTGGCCGTTGCGCGCGCAGCGCTGCATGAGATGTTCGTCAAGCCTGGGACCCTGGAGGACGAGTCCGTGTTCAACTTCACGGCCAGAAGGTTCAGCCCCGTGGTGGCCGAAAGGCTGCTGGACCCCATGTGCTCGGGCATCTTCGGCGGAGACATCCGGAAGCTCTCGATGCGCTCTTGCTTCCCCATGCTGCTTGACCTGGAGAAGAAACACGGGTCTGTAGTGAAGGGGATGCTCTTTGGCGGCTCGAAAGGAGACGACATGCTGCTGGACGGCACCGAGAAGTCGGACTTCATTAAGAAGCACGAGAAGTCGGTCAGTGTGAGCTTTACCGACGGCATGAGCACGCTAATGAATGCACTGTCAGACAGTATCAAGAACGACCCGATGGCGGATTTGCAGCTGAACACAAGAGTCACGAGGCTGGAAGTCCATGGACACAACAACGCGTCGCCCAAGGGACCGAGTTTCGTTGTGGAGAGTAAGGACCCCAAGTCTGGAGAGATTCGGGAGCCGATTAAGGCCTCACACGTGTTCTCTACAATTCCAGCGTGTTTCTTGGCCCCGGTGATGAAGGATTCAGCGCCTGGCTTGGCTGAGGCACTGAACGAAATCAAGTTCGTGGACATGGGCATGGTGCATGTTGGATACAACGAGAAGGTGTTGACTACCGACGGCTTCGGGTATCTGATCCCCAGTACAGAGCGCGAAAAGGTGCTTGGTGTTGTCTTTGACTCCAACACTTTTCCCGTCCAGAACGCGAAGGGCAAGATGCAGACGCGTCTGAGCGTCATGAGTGGTGGCGCGCACTTCCGTGAGGTGGCATCGCTACCCGACGGAGAGCTGGAGCGCAACGCCCTGGATGCCCTGAAGCGACACCTCGGGATCACGCGCCAGCCCGAATACGTGCGCGCTATGGCTCTGACTAATGGAATCCCGCAATACCACGTGGGGTTCGGTCAGACGTTGCAGCGTATTGAGAAGCAGGCTGCTCGCAGCGCACCGGGTCTATTCCTGGGTGGAAATAGCTTCTACGGCATCGGACTGGCCGATTGCGTGACTCACTCCAAGCAGCTCGCGCTCAAGTTTGCCAACAGTGTGTCGTCTTAGAACAACGAAGCAGGTTAATTGCTCGTGCACATCTTTTTCGTGTCTGAAGAGTGTGTTCGTAGTGTATGACGAGGTATGCGATGAAATGTTCATTTTGCTGCCGTTCTTCGTGTTTATTTGCTATTTTTTCGCTGCTTTGCTGCACAGCGTCGCCGAAACGGTTTTGGCGTACAGCCGCCGAGACGGTCGATCTTTTCAGACGTACATCGCTCCTCAGCACTATGTCGCGGACAGTGCCATCCCGATCACTTGATCCTGTCTATGGTAGCTCCCTCCCTGGTTTGTTGTGCCTGTCATGAGGCAACTAACCTGTTGTTTGCGTCCTCTGCAGACACGGTGTACACGGTCTCAAACTCTGGTGGCTCGTTCCGTAAAGGAATCTACCGAGCATCTACAAAACCTGCAAGTACAAACAGCATTATGAATAACCAGAACCCAACAGAGGGTAGCCACCTCGTCAGTGGCAACCAACGTGCCAAGTTTCATCGAAGACCAGTGCTACCGCATTTACAAGCCGAACCACCAGAAGTTTTGCTTGCTCCTGTTTACGCAGCCCCAGGACTTCCAGGTAAGCGTCGAGATGCAAAAGCTTTAACATCCATTTACGTTGCTGCCGAAGTGGTCGAGGAAAGCACGCGGTCGGTGGGCATCCAAACAGCTTATCGCGACTCTGAGGCGCAGACAGATCCATACGCACCTGACTACACCATCCAGAAGACAGTGACCGGTGTCACACCCGAGATATCAACACTTGCGGGGTTAAGCCATGCACGTGGGCAGCTACCAGTCGGGCTGGCTGAGGTCGAACTCATCGAACGTAATCGCAAGAAACGAGCATTCGAGGCGTCATTGCCTCCTATGACCGATGAGGCTAGCTTCCTGTTACGCAAGGCCATGCTGGAAGCTCAGGAAACCCGTGAGTGGGCATACCGTGAAGCTGAGATCGACGTGTTCCATGATCAACGTGTCGCTCTGCTTGAACAAGCACTTGCAGAGCGTGAGCAAGAGAACGCCTTCCTCTCGGAGCAACGGCTCGAAGCGCTTCGCCAGCGGCTGCTTCACGACAAGGAAAATGCACTTGAAGCTATTCAACAGGAGCGCGTGGCGGCACTGAGAAGACTGACTAAGAAACGTGCTCAGAGGCTACACGAGCGCGGCTTTGGGGCATCCAAGCCTGAGCGAGGGCGTGACATCATTGCCGAGTATGCCAACTTCGGTTCGCAAGTGTACGCTCCCGTCACGCGGGATGGCAAGGCTGGCAAGACCGAGGTCCGTGAATTGGGGATCGGTAAACCTCAGTTCCTACAGCTTGATGCTTTGCGCGAGCTCGAGAGTGCTTTACCTGCACGAATGTTGTTACCCGCCGCGGGCAAGTACAAACCTCGCGAGCAGAGCGGCTGCACTGCCAAGGAGAGGAAGCAAGCAGCTATTGAAGCTCACCTCCTCAAGATGGAGTCCATTATCAAGAAGAGTAAGGAGCAGATTGAGAGTGTAGGTGAAGCAAGCCCTGGAGCCTATGGCCAATCTCGCAAGAGCGCTACCACTTCCAGTCCGATTTCACGACGAGCTAGCCAGAAAAACCAAGCGCTTGTGCGTCCACCCACACCCGATTACGCGCTTGCCCATGCAGCCGACACACAGGAACGTGATGTGGAGGACGCCGTGTGTTTACTGCAGAAATTACTACGTGGTCGTGCTGTTCAAAACATGATGTTCGAGGGCAAGGAGAGACGCGCTGAGCTGATTGCCGAGCTACGCGCTGCCGACGAGCAGCTTGCACTGCAACGTCGCAATGAATTCACAATTTTACAGGGATCTGGTACTGAAGCGATCGATCGTGTTACAAGTGCAGCGAAAACTCGTGTGGAAGGGGAAGTGGTATCCGAAATGTTGGACTTCCTGTCCAAAGAGCTCTCAAGATCCCGCCAAATCGCCAAAATGCGTGCTTTTGTGATCAAGGCAGTTGAACAGCGGCGTGTGCGAGAAGTCGAGGAAGGAGGACGACGACAAGCTGAAGATTTGTTACGTGAACGTGAAGATGAGGTCTTCCAACGGGTGATGCTCGTACACGAGGAAACGTCTCGTGATTTTGTAGACGATGTGCTGGAAGACGTTGCTCGAGAACAATCCCATGCTCAAGCACTGCACGAGCTGCACGTGCGCAGCGCTGGCGTGGACGGAATCATGTTGCAGCTCGAAAACGAAATGGATAATGACGAAACCGTGGTGCGCGAGCTTGTCGCCAGCTTCTTGCTGCCCCATGTAAAGCGACAGTACGTACGCCGCCAAGTCACACAAGAGCAGAGGAAATACGTGACTGCGGCGTACGCGCTTCTTACTGAAATGGCTGCAGGTATGAACCAACCAAATCCGGATCCTAGTAGCAGCGGGGCGGAAGATGTAACCACTGCCGAATGACGACAAGTACAAGCGTAATTCTAGTACAAAACGCTTCATCGGGGCGTGCTAGACAACAAACTTTTGCTCCCAGATCTGACGTTTTTTGTTGTTGTTTTACCCTGTTCGGTACTCTTAGGTACAGTACATGACTGCTCACTTGCTGGCACCTGAAGACATAGGCGTCGCGATGTTAGCCTTGGTACTTAACTAGCAATACGCCGCCGCTACGCGGCGGTGGTGAAAGTCCCGTTTCGCTCGCTCCAGAGTTCGCTCCACTACTAAAGAAAAGCTACCTACGCTTCGCGCCGATAGTGAGCGCCTCCGCTCCACTCGCAGCGGCTCACTGCACCACTCGTCGTGTTTGGAAACTAAGTGAGCTACCTATGCCTTCGGCTTCGGTCGAGCCCTACGCAGTGTTAGCAGGAGGGACTTAACCATTCGTCCAATAATTTGCCGAAACGTGGTTGTGCCATGTGGTTTAGGCAATGCGGCCATTGCCGAGCCAGGCAGATTTTGGCCGATTCCGGCCCCACATTTCGTCAAAGTTTCGCTGCAGCCAGAAGCAAGTCCACGACCGCAGCAGTCCGCCGCAGCCAGCAGCAGTCCGCGACCGCAGCGCGACGAGAATACTGTTGGTGATGTTGTTCTCTCTCTACGCGATATACACAAAGGATTTCAGCAACATCTTGTATGCATGATGAACTGGATGCCTGCGTCGAGCAGCGCTGGGCACAGACCGAGCAGCCGTTGTTTATGTTGGGGTTTGCTTTGCATCCTGTTTACGTGGAATTTGCTCGAAACTGTCTAAAAATACAGCCGTGTCCGGGGTCGGTGCCCTGTGTAAAATGGCAGCCTACTACTACTGTTGGCTGTTCAATACTGAGAAAATCGAAGACATAAGGCGTGATATGTTGGCCTGGATGAATGGGAGACTTACACGAACGAAGGCCACTGAATTCATCGATTGCCGTGGGAATACTGGGAATGCGTTATGAATGAACGTCCGAATAGCCTGCTTCCGAAGCTGGAAATGCGGGTGCTATTTATTGCGGTGAATGCCGCGACGTGTGAGCGTCTTCTAAGTGAGCTGGGCATGATCATACGGCAAAGCGGATCCACTTGAATGCGAGCAAGGTGCTTGATTTCCACATTATTCCCAAGCATGTCCGCCAACGCGCACAAAAGGAGACTGCTGCATCGAAGAACCCTAAAAAAAACTGCTGATATCTCCCAAAGAGAGAGCTATTATTCTAGATGGTGCATCCAGTTCAACCTTATTCACGCCCTCACCTAGCCAGGATGTAGTGAAGACTCATGAAGACAGTGACGATGAAGACCCTGGAGATGGCATTGATGGTGACGAAACACAAACACTTGGAACGATTTTCTTGACGAGGTATTCGTGGATGAGGAAATTGACGCTGGATACACCGCAACTCAGGGCACTATACCAGCGGTCGAGTCCAGACTAGCAATAGGCTTGAACGGACATAGTGAAACGAGTGACAAGGATCTGGGCAATAATGACGACGACGAGTACGAAGAAATTCTAGTGTCGATCAGGCTGGCGTTTCCAAGAATAACGATCGAAACTTCCCCCAAGATCGGTGAAGCTGCAAGGTTTTCATGGCCAGAAGGCGACACTGGGTGAATTGTTTGGCTGAGATCTACAACGGATATATTTTCTGCATGCATCACTTGATCTAGCCTACATTTCGCTGATAACACCAAATATATTGAATGCACTCGTTGTCCACGCTTTCAACCTGACCGACTGCAGGGTAGCCGCCAACGCCAGCGATCGAGAGTGGGGTGGCCCGAGCCACGTGTGAAACCTCCATGTGGTGACGCCGATTCTAGCAGCGCCACCTTCGTCGACGTCGTCACAGTCTGAGATTTGGTTGTGCACGGCGGTAGCCCATACCAAAAGCCATCAGCCATCTCACGTTACTCGACTGTGACTCGCCGGACACCGTCCACTCGCGACCGCAGCACGAAGTCGCCATACTCCTCCAGTGGAGTGCCGGCCAGCGACGATGACGCATGACCCCGTGCCAGTGACCGTCTCGTTCACGAACACCATCACGCGCAGCCCAGCAGTAGTTCCCCTCAGTCGCGAAGCGGAAAATGTGCTGCAAAGTCCCAGGGCGATGATTTAGCTAATTCATACTTATTTTTTTTTAGGTTAAAATAGCTTGATTTAAGATTTCGCCGTCTAGGCCCAAAAGTCATTCCACCGCTGGCTTAAGGCCAATCAGCCCGGCTGGCCTTTTTACGATTTGCCGAAACCGCGGACTTTACGAACACTGCCCTACGGTCTCGCTAGCTTCGGAGAGGAAAATTAAAAAAATCTTTTTATGGGTCAACCGCTGCGCAGGTTTGAGTCAACCCCTTTTTAGATCAAAAAGGAGTCCAAATAGGTCGACCATTTTTGGGGTCAACTTCGGGTCAAAATTTACCATGATCGGGAGATGTGTGTGTTAGCATCCACAGAAGGGCTGCCGTACACCTTTCCCAGCCCTAGTTCGGCAAGTGCCGGTACGAATTCGCCATGAACGAATCCGACTTCGCGAAGAGCAACGTCAAATTCATGTTATCTGTTAACGCAATAGCTGCCTAAACTTGTCGAGCAAAAAATGTGTTAGCATGGTGCACGGTGCAAACTTCAATTTCCTACCGGCATGTCTTGCAGGTTAATCACCCTTCACGTAAAAGCGCAAGGTGTGCCGATAGAACGCGCGGCAACCTCTTAGATATCATGTATGTTGATATCCTCTTCAGTATCATGTCCAGGGATCGATAGCACTGGGAGTTTTGGTATATTAGTTAGTAATATCGTATTTCTTGTGTGCTTACTGACACCAAAAACAGGATTTGAAGCTGTGCTATCCACGCACATAAAAGCTACCTTCACAAAGAAAGTATGTGACGAGCGCAAAATTTAATTAGAGAAAGGGATCAATGTCACCGACGTCCGAATCCGAGTCGGGAAAACTCAACGGGCCGTCCGACACAATATCACTAACACAACTATCGATCAGACGCAGCTCGTGAGCTCCAAGTAAGCTCACATGGATGCCGTTCGTCGACAACCAGGGGCTCTGAAGCTGGCAGAGGATCTAAGATATGCGCCCGCCGAAAGCCCTTCTTGATGGTCGTGTCAGAGAGTTTTTCCCAGCTCGAGCATACCCACTGGCACACCGTAGTTCGTGTTGGAGGTGCAAACTTGAAAGCATGTGTTGACCTGTGTGATCATGCAGCTGCCGCCGTAGCATGCTTACCCACTCGCTCTGTAGATATGACTTGAATGGCCTGTTCCAGGTAATATCGGCTGGCTGACAGGTCGTCGTACATGAGGGGGTACACCATTAGATGCAAGTCGATAAATGCAGCGTAGCTCTGTACCGCCGGGGTCCAGTTACCCGAGAAATATCGTCAACCAGCAATATTGCAGGTTGTCACGGCCGAAGGCGCTTGCCGAACTGTCCCTCTAGCCACGCTAAGTGAACGTCTTCACGATCGCAAAGTGGCTTGCACGTCGTTGTAGTGGATAAAGTGCTTCGCTACTGCAAGCTTGTGTCGATTGGGGAAGCTGCACCGGGTTGCTTCGGCTTCTGCGTCCGTTTCCGGTGACTCGTGGTCGTCCTTCATGCTGCGCGCATCGTTGCCGATCGAAGAATGCCATGCGTTTACTAAACCGCACTGAATCTGGCAGTCTGCATAAAAACTGCTGTGACGCGATCTCTTCAGGAATATGATTGGTTGGTTGGATTGCCAGTCATGGCTAAACGTCGGTATTCACATAAGGAATACGGTATCACAAGGTCCAGATCACCACATACTATTATCAGTACTAAATTATGCTTCTTTTATTTTGAGGGTAGTATCGAACGGAATAAAACAAATGAGCTGTCAAAATATCCGAATGGCACGATTCTAAATTTAGGTACGATATTACTGTAAAGGAATAATAAATATTTTGAAATATTACCTATTAAACAGTTTTTATTTTTAAGTGAGGTCAATTTTATTATCGACTATTCGCCAAAACTCAGCGAGTTAGTACCAATCAGGTTGATAGGCCATAACCAACCTCTGCGCTTACGCTGAGATTTTGTATAGGATCGCGTTTCTGTCCATAGGTCATTTCTTCCGTCGATATGTGTACCTGTACATGTACTACTTTCAAAAGCCGGATTCCTGTGTCGGCCGGATTTCTCCGTCATTAGAGAAGTTGCGACAAGCAATATCCCCAGTCCGTTCAGTGTTCACGAGCGAGGCCACGGACATGGACTAGGAACTGCGGTTGACATATTATGCGGCAGAATCCCAGACCCGTCTGATAATCGCAATGGCTGATAAACTACCAGATGCACCGTGGGGCAGTCCAGCGTCCAACCCCGTGCGAGCAGATATGTGTGGTGGTGCGACCTAGAATCGCTGTGAGCCTCCCACGCACTTGATGAGACGACGACAGCAGTTGCCATTGCTCTTCCTTCTGCAGAGATGACTGCCAAGGCCAATCGTTCCAAGCAGCCAGGGGTCACGGCCACATCCGCCGTCAAGGTAGCATGTCTCGCTACCCTTATGTCGTCCGTGAGCGCCGCAATCTCGAAGGAGAAGATCAAACACAAGAAGTTCACCAAGAACGACGACCACATCCTGCCTCGACAGGCGAATGCTGACCATCCCTTCTCGTGCAGCCGTGGCGGACTCGTGGACACATGGAAGGCTACTGCGGCCAAGGTGAAAACCGTGCGGGACATCACAAAGCAAGAAATAAGGGGAAAGTCTGTCCAGGCCAGGTAAAATGTGCTGCTGGAACCCACCGCTCGAACGACAAGAAATCGGCAAGGGCTACTGGGATCTCCGAGGAATATTCTGAGACGGCTCAACTTCTCGACGACCTCGTCCAGGCCGTCGATGAACATGCTAGGGATGAGGCAAAGAAGACACTGGTGCTGAAAGAGAAACAGGCGGCCGAAGAGAACATTGGGAAGCTGATGCGTGACGAGGCTGTCTCGAGACTGAAGAAGCGCAAAGAGCGTGAACCTGTATCGAGCGAGGACTCTCCACGCAAGTCCACTGTGTATGAGATCCTACGTGAGGAACACGAGAAAGAGCGGGAGATGCGTGCTAACCACGGGAAGCAAAAACAAGAGATGCAGCAGCGCGAGAATAATTGGAGCTGCAGGACCGAAAAGAAGAACGCGCGTTCAAGCTTTAGTTTGCTCACTTAGAAAATGAACGCTATGAAAAGCTCCTGAAGCTGGTGCAGCTCAAGGTCCCGGTCACGGCGACCAGCAACGACAATAGCGAAGGTAGTGGTGTCGACAGCTTGAAGCTTCACGTTTAGCTTAGCTGAGGTACTCGCGCAGGCTTGGAGGCTTCAACTCGAAGTACTTGCTGATTTGATACCACCGTAGTAGCAGTTGTGGCAGTTCGTTAATAGCATGGCAACCTTAACGAACTTTCCTACGGGTGAAGGACGAACTATTGCTGCTTCTTGAATTCGATCTAGGGCCACAATGTCTTCATAAGCTTCAAGTTCCACTCGACAGACTCACGCAGACGGCTCATTTCACGATTAAACTCGTTTCAGCTGGGTCCAAACAGTTGTCTTTGTAGCCGCTGACAAGATACTTACGAACACCATAGGCAGGATCTCCATATAAGTACCGACCCTCACAGATGTCGGCATGACGATCGAGGTAATCAAGAAGTCCGTTCTCACGCAGTATCACACTGTCATGGCAGCGGCATTCCATCGGCCCCCAAAAATGAATACATAAGCCATCTGGCGCAGTGACGGCTTGATAGTTTAAGCAATGAGCGCACTTGTGGCCGCTATACAGATGCTTCTGAAGGTTTCGCCAGGTACAACACCTTGACGCGGAGATGGGCGACACACGCCCACTTTGGTTCCATTAAGAAATCCAAAGACACCTTTCGTCGGCGCGCCCTTCGCCTTGATTGCACCACAATACATATCCATCCGTGCAGCAACAAGGATTTCATCAATGAAAAGCTTGGCTTCAAACGAAGTCGATCATGTGGAGAAACACTCGGCACAGCTACGACCTTCCTCGTCCAAAAGTCTTCATCATGTCATAATACCGCTTATGAAACGAAAGACGCGCCAGCATGACACACCAGGCGTTGATACCTTTGCATGAATCGCCACTTGCCGTCATAATAACCTCAGGAACACGAAACAAGCTGCACAACATGCGTACTCCAGCAACATCAAACGGGAACTCCAGCTTGCAGTTGGCATCGGTGTTGGTGAACAAATCGAACTGGACGTTGGGTATGACCGGGCGCTTCACGTAGTCGATGAGGCGGAGAAACCGTAGCTTCTTCTTTCGGCTCATGTATCGCTTCCGCATAACGTATCACCGCAGGAGATCGGAATCGCCTATCATGGCATAAGATCGCAGTGGCGCGAGAAATCGTCTCTGAGAGGTCCCCAAGCGGGAAAACCATTGCTAATTCTAAAGACCGCCGTCCGACAAAAGATTCCTGGTTGGGAGTTCCAGTTGCTTTTTTTATGACCGCCAACCATGAACAGACCAGGTATCGCTACTTTCGAAACCTCTCTATTTGTACACTCGGTGCTTCACTCTTGACATTTCATCACCTCCACTGATTATTTCCCGAAGCTCAGCATATGCACCTCCGGGACAAGCGATGGACCCTGTGGACAAATTCAAACTGGCCGCGGCGCTCTTTATCTGAGCGCTGGCACTCGTGACCCGCATTGCGCCGCTGCTGAGCAGCCAGCGCGTGAGCAAGCACCAGCAGCGTGCTCAACTTGGTGGCGGCAGGTATCTTCCTCGCCTGCTCGTATATGCACCTGCTGCCGGACACGCACAATAACACGGCGCTCACTAAGTGGGGCTGCGTGGGCACGACGAGGAAGACCTCGGCCGTGTGCACGCGTCAACGATGGCGACAATAAGCGCTGCTTCAAGTAGGCCAACTTCTTCTACGGCCGTGGCTTCCTCATGGTGCTGTTCATCGAGGTAGTAGCGCACACGCTTCAACGCCACTACAACAAGGTGTATGAACACGACCATTTTCATGGCACAGAACAAGAGCGCGACGCGTTGCTCGCAATCGAAGTCCCTCGAGCGGCCGAGGTGGAAAACCTGGTCAAGGCGAATGATCACTCACACGGCGACGCTCCTGGTCACTCGCACGATCACCTGGAAACCGGACACTACGGCACCCAAGGGCCGAGCACAGAACTCGCTGTTCACGCCGAAGCTGGAAAGGAAGAACCGCACTCGCACATTCACGGAATCGTCAAAGGCAATCCCATCCTGGCGCTTGTCGTGTTTATCGCACTGTCTTTCCACTCCGTGATGGGCATGGACGTGGGAGCATTGAGCAGCCCGGCTTGGGATATCCTCGTCGCTGGCGGCGTTCGCGCTCGCGCTCGAGTTCCTACACCACAACGTCTCACGGAAGCAGCTCCTGTTCTCCATGCCATGGGCGTGCTCTCTAAACGTAAACTCACTTTTGTACTTATGTATTCTCGAAGACGACAAGCTTCGATAGTTAAGCATCAATTATCCGTGAAACGATTCGCCTGGTGCGAATGTTAATTCAGAAGTTGCTGATAAAACGTTAGTAAGCGAAGTTAATGAGAGAAAAGGAAACGTACTGACTAAAGTAGCGAAACCACGTCCGGTAACGTCTTGGGATCTCTTTCTTCTCTCTCTCTCTTTCTCAAACTTGATCTGGCACGTGGGTTGAACCCGCAATCGCTACGGCTTCAGCCCCATACCACAAGGCGCTTCTACAGTCGTCGACATCGCCACCAGAAACGCAGTCATCCTGCCTCCTCTCTTGAACTCACTCCGTCGTCGTTTCTGTTTACCTGCCATACTTCTGGAACTCCCACTCGCGGTTGTCCAGCGGACAGACCTGACGGGTCTTGAGCCACCGCGAGATGCAGTGGAAGTGGAAAGCGTGATCTGCAGAAAACACATATCGTTAGTAAATAAAATCCGTATCCAGCCAAATCCGAGCCAGCACAGGACGTACTACAGACACCCCAAGCCACCGTGCACTCCTCGCTGGTGGCCGACGCCTGGTTGGCCTGGCACTCAATGCATAGGTCCATGATGTGGTTGCGGCAGATGGCACAGTTGTCCACCACGATGTCTGCGCAATAAAACAAACAAACAAAAAAGCACCATGAGTAGCTGCTGAAAGATCTCGACTGGCCGGTGGAGGATAAGTACGCACCCCAGGACCAGAGTGCGACGGCGTTCCACTTCTTGATTTCGAAGCGCTTCTCCTCACTCGTGACCGCGGTCGGCGCTGCCTCCGCCTTTGTCTCGCTCTTCATCTCCTCGTCCATCGCGACTGCAGTACCTCGCGCCTCAAGTCACAACGATAGTGAATGGTTTCTTCCTCCCCGCCAGGTATCGTAATTAAACGGACGCACGAATGGAACACTGTACCACACGTCGGAGAAGTTACTAATTTAAGCTTATCCTCGAAGATCCGCCGGTGAAGTGAGTGGGTGAAAGAAATAATTATCCCAAATACTACTGCACGAACTTAAATCTACAAGGTAAGGGGGGCAGGAGACGAGCGCCATGCCGGAGCAGCTCAAGAAGAAGAAGAACCGGCACGTGTCCAAGCCTGCCGCGGCGCGCGAGACATCTCCGCCCGCGTCCGTTGCGTCCGGAGGCAGTGGATCCTCCAGAAGCGCGAGCACGAGCCACCGGCGCGACCTGCTGGACGGTTCTATCCAGGAGGTCTCGCGCAAGACGCTCATGGAGCGCTTCCGCAAGCGCGGTCGTGTTGAAAGCGCCAACTATGAGCAGAGGCCACACCAAGAGCGCGACCGGGCAGCGGCCAATACGATGCTGCAGTCCAACAGCTCGTCCTTCGCCAACGCGGCGGATGGCGCCACCCCTATCGTGCTGCGGACGGGGCGAGCGCCGCATCATGCGGCATTCGCGGTGCATAAGAACACGCTCGCCAGGCCGCAGTCGGCGCCCAGTCTTACCGAGCAGGTGCAAACGGTGCAGCACTGCATGTAGAAGATTTAGTGACTAACGCTGTGCTTGATGAAATGTTTTTAGGCTGACGACGAAGTGATTGCTCGGATCTTCCCGGACATTTGCCCACGTGAGCTGCGGATTGCAGAGGTCAAGTCGTGGGAATGTCTGTGGATGGACAAGGAGTTTCCAGTCTCTCCAGAGCCAGAGGTAGCGACAGTGTTGTTGCAACAATCACAAAGGGGAGAACTGCTATCACAGGCTGCAAAGACAGGGAAGCCGACTACGCCCATGGCGTCACCTTCTGCTCGTAAGGGTATTGACGCTCCAGGTCCTGCACCAATACCAGCTAGCAGCAATGGATTTCATCGGACTAAAAATGAAGAACCGGCGGACAAAACTGCCAGGGAATTGGACAATGAAATTAACTCCCTGACGAACCAGCTATCACTTGAAGAAAAACGGCCGCGGCCGCTATCACCGCTCCAGAAGACCCAAGGATCAGCATCGGCTGGAACACCGCCTCCTGGGTCTACCCCACGAACTCCAACGCAGTGGAAAAGTGTCGAATCCGCGAAAAGAACTCCAGGTAGCCGTGCTGGCAAGCGGCCTCAATTGCGGCTCAAGCTGGAAGACATGCCTACACCTCAGCAAGCTGAAGAACGGGCTCAGCGAGCTGCAACTCGACTCATTGCAAAGCGAGATGCAATGGAGGCCGCTGCAATTGCGGCAGCGGCTGCGTCGGGATCAAATACTCCCATGAATGGCCCAAGTGCTGCACAACAGGCGATGATGAAAATGAATTTCAGTTCAGGCTCAGAATCAGATCTTCAATCTCCAAACGGTGCGGTTTATTGTTGGCGTTTTTATGGATTTTTCGAGGTAGTGCTAACTTGCTGTTCGTCATCGTTATGATGTGGATTTGAAATTTTATAGAAGGCGGTCGGCATAGTGCAGGAAGTGCTTATTCTCCCAATCACGGCATGTTCACCACCAGGAACGTTGCCGTATCAGAGGCTGGTATTTCATCTCCCGATGCTGCATGTCTGCACCTGCAAGAAAACCTTGAGCGCGTAAAAGAGATTGGGCGGGGAGCTTCTGGCGTGGTATATAAGGCTATCCACATCCCAACACTGAAAGTCGTCGCTGTCAAGGTGAGTTTGTTATCTTCTAGGGTCAAATGATGTTTTATCGCTCACATTTGGTGGTCATATCGCTTTTCGTCGATGAAGGATGTTCCTGTCTACGGGCGAGGTCAACGTCGGCAAATGGTTCGCGAGCTTCATGCGCTGTACTCGAACCTTGTACCCATGGCAGATAATGATAGCCCGATGCCTCAACATCCTACTACCCGAAAAAGTACCAGCAAACCCAAAGCCAAGTACGTTACGATGCAGCAAAAGCAAAGTGTGAAAATCAATTGTGGTTCTAACTAAGGAAGCCTATTACTCGCTGTGTTTAGGCCCAGTCCCTACATCGTATCTTTTTATGACGCATTTGTCGATCGTCCCAAAAACTCTATATGCATGGTCATGGAGTACATGAGTACGGGATCGTTGCAGGATATCGTTTTGCGTGGTGGTTGCCAAAACGAAAAGGTCCTAGCGCGATTGGCGACTGGTGTATTGCACGGTCTAGCCCATATCCACAACAAGCGAATGGTGCATCGGGATATCAAGCCACACAATTTGCTCACTAATCGACAGGGTGAGGTCAAGATCTCGGATTTTGGCTTGGCGCGCACTTTAAATGATAACTCGACCACGACGAAGACCTTCGTTGGCACGCTTCTGTACATGGCCCCTGAACGGATAGGTGGCGGTGATTACTCGTATCCAGGTGAGTCAGTAGCATTATTTATGCGTTCGCTTGAGTAAATTGTGGCTGACTGATGTGTTGGTTAACGTTCGGTGCAGCTGATATTTGGTCGTTCGGACTTGCGCTGATATCTGTTGCATTGGGTCACTATCCGCTTCCGACGCAGGACGGATTCTTCGGTTTAGTTGATTCCGTAAGTGCTTTCCTTGCTTTTGTTGTACTGGTTTTAATGTAATGCTTGTCTGACATAAGTGATGACATTTCCGATCAGGTTGCAAATGAGCAATGCCTCAAATTGCCAGCCGAGTCATTCTCTGAAGAGAGCTGCTCGTTTGTTGATCAGGTTCGATGCAGTGATTGCTTCTGACCATTGTGCAAAAGAATATAACTTGTGACGTCTGTGTGTGTATGTAGTGCCTAACAATTGACCCAGACGAGCGGCCATCGGCAGAAGCGCTACTTCAGCATCCTTTTATCCACAAATATACAGACGATGAAACCCTTGCAGAGGTAAGTCTTCTGATATTAATCTCGCATCGAGGTGTTACAAAGATCCTAATAATGCGCATATGTTTTGTGGTTCATTTGTACAAACAGTGGACATCATTCGTCGACAGTGTCCATCTCTGTGAAGAGAGAGGATGTGAGCTTGAAGCTCTAGGTGACGCAGTGTATCGACACATGTATGAGCACTCAGTGAAGCTATCGCATTTGCCACAGGTAAAGTTAAATTTAGTGCGCTCTTTGACTCCCATGTTGATGTTCTAAAGGCATGTGGGGTATTTGCTGACAATGCTCTTAGTCCGACTATGGTGTATCGTTCGTGTCACAAGCGACCCCGACGTTCTCTCGACGGCAAATATCTCTTCAGCCAGTTCAAATGAGGTACGAACAGTTCGACAGTTTCAAGTGCTGCAAGACAAACGCGTTTCATGATCTCTTTATAACTGCTCGTGATGCTTTCCCTTTGGCTTTGCTTCCCGACAGCTTACAGCTTGGTCTGGCTAATTACCTTGATGTTTCTGTACACTTAGTATACGAGAAATTTGAAGAGGTGGGTGCATGCTGCTAAGAAACAGTTGTGGAAGTGGTGACTAACTTTTTTCTGGGTTGTGTACAACGCAGAAACGCTGTTCTTACAGCGACAAGCTGCTGGAAGATTATTGCTACTCCCCACAGAGCTGGACGGCGTCACCTGGCATTGCACGGCGACAACAATTTGGCATTGGCACCGACAGTCCGCAGCGCACACCCAGCGAGAAGGGCTCGTTCTGGAGAAAGTTGCAGGAGAGCATGGCAAAACTTGGTCACAGTAAACGCAGAAAGGGGCGAGAGAGAGGGCGATCTTCGGCGGCAGTATAGCTCTGTTCGAAAGTGGACCTGAAAGGCGCCTCGCGGTGGAAAATTAATACTGGTACTGATGAAAAACAATTTTGTATTCTACGATAATCATAAAGGCAATGTGTGCGAAATATTGGTAAGTCATGAGCGACCGCGATGAGGATACACAACAACCGAGCTACTAGGAGGTATCCAAGGGGTACATCAACGCTTCAAGCTTTTGTTCTTGTCAAAGTACCTAGCTTACCTCCGCTGGGTTAGATTGTGGCGTTCGTTTCGTTGCATCCGTCGAGTCAAGTTTTGCGATGCTTTGGCATGGAACCGCGAATAGCTCCAGCCCTTTTGCGTGATAAAATGCCTGCGATCGAGCCAACTCGCTCACGATTTTCTGCGATACAACATCGATTCGGAGGTAATCAGAGGAAACTTGTCAATTGACTAGCTAAGGAACGGTTGTACGTATACCTTCATCTTCTGGACGCGGTAACGGTCGAAATTGTCCATGTGCGTATCCAGCAGCGCGTTAACGTTCTCTACTCGTCGTTTCTGGTCTGACAGCATCCGCAGCTTCTTCTCCTTCTCCCTCGCGGAACTCCCTCGCTGCACGCACATCAACAATTAGCACCTTGACAACACGGCCACCGTCAACCATCACATGCCCACGTACTCTCAGCTCGTCGTACTCTTTCTGCAGCTTAGCCTCGATTTTTAAGGCCTTCTCCCGATCCTCCAGCAGTCTCTGTAGCACGCAGTCCACACGTCAGATCCGCCCGACACTCTTGTGCTTTCCTTCTCGTTCTGTTCCGCACCTTTATCGGAACAATGGCCCAGTCTTGGATCTGAGTGACCACCTGCAGGATCTCCGTCTCGGGCCGTAGCATCATGACTTCGTGGCTCTCACTCACCAGCTTCTGGCTGCTCTCGCCTAGACTCCCGAGACACTGCGCCAATGGCGCGCACTCCTCCTGCGCCGCGATGTCCTTCAGGCTCTTGGCGAACGCACTCAGGAAAGTCTCCTGCTCCTCACGTGCCCTCATCATCTTGGCCACCAGCTCCTCCAGCGCGCGCCCATTGCGCTCCATGAACTGCAGCTGTGCTGCCAGCCGCCCGCGCTGCTCCATGCTCGACATCAACTTCAAGATACGTGCCGCACCAACTTTACCAAATGTTTGTAGCATTGGTGTCCACCACCCAAAGGTTATGTACGCTCGGTGTGAACCGTTAATTGGGGGACAACGCCTTAATTGTCTCTAGCGCTCTAGCCTCCAGCTTGCTACGCGTCCCCCCTCTGTGGCAGCCATGCGTATCATGATCAAGGGCGGCGTGTGGAAAAACACGGAGGATGAGATCCTCAAGGCGGCTGTAATGAAGTACGGCATGAACCAGTGGGCGCGTGTGGCGTCGCTGCTGTCGCGCAAGTCGGCCAAGCAGTGCAAGGCGCGCTGGTATGAGTGGCTGGATCCGAGCATCAAGAAGACCGAGTGGAGCCGGGAGGAGGAGGAGAAGCTGCTGCACTTGGCCAAGCTCATGCCATCACAGTGGCGTACCATCGCCCCCATTGTGGGCCGCACGGCCGCGCAGTGCATGGAGCACTATGAGCGGCTACTGGATGCGGCCCAGCAGAAGGAGGGGGTCGAGGTGAGCGACGATCCGAGGCGTCTGCGCCCCGGAGAGATCGACCCCAACCCGGAGAACAAGCCCGCGCGTCCCGATCCCGTGGACATGGACGAAGACGAGAAGGAGATGCTGTCCGAAGCCAGAGCGCGTCTGGCTAACACCAAGGGCAAGAAGGCCAAGCGCAAGGCCCGTGAGAAACAGTTGGAAGAGGCCAGACGCCTTGCTGTATTGCAGAAGAAACGCGAACTGAAGGCTGCCGGCATCATGTCGTCCAACCCGAAAGTGAACACGAAGAAGCGCAAGTTCATCGACTATGCGAGCGAGATCCCGTTTGAGAAGAAAGTCCCGGCTGGGTTTTATGATGTTGCAGAGGAGAAACGGATTTCCAGTAAGGGGATTGACCCCAAACGTGCAGCGCTGCAGCTGGACAAGCTAGAGGGCGTGCGTCGCGATGCTCAGGAGAAGAAGGAGCACAAACAGGATGCCAAGCGACAAAAATCGCTCATGAAATCAAACCTTCCACAGATTATCGCGGCGGTGAATGAGAAGAACGATCCGATCAATGCGATCAAGCGTATTCCGCTGGCGTTACCTGCTCCCGTAGTTTCTAACGACGAATTGAGTGATCTAGCCAAGTTGGGCATGCACGCCACGCACGCAGCCGCTCTCGCTCTTGAAAATGGTTTAGCTACTGAGACGCGTGCGCTCATGAGTGACTATAGTGCCACGCCACTGCGGTCCGTCACTGGGAGTGCGACTGCTACGCCTTCTAGTCGTGATGTGCACGACAATATTATGCAGGAAACGGCAAATCTACTTGCCATGCGAAACAGTGCCACCCCTCTTTTAGGCGGTGAGAATGTCGAGCTCTATGAAGGAACAGGCTATGTAGGAGCTACCCCATCTCGGACACCATCTTCGGCTGTGTCTGGTGCAATCAGTGACAAGACGCCGACTTCTGCTACACGTACACCCCTTCGCGATGAGCTAGGCATCAATCCGGAACAGCTTTACGGCACAGAGGCTGAGAATGCTAAGGCAGAAAAGGCTCGGGCCAAGCGACTGGCTGCTAGTTTACGCAAGGGCTTCGATAGCTTACCTGCGCCCCAGAATGAGTATGAGATTAATGTCCCGGAGAAAGAGGATGGAGACGATGATCGGGTCACCTCTTTTCGTGAGGAGGACGCTGGTGAACGAGAAGCTCGTGAGCAGCAGCAACGCGAGTTGGAACGTGAACGTGAACTCAAACGGCGGTCCACTGCTGTGCAGAAGGGGCTCCCTCGTCCATCGAAGGTGAAAAAGGTGTTGATTCACAGCGCGGTGAACGAGATTGCAGATGAAATGTACCGAATGCTGGAACATGATGCTGTTAAATACCCCGTGGATAATGGCAAGTCAAAGAAAAGTAAAAAGCGCAAGAAATCTTCAAGCGCAGTTGTAGTCCCGCACCTAGAGCAATTTTCTGACAGCGAGATGGAGCGTGCGCGGCAAATGGTGGAGATTGAGGCTAGTCTGTGTGGCGTAAACGATGTGTGGAAATCCCAGGACGCCTCACTACTTGGTGCGAAGTGGGAAGAAGTGCAAGCTCGCTATTTAAGCAAAGCTGAGAGCGATGGAAAGAGTGCCGGTGTGTCTTTTCAGTTTGCTACCTCTGACGAGGACAAGTTGCGTGCTGTGCAAGCTCGTTTTACGGAGCTGAAGGAAACTGAGCAGTTCCTTAGTAAACGCGCACAAAAGCTGGATGAACGTGCGCGGGTCGTTAATGGTGGATTTTACCGCCGCACGCAGCAGGGCCTGGAGCTTTTGCGCGACCACATGACAGAACTTCAGAATGCTGTGATTGAGCAGGCGTGTTTCGAGAATTTGTCAAGTCTTGAGGCCCAAGCGCTGCAAAGCCGCATGGCGCGCTTGGCGAACGATGTTAACTCGCAGCAACTCATTGAAGTCAACTTGCAGAAGCGATACGCAGCATTGCTCCCAGAGCAGCAGTAGTCTGCTACCAAAAGCTGGCTTCCAACGTAAAGTCTCAATCCTTCAACCATGCCCAGTTAAATCTCTATTCCGTATCCCTGTTTGACCCTGCATTCTCTATCAGCTTAATGAAGCAGTAACATTACTCATCATCACTGAACGACAGCATAGCTTTCGCAGATGGTGATGCACTTCGGCCGCGGCCGATGCGCAGATTCTCAAGCGAATACTTGCGATGCATGAGACTAACCAGCGTCTTGAGCTCGTGCCATTTCGCCGACATCGTCGACTTGTGTGCGTCAGCTAGCTGGTCAAGTTTGCCCAACATAATTTTCATTTCCTCCGGGGTGAGAATATTCAGAAAGGCCTGCAAAGCCAGATCCATTAACGCGACCTTCTTGCAAAGGAGATCGAATGGCGGCGTTTTCTTCGATTCCTTGCTACTCTTGCGGGTTTCCGCATACTTCTGCGTCAAGTCCTCCACAATGCCAGCGACAATGTCAACAACAAGTCCACTCTGGATCGGAAATTTCAGCGGCTTTTCAGACGTTTCCTGCATATAGGAATTGGCACAAACGAAATAAGTCGAAAGCTCGTATTTACCATGCAAAAAAAAAAGAATTGACGTACCCCTTCCTGTGGATATTTGTCAATTCGATGTTGCAGGACGTAGATCGCCAGTCCTGTGGCTAGTTGTGTACCCCGCACGGTGCGTGGAAGTCGACGTGCAACAGCAAGCCAGCCCGCGGCCGAATCAAACAAACCTTCGTTCGCTCCAGCAATGCGAAGCACAAGCTGCGGCGCCCACTCCCTTCGCCACTCAGCTCGAGGAAACACGTCAAGTAGTTCTTCGATACAGATGGAAGCCAGGTCTACGATACTTGCATGGATGTCGTTCTCAAATTGCATACGCAGGAAAAACATCGTAAAGCTAAAGGCGTCGTAACTTTCCAACTTTAGTGTTTTCGTGCGCAGACAAAGCACCAAGTACAGCAGGACGTAGTGCATGTTAAGGGTCGGGAATGGTAGTACACGTGATTGCTTTGCGACAGGTGGCGTTACAGGGATCTTGCTTTTCACGCTCATCGATCGCTTGCTGTCCTGGAAACCGTATGCGCGGAAGGCATTGAGGAAATCGTAAATTGACGGCTCCCACTCCATTTCGAAAGGAGGTATCTCAGCGCCAAACGCTGATCGAAAATCCTCAAGCGGATGTGCAAAGCACGCCACAGGCAGACCCGAGCTTAAATTCGGAATAGGCTTCTTTGCCGAGCTCTGAATCAAAAAGAGATTGCTGAAACACCCTCCAACCACGTGACTGTTGCTGTGAGTTGACACTTTAGAGTAAAATAAACAAACAAGTAGATCACCACATTACTTGTCAGATCTCGCACGAAATGCCATCCTAGACCAACAACTGTGCAACGTACTTGTCATAAATAACCAGGACCCAATCTTCGAAGGCAAGAGAATTGGAGTCATCGCAGAGCCTCGTGTCGTCGATTCATTCTGGCGCTTGAGCATGCATCGGATTAGAATGGCTTTGGACCATAGCAGCCCACCGAGATCCTCGTCGTCAATAGACTGCATGGCCTCATACACGAGCTTGAGATCGCTCTGCAACTCCCTCTCCGTCGCCTTGTACGTGCGATACCGTAGCGGCTGCATCAGTCAAGCAAGCAGCAATTAGTCGGAAAAAAACTCGCATCATCTCCAGTATCAATCTACAGCAGCCCGTCGATATACCTCCGTCATCGGCGTGAATACGTAGCCAAACTTTTCCTCCGTGACCGTCACGTCCGAGGCCGAAAAGAGGTAGTTATCGCCCGAGAGCGTCGACATGTTAGTATCCATGCTGCTCATGAGCTTGCCCAGCGGTGCGTCCTGCTCCGCGGCCTCACTCTCCTTAAGAAGTTTCTGCATCTTTCGCTCGCGATTCTCGCGCTTACGTTTCTCGGCCAAATCGTTGCTCAGTAGCGCGTCTAGACTCTTGAACTCGTCCAGGATGACGCTGGCCTTTTGACGCTTGCCGCGGCCTCGGCGCGTGTCCCTTACCATCTCCTTCTCGTCCTCAGACGAGGAAGGATCGGATCCCGCCCGTCGCCGCTTGCGAGCAGCAGCAGCGGCCGCAGGCGCCTTGGCGGTTCGCGTACGCGATACAGCCATTCTCGGTGCTAGTCTGAACTCCAAGTACCAATTTTTAGTTTTGGCCAATAGGAAAATTATGTATTTATGTCCAGTCAATACCGTATAGTCCTCTACTGTAGTAATAAATATACTAGATATCCACCATACGTTGTTGGAAAGGGGCTGTCCATAATGTGCAGAGCGCATCAAGAAGTCGCCAACCGCCCATATCATCACGACTCCGACCGTCGCCGCATTTCCGACTAGCATCCGACCATATCGCAGAATTTTATATCGCACCAAGTTGTGGAGGCTTTCGTAAAATGACATACAGCCCGTAAAAAATCCCCTCGCAAATGACTGGCTCATTGATAGGTGGCAGGCGTAATTACATCTTGCAAATGAGTGGCACACGTGCAATTTTGACTGCGCCATTTGGCCTGCGACCTCAGTGATCGATTGACTACCTGGCCTGGTGAATTCAGGGGTTGTGCCCATGGCACTTCTAAGAGGGTTGTCGCTTCCACAAAGAACCGTGGTCGTTAATTCTCCGTCGATCCTCCAGCTGAGTATCCCCTGCGATGTTGTTGTCTACCCCCCCCCCCCCCCACCACCACCACCCCCACCACCACCACCACCACCACCACCACTACCGATGTAGCTCAATGGAAGAGCTCCCGAAAGGGAAGGAGGTGGTTCGATTCCACCCACCGGTAAATTTATCTATACTCTATTGACTGTGGCAGACCTCCAAGCGAGCGACATCTACGGAAGCACCGACCACAAGGATACGGGTGAATACGGCGTGTTGTATTACAGAAGCGGCCTGAGTGTGCCTTGGTGATGGAGTGGCGCAGGGTCTACAACTTTACCGATTGCAAGGCGTTGGTGGTAGGCGCTGATGAGGTCATTGAGACTTCCCTCGCGATGCAGATGACGAAGCTCCTTGAGCACAGCGTTAGATCCCGTTGACGATACGTTTCGCGCGCGGAGGTACGCCACGACTTTGCTTGATGCTATCTCTCCAAGCTGGCGGACATTATCCTTGTAGCTCGGTGACAGCTCGTCGAGCGCGTATCCGTCTTCAATGGAGAGCTTCATGAAAGCCACGAGGTGCTTGGCGTCCGACTTATTGTGCTTGTTAGTACTCATCCATCCACGCGGAACTGCCGTGTACCACGCAAACCAGGTGTCGACGAGAGGTATCGTCTTCGATCTACGTCGGCGCTTCACTGGTAGGTTTTCATCTTCATCTCTTGGTCGCTTTGCCTGCTCACCGCGGTGTCCTGATGTGTTCTCTCCAGTGTTGATGCTTGTAGCTTCTAGCAAGTTGACCCGAGCCTCGAGGCGACAGTTGGCCGCGATTAACATCTCTATCAATGCAGTCTGATGATCGAACGCAACTTTGGCCTTCATGTTTCCTTCCGTCAAGTCGTCCGCGGTGGTGTGAGCGGGATCAGCAGACCTCGTGAGTTGCAGTGACCAAGCAAGCAGGTTCGACGTGGTCACACCAGAGGCCTTGCCGCAGCGCTGGATCGTTGTCATCGCTGGCCCCTGCGCGTTGGTCTTCATCAGTGACGGGTAGTGGAGGATGGTGGTTGCTGTCAGCATGTCTCTCACAGCAGCGCAAACGTTGAAGGCCTTGTTTTTACCCAGCGCCTGACTCGCGTTGAAGAGCTTGTGGCTAACCTCCCTAATCTGCTCTTGTGTTGCCGAGTCGAAGACTTCCAGCGATGGAAGAACAGAGGCTTGCTTTGGCGCCATTCCGCTCAGTACCTTCGCGACTTGATGGTCTTCTTTCGGAGTATTGAAGACGTAGGCGAAGGCTTTGTTCGTCATGGTCAAGTTCCAGGCTCCGCGATCGAAGATCCACTGCGCCGTCAGCTCTGAGCACGCGTTGGCATGCTGGGCACCGCCGCGTCGAAACGAATGAGAGGTTAGCGGCTCTTCGATTCCAGCGGGTCCAGCGACACGATCGAGCAAGTGGTTGACAAGAGCGTGAATACCAATCGTCGGCGACGTGTGGACTGTGCTGCTTCTCGTTGACGCCTGAGAAGAACCCAGGCTGCCGGTTTCCTCAAGCAGGTCCAGCAACGGGATGGAGTCGATCAGCTCAATGGGAACGTTTTTCGACTGCACTGGTAGGTGGTTGAGGAGCGCTGCGCAAGGCGACGCCTGGGTGATCGAAGCCAGCGCGAGCGCCAGCAGCGGATAAGTCGCGAAGTCAGCATCGGGGAAGAGCGACAGTGCCAGCTCGTCGGACGTCTTCATGCGGATGCAGCGGATGAAGAGCACGCCGCCAGCACCTATGGAGAGCTGCTGCTTCCGAACGAAGGTCAGGTCCGAAGCGCGGCCAAAGAGGTACCACAAGAGGCATAACAGAGCTACATCTTGGTAGTTTGACGCACAGCTAGCCGTTGGATACAGATACCTTGTCATCTTCTTGAGATCCTCCTTCGTGGGTGCAACCGCCTTTTTGACACATTCACCACTTTCGCGCTTGATGCAGTGCTGCTCAAGCGTGCACCCCATGCTCAGCAGCTGCCGTGCTACAGTGCCGCCTTGGACAGGATACTCGTCCAGGAGCCAGCACTTCACCTGGCGGAAATATTGAGCGACGGAGTGGCGCGACAGGTGCTGCCCCCGTGCTCCTGAGTGAAATGCCAGGTACACGCCAAACTTGTCCATTACGTCACTAGAATACCGCCTGCGCGGCTTGGGTCCGCGACGACCAAAGCCCTAACATGATCCATGCTCGTGATCTCGGCGGAGAGGAAGCGCTCGAACGCCTTCATGGCCGTCGCTCGCGCGCGCTTGGTATTGGCAGGCTTCAAATCGTCAGGCTCATCGTTATTGGTCGGAGAGGCGGCAAATACGCGAGTGATATGTGGCACACCACACGTTTGTAGCACGATACACATATCGGGCATCAGCTCCGACCAGATACGTCGGAATCACTCTGCTTCCGACTGCAACCTTTATTCGCGTTCTTATTGGATGAAACTGAAAAATTTTAAGCGATTTGACTCGCCAAAAACTTTGAAGCTGGTTTTCATTGGCTAAAATGAATCGGAGAAAAATCTCATTGGCTAATATGCGCTATAATATGATCAAGTTTGGTCGGAGAGATAATGTTATTCGTCCATACCATAATATCTCCGACCGGAGAACCTCTCCGACATGTACCCGTAAAATGACACGTTGTGTTGTTACACACTAAAGAGACTTAGACGGGATTTACTGTACTACAAGGGCTAGGTGAATCAGACCGGATGGGCTGCGTGGATCTAACAAGCTTGTTCATAGGCGCATGGAAACGGCCTGAATGGCCTGTGGGCTGAGAAATCAGCCCTTTTCTATTTTAACACAAAATTGGCGCTAGAGCCATGTGCTCCCCAGCCGTCAAATTCAACAATAAGGGCCGATCGTCGGTTGGGGGCCACTATTAAGGTAAATTGGCCACGTGTCCTCCATCCCATTGGACAAATTATCTGCCAATAGAAGCATGTCACATATAGAGTCTATAAACACGCGGCCAGTTAGTGACTGCCGTGCTGAGTCGTTGCCGACAGCTTTGCTTCGCTCTCACTCTTCTTTTTTTAAGCCCAAGTGCCCAAGTCGCCTACTTCTCAGGCCGTACAGGCCTCAGAGTCCACACAGACCTCGCAGCCCGTACAGGCCTCGCAGCCGTCCGGAGTCCAGCATCAAGTCGTTGGCGACGAAGAGGTTCATTAAGGCCACGAGCTGCTTCGCGTTCGAGCGCTGCCGCTTCGGCGCATCCGCCATCCAGTGCGGTTCCCGCGCGTACCACGCGAACCATGTCGCGTGAAGGCAAGTCACCGATGTCCGTCGGCGCTTGGTCTTCACTTGGTCTTGGCTCGGTTCTAGCTGACGCTTGTTGCTCTTGTCTTGTGCTGGGGCTCCGTCTATTTCAGCTTCTAGGTTGTCGAGACGTTCATCTTGGCGCTTGATGTGCGCCACTAAATGGTTAATCACACTGCTTTGATGGGCGATGATCTTGCGCTGACTGGTTTGTTCCTTGTGTGTGTCGGCTGCTTGTTCTTGGCTTGGCTTGGTGCTTCCACAGGTGGCGAGGTATGAAGACCATGCGAGTAGCTCAGCGGCTGACGCGCCGCCATTCACTGCTGCCGTCTCCAGGCGTCGAACGACAAGCGCATCAACATCAGCTTCTTCATCAGGGGGTAGTGCAAGACGAGGTAAGCTGTAAGCACATCGGCAACTTTCTGACTCACGTTGTATTTGGAGTTCTCCATCTTGTAGCAGGCCGTGAACAGCTAGCGCTGGACAGATGCAATCTTCGCTTGGTCTCTGTGTCGAACGGCTTCAAGTCGAGGGGCTCTACGCGAGCCTTGGTGGCGTGTCCGCTGAGTGCTTCGCTAACCATGTGATCTTCACTGCTTGTGTTGAAGATGTAGTTGAACCCCTTGTTTGTTGTAGTCATGTTCCAGGCACCACGGTCGAAAATCCAGCGTTCTGTGAGGCCATCACACGCGTTCACGCGCTGGGCGCCGCCGCGCCGAAACGAGTGTGACGTCAGCGGTTCTAGGGCTCCAGCATGATGCGCGACTCGGTCGAGAAGCCGGTTGACGTGCGAGTAGATGGTCGGGACAACAGCGGCAGGTGAACCGGCGGCGGCAAGGGCAGCGAAGTCGTCAGGGTGGTCCAATACCTCCACCAAAGGCGTCGCCGGCGACAGCATGACGGCGGCTTCCACCGGGACCTCGGGCAAGTTGTCCAACACGGCGACAGACGGAGCCGACTGCGTGATGAGCGCCACTGCGATTTCGTGCAGCGGGCAGGATACGAAGTCGCGTCCGGGAACTGCGACTACCCTTGTTCCTCGGACTTCTTCATTGCGGATGAAGCGCACGAAGAATACCCCGGCTGCGTCGGCGGAGAGGTTCTGCTTGCGGACGAGCGACAGATCGGAAGCTCGTCTAAACAGGTACCACAACAGACACAGCAACGCCGCGTCTTGGTAATCACTGGAGGAGCATGCATTCTTATTCAAATACATCATCATCGTTTTTAAATCGCTTTTTGAGCATGGTGGAGCTTTGCTAACTACCTTTCCATCTCGCTTCATACAGAAGCTCTCGTGCGTCTTCCCCATGCTAAGCAATTTTGCTTCGACAATGTGTCGTTGCGCAGGGAAGAGCTCAAAGAGTCACATCTTGCTTTGTCTGTAGTACTGTATAGAGGTGTTCCGGGCAGGCGGCTTGCCGTTCTTACTCTCATGAAATGCTAGATACATACCGAACATATTTAATACAGACAAAAACACTTTTACCAGTGCGATCCTTCTCAATGCATTGCTTGACATAGTCAAACTCTACACTTTCTGTCTTTACAAAGGCTTCGAAAGCCTTGATGGCCGTCACCTGAGCTCGCTTGGTGTTACGAGCCTTGAGCACTCAAGCCCATTCTGGTCGGAGGGGTCGGATAGAATGCAAATATGCAAATGATATGCTCGTCACTGCAGCAATGGATGAAGACACACATATTTTTCGTGTCCCTCCGACTCGATACGTCGGAATGGCTGGCTTAGAGGACCTATCCAATCTGCCACATTCTGATTGGCTGATATTAACTGATAGAAGGATTTTGATTGGGTCAAATTAAAAGCAAATCGTTCATTGGTCCTTATTAAGCCTCCATGCCCTTTAGAAAGATAAGTATGGTCGGATAAGTTGTCATATTCATCCATATGAAGAGTGTCTAGAGCGTCTAGAGCGTCTAGGGCGTCTAGCGGCACGAGTCTCCTAGGGTACCAGAATGCGAGTGTGATGAACCCGAAGAGCCATGCAGAGTTGCCATTGACGGAGCTTTCTCAATGTACTGTAAAACCTGGGATCCCAGGTGATTGTGCCCAATCCCTCGAATAATGCCCCCCCCCCCGGGTGGGGCCATGCAATAAATGTAGTTCCCCACTCATTTAGTCTAATGTAATTTGTCAGATCGGAGCCAGCATAAATTAATTGCCATTTGCGAGTTGCTACCGTAGGTCAACATCAAGTGGAGACGCCGGTCGAGCTCAGGGAGCAGATTTTCACCTTCCATTGTCAATTTCTGATGAAATACAAGTTCATGGTGGAAAAGAAGCTGTCTGTAGTCCAAGAACTGGAGGCACGAAGAAGCATATCCTTGACAGGAATACATCGTGCACGTGCAGCAGGTGATCAAGGAGTACAGTACAACATTTAGTACTCGAACATTTACAACATGAATGAGACTGCTGTGTTCATCTATCACAAACGCAACAAGAGAATCGAATTCCATGGGGCCAAAGATGTCAACGTGAAGTCGTTCGTCTTCGCAAAGGATGTCAAGATTCAATACCCATCCCTTTAATAGAACCACACCTGTTATAGTGCCCCATGTTAGCTGCATGTAGCGTAGTGCCCCACGGGACAGTATCGCAGGTTTTACAGTACAATTGTATATATATATATTCATACATCTGCCCTTATAATCACCATCCTTACGACCATACCCCAGCCTATCCGCACGAATACTGGTGAATCCTCCAGCGTACAGTCTTGCTAACACTATATATACTTCTTATCCCAGATGGGGGTGTCTAATGACTTTGAGCTAAGAACGCTCATAGTAGAAACCAAGCAAAACCTTATCTGAAAATGTCTTTAAAGTCATACCCACCTGGGACACTACGGCCGATCGCAGGTCCCAGATCCTCTGTTTAGCGACTCGTCCTAACCCCTCTCCAGCTTTAGGAAACGAAATCAAGGCAAAGATCAGGAGATATTCGAAGATTAGCAAGTAATGCGAGGGACGCCGGAAACTCGTCAAACCAGCTCACGGTAATGGGGCTTCGCCCGATAAGAAACAACTAAACCCGACGCAGCTACAGTGCATTGCGGGCCGGACTGCTAGCGCCGCTGCCCGCAATGCACTGTAGCTGCGTCGGGTTTAGTTGTTTCTAACGGCAGACACGACGGCAGACTTGCTGGATCGTTTGAGGAATGCATTATTTGGATTTGAGTCTGGAGACTCCCGAGGAGTCCTGACAGGACTGACTGAGTGTCCAACTCCCTGCTGTGGAAACAGCGCATCGCCAAGAACGTCGAGGATGACAGCCAGATTCCAATCGCTCACTTGTGTGAGTCTATAATTAATACCAGAGCTCCTCACCAGGTCAATACATTGCCGCACAGTTGGGAATGATAGTGCTGCGAATGGATGAACATGGAGCCCTGCAGTTCAGCACAGGACCATATCGAAATATAATGTCAAACCGCAGCTTCCCACACAACTGGCTGCCCGGCACGATTGCAGGTGAACACGGGTGGTTGCCGCAACCGTTGCGAACCACGACGTTCACGCCCCATGGACATCGTGTTCCACTCGTTTCGTTGCTACATTCGCGCGAGCCCCCACCCACCCCCTCCCACGTAAAGATTTATCTTATTCGTCGCGAATCGGCCGCACTGCAATGCAATCCATGCGTAATGGCACCAGCAAACCATGAAGGAACTGATCCGCTCGCTATCAGCGTACCAGTTGCGATATATTGGGCTGATAATGAGGTCATCCGACTAACAATGTATACAAAAAAAAGTAATTGAGCACGTACTTCTCCGGTCCGGTAAAGAATTAAACGCTCTCGGTTTCGTTCATAACGCTGAGACTAAGATTCGGATTCCTGGTACACGCACTGCATTCGAAAGCAGAGGGTATCAGCTTCATCATCATATTATTTCAGGCGATTAACAACAATTGAATACTAAATAACCTGGCAAGTTAAACTTGCACGACATGTTGGCTCTGCCCGACCTTCATAAGTTTTGTTTTCGCTACACCCGCGTTAGGCCTTGGTCGCTGTGTCTGGGTCTGGGAATAAACGACAAAAATAATCCAGACGAATGTCCTCGAGTGCAGTGTCTCGGTTTTTCCCTCTGTGTGTATACCCTCCCAAACCTGCTGACTCATGGTGCACCATCCGTTCAGCCCCGAGCCCCATTGAGCCAAATGGACAAGCGCTTTGACGCAACAGGATTCCACGCGGCGCTCCCTCGATGACGGAGCTTCTGTCGGCCGATGGTGGCACTGACTACACGCAAAGTAATGCCGCTCTTGGGCTTCTTCTCGCCCCACCACCACCGATATCTTCGATTCAGCAAATCGTGATGGAGCAATCGTTGTCGGCCGAGCGGATGGCCGAGCCGGCGGCGGCCCCGCAGGCTGAGCAGGCAGCTAGTCGGACACAGTCGTCGACGACCACACTGGCAAAGAGAGGGTGCCTGTCACAGTTAGCTGGTTCTGAACCTCCTCGTTCATCTTCACGGAGGCCACAGCTGCGACTGCAGTAGCAATTGCCTTCAGGAGCACCACGATTGACTCGTCTCTTCGTCCATTCGCAACTGCCTCCAACAATCAATGTCTATCTCGGAATAAAATCTTATTTTATTCCCACCCCCTCAGAGGTGGGAATAAACGGATTGTCGAGAAATAAACCACTGGCCAATCACAGCCGTTTGCCTTAATTTCCAGACCCAGACACCGCCGCAGCGACCAAGTTCTTAATGCGATTTACCAGAAACTGATTTATATTTTTGCAAGTTACTCGAGGTGCCTGTCCACTTGATCAACCCGGGTTAGAATTAGCTCCTTGAGGGCGAAATAGTGACCAGCCAATTAAGTTTTTTCTCTGGTTATATTGATATATGTCAAAATCGTTGTTCGACAGACACGCTATTTCAACCAATCAAATCAACCTAATACTTAGACCTATGATTTATTTTAAGCTGATCTATGAATTAGAGGTGTTCTAATGCAGAGCGAATTAGATGGTGAACACCGGATTCAACAACAGCTCCATCGCATGTAAAAGATACTGGGGACGCTATTGGCGTTAGCCCCCGGCGCTTCCTATAATGGGATAACTTATAGTCGTTGTGTCCATGGTGCCTGATCACCCTTTCCATGGCGTTTTGCAGCGTTAGGAAACAGTTATCAAGCGCCTGGCACGTCGTAGCAGCAAATGCACGCGTCACCGCCGCAATGAGTTGGTTGATCGTGTACGTTTCCTCTTGATACTGAAGCGATTGAATAGAACTGAAGAAGCCCAGGTCTAAAGCATTCATATCGGGCGATCGTGCTGGCTGGCACCACATTCGTGAGTCCCATCCTCCTCCCTTGCCAGCCTGAGCAACGTCTGGGTCAGTTTCGACGACGTGCGGCCCAGCATTGTCCTGCTGCACGTATATTACTTGACGCTGCCGCCTGGTACATATTGAATGTATGAGTATTAGCACCGTATCATTTCAAAAATAGTATTGATATACAAACCTGGCCAAGACGCTCGGATAGCCGGAAAAACGTTATCCTTCAGCATCTTGGTGTAGACCGCACGGGTCATATTGACACACTTGGTGAAAACTGTCCTTTGACCCTGTTGACACACGTCCGAAAAAAAAAAAAAAAAAATGCAACAGACCACTCCAAGATTGGCCATATACCAATTTTCCCATCAAGCTGACCCTTACGATGGCAATCGTAGCGTGCCGAGCCATAGCAGCCAGAAACGTAACCTTTCCGATATAACGTTTATTGGGTGATGATGCGTACGAAGCAGCCTCATTGGTTGCTAAGTAGAACGTGTTGACTGCCTTGTACATGTTGAACCGCTTTCCATCTATATGAACGGTGCCATACATGTGATGAATTCTGTGCAATCTTTTACCTATATATAACATGTGATATATTATAGCAGAATAAGCGTTAATATTACCCAAATTCGTAATAATCACATCCAGCATTACTATTTCTACCATCAGGACGCTCGACATGGGCTAGCGCGAACGCTTGTCGTTTCCGCTTGTGCTCCGCAGATAAGGTTGTCTTGACACGTACCGTCACGCGCTTGACATATTCCTTGCTAATATAGCGTAGCAAAGTAGTCTTCGGAATGTTGGTAGCGTGGGACATGGCTCACAGCGTCTGTCGGCGAATGTGCGGGGTTGCGGAGACGCGCGCAACGCGGTCGGCGACTCGGGGTGTCTCGACGTGCAATGGAGGACGTCCTCGCCGTGCAGTTGGATGTCCGATGTATCTCTCATTAAAATCTTCGACGCCTGATGACGGCAGCATCCAAAGAGCCGGCCGCAGCAGATGCTGCACCACGCTTAATGCGGCCGTTAGCGGACCGCTCAGAGAGAAACAGCGCTATGGCATGCCGAGTTTTCTCGGGGATGTCCGGTGTGCATGAGGTGCGCCCCATTGAAGAATGACTGTTTGCTTTTACGTCGGCCAATGCTTCAGATTAGAATTACAGTAATGTGCGCAGATAGCGAACGCCTGATATATATATAAAGAGTCCAAGTCGACAAAGTGTTGTCGAATAAAAAAAAAATCGAGCGTATAACGCCATGTACTGAATTATATTAGTTCAGCAAGAAGTTGATGCTTGCTTTGTCGATTAACCTGGAGTGGAGCCAGCAGTGTTGTATGGTCGCAGCACTAACCTTTGACCATGCTGCCTCGAACCATTCCAGTGCGCTTAAGAGCTCGACTTTGTAGGGGTTTTCTAATCCTTCTCCTAAACGGTCTACAGCATGCACCATCTTCTTAGAAAGCACATACCTCTTGATGCAGTGAATAATCCCTGATCCATTAGTTGGATCCTTGATGTGGTATTTGGCGGTAAATTTTCAACTCGAACGTTCGTAAGCACGAGGCCAGTCTCATGATGTGAGGAGGCGTTGTCTACTAGAAGTAGAATGGAGCGATTTTGAGTGCGCATGACTCATCGAGACCGACCAGCCACTGCTGATACAAGCAGCCCGTCATCCACCCCTTCTCAGTGCCAATATAATGGAGGGTGACGGGCGTTCGAGGTAGCCACCGCGGTTTTGTTGTCGTGCCCACGTAGAGGATAGGAAGCTTCTCGGTTCCATCGGCAATTGAGCAGGCAGCAATCGTAATCCGTGCCTTGCTCTGCTTGAGAGCAGGAGCTGCGTTCTTACAGATAGAGCCGCGAGGCACTGCGTTGTAAAAAAACGCTCTCTCGTCCATATTAAACACGTCTTTGAGGGCGTACGAGCCGATGATGCTCTTCAGGCGCTTCACCTCGTCCTTGGGACGTCCACCTGAGCCGGATTGGACTCACCAAAGGCCCTGCGCCACTTAAGTCCGTAGCGAGCTTGCAAGCAACGAAGGCAGGAAAGACCGCACAGAGGGCATTGGTCCGGAGGGATCTGGAGCTTGACGACGAGCCGCCGCGCGTGCTCAATGATCATCTCCCGCTGAGGCTCACGTCCTCAGTCTCGGCGAGCATGACAAAGTCGACGATGTTCTGGTCGAGCACCATGTGGCTCTTGCGCTGCACATTCATCGCGTGACCTTCTCTACCGGCCGACCCAGCAGCTCCTTCTTTGACAGCACCGTAGTGCAAATTGCGGTCTTGCTGGGAACGGCCGGGAGACTGAACTCCTCCACCGCCCATTGCGCGATGCTGCTGTAGCTCAAGCACGGGAAGCGCGGGCCTTGTTGATGATGCCCACCTGTTCGGCCCAGGTGAGGCGGAGGCGTTTTCTGGTGGTACAGGGCATGGTGGTCCTGGGGGAAGTGTGCGTGCGCGTACAAATTGGATTGTGATGGTGCTCTAGACTGCTAACACCTCGTCGAAGATCGCCAAGCAAAAGGGCGCGAAATTCAAAATGTAGGATTGGCCAAACTCGAGGTCTGATGGATTTTTACTCAGTACCTTTGCCATCTTCCTCACGTCGTGTCGTGACTTCAAACGTATAAGTTATAGGAGGCTATAAAGTGTAGACCCGTTCGCTAACGACGCACATTACTATAGCTGATCCCGTACGTTATCCTTCATATTGTCCAATAATATTCATTTCAGGTTATTTGTGAAAAACCTAACTGTTAATTCTTTTCCAGACCGGAGAAGTATACAATGGACAAATCGGCGGGTTTGGCAACAGTTTATATCTTATTATTATAGTTCCAGTCACAGCGCCAGCCCGACTTAGAAGTTCTAAGTCGGGATGGCGCTGTGTCTAATAGAAGCGGCACCCTCCGATTGGACCTTGCCCTCGTTTTTCAGCAGTTATTTTCGCAGAAATGCGTAAATGTACTCTTGGTCGGAATTTTACATACTTTAGTATAACGTTTCTCCTACTTGGCATACATTATGTACATGCGCATAGTAGAGCTAGATATCTGTCGTTGACACGCCTTGGCATGAGTTTTTTTTCTGCTCCCGTACAGATTTTTGTATGGCGTCGAACACAATTTACGGCCATGCGTGGTCGTAAATTGTGTTCGAGAACCAAGTCAATGGGGTGGAAATGCTTACCGGTATTGCATTATCCTTACTCGATCGACAACCGGTTTGAAGCGCACTCGGCGCGGTCCGCCATTTCCGTGTATCCGTAGTGTATACTTATATACGCCTAGACGGGTACGCTAGCCTGCAACAACCCCTGTTATGGGGGGACCCCGAACGACTGCCTTTGATATTTTGTTCGCCCTGTTTCTGCCGTTCTTTTTGTGCTTCGATTTTTGCATTTTGCGCTGCTGATTGGTGAAAAAGCCGCGACTGAAAATGGCTTCGCCCGCGCTTATAGGCCGAATCAATCCGTGGAACAAAACGTGACCCAAATGGAAAAAAATGCAATTGAAGATCGCGATGCCTTTCAGAGTCTGTCAGCGGTCTGGAGCAGGACCACCTCATTTCAATCGCCGAGTGGCATAGGACGACCGCTCCTCGCTAACAGCCTTCTCAGATTGCTAGCACGCACGCATTACGTCATCCAACACCGGCATATCCGCTCGGGATTTGCAGCTTTAAACGCCTCCGTCGTTGCTTTAATCTCATCCGGGCCGCGCATTCCTAAGTGGTCGCCCGCCTGCCCGTCTGTCAGTGTGAGAAACGAAACCCCCCGCCCAGCGGCCTTTGAACGCTCAGCCAGCCAGCTAGCACCTCGAGATCCTCCGCGGCGAGAATAGGAACTCCCAGCGAGCAAACACACCAGGTCGCGCATTCTACCTGTTTCAGCTTTTTAGACCGACAGTCAACCAGCCAGGCGATCCAACCACCATCTTTCACAGCCCGTAGCGCCAACGAGACGACCAACTGAGTTTGAGAGCGATTGATCCCCGCGCTTCCATATGACGCAAGCACATCTGCATGCGGGGGTCGGAGGGGAAGACGCCCGAACAGGAGCGTTGTCTAGGCTCAAGCATAGCACCGCTGGCGGACTTGAAGTCAACATGGCGGAACCCACAGGCGAAGCCGATGCCGAGTGGGGCCAAGTCTTTTCGGCAGGGGAGAGTACCCGCAGCTTTGTGGAAGGTAGGCACTGGTAAATTTAAATCTTTGTGGAGAGGGGGCTTGTTGCTAATTGCTTTTTGTCGTCCAATGCGTGTGTAGCCGAGGTCATTTCTGCAATTGAATACGATCGGTCGGGCGACTTTCTAGCTACCGGGAACAAAGGTGGACGTGTCTCCATATATTGTCGCCACGGAAACCTTGCATCGGTTCGTTGGTTGCGAGCATTGGCTGGTAGTTTCTTTTGCATGCGTCCTAACGGATTCTTTTGTGTTGCGGTGACGACATTAGAATCAATCCATGTATGGCGGGACAAATGGCGACCCGCAGTACCAGTTGTACACCGAGTTCCAGAGCCACAATGCTGAGTTTGACTACCTAAAAAGTCTCGAGATCGAAGAAAAGATCAATCAGATCAAATGGTGCCGTCCGTCTAACGGATCCCAGTGCTTGCTGTCGACAAACGACAAAACCATTAAACTATGGAAGGTACACGAGCGCAGCGTCCGTGAGGTCACTACTTACAATGAACAGGGGCTCTCCCATGTGCCGCGGGAGCACATAACGCCAGAGCTTATTCGGTTGCCGCAGACGCGTGTTCGTGGTCAAGTTACGACGTCCACTGCCAAACGGGTTTATGCCAATGCACACACGTATCACATCAACTCGATCGCGATCAACAGTGATGGAGAGACGTTCATGTCGGCAGACGATCTTCGCGTGAACTTGTGGAGTCTTGGTGTATCTAATCAAAGCTTCAGTAAGTGACGGGTTGATGCTGGGAGACAAAGCAGTCGTTGATGGTCGTCACTAACCAATTGTGCGTACCCGTGTAGATATCGTGGACATCAAGCCAGTGAATATGGAAGAGCTCACCGAGGTCATCACAGCTGCGGACTTCCACCCGACGCATTGCAACATGATGATGTATAGCACCAGTCGCGGGGCCATCAAGCTGGGCGACATGCGGCAAGCAGCTCTGTGTGATGCATACTCTCAAGGTTCGTGCATCACTATAAAGGCAATTTATCGAAAGGGAGTTGTATTAAACTTGTTGGGATGGCATGACAGTTTTTGAAGAGCAAGAAGACCCTGAAGCTCGAAGTTTTTTTTCTGAGATCATTGCGTCCATTTCGGATATCAAATTTTCTCCAGACGGTCGCTACATCATTGCGCGTGACTTCCTCACGCTTAAAGTCTGGGACATCAACATGAACTCAGGTCCAATTCAAACGATTAACGTAAGTGGATCTGCACTTTCTTAAGCTTTCCGAGCATTACGGACGAAATCAGTGGCGGTTTTAGCACAAACTAACTATCATGTCCACGTATTGTCATTGCTTTGGTGTATAGATCCACGAGCACCTACGCCCGCGGTTGGGAGATCTATACGAGAGTGATTGTATCTTCGATAAATTCGAGTGCGCGGTCAGCGGAGATGGCAACAACTTCATCACGGGCTCGTACAACAGCGAGTTCCATATTTATGACCGCTATGGACGCGCCGACATTTCCATCACGCCACGTACCGCACGGGTGAGTCGCCGCCATTCTATGCCACAGCGAGGTCTTGCGCAGCAGATTGCCGCGATGCCCGCCCCAGGCGACCCGGACGCGTTGGATTTTTCGAAGAAGATATTGCAGAATAGCTGGCACCCATCGCTGAACGAAGTGGCTGTATCCATCCGCAACAGCCTCTTCGTTTATGCCGCCTAGGTGGCCAGAGTGCTGGACTCGCCGCTACTCGCAAAAATAGCAGCAGCAATCGAATATCCGGTTAGTAAGAGCGCACAGCAGCAAGGAGTGGCTTTAAACCAGCAAACGCAACA
Source organism: Phytophthora sp. 'mugwort' (assembly GCA_033558025.1). NCBI lineage: Eukaryota > Oomycota > Peronosporomycetes > Peronosporales > Peronosporaceae > Phytophthora > Phytophthora sp. 'mugwort'. Next base: position 1,455,748 of record JAUCEF010000017.1, on the reverse strand, counting down.
AGCACGAAGCGATTGAAGTAGGCTTTCAATTATTTGAATTTCCCAAGCCAGAACGTTAGGTCATTTGATTCTGGAGTTGGGTCGAGCACTGTTAAAGTGTATCAAGGAAGTACAACGAACAGGTACATAAGAAGTAATCGGCAAGTCGTCGTCTTTCGCGTTTATGTATGATGTGTCACTGTCGCTGCCGCTACAACGATGTCTCATTTTAAGGGCCAAGGATGAAATATATATTTCGCAGTACCGTAATATATATCTTCCACCAGTCACGCGTTGTGACGGTGGCGAATATGCAACGCTTCCACACGATTACGCTGGGGGCAGCTGTCCTGGCGCTCACAAGATCTGGCCAGCGACTTTAACGCGGAGTACCTGCAAGGGCATTAGCCTCCTGCTCGAGAATGCCTCGTCATCGATGACGTCCACAAGACACCTGGTCGTCGGCGAAAACCACCTCCCCATTGACTCGTTTGGCGAGTTCGATGGTCTCTACTCGAGATAGGATATACTACGTTTTATATGGCAAGTAAATTTCAGGCGTTAAGCTTACCTTTTGGTACTACACAAATTATTATAAAATATTGCGTGCGATTCGACTCCAACAAGACCATGAATCGACTGGTATTTGGCATGTCCTGCTCAGTGATCTGCTACGGTACAGCGGTGAGGTGCCGTCCTTTAAGAGACACGACTGGGGTGATGTCACCGTTCGTGACTAATACAGGATAATCCGATAAATGAGTAGTCAACTTGTTCCTCTTTCTTACTACTACAGGTGTACGAAACTTCTGTTGTCGTTTGTACCGCGCTCTTTTAAGGCCTTAGGTCAGGATGGCCTTGAACTCGTCAAATTCAATCTCACCACTACCGTCCACATCCAGCTTGTTAATCATTTCCTCGATATTGATAGTAAGCCCGAAGTCACCCTTGATGATTTTCACCAGTGTCTCCTTGCGCACGAACCCCGTCTTGTCTGGCTTCCCCCCGCATGCAACGAATGCATCAACTGCGAGATAAGGAGATAATTGTAAGTGTCTGTAGTAACCTATCGGAAGAGCTCACTGTACATACTCATGTCGCTATCGTCTTCAAACATGGCGGCCCGATCCTTTTGATTGTCGATGACCTGCAGAAATTCAGCAAAGTCTAAAAGTGATTTTTCAGTAACATTGCCAGTACCAATGCCATTATTTAAACCAGGGACAATGAGCAAATTGAGTACCTATAGCGCCGCTCATATCCTCGTCAACCTCGCTGATCATTTGGAACAATTCTTCTTCCGTCGGCTGCTGTCCCATTGCTAATCAGTGTTGTGTAGGGGTTAAAGGCAAAGCCTCATAGAATCTAACAGTACAAATACACATCTACCTTCGAGCACTTGTCGCAGCTCCCAGACATCGATTGTGCCGCTCCTGCGTCTCACCGCACCAGCATCGCGTTATTGACCGCTACATCCCCACGAACATATCAGCAATGTACTCACCGGTCCTTATCGAAGGCCAGGAACGCCTCTCGACAAGCATCGATCTCGTCTTGAGCCAGCACCATCACTGAGTTAGACTCTGGTAGGTTTGGTTGTACGACCCTTCACGGAACACCAAAAAGGACATAGCTAACCCTACAGCTGGAATGAAAGTAAGTATGGTACGACTTGGCCAAGGAAAAAAAATCATTTCTTCTCGCAATCGGCAACTGCAAGAAATTTACATCTATATGAAAAAGCCCACCCTGTCCCTCAATTAAATGGTGCGAGCCCCGAGCACTTGCTGCGGCTGAAGCCCAATTGGAATGACGTTGTGCAGCAAGTAGTTCTCGTTGTTTGCTTCCACATGCGCCAGGTCGTACTTGTAGTTGATCATCATGCCAGCGCTCTGAGCAAGGCCCTAGACATCATAAGCAAAAAAAAAAATAACAGTCCAAGAAGAATGAGAAGTTGCTATAAAGAGCGGGCATTGCATATTCGAGGCTGACTCACGCACCTTCTTGGACAGATCTGCCAGCCAGTTGATCCGCTCGAAAATGGCGCCATTTCGGACGTGGAAATTTGTAACAGGGTCCAACGCTTTTCCGCGCTTCTTTTCATGATAAATGTAGCGCGCGCCGAGTTTCAGCATGATAGGCTTCAATACTGCAATAAGCTCCGGGTCTTCGCTCCACTTATCGATTGAAAGCGCATCCAGTACAATGGCTACAGCAGTCGAGTCCAATTGAGCAGCGGTACCACGCTCGTCGAGCACGTCGATCAAGGCATCCAGCTCCAGCGGGGATACTAACGATTCATCAGTCTTGTACCGTTGTGTTTCTAGCCATGGCATGAACTGGGGCAAAGGGCTTAAAGTCGCAAATGTTTTCAGATGCGGGTGCTCTGACTTGAGTGCTTTGGCAACCTCTTTAATGAGAAAGTTGCCCAAGTCCACGCCCTGTAGTAAAAGCAACAGATACGGCAAAATTAGCTGTAGGGTACCTCACATAAAAGGCAAAATCTCCGATTTAGTACCGAAAGTCCTTTTTGCGTCGAAGAGATGGAGTAGAAAATTGCAGCTTTTGCTTGAGATGCTTCTGCAAATTGTTCCGTTTCGTCACGAATGGATTGCATGCTACCAGCGATCTCTTGCATTAACGCTACATGCACAAATACCAAGGGTTCGTCCGGGATACTATAATGGAAAGAGAAATATCGTGAGGCCAGGCACATTCAGCATACTTCAGTTGCAGAAGTCTTACCTCGGATGGAAGAACGTAAAGCACCGGCGTCCATTACCTATCAGAAACAACAGCGCATAGTGTGCAATAAGTCCTATCAACGGAGCGCACACATAACTGCACCAAAGTAAACTCAATTTCAAGCATACCTAAGCGCCTCTTAAGCTCCGCAATCGTCCCCACAGGGTGCACGGCCTCGTAGCGAATGATTTTTTCCAAAAGCTGGCCGGAAGAATTCTCGTAGGTCACACGCTCTAACTTCAGGAACCCAACACTAAACCAAGATGCCAGAAATTGCTACACAGACGGCACAATCAGCAATTAAACAACGTAAGCGCGCAAGAAACCCACAAGATTCGTACGTACTTTCAAGCTTGCGTCAAGTGAACGAAGAGCAGGGACTTCAGAATGAGTCGCACTTTTGCGCAGAACTTGCAGTAGATCTGCTCGCATGTGTACCAAGAACAACATGCCGTTTTCTCGTTGCGACAAGATTTGCTGGAAAAAGGTCTAAGATGCACAAGCCTTGTCAGCTCTTCTCCACCTTTTCAATTGCTGCAAGTATTAATTACCTCATAGAGTGGCGAGAGAGCGTTGCGAAGATTTCTGAACGTGCGTAGGTACCTCTCCACATTCTCATGCCCCCAGTCCACCATGCCGCTGCGAGTGTCCTTCACGTTGGTCATGTTCTGTTCGAACAAAGTAGTGTTCTGCAGGACCTACTCAATCGTCAGAAACAGCAGCGAAACAGCGGTCAACACTACTAACGAAGCTCGCCCCTCTCTACCCATCGTTACCCACCACCGATGTGTCAATATGCAGGTCCTGGGCCAAGATGAGTAGGAACTGCTTCTTTTCGTCGATATGCATGCCTCTGTACGTCGTGCAGAGGCTCTGGATCACCACCTGCGGCACGAAATCTGCCTCAAAGCGGCACCCGTACGTCAGTACCCGCCTTCTTATATACAGTATCGTACAGTATCAGTCCGACCAACGCACCACCAGTGTTGGCCTTAGTCTTGACCACCTCCTGGATCAGCTTAGACAGCTTTCGCTGCGCCATTGGGTCGCTCAGGTCAATGCTGCGCAGGAACGATGATTGCTGACGTTGGTGCGCAGAGTCTTCCATCGCCGCGTCGCCTCCTGGCTTCGCCTTACTCAGGAGCGTTCCACTAGCGGTGGTGAACAACGCGTGCTGGGTCCCGATGACCGTCGACCGCAGAGCCAGCGGGGAAGGCGTAACAGCAGCGTTGCGGCGGAGAACACCGCGCGCTACCCCGAGACCGCGCATCAGACCCAACATCGCCGCTCTTCAAGTGCGATGTGCTTGTGGAACAGTTCAACGAAGGCCGTGTCCGACGTGAAGTGTCATGGTTGTTCTTTTGTGCATTCGCAATATCTCGATTTTCCAAATTATATTCTTTGTCTTACAGACGATACCCTTGGCTGTGATAGCTCTTGCCGTATTATCACTCGGAGAGGTTATCACAAACTAGTGTGCCATAATTATGGTACATTCGGGAACCGAAATAATATATTATCGCAGGCTAAGCAATAGGCATCATCTTCGCGCTGTTAGGAGTCATCGACTTTACTTAGTCACTTCCCCTTCCTCATGATGCTGCGCGGCGGAATGAGGTATTTATGCAGAGTTCAAGGCTTGACGCAGCGCGGCATCGGCTCCGGCTCGAGTGTGCGCTTGCTGGTGGCGCGGTCTCTGTCATCTCTGGTCCCTAACAGCAGCAGTACCCGCGTATCTCCCTCCCCGTCGCCCCCAGCCCCGCGACCTGCCGCTGGAGCTGCCGTCGTCGCTGCGTCGCGCTATGTGCTCATCTCTCGATCGCCGGATCCCTTTGCTGTGAGTCACAGCGCTAACTTCCGCCTCTGGTCCAGTGGCAGGACGTCCCAGGACTCGAAGGAGACAGCGCCGCTCACAGGAGGAGAGTCTGCGTCATCGTCGTCCCCAGTCAAGGTGCGATCTGTCCCGCCTTTTGATGGCTTGGGATTTGCGACTGGTTGACATTTGTTTCTGTGCCGTCTTTTATGTTGCTGTTGCAGGGGGGAGAGGGGGCGGAAAAGGAACTCGAGCAGCCCACGGCGGAACTTCAACAGCAGTTATCGTGGCGCCAACGAGCCAAGACCTTCGCCATTGAGTACGGCCGTGTGGGCATCTGCACGCATATTGTGCTGTCGCTGCTGTCGTTTTCCGTCATCTATGTGGGTGTCTCCAGCGGTGTGGACGTGACCGCCATCTTGGACTCAGTGGGTTTGTCCACGTCGGCCAGTGACTCCACGACCAACTCGGCTGGATCTTTCCTGATTGCCTATACTCTCTACAAAGTGCTGGCCCCCGTCCGGTGGCCGCTTACATTTGCTGTCACGCCTGTGGTTCTACGTGCACTGAGACGCAGGGGATACATGCTGGCTACGACTAATGCGTCGTCCCCCAACCGAAGTCCACCGCCGCCATGCCAGTAACTTTGTTGAATGCAATTCGTTCACCTGCAGAGACCTGAAACGCTTTCGGTGTGTATATGCAATAATGATGATTGAATCAATGGTGAATGCTGCTCGTTCGTTAGATTTAGCGGCACGAATTAGCTGGTCAAATGCAGAGCACATTTCTCTCTGGGTGGGAAGACTGCGTGCCAAACCCCATCCAGGGAACCAGCTAATCGATTGCACGCGGACACCTAACTTGTCTGCTGCACGTGCTCTTCAAACACGGGGCGAGCCGCCTTGATGTTCAGGTGGATCGTCGCCGGTTCTACTCGATAAATACCAAAGAATGACGCATACTGTCAGTAATTGGTCGGATAGTGCTCAAGACATGACAAATACAGACTTACGGATCGAGTCCTCGGACATAATGATCATGATGTACGTGTTGGCGGTGAAGAAATCGATAAAGGCTGTGAAGTTCGAGTTACGCACTTCCATGCCCTGGAACTGCGCCTGGGTCTTGCTGCAACTTAGCTTGAACTGCTTGATAATATTGCTGATTTTCTCGAAACGATGGATGTCACGGTGGTTCGTGTGTGTGGCGTGCGAAATCACAAGGAAAGTCGCACGCTCAAACAGTACCACCTCATCAGCGCTGCAGATCGAGCAGAAACTATTCAAATGTTTCTCCAGATCCTGCATGTTCGGAATCAACGAGTACACAATGGACGACCACGCGCGGTACAGTGTTTCGTCCCAAATGGAGGTGCCAAAGCATACCGTTGGTAGCTGACCCGTACGCGCCAAGATCATTTCCTTCTTTTGGTTGAAAACCTGCAAAAGAGCAATAAAAGTCATTATCTCAACGGATAATATACAAAGATCCAGAATACCAACACGTACGCGCTCGCGCTGATCCTCTGGTACTAAATCCATCTTGTGGATCAGTACAAACACCTTCGCGTTGCTCGAGTTCTGGTCGATTGCCTCCAGGCAACCATCGAAGTGGGCCATGTCTTTCTGTAAAATCATATCAAAATCAGCATCATCTCACCCAATCCTGCAACATTATTCCCAAACAAATCAATCGTACATCGATTTCGCGGCTCTCAATATCGAATACGTAGATCAGCAACTCCACGCTCCGGAAAATGTGGTCCCTCTGACTCTCGAAGTAGTTCTCGTAAAAGGCATCCTGGCTGTAATGAAGAGCAATCCATCCACGTGGTAGCAATAGCGTCACATTCAGCTCCGACTGTAGCAGTTGCACAGCCTTCTCGTGCCATCTTACCCGCCACAATCCCACAGATTCAACACCAAGTTGCCCAGGAAACGCACATGCGAGTGCTCCACGTCCACTACAAAGTCAGTGACAACAACAAAAAACGTCAGTTTGATGCCAGAACTTCGTTCCGGGGCCTCTATCGGTCACGTACGCGTGGGTCCCAGGCGCATCGTGTCACGGGCTTGCAATCAACATGCAATGAGGATCATAAAGTTAGTAGGAGACCCGTAGTGCAGCTGGAACTAATTGTTTAATACCCAGGTAGTTGGCGAAGATAATGGAGCGCATGGATGTCTTGCCCGAGCCGGACTTGCCCATAAGCAGGACCTACAGGCAGCAGACGTATGTGCAGTTAGTATGCCGACGCCTTGGACGGGGGAGACGTCCTGGACGGGGGAGACGCAGCTTCGAGACGCACTTTCTTCTTCATGGCGGCGGCGTAGTCCTGAGTCTTGCGGCTGAGCTCTTCAGCGGAAAATTACAGCTGTCCTAAACATTATATGCAAACATCTAGATGCTTTAATCTGAATAGTCTAATAATTAGATCGATAAATTGTCGATATACTTCAAGGTAAATTTAGGCTTTGACTGCCATGGCATTTTCCCCATAACGCGATGGCGCTAGCGACGACTGCTAATGCACCTCACGCTCTTACATCCAAGCCGCGAGCTCCGTCATCTCCTAGAAGTGGATTGGCTACAGTCGTCAAGCGGCAATGGAATCCGCCCCCGGTAGAGCTCTTTCCACCAGCTCGAACCCCACGGACAGCGACCTCCAAAAAGAACGACCGACCAGCTACGGCAACTTGCAAGCATCTACCCGACGTGTCAACAGCTCGTGCCGCGGCGCAAGACCCTCGGGAACAATTCCGAGCTGTCGTCGCCACTGGATCGTCCCATTCCAGTGCGGGACGCAGAGATAGTCGAAGGGACTCGCAGTTAAGCCGCAGCCGAAATCTCGATGATGGCCAAGTATCGGGGCCAAATGTGACGACGAAGGAACAACAGGGTGTCATGGTGAGCCCTCCATCGGGTCGCACGCTCTCGCAACCATCGCGGGTTCAACGTGGTAGCGACGGACACCGAAATGCAGCTAAGAACATTAAAACACCGGAAAGAGTGCGCGACGGGAGTGCTGCGGTTTCTCTTCGAGTTGACTTGAAGAGGCAGCAGCTGCTTGCACGCGAAGCAGAACGAAACGCCATGCAAAGCGACCGTCGTCGAGATTCGCTGCACAGTGGCCAAATCCTAAAGAGCTTACGACGTCAAGATGTTGAAGCGGATGACGTGAGCCCATTGATTGAGATCATCTACTGGTCACCCTTTGTGGAAGTCCGGCGCGACGCCGCTGCTGCAATAGCTTCTTTAAGCCGCAACAGTACGTTTGTATGCACTTGGACTTTAAGAGAGTGGCTAACTACGTTTGTTATTCTGTAGCGGCAAATCTCGATCTTCTTGACGAAGTAGGCACGCTCGGTGCGATTCTGACAATGTTGAGCTCACCAGTAGATCGAGAGGATCCAGGAATTTCCCATGACTGCGCACAAGCAATGGCTGCTCTTGTGCGGTTGGCCACTGTCAAGACGAAGCTTCTTCAAGCTCCAGGTGGCATCGACTGCGTCTTCTCGTTGCTGCACACGAAAAAAGATCAAAAGCTGCGGTTGGCAGGTTTCGAGGTCGTTGCTCGACTAGTAACAACCGACGAGTGGCGAGAGGCTGTAGCCAAACGAGAAGGTTTCGCATTCATGCTGACCTGCTGTTCCGGCAGTGGTGCACCGCAGACTTCAAGCGGTGGTGCAGGTGATTCCCGGACTCGCACGTTGGCTGCTTCGGTGCTGCATCAACTTGCTGCCTCGCGCGATAACAGGGTGCTCTTCTACTATTCAGGTCACTTTACTCTCCTCTCGGGACTACTGCATGATCCGTTCTTGGATAAAGACGCGATCTTTCGCCGTGAGTTGTTGAGTTTCGTGCATTTACTGCTCTCCGAGGTTGAAAATGCGCGTCGGTTTGCTTCGATGGGACTTTTGCCCTGTGTACTCAGCGTCCTTGGTCGCGGTTCATCCTGTTCAACGAGGCCATCGCTTCAAGTGAGTCTGCTGGTCGTGGCCATCCTTGACGCTGTCGCGAAGGACGATGTTAATCATGAAGCACTCGTGCAGGCTGAAGCAATGCCGCGCCTTGTCCAGCTGTGCTTCACTTCGAATGGCGGCGTATCATTTGCTGACTCAGAAACCAAACGTCCACAGACTGCAGAAGTGATACCAGTTCAGTCTAAAGCGTTGAATTCACGACCAAGTTCAGCTTCATCTACACGTCCTCGCATGCGCTCGGCATCTGTTTGGCCCGCGTCCGAAGCTACAGCAATTATTCGAGCAACACTTGGGATTTTCTGTGCCATGGCCCGCAACATGACAAACCGAGAACACGTCATTCGCTCTAAGGTGCTGGATCATATCGCAGCACGTGATCTGTACGCGTCGTCCGATAAGCGTGTCCGACGTGCAGTGATCACCCTCCTCACGCTGTTGATTTGCACCGAACGCAAGCGGAACAAAGAGCCAACCCAAGTGACAGCAACAGAAGATGAAATGGCTTCAAGTCCAGCAGCCTCTTCCCGAGAGTCAAACCAAGCTTCCGAGCGTAACTATCGACATTATATCGAACTTCTGGCGCGTGGTGTCGTCAAGTGTTTGTTTGGTATCCTGGCTGGTGATGACTTCGGCATGAAAGTGGATGCACTGGGTGCTCTCGCTCAGCTCACGGACGATCCTCCATCCCGACTAACGCTGTGTAAACCTGCTCTACTGTCAGCTCTGGGACAGTTCGCTTTCCATCCGCTGGCTGCCACGCGACTTCATGTAGCCCAAATTATCGCCAACTTTGCCGAACGACCGGAAAATGTGTTGAAGCTTGTGGATGCTGGGCTGTTACCAGTACTTGTAAAGTACGTCAGTCCATTGGATCGAACTCATACAGTTGGGCACAGCAGTGACAAAGGTATGAGTGAAGCTTTGCTGGTCGAGGCCACTCGGGCGCTGGCAGCTGTGTCAGAGCTGCACGTGGCGCGCTCGAGGCTGGTGGAGAGTGGAGTACTTGGTACGCTGATGCGGTTGATTCGAGCGCCATTAAATCGATCAGAGGTCCGATCCTACGCCCAAGCTGCTGTCAGAAATCTGCGTCACGATGCGGCGGCATTGCGTATTCAGGCTATTTACCGTGGCTGGCATGTCCGCACGACTTTCGTCGGCTCGAAGCGCAGACAGAACTTCCGGAAGCTTTCCATGCTGGTAGAAGCAGCAATTGCACCCGTAAAACAACGTTAGAACTGTTTATCACAAGCCAAGAATTCTCTGCCGCTACAGCAAGATATTGAAATGTCCACGAATTTTTGTTAACCGCAATTATTGCTAATACGCTACACGTGCATTTAAGCCTTGTAAACGCGCGGTTCTACGGGAAAGTGCACGTCGATCAGTCCGGTAATACCCGCTGTAAGCACCTGTAGGGAGAAAGGTCATAAATTCCGCAGCGGCTACATGTAAAATACAACCGCAAAGAAGTCCAAAAAGTACAAATACATACGCTGCCAGTCGGTACTGGACCAACTCCTTCCGGGGTACCAGTGATGAGCAGGTCGCCTTCTTCCAGCGTCATGATGCGACTCACGTACGAGATCAGAAACGGGATATTGTGCACCATGTCGCCAGTGTTGCCGTTCTGACGTAGCTCGTCATCCACCTTCAGCCAGAGGTTCAAGTCGTGAGGTGAAGGTACCGCCGACTTGGGGATGAAGTCGCTGATAGGCGTGAATGTATCGAGTCCCTTGGCATGTGCCCACGGCAGCCCGGCCTTCTTAGCTTTAGTCTGCAGGTCCCGCGCCGTCATATCGATGGCCAACGCCTGTGCAATAGCGCCCCCCCCCCCCCCATCCAAATCGAAGCAGATGTCAATCGAGGTTTCCCAATCGTATTGAAAGCATCGGATCATACGTAGCCGGCAACGTGGTCCATGCTATCATTCTCGGCGATATCCTTGCCGCCCTTGCCAATCACCACCTGGAGAGCATCGTATCGCATCGTCAGCGCCCATTTTGCTACAGTGTAAGTCTACAGAGATCATAACGTACGCCCAGCTCCACTTCGTGATGCACCTCGCCTAGTCCAGGGGGCAGTAGCACGCTGCCACCGTTGCGCACGTAGCTTCTCATGGCACATATTCCATTTAATATACTAAATTCATGGGGCGTGGATGTTTATGCTCTTACCTGGTGGTGGGTTTGAGGAAAAGCACAGGGTCTTTCGGGGCCGAGGTAGCTCCCATTTCGCGCGCATGGGCCTCGTAGTTCTTCCCAATCGCAATGATCTTCTTGCTGTGGGGTGAGAAGATATTACATGTAGTTCATTAGGTCAGGGAGGGGGCATATGGAAGTAATCGCGGGTCGCACACGGACCCGAACTCGACGAACTGCTTGGCCTTTGTCATGCTAATGTATTTATTGAGAGATTGTCGAAAATATGTCACTTTTTGGAGGTTAAAGTCACTGTTGAAGTGGCTAATCTGTGGTCTGCAACACTCGCATTCGTTCTTGCAGTGCCTTGGTCTCGAGCTGCACGCGCCGTCGCTCAACATTCAAGAGCTCTTCATAGCTGGCTCTGAGGAAATACATCATAATGCTCGGTCAAGTTTTGAGTATGGTCGTCAGGTTCAGCATCTTTCTCGAAACGTACGGTGAGGACTTTGCACGTAGTCGACTTGGTGAAGGTTCAGGTGGTGGGGCAGGCCTGATTACTACTGTTACAGCACGGTTAGTATTTTTACATATCCAATATATACATGTAGATCTAGCAACTTGTAAGCTGAGATTTTGTCTTACCGCTGGTCGGATTGAATGCATCCGATATGTTCTTCAGCTTCAACAGCGTGGCATCTCGTTCAAGTGAGCTGGCATCTTCACAGTCGAGAAATACTGCTGGGCGTGATCGCTCCTGATCGATTCGCTCTTTGTTTCTTCGAGCAGCCGCCTAAAGGTGTGGTAAATGTTGGGTCCCCAGTACAAAATACTTCGAAGTATCTCGACTAAAGTCATCGTACCTGATTTTCAAAGAAAAGCTCGCGAGTGGGCTGCATTGATCTTGGTGGCTGTGTGACGGAGTTGAGCGCCATTACCTGGTCATGAATATCGTTGCTGTTGTGGGTGGATTGATAGCTTGGAAGTGGAGGCACGAGCTCTAAGAGCGTGACGACCTCGAAGTGGATTTTTCTTGCAGCAAATTGCTCAAGAAGCATGGGCTGGTGTGAGGTCGTCACACTAACCAATTGCATCATGTGACGCTGAACGACGTCAGACGTTAAGATATCGGTTAAGCTTGGTCGTCTCTGCAAGAACTCACAGAGTAAGCAAAGTGAACATATTATTTGTCATTACGTCAACCACGTACGCTGGGGTCTTTCTCGAGCAAATTAGTCGCAAGAGCTCGAAAGTGCGAAGAGTATTGCTCGGCTATTGATGGCGGCTCACTGTGCAAAATCTTCCCCACCACAGCGCCAAGCGCTGAGCCATTGAATGGTGGAGAAAATGTGGCGAGCTCGTGCAGCACACAGCCGAGACTCCAGACATCGCTTTTGCAGTCGTAGGTGTTACCTTCCAGTAGTTCGGGTGCCCTAACGTTAAGACCGAGCCATGAGCAACAATATATTGACAATATGAAGTTCCTCAAGACCCCAACTCACATATAGTGCGGAGTTCCTGTGATGGTTTGTGCTGAGTCTAAGGGGCACTTCAGAATCTTCGAGACGCCGAAATCGCTCAACTTTACGATTCCGTCACCGTCCAACAAAACGTTCTGGAAAAGGATTATATACGCGAAGTCAAGTTCCCCTGTGACACTAACCTGTAAGAGCTAGTAACTATGTGCACCTTCGGTTTGAGATCACTACAAAACATGATCAAGCAATCAGAGAACAAGGTAATGAGTAGATCAGATAGAAAGAAGACGTCGCGTATTATTTATGGGCGTACCGATGCAAGATGTGATGCTCATGTAAATATTGAAGGCCAGGGCGATCTGGATGAAAATGCGCATGATTGCAGGCTCGCTTAGGCGCCCTCTACGGTATTGGGTACAACATTTGTAAGGGGGAAAGCAAATACGTTCAAACAGTGACATCAACTCACGTGCTCTCTTGCTGCCACCGCAAGAACGAGTCCAGGTCTCCCCCACTTGCATATTCCATGACAAGTACCAACTGCGAGTCATTTTCAACAAGTTCAACGAATTGTACAATGTTCACGTGTTGTAAGTGCATTAAAAGCTGGGCCTCGTGTCGGGCTGCTTGCTTTGCAGCAGTGTCCTCGCCGTGAAAGATTTTTGCGGCAAAGAGCTTTAGATCTGAGTGCCGTCGTGCGAGCACCACGTTAGCGAATTGCCCAGTGCCTAGCACGGTCAGCGTTTCGTACGCATCGATAGCGCGCATTCTTCTGCACTGGTGTCTTCACTTGAGCAAGTTTTTAAGCAGCCGTTACGGTCAATTTAAAGGAATTCTCGAGTCAAAAGCGATAAAAGCAAGCTGAAAAATGAATTAACAGCATGCCTGCCGTTTTTGCTTCATTTCGTCTGGTTTACTGTACATGCATGTATCGTTGCTCTATTAGCTTGACATTACTAGGTTGGAGGCTTCCTAACCTTGTGTGTGCTGTGCTGCAAAGATGGTAACAACTCCACTTGATCGCTTACTCCCATTCGATGGTGGCAGGCGGCTTGGACGAAATGTCGTACACGACGCGGTTGACGCCACGGACCTCGTTAATGATACGGTTCGACATGCGGCCGAGCACCTCGTACGGCATGTGGTACCAGTCAGCCGTCATGTAGTCCGATGTGCTGACGGCACGGATGGCAACGACCTTCTCGTAAGTGCGACCGTCACCCATGACACCCACAGACTTGACAGGGAGCAGGACGCAAAATGCCTGACCCGTGGTCTTGTAGTGGCCACTGTTACGCAGCTCCTCGATGAAGATCGAGTCGGCGTGACGCAGAGTCTCCAGCGCCTCGGGCGTGATCTCACCGAGCACACGGATAGCAAGGCCGGGACCCGGGAAAGGATGGCGCCACACGCTGGGCTCGTCAATGCCGAGAGCCATTCCAAGCTCACGGACCTAGTCCTTGAACAGTTCACGAAGCGGCTCAATGAGCTTCAGGTGCATCTTGTCCGGAAGGCCACCGACGTTGTGGTGGGTCTTGATCGTGGCCGAGGGGCCCTTGTACGAGATGCTCTCAATCACGTCCGGATACAGCGTGCCTTGCAGCAGGAAGTCCACGGGGTGACTGATACGCTCACCCTCCTATCCATGAAAAGGTTGTCGATCGTCTGACGCTTGGTCTCAGGCTCGGTAGCACCCTTTAGTGCGCTCAGGAAGCGGTCCGAGGCGTTAATGCACTTGAGGTTGATGCCGAGCTTGGTATGCAGCAGGGCCTCCGAAAATAGCATTGCCAGTAACATTATTTGCAATAATAAGTTACATGTATGCATTTCGGCATGACTTGGTCCTCCTTGCAGTAATTTATTTTAAGAGCAAAGTGATTCCATCATTTATGACAGGAAATTTTGGAGCATAATTTTCAGCTATAGCCAACCATCTGTGCCTCCAGTCATTCTCCAACCCTAACATCCTTTGCATAGCTCGTGTCTGCTCCCTAAGCAACAGCTCCCATTTCTCTTTTCTCGACACCCTACGAAGCCCCCCCCCCCCCCCCCCCCAAGTCTCCAGCTCCATGGTTCCCATGCTCTGCCCCCTCTGTAACGGGGTTACACGAAGGTAACACGAGTGTAGCCGTGCTACGTGTCACCTTGTAGTAAGTGGTACTTGGTACTACTTGGATTAACGGGATTTCAGTACGTGGCCACAGGGCCACTCGATATACATTGACTAGGTTAAACTATGGTAGATAGTTAGAGTCATACATTTACACCGCAGATAAGCAAAAAATAACAGTTCAGTTTTAGCATCAAAGAGAGTATTGTCCTAGGTTTAGGAATACTGACTCTTTGAGTCTCTAGTGGTATAACTAAAGTGATCTAAGCCTCTGCGGAGACCTTCGGGGTTAGGATAACCACAGCTAAGACTCGGGCGTCATACGTCTTCCTCTGACGCACTACGCTACGCAGCCCCACTGCACCTGGTAGCACTTGTAATCAATCCCGCACATGAGTCTTAGTACTATTCCTCGGTGAGGATGAAGCAGACAGCGTTTTCTAACCTGTCCCGGAGCCAGCATGACGCGCTGAAAAGCTTATGTCTTTGCTCGGTCCTGAGGACATAACGCATCTTGTTTCGCAAGGACCGGACGCGGTGAACACGCGTCTGGAGGCGTTCTCAATCTAGAGAATGCTCTGTTAGAGCACCTCCAGCAGAGGATGTCGGCGTCGGCGACTGCGCCGACGTCGACGATAATGCAGGATGGGGGCTCCCGGCCTAAACCGCTCACGTAAGCGTCAAGACTTTCGAAGGAAAGGAGGGGGGGGGGGAACCTCATGTTGTAGATCCGTGAGAGCGAAATGGGGATGGGGTCGGCCATGCTCCGTACTGTGCAACAGCGCGTGGCGCTAGTGATCTCGAAGCTCGGTGGCCGATCACGAGAATGGGCCTCACGTGCGGCGCGTCGGTGGACGCGGCCTTCCCGAGCTGGAAGGAGCTGAAACTCCAGCTTTCGCAAGTGTTTGCTCTGTCTAATCAGGCGTACCGCATGAGGCCATGCTTTCTGAGTACCCGCCAGGGTAAGAAGGACTTGGTGGACTTCGTCCAGGAGTTGCGAAATTTGATCGCCGGCATGGCGGCGGATCCTCTGCCAGAGGCAGTGACTGTGACAGTCTTTATGAAGGGCCTCCGCACTGGCGTGACCAGGACGGAAGTCTTCCGCCCTCACCCTTCCTCTTTTGAAGAGGCCGTGAGAGTGGCGTCGAACGCCGAGCTCAACTTCAAGTCGTCTCGACTTGGCTGGGAAGTTTTTAACGCTACTCCGTCCGACGGACCGGTCCCTATGGACCTCAGCTACGCTGAAGATGAGGAAGCTGAGCTTCATGCTGCCGAGCAGCGTATAGGTGTTCGTCGGTGCTTCATCTGCCGAAGCACCACCCATTTGAGGGCAACCTGCCCGTCACGCAGGTCCCGTCAAGCTCCTGCGAGCCTTCGCTCTGCATCGAGCCAACCCATCGTCTCGTCGCGGGGAAACGGCGACACTCAGTAGGCGCCGGGCGCCCTGCTAGGGAAGAACTGAGTTCTGTTGAGCCTCATGGAGGTGAAGGGCAACAGGGCCCAGCCCCGGAGAGAGCCGTACTCTCTAGCTCGGAACGTGTATGCAAGCCGGGCTTACTCGTCGTCGAGGCCACGGTGAAGGGCTTTGAGAAGCCATGGATCATCTTGACCGATTCCAAAACGTCGGGCAACTTCGCTCGTCGCTCCATGATGGAAGGAAGTCAGCAATACCCTGAGGCGCTCAGGGAGCGCAGGAGTGACATCATCACTGTTCACCTAGCGACGGGACCTGTGTCACGGTGCCTAAGGTTCCTGTGAACCTGGGCGTGAAGTTTCTCGACTTCGATAGCGTGGAACGCTGTCTGGTCCTGGACCTGGATTCGAGATGTGATCATCTCGGGCGTGGCATGGCTGGAACGCCATGAGCCATGGATTGATTGGAGATCGAAGACCTTGGGAGCAACGCGCTTTACTCGTGGTGGAGCTTTGGTGACTCATGAATCCACCTCTGCTAAGAAGCAAAAGAGCTTTTGGCGCGGGCACTGAACCGAGTCGGTCAACGTGCTGAACATCGGAGTATCCGAACTTGTAGACACTGAAGGTGCCGAGGACAAACGTCCGGAGCAGTGCTCGTGCGCTGTGACTGGAGCGGCAGGTAGCCCGCTGGGTGGTACAGATAACATGTGTCACGACAATGACACTCGTCCGGATGACGGTGTGTCGTTACACGCATATTGCCGCCACGGGGTATCAAGGCCGCGGGCCTCAGGATGCAAGTGGAGCGGCAGGCAATCCGCTTGGTGAGCGACGTCATGGTGACATTGGTCACGACAGTGACACTCATCACGACGACGAATTGTCGCTACATGCCATGTGTGGTGTGGCCGGCCGTGGGCCGGGCCATCAAGGCCGAGGGCCAACTGATGGAGTCACGTAATCCACGGGGTGGAGACTGCGAGCATCGCAGCTCTGCGACGGTTGTCGGTCAAGACATACCAGTCTCGGGTGAAACGCACACGGTGCAAGCATCTGGAGACGCACCTGATGTGACTGTTAGGACCTCTCCGAGGCAAACCGTCTCAGCGGGGAGAAGGCTACGATGCCAAGCGTCAGCCATGAGACGCAGAGCGTCTGATGCGTATAGCAGGACGAGTGAAGATATCCTGGTGATAGCGAGCAGTTATATACACTCGTCAACGGAATGACAGGGGAAATCGATGGCGACATCAGTCTAGAGACTATGCTCAGTGCGGACGCTCTGTTGGAGCTGAACGAGATGTCCATGGCCGAGTTAGGCGACGACTTGAAGGCCGGCGAGTTAACCGAGTTGGTCATTCTACGATCTTAGGAGGGGTTAAACTCGTCGTCGCTTTTGGATAAAGCAGTCTTGGAGGACACCAAGAAGGCGATGAATGCGCGGGCAAGATCCTCGGTGCCAAGGACCCCTCGGATCCGTACTACTCTTTGGTGAAGGAATGTCAAAGACGTGGTCTCGAAGGAACCTCCCACGAGGCTACCTCCGGATCGAGGTGTACATCATGAGATTGACCTGATTCCTAAAACCAAATACTGCGTGACAAGGCAGTGGCCTTTGCCACGAGAACAGTGTGACGTCATTGACGCGTTCTTCCGTGCTAAACACGAGGCGGGTATGGTGCGCGAGAGCAAGTCTCCGCACTCAACGCCTACGTTCTGTGTCAGAAGTCAAATGGCAAGTGGCGAATCGTTCTTGTTTTAATAAGATCAACGCGGCCACCATTGCGGCGCAAACGCATATTCCTAGGAAGGACGTTCTCCAGAACAATATGACGGGGTGTACGGTGTACAGTGCCCTCGACTTGGTCGATGGATACTATTAATTGCTCATGCGAGCAAGCGATATTCCGATTACGGCGGTCAGCACTCCGAGCGGTATGCTCTGGGAGTGGCTAGTAATGCCCAAGGGCTGTCGAACGCGCCTGCGACGCTCAATCGTCTTGTGACGCAACTGCTCAGGCCCCAAAGGGCGTATGCTCAGACATACTTCGACCAGGCGGGCGAAGAACGCGACACGCTACAGACGCTTACGCGTGTTATGGCATGCACGACATCACTAGACTACTCCTTGGATCGAGGTCTAGAGCGGCGCCACACTCCCGAGCCGCGCGTACTACCAGGCCTACAAGCCTATGAGACGACGACTGGGAGGTTTTGCCCCTCTAGACCACGACCCGCATCTCTCCTACTGAAGTGCCCGGTCAAGCAGTCTCAAGAACTACCGGGTCTAACCGTGCTTCCAGGCCTACAGCCCATGAGACGGCGCCCAGTAGCCCCCAAGACCACCAGTCCAGTCACAAGACCAGATATCCCAACCTTCGCGGCCAAACCCCAACTATCGTCCGAAAGGTCTGGTCGGCCCGGGGATTGAACCCTAGCCGCTTCCGTCCGGCACTGGATGCTTAACCAGCTGAGCTATCTGAGCTCATTAGAAGTAGGTGGCTCACCACCACCTGGTTCATCAGGTTATACTTGGTTTTTGTATAGACCCCATCGGAAAGGTCCTGCAAATGTCCAACTCGGCCCAGAGACGTCTCCGGACGTCCACCAGTTTCCTCCTGGACACTAAAATGGGTCCTTCAGGGTACCCACTTTCGAGAAAATGGACCTTTTTTGGACACCAATTGGATATTTCGTACCCAATTTTTGGGTCCACATGACCCAAATCGATTCCAAATAGCAAGTAGGGTAGCTAAGTAGGTTGCTTACTAGCCTTAAAGTGTAATGTATTTTTTGTTAATCAGACATACTTCGACGATATATTCGTCCCCAGTCGTGCGGAGCATGGAAAGACTGAGGTGGAGAACCACATTGAGAACCTGCGAGCGGTGCTCGAGTGCATGCACACACACAAGTAGTATGCCAACGTTGACAAGTGTGTCTTCGGCACTGAAGAGATCCCCTTTCTGGTATGCTTCATTGGGAAGCGTGGCCTTCGAGCGGATCCCGCTAAGGTCAAGGCCATTATAGACTGGCCATTTCCAAAGAACCAGAAAGACTTACGGAAGTGGCTTGGCCTGGCCAATTACTTGCATAAGTACAGCAAGAACTATGCTGAGGTGGCAAGGCCACTGTCCAATCTCCTTAAGCATGATGTGGACTGGTGTTGGGACACCGGACATTAAGCGGCTTTTGAAACCATTAAGGAGAGTCTCCTTCAGGCGCCGATCCTGGTGTTGCCAGATCCCGATCGTCCTTTCAGTGTCGTCTGTGACGCGTCGGACTTTGCCATCGGCAGTGCTTTGTTGCAAGCAGACGCTGGAGGGCGTGAACGCGTGATCGCGTTTAAATTTCGCCAGCTCAAGGCTGCTGAGAAGAACTATCCAGTTCATGACAAAGAGCTACTTGCGATGAAGTATGCGCTCACCAAATGCAGGGTTCACCTGCTCGGCTTCAAGCCGTTTATAATCTACACTGATCATGCGTCGCTACGCACGGCGACTCCGTCGCCTCATCTCTCTCAGAGAATGGCCCGTTGGCTCTCCTTCTTTGCGGAGTACAACTTCGACGTGAAGTACAAGCCTGGCAGGCAGAGCGTCTTGGCCGATGCGTTATCACGCAGGACAGACTATGAGATCGCTCACGTCACGACGGTGACTTCGTCTGTGACAGACTTGATCCGCGGTGCGTACACGCGTGACGAGTCCTGCGTAGCTCTGCTACATGTTCTAGGAAGCGCGGAGTTTGCTAACTCAGACATTAAGCTGTCAGCGCGGTTGCGCGCGAGGCTATATCGATACACTCTGGATGATGGCCTATTGTACTACGGTACTGGTCCAGAAGACACCCCACGTGGCGTGGTTCCTCACGAAGGATCTCAAGCATCGT
The DNA here is from genome assembly GCA_033558025.1 of Phytophthora sp. 'mugwort'. Taxonomy (NCBI): domain Eukaryota; phylum Oomycota; class Peronosporomycetes; order Peronosporales; family Peronosporaceae; genus Phytophthora; species Phytophthora sp. 'mugwort'. The sequence goes on along the minus strand of JAUCEF010000017.1, from coordinate 1,436,195 downwards.
ATCCTCTATGAGGCATATGATAAACCCACTTGGCGGTCATCTCGGTCGAGAAAAGACGTACAGCTCGGTGAGCTCCCACTACTGGTGGCCGAAGATTTACAAAGTGGGTCAGTACGTATGTACGCACGTGTGAGACGTGTCAATGGGTTAAACCCTCGCCAAACTCGGCTGCGCCGTTGGCCTGTACCCACGGGGTGTTGGCAATGCATGAGTATGGACTTTGTGTTCGGCCTGCCATGCGATGCGGCGGGCAACACGGGTATCGTGGTCTTTGTCGACCGATTGAGCAAGACGGCTCATTTAGCGGCGGTGCCGGACTCCATCGATGGAGAAGGAACAGCCACGCTGTTCATAATCGTGTATTTCGACAGCATGGCCTGCCAGAGGCAAATGTCTTGGATTGAGATCCTCGTTTTACGGGTAAGTTTTGGACGTCGGTCTTTAAGGTGCTCGGCACTCGACTCGACATGTCCACAGCGGACCATCCGCAGACCGATTGTCAGACTGAACGCGTGAATCGCCTAGTCGAAGACATGTTTCGGAGCGTCTGTGCAGACAGACCCAAGCAATGGAGCTCGATGCTCCCACTCGTTCAGTTTGCATTGAACAATGCGGTGCATGCCTCGACAGGCTTCACCTCGTTCTATTTGAACGTTCTCAAACACCCTCGCGTCCCGCTGACGCCACCACTCCGTGGTTCTGGGCTTACTGGGGGGGATAGCCGATGGGCTACCTGAGATCAGCCCAGCTGCAGTTCGCAAACAAATTGACACGTTCGTGTCTACACGTTTAAGTGTCTTATGACAAGTACGCGATGCGATGGCTGAAAGCCAAGATGTTCAGAAGGAACAGGCTGATGCAAAGGATAGAAGCAACATTGAAGTGTTTAAAGTCGGTGACAAAGTTTTATTAAACGCTAAAAATCTACCTACAAATGCAGTGTCTGCAGTCTTTAAGACTAAGTTGCGCCCGCGCTTCATTGGACCTTTTAGGGTCGTGGCCAGGAAGGGCCTTGCGTACACGCTCAATCTTCCGAAGAAGATGCGTACACCCCCCGTGTTTTACGTAGGCTTCCTTAAGCCATATCGAGACCCGGCTCGGGTAAGCGCGGAGGCCTTGGGGCCGCAGCCGGTGGCTGGCCAAAGCGCTGGGGGCGCACGGGGAGGTCCAACTGACCACGTAGCTCAGCGAGCGAACGGTCCAGCGCTTCGAAGCGAGGAAGAGCCGATACTCCGTTCCGGCGATCTCGAGGCGCAGCGAGTATTCGTTGACCTTCTCTGCAACTCGGAAAGGACCATGCCACATATGTAGAATGGTGTGGGAATTCCCAGTGTATTGGAAGGGATATGAGGACCCCAGTTTAGTTGATGAAGCCGATCTCAACTGTGGAGCACACCTCCAAGATTTCCTCCGGGGACAGGCCAACCGGAATCGATTCGGTGTGATGTGAGATCGGGGAACGCACGGTTGGCCGTGGCGGTGAGTTGGTCACCGCGACGACGGATCGGAAGAAGGATCCGTGGGATAGCCACAGATCGGAGGAAATGGGATGTATGTGTAAAGTTATGCATATGTTAGCAAGCTCGAAGGGATGAAAATGAGACCCAGATGTATCCGCGTTCCCGGAACGAGTAGTCTGGCCTAAATAGGCGGCTTGAAGAGTGTGGCCGAAGTGGGGCCGCTGTACGGCGACGACTTCGGACGGGGGGGGGGGGGAGCGTCAGATAAGAATCTCAAACCCCGTGGCAACGAGCCGATCTGCGAGATAGGTGGAAAAAATCAACCAGAGGACAACTGACAAGGGGCGGAAAGCGAATTTGACGGCGACCCAGGTTGGATGGATATCACATAAAGGACGCAGTTCAGGCGAGGGACGAAACTTACTGGCGATTGGCAGATTATGATCGATTTACGCTTTATATGACCACAGTCACCCCCGATCGACCCTCGATCACGGCCAATCTTAGACCAGATCCGGGCAAGGGATGCCGATCAAGACCGATCGGCTTAGATCGAATCGGCGCCAGACATCAAGATTGGAGTCAAGGGGCGTGAATCAAGACCGATCGGTAACATGCAGATCGTGCCCGGCCGGGAACGACTCTGATAAATATTCAACGGACCGTAATCGATCAAGATTAGCCCTCGTTCAGGTCGGTGCACCCTTTCTGGCAGTTCGGCACACAGGTTCGGACATACGGGATCTGGCAGATCGGGCGGATCGATGGCGGGATCTGACAGATCGGGCCGATCTGGCGTTCGGGATCTAGAAGATCAGGCTAATCCGGCTGCCGCAGATCGGCCTATACCCCGTCGTCTGCGATCGGTCAGAGCGGATCGCCCTTGCGGTCAAGATTGAGCAGATCGACAGCGAAGTTGGCAGATCGGGCCGATCCGGCGTTCAAGGTTCGGAAGATCGGTCTACACCCCATCGTCCGAGATCGGGCAGATGGGATCGACCTTGCGGACAAGATTGAGCAGATCGGGTTGATCGATATTCGCCGATCGGTATACAGGTTCCGACATCCTCGATCTGGAAGATCGGCATACATGTTCTGACATACGTGATCTGACAGATCGAGATTCGATCAGCAATCATCTCCGCGGATGGGTAAGTGTGAGGACGGTACGTGTTGAGTGGCTGAAGAGGGCAAAATTCAGGAGGCTCAGGTGGCACGATATAAAGTTCAGGATGGGAGGATAGGACAAGAAAAGGATAATCAACAATCAGACTCGAATTTACACTGGATGACCTAGGGTTTTTTAACTGGCGCTGGAAGGGATCTGCATTGGTTCTCCCAAGTATCAACTAGCCCAACGTAGCAGATCAAGCGTCGCGGTGAGATGATCGGATCGTATATTGGCCGACCCTCCCCCACGCTAGCGAACTTCTGCTCAAGCGCATACCCCGATCGATCGGCATTCAGTGCTTGCCTGACGATCGTCTCGACTCTCAATCGCAATATCCCGCTAATGGGGGCGGGAAGCATCTCAAGGAAAGGAAAGAAACAACGCCACACGGCAATCCCGACCTCGGATCAAGTCCAGGCCCCCGAACGAAGGTCGACTACCTCAGTTCGGAACCAATAACGGCAGCAGAGCGACGCTGCTCCACGTCCACGCGTCCCGCCAGGACGTTCAAGACTTTACATCGCTGCATCTCTTAAAGTCCCAAGAGAGATTCAGCCCACCGATGGTACACAATGTGAGACCAAGTTCAGCTGATTCACGGATCATCTGGGAACCCCTCCGTTAGTCGGTGTCTGGGCGCAGTTGGTAAGCAGATCGGGTCTTAATAATATTTTTACCGATCCCGCTACAGCACACTTCATCGATCGATTTGCTTCCACCCTCGTACCAGATATTTATGAGCTTTTGCTCACTAGCAACCAGTCAATCGATTGATATGACTTACTATTTTTACCCGTTCTGATGTTTATTAATGAAACCTTTACTACCCAGATAGTATCGATTGTCATCCTTACTAGTTTTCCGTTTAATTGGCTTAACTCGAAGAGCTGCCCAGTTCGGATTGAGGTTAAGTAAATTCTTAATCAATGATCGTGCAGCTACTTGATCCTCAGTATCTACTAATCTATTTCTTGTTTGTTTCGCATCTACTGTTTGTGGAGTGGCATCAGTTCCAATATCGATCGTTTGAGGTGATATATTCACCCCAGAATCAGATACTTGAGGACGAGCATCAACTTCAGCATCGATCATCACAAGTGAAAATTAGGTGTAAATACCTCAGGGTTTGTATGGGAGTATTCATCAATCAGTGTTTTTTTAAGGACTCAGCAGACTCGGATGAGTCTGTCTGAGTTGTGGAAGGTGTTTTCTTAGAGGCTGCGATCACATTGGGAATGTCAGTAGCCCACGAAGCGCCTTCATACATCTCACGCTTCGCATTTGCTTGGCGAAACGCGACGCTGAGCGCTTTCGAGGAGCTCCTGCCGTTTTCGTTCTCTCTGAACGAGTGATGTGAAATTTGGAAACATATTGATCCTATACGTTGTGATTCATAAAAAATGATAGTCATAAATTCTCTACCAATAGCTCGGCATAACTGAGTCATGACGGAAAGGTAGATGTATGACAGACTCGGTTTCGTTCATTGAGAAGATTAGATATCGGTATTTGATACAATGGAACGGAACGCCGAAGATTTCTTCCAATTCGTGTTAATACTTTTGATTGACTACCGCTTTACGGAAATTCGCTGTTGCATTAAGGTTCAGCAACTCATTTTTGATTCGACTTACTTATTGGATGATCACAAACTCACGTTCCTTTTTTTATACAAACTGGGGCACATTGTTACGAGATGAGTGTCTATATATCATATAATTCATAATCTCATTAAAAATATTGAAAATATATATGGGTCAAAGCTGACAGAGGATGTCTCTATTAATTTAACTTTAAAGCTTATCATGGCTCATATTCTTTTGTCGCCCAACACTCCTTCTCAAGAGTTAATATCTTGTTCTTGTTAGTCAACCGCAGATTATCTTCTGGCTCCCAGAGTCAGGCTCATTACCAAGCTAGCTTATCAGATATTTGTACTTCCCAGGCCGTATCTTCTTGTGATCCAAGATCTTTTCCGCCTCAGGAATATCACCTCGGTTAATAGTAGCATCTGTGGTCTCTGTTTTTTTATCCGTTTTAAGATCGTTTGGTGCCTTGTTGAGGGTATGACCATTTGAACGGATTTGGATTCGGTAGCCATCAATTCCAACTATTTGTATAGACTGCTTTGCTCGATCTAGCAGTTTCTTTTTATCAAATGTCTGCTTCTTGAGGCGGTATAATACGCTTGATCCAACCTCAAACTCATTTGTAATTCTATCGGCTTCGACCTTATTATGACTGAGATCCGCATCCATTACTTTGCCTTTTGCCTCATTTTCAATAACATCGGCGATAATCTTTTGCGAGATCCTCTTGGGAGATATTTTAGTTAGTCTCTGCTTTAACGTTCTGTCGAATCGCTCGATTTTCCCATAGTACCATGATGCCGGGCTCGTTGTTTAGTGCTTAATTTCTTGGATTTGAAGAATTCTTAAGCCTGTGAGTTCATGTACTCGCAGCCATTATCGCTTGTAATGATATTCACCTTATGGAGGCGAAAAAAGCTTTAAGCGCTGCTAACACAGTTGCTGCCGTCTTGTTTGATAAGAGCTTTGCAAAGCCCAACCTTGAGTTAATGTTGATAGCAGTCAAAATTTGTCGTTTCTCCCAAAATGCAAGATACATTTGCCACGAGTTGGCGTTATGCGAAGCTATTTTGAAGCCATTGAACCGCGTATTTTGCTCCTGAAATCGCTGAATATCGGTCGACTCGCATACTAATCTTTTACGATTTTAAGAGATATCTAGCATATAACTCCTTTGCCTTCTGATACAGAGCTTGAGTCCCATTAAAACCGGCTTTGGGGTCATAGTAGAGTTTCTTTAATAGCGTGTCAATGATCTATATTTACATTAAAAAATATCTCCAGTGGGTAGTTACCTAGATATCAAGTGCTTTAGTCGTGATACCATCCTCAAGTACTCGACGCTTGTCGTAGTAGTAATTGAGCGCTGCTTTGTTTTGAGTAGTGGTGATGATAAATTTGGTTTCTTTCGATAGTCTGAAACCCTTGTTTGCACCTTGTAGCGTGATGCGATCCCGTAGAACAGTCTCAAAACCATCAGGATTAAGAACAGCATCGTTTTGACCACCTTCCTGCTGAACACCCTTCGCTGAAACTTTGACCTTGTAAGATTCGTCGGGTAGATAGCAAATATAGTTCTTACTCGATAGTGAGACCATAGCATCACCCGACCATTCATATTTGAGCAGGCCATCGCTACGGCAATCAAACTTAGCTACCTCAGTGTTGTAGTCGCGTGGAACCAATCGTACTTGTGCTCCTTAAAGTGGGCACGTAGCTCGGGCTTGATACAGTCTTGAAATGGTTTCTCACAGCTGAAAGCGATATAAGCCGAATCAGTGTCCATCTTCTGATACTGGAAGTCAGAGCGGCCGAAGTAAAAATTATTGCAGTCGTAGTAGAAGTGAAACATATGTAGCTTAGCCAGCTGGAAGATAGCAATCGACAAATGATCGGGTTCTTGTTATTGAGTCGGCGTTTCTTCATGGTGCTTTCACACGCATCATTAAGCTCCTTCAAGCCATGGAAGGTAAAGTGTTCGATCTTGTTCTTAACAGCTTTGTCGTTCAGCTCATACTTGACCTCTTTGTGCTTGCTTATGTCCATTCCAGATCGACCGAAAGCACTGTTGCCTACAAGTTTCATCATCTCAGCAATCATCGCCTTAGACTTATTAACAACACCCTCTCGTCGAGCATTTGATACAACCTCCAGAAATGGAGCAAAAGCCTTGTAAGAGCTGGCCTTCATAATGCAGTAAGTCTTGGTGATCTCCATACCCGAGAAAGGTACCACTTAAGCAAAGGTGTGTATATAAGAATCTTTTCACCAAAGTAGCTACCAATCAGCTCACGAGCTGACATTGCTCGGCTTTGCTCGCGTGCCTCATTGTAATCGAACATGTGCTTACCAATGACGCTCTCATTCGTGCAGTCGATCAGCACATTCTTGAAAATTGGGGTCATCTCACCAAGTAATGTTTGAGGTGGTCTGGTGTGCGAATATCACACTCGAGAAAGCCAGAGATCTTAGTGTCATTAGTGATGTCATCGATGATACCGCCATGCGCCTCAACTGTACTTAATTAACCGCATGGCATCTCTACCAAGCGCCCACAGGTACACAGCGTTAGCATCGTATCCGATAATTCTCTTACAGACCTTGCCACCACGAATCTTCGTCTAATTACGCTTAGCATAGCGATTGAAGATAATAGATGGACCTCCAGCTATATTGGCCTTGATCTTAGCAGATATATCTCTTCTCCTCCCGATCAATAGAATATACCAGCCTGTCCGAGTTGAACTCAAGCAACTTCTTATACCGAAATCCCTTCAGCGACATATCCTTACGAGCGGTGACTTCGCACAGCTGATCAAGATGTTGCCGTCGATGTGGCCAAGATTATTGTTGATACGATCTGCTGAAGCGGTATCAGCGGTCAGCTAGCAGTAGCATAGACCACACAAATAATTTTGCTTTTGCAGCAATGTATTCAAGTGCTCGAGTGTCATACCAAATTTTCGCTTTGTCTTAGCGTCCTGACTATTGTAGCCACCCATGCGCTTAGCTGGAAATTGGAATGCGTTAGCAGGTTTCTTATCCGGATATTGGAGAGAGATTGAAGCAGGTCTGATACATGACCTTCTCCGAAAGGCCGAGTATCGACACTCCATCAGCAAACATATCCAGATCGAAACGCTTGAATAGCTCACGCTGGGCTTTAATAGCCTTGCTAAATGGAATATCGAGATTGTTGGACCAGACCAGTAGGTCCTTGATTGGTTTCATATCGTAGTACTCCCACACGAACTTCACTCGTTCGTAGTCATCACGGTGATGCTTGCTCACGGAGCTTGCTGTCAAAGCTGACTTAGGCGGGATAGTATTCTGGTGTAGCACATTGAATGCAGTGATGTACTCGCACGGGAAAACACCCTTGCCAAGACCACAGACATCTAATTTTCGTCATCGCATTTGCATCCACCGAGATGCGTCTAAGATACTTATCGTGGCTGGTACGTAGTTACTAACATCGAGCATTTTAATGTCCGACGTAGCAATGCACATGTCGCTGGGGTTCTTGATAACAGATTTGATGTTGTCAGTACCGAAGACGGCAAACAAGTCCCTCTTAATCAAGTTGATATCTATCGACCAGAATTGAAGCCGAATACTGGTACCTGATCAAGCTGCTGTTCCAGTTTCCCGTAATCAGATATTTGCTTACCAAAGTCAAGACCGCTGTGAAAGTCAAAAAGCTGGCATATTTTCCCTCTTTACACCTTATATGTCTTACCAAGATTTACCCCCTGAATTTCCATACCTGTCAGACCGCGAGCATTAATGATTTTCTGTAGAAGCGTCTTATATTGTTTTGACATTGTACTGCTGGATCTTAACCGACACATCGCCAATGTATTGAGCATATCCGCAAGCAACACCTTTGGATCGTCATTTACAAAGCAACGCACCTCCTCGGTTAAGCTATCAGCTACGGATACAGACACTGGAATGTGCTCGTTCGTGAAGACAGTATTCTCCCCGTGTTGAGTCGCGCTAGGCTTAAGGATGGCCTCAAAGTCATAAATGGTGAAGTGGTCCATGTACTGGTCAGCATCCTTGATGGAATACTTCGTAAGCAATGATCGTATCGTGTTATGAGCTGGTTTGTAGATAGTTGGCTCAGCGGGGAAGCTCTCAGTATTCACAAGCTCGCACTGATTCTTCTTGTGATTTTTAAGCTTTTCAGCGCTGATGAAAACCATTTTACATTTAGGACATTGATATTTAGACTGAAGCATATCGATGTTCTTGATGTAAAGAGCGTGATTCTCGTACGATTGAATATCCATAGCTTCATACCCCTTGTCCGATCTACGAATGCATTCTACATTTCCAGAAGCTACATCCATCTTATATACGTTAATACCAAGTTGGAAGCATATCCCAACCTCATCGAGTTGTAGTAGGTCAATAGGCTTGAAGTTTCTAAACGGACTCAACGAATATGTAACAACCTTGAAGAGCAGTAGTGCTTGAAAAAAAAGAATGCCTCCCTTACCTGAGCCTGAATTCTGCGACATCCTTCTTAGGACTCTGGAATGTATGTCAGGAGATGCAGGGAAAGACGCACTTGTTGTCGGTCTTAGGGAAGCTGATTACATGCTTGTTTTCGCGAATAATCTTAGGGATGACAGCTTCGCTATCCCCGAGAGCATTGTCGCGATGGTAGATGAAAATCTTGAATGCAGTTTTTTATCGCCTTGAGCTTATACCCGGAGCTGGGGTAGTTCAGTTTGTCAGCCAACTCCATAGAACGGATTTCAGACATCACCATCATTTGAATATCCGCCTTGCTATTGATAGCGACAGACTTATTGAATACATAACTATTAGCAAGATTCGGGTAGAAGTAGCGAGTGTCATCAGGATCGGTCTTGCTTACAAGTTCGTACCCGAGAGCAACATTTATTTTAAACTCACTCGCCTGAGTCGAAAGAACGTTCCCGAGCTTGTCGTAGAAATCAGAAGGCTTAACACCCTCATATAGGTATGATTCCATGTGATTGCCATTGTAAAAACGATACTTAGGATCAGCTTTGTAGTCAGGCGACAAGTGCTTTCACAAGGCCTTCAATGGGAACATTGTACTGCTTAACCACCAATCTCTGGTTGATTGGGAGTGAAAGGTTGATAACATAAACATCTTACCGGTTCTACCACGCACCTTAACACGATAGCTGCTACCCCATTTAATAGCTTGTATATTTAATCTCTTTAATTTTTCGAGCTCGTATGCAAACATGTTGCCTATATATTTCTTGGCTATCCTAAAACTCAACACTAACATCCTCCGTCCGTTCGTCCGTAATTCTAGCCTCAATCTCATTGGCTGCCGAGCGCAGTGAAGGCGGGTCGCCGTTGGCTAAAACACCATTCCGCCGAAGGCGGCCATTGGTAGAAATAGAAATTAACGATTGGTTTAAACTTGATGTATATTTTTAGCCGTCCTACTGAGACCAAAACTAAACCCTATACTGGGACAAAACTGAACCCGGGGCAGGCCCACCTATGTGTGACCAAAAATAAACTCACCGCCGCGTAGGCGGCGGCGCTCGGCTAGTATTATTCTGTGTAGATATGACTTTATAATATTTGGATCTTGTATCAGGATCGACTTTATATCATACTCATATACAAAAAAGATCGGAAATTAATTAATTCAGATATTTGGCGTAAGGCTTGTTGGAGGCTTTAAGCCAGTTATAATAAATATCCAACAGCGTTAGCCTTAATCCATTGAATGGATTTGTTGTGGTACTTACCTGTACCAATAATTGTTTGTGGTAGTAGATTGCGAGCTAGATCCTGTTTAGAGGCTTCGAGATATGGTGTCGCACTTAAATAGGAAGTGGATGTAGACCTAATAGTGAAGCAGGCTTTCTATTTTCATATTTTCCAAATCCTAGCTTCTCATCACTAGATGATGTTAGACCACGGTCTCGACATTCCTTGCAATATTTAGGCCCTTGTTCAGGTTGGGATCGCGTTCTCATCGGCGCAAACACATCATGGTTAGGGTAAGATACCGGTGTGCCTGCAGCCACCCACTGTCTGCGAGAGCAGCGTGCCCAAATAAGTCCACATACAGACAACCCTGGCCAATGTTTTGTACCTGACATGTTTAATATTGGCGTACTTAATCACTTCTCGATCCACCAACTCTGTAGTCAAGCTTAACTATCGGACTTAATTAAAATATAATAAACTTCATACTTAATGCTCGGTTAGAAATTTTGTCATGCATTTGCTATGTAAAATTCACAGTAAACACGTCTTCGGGAGTCGGCCTATTCATGTATACATCGTCCAGGATGAATAAGCCGACTCCGCGCCGACTTTAGCAGCCGGTACAATGTATCGTGCAGAAAATTGATTAGGATTGGTGGCAATCGGCTGGCACGGCAGCGATCGAGAAAAATAATCAAACTACAATATATTCTTAACGGAATAACTTATTATTAGGAAATCGCCCGATCCGTAAAATATCTAATTGGAACAGTAATAATAGTATTTATCTCCAACATTGCTCTATTAGGGGAGCCAACATTGATTGGTTCTCGGTGGCCCCAAAGCTCAAGCAGCCCCGATACTTGAGGTCCTTTGCATCATTCTCGAACTTGCAACCGATCAGCCACCATGTCCTCCAAGGCTCTTGCAATTTTTTCCTCGCTGCCTGCGGCGACGGCACATTCAAATGCAAGAGCTGCGACACCACGGGCAAGCAGACCACACGCACAGGTTATTCGAATCTAATGAGCCATCTCGTCGCCAAGCACCCGGACCGTGATGAGATCTTCGCTGCTAGTCAGCACCCACTTCCCGGCACGCTAGCGCAACACGGCTTCGTCGACGAGAAGACGATGAGATCTACAAGTGGATGGAGTGGGTTGTCACGCGAAACCACGCTCTTGCTGTGGTCGACAACTCACTTACCCGATCGATGTCGCGTCTCCAACCGATCTCATCGAAGACCCTGCCGCGCTACATCACTCATGTATCAAGAAACGTTGGCACCAAGCTTGCTAGTCGCATGGGGGACTGCTTTGGACTCATGTTTGACAGATAGACGGACTGATGCACTTTGTGGCGATCTACGCAGTGTATACCAAGAACGAAGAGCGTGAGCACCACTGTTGGCAATCTCGCCAGCCGAGGACGGCCAGACCGCGGACGCTCATATCGAGATGATCGAGAATGTGCTCGGGGTCTACCACAAGCGACTTGACATGATCCAGTTTTGTGTGGGCGACAACTGCGTCACGAACCAAGCGATTGCGACTCGTCTGTCGGTGGCCCTTGTCGATGTGCGAGCCGTCGCTTTCACCTCGCCGTGGCATCGCCGAACATAAGGACATCGTGGACAAGGTTCAAGCTCTCTGCGTTCAGCTTCACACGCCCAACAACCACGCCCAACTTATGAAGCATACCGAGCTAAAGGCGAAGAAGGCAAACCTCACACGCTGGTCGTCTACGTACAAGATGCTCGCTCGATACCTTGAGATCCGGGATGCTGCAAAGATGGTCTCCAGTGTAGAGGATCTGGTTCCTCGCCCAAGCACCCATCGGAAAATTGTTCAGCTCACCAGCCAGTTGAAAGAACTCGACAGCGTGTGAGTCCAGCTGCAGAGCGAGCAATGCTCGTTGGCGGATGTGCGCGTACGCTTCGACGCCATGATGGCCAAATATCCGTCGACGGCGGCGTACTTGAAGTCGGACGTACGCCTCGTCCACTCACCAGAGTTTGAGAATGCGATTGTCAAGCTCCTTCGTGACCAGCGTCGCTCAGCCGCTGACGAGCGGGCAATTGGTCGGTTCGAGCTATCAGCGGTACAGCCAACAACGACGAAGCGCGCCAAGGAGAACTTTGCTGCTGTCGCTCTCCGCCAAGCGAAGCGTCCGTGCATGGCCATTACGGTTACGTACCAGGACACTGTGCGTTTGATTCCCCCGACCAGCAACCGGGCTAAGCGGCTTTTCTCCCAGTGCAAGCTGGTGATGACGTCACAGTGCGGTCGTCTTCTTCCGGATCGTTTCGAGATGATTGTGTTTTTTCGTGCCAACCGTGCTCTCTGGAGCTACAACTCGCTTGGTAACTGTGAGACTGAGGTCGCCGAGCACCACAACTAGAGCACAAGTAACACGTAGCTAGCAAACCGAATGGTAAAACACGTGATTCATCTAGTTAATAAAAGACTGCCCCTCTCCTTCGCAGTCATGATTCACCCCTCAGCATGCCCTCGGGAAATAAATTCCCATGCACAACGCCTACGATCCATCATGGACCCAAACACGCGGTAGCTAACCCGAGTCGGACGTATTATCTCTTACTAATCTCAAAAGCGTGATTTGTGGAAGTGTTTTACTCGGGGCATACATCGATACCCACCGCAGTCACGAAAATATTCTAAAATTACATAAGGTAACGGACCAATATAGTGTATGATACCAGTTTTAGTGCACGATAATGGCTCTAAGCCAATCATACCCGTTGCTGTGCAAATGGGATCTTTCAATTGGTTGCTCAAAACTGGTCCAGTTTTGAGCACGGTCGCATCAGGTTTTCGCGTGAGATATTAGATTTATGCAAATAAGTGGCTATGAGAGGAGATCATGCGCAATGCGTTCGAGTCGTTTGCAACAACGCCATGGGTAAGCCAAGAGGTCGCTACAGGCAGAAGGAGCTATATGTTGCTGTGGAAAGATCCAGCTGCGCCGAGACGCACGCCCACGTCGCAGCTACGTCGTCTGTGAGTCCCCTCACCTTGTTTAAGAAGCGAAAGAGTTCCGAGAGACCGGCAGCCTGACAGGCAAGCGCCGGGCCCAACGCCCCTCATCTCGAGCGAAATTGAAGACGATTTTGTCGAGTGGATCGCGGCAATGCAGCGTGCCGGGTTGCCGCCCACTCGTCGGGAGATCATCCGATGCGCGAACCAGATTCGAGAGCGGCTCGATCATGTTTCAACTCGCTCGGCCGAGTCTCCAGCGCGGCTCACGTCGGGCTGGTACAAGCGCTTTCGTGGGCGGCATCCTGAGCTTGCCGTTTGCCGCGTTCAAATCCTCATGCGCGTGCGCAACAGCGTGGATGAGGCGGTCGTCGACACGCTCTTCGGAACGCTCGCCAAACTCGTAATTGAGCACAAAGTCGGCCCAACACGAATGTTCAACATGGATGAGACGTCGTTTACCTCCGACATGTCGACAAAAGTAGTTGTCGCCCTGAAAGGATCGCCCAGTGTGGACGAAAGAGATGAAAACAAGTTTCCACATGGCTGTGGTGGCCACGATAAATGCGGCGGGCTACGCACCAGCCCCGCAAATTATTGTACCCGATAAGCGAATTCTGCGGGCCGCATCGCCGCACTGACCATCCCCACACCTGTCTCACGGGGGTCCCAAAAGGGGTCAGCAATTAAGTCGTCTTTCGAGTTTGGCTCCACCACTTCCAGAGCGAGCTCATAATAAAAGCATCGAGTTCCCAGTCATCCTCGTGCTTGACAACAGTTCAACACACATTTGCCCAGGCATTTATCATTTCTCACCGTATATAATTGCATTTGCTGACTTTGAACTTAAATATGATTTTGTAGAGGCTGTGGATTTATGCATGGACATGGATATTTTTCTCGTGGTGCTACCCGCCAATACAACTCATCTATATCCGCCTCTTGATGTAGCAGTGTTTCGAGTGTTCAAAGGAGACATTCGTGAGGCATTAGAACGTTTGCTGCTGTCCACGGACGAAAGTACAATCTCCAAGCGTGGTGCCATCATTATAGCATGCGCTGCCTACAAGAACACGATCATTGACAGCCCAGACAGCGCCGTCAACGGGTTCGCGACGACTGAAATCTACCACCCAACTTCGTCGAGATGAAGAGCCGTCTCGAGCTCTCGACAAGTAACGGCGTGCCCGGTACTGCTGGAACGGCCGCTTGGTTGAAGCGGAAGCAAACCGAGATCCGCCAAAAAGTTCTCGCCCTTCCCCCGTCCCCCTCAGCAAGTGGAAAACCTGCTAAGAAGAAGCGTTTAACTGTAGATATCGCTGGGAGGCTCGTTACTAGAGAAGCGTTCGTGTCGAGTGAGGTTTATCGTACCGTGCAGTAAAATGGTCCCCCCAAAATTGAACGATTTGTAAGCGATTTTCAAACCTACATTTTCGGGCTGTGTGACAACCTGAGCGAAACCGAATGCATGTATATTCTCCCCATTCGTTGAATATTTCGCCAATTTTCGCCGCTTCCCGCTGTTCTACGCTTACCAATTAGTAGGAATAATTTCGTTTCTATCTCAGAAACGTGCACTATATTGTTCCGTTACGTTACCGGTACAACGGGATATTAGTACGGATATTACTGAATAATTATTATTGCGACATCGGGTATTGCCCTTATTATTATTACTTTGACGAGCCTCTCAATCATTTTTATAGTGAATTATCCGATCGCTGTGGCACGGGTATGTGGAAGCGGCCGCTACGCGATGTGGTTATACGTTGCCATGTGGGCAATCTGCGCGTATCCGGAGTGATGGCGCGCAACGCAGTGGAGGAGGTGGCGCGGCGGTGGCGACTGCCGCTGGCCTCGGAAGGCACGAAGCTTTGGGGCGAGTACATGGCCGGCACTGCCATGCTCAGCTCCATGTTCAAGGGCGACGAGCGCGTCAAGATGATGGTCAAGACGCCTAACATCCAGGAGCTCTACGTCGAGGCGATGGCCGTCGGGGAAGTGTGTGGCGTGTTCGTGTAGTAGTATTGATATGCTAGTAACTTACCAATGCGATGCTGTCGTGTAGGTCCGAGGCAAAGCCGTTTACGTCGATCAATCGCTTGCTGGAGCAATAGAACATGGAGGACACATGCATGTCTCCAAGGTCCTCTATGGCGCAGCAAAGCCGTACAATACGTCCATTGAAGCCTCTGGGGTGCCCGAGTTAGACTGGCAGAGGTTTTTCGACGTGTCGGAGCAGGTCCCGACTATCGTGCGTATCGATAGCGTTGCCGACAAAGACCATACGCGCAGCTGTGGTCTTATTGTGCAAAAGATGCCTTCGACGGAGGTGCACGAGCGACACTATGAGTTAGATGAGGTGGCATTCGACAAACTTCCGTTCTGTGCCACTGTGTTGAAGAAGAACACAGACCTACTGGAGTACCTGAACGAGTTGATTCCGGGTGCTGACATCACGGATAAGAACTGCAAGCGCGTGCCACTGGACTACTACTGTCGTTGCTCAAAGGAAAACTATGCGCAGCGTCTCAAGGAAATGGGAGCAACTGATCTAAAGCAAGTTGCAGCCGACGTAGGCAGCGCCGGCGTGGACCTCACGTGTCATTTTTGTAATGATGCACATCACTTTTCTGCCGACGAGTTGGGCCGTTTGATTGAGTCGCTGTCCCAATCTCAGAAGTAAGAAAGCAACAGAGTTGTTTATCAACACGGCTTTAGAGAGATGGATACGATGAAGTCGTCTGTCTATGCGTTTGTCTAGCCTTCTTGTCCGAATTCCTGTGTCCACTTCACGAAACGGCTGAGCTCGTCATGAGCGACAGTTGCAGTTGAATGTTCCAGCACGCGTGTGAAGTCACCCTATATTAAAAGACAAAGTTCACGTGAGTCGGATTAGCATGGCAAGTCCGGGAGATAGCTTTTAGAATGGTTAAATAAGGGAGCATTACCATCGAGATCATCGGCGGCCGCAGCTTTTCATCAGAGTAGCCACGCTGCGGCAGATCATATAGCCGCATGCGAAGCGCTCCGCAACGTCGGCAGGGAGCCTTGCAGTCCGGGCATTTTGGGCGGCATGAAGAAAGCTTCATGTGGCAGTAAGCACATGGTGGGTCATCTTCGCAAGGTGTCAAGAATTGACCACTTCGAACAGGATCGGCCTTGTCATTGCACTAAAAGACAAGAAAACACACGTTTCATGTGAAAACCCGTAAAGCACTTCAGTCGTGCATCAATAGTTCAGTATCCTCACCGGGGCAAAAAACTGAGCTTGTTGGCATTTTCGCAGGGGTTCCATTAGTGCATCTCGAACAAGAACCGATATATCTGACCCGGAGCAGCTGTGGAACAACAGACCCATGTGAGCTCGAGAATCCCCTGCGACAATAACTTTTCATGTGCAGTATTGTACCCTTCCGTTTTCTCCGCGATCGCTGTGAAGTTTGCATCGCTTAGCTCGTTTGGCGTGTCACCCAGGTGGATCCCCAGCATCACCTTCCGTGCATCGATGTCAGGGAGAGGGATATAAATGCGCTTTTCGAATCTACAGGTGACAACATAACGTCAGCTATCGGGGGGCCCCCTCGTTCCTTATACGATCACAAAGCATTTACCGTCGCCGCATTGCCGGATCTAATTCCCATGGTACATTCGTAGCTCCGAGCACCAGAACGCCATCATGGTTGTTGCCCATGCCCTGCATCTGAACAAGGAATTCATTCTTGATACGGCGCGTCGAGTCGCTTTCACCTTCGGATCTACTCGAACACAGCGAGTCGATTTCATCTATAAAAATAATAGCAGGCTTCGTCTCACGCGCCATTTCGAAGAGATTCTTTACGAGCCTGAAGGCGAGACAAAAATCATGTCAGAGAACGAATATTCAACCTTTATGACAACAGGAATATCGCACTTTTCGCTCTCGCCTTGCCACTTCGACACCAAGCTAGAGGATGAGACGGCGAAGAACGTGGCGTCTGCTTCCGTTGCAACGGCCTGGGCAAGATACGACTTACCTGTACCCGGAGGCTGCAGAAAGAGATCGGATAAATTGGTTAGCACACACTTCATTTCAGCAATGCACACAGATAAACGCCTAAAATCCTACCCCATATAGCAGAATGCCCTTCCATGGACGCCGTTTCCCCGTGAAGAGCTGCGGGAACCGCGCTGGCAAGATAACTGCCTCTTTCAGCGCCTCCTTTGCAGCGTCCAGCCCAGCAACGTCGTCCCACTTAATATTCGGTTTCTCCGATACGACCGCCGCTGTTTTTCACCATTCAAAAGCCCGTCAATTTGCCACGATAGCAATCAAGCCCCGTCAGCTCGTCTTTAAGCAACTTACAGGCCAGCGAGCCGCGCAGTTTGGCTGTTTCAGCGTCCGTCTCATCATCGTCTTCCTTCTCTCCTCTGCGCATAGCAATATCAGTAGCAATAGCATGCTTGAACCTTACATTAACCTAGCGTAGACTCACTTGTCCATGTCCGCTACGGCTGCCACGGCCTTAGGCGCGTTTCCCTTCTCCAGCATGCCCCGCAGCTGCTCCGCGCGCGTCATATAGCCCTCCACGCGCTTCATGATTATCTCCTTGGACGTTGGGTTCTTCTCATCTGTGCAACACACAGCAGGCAGGTCAGCCAATACTAAGTCGTTGACAATAAAGGACTGTAATGCCTTTCTAACGCACATTTCACGCCGATCATGAAGTGCTCGAGCGCCTTTTTGTACAGGATGAAGGCCTCCTGGTAGTTCTTGCCGTTGTCCTCATTGATGGCCTGCGTCACGATCTCAATCGCCTGCGGGATGAACTTGTTCTCCATCGCAGCGCTCTTTCACTGTTGAAAGTTAACTTGCTGTGTGAGGAAAAATCCATCGCTCTTCAACGCCGTCGCATTGGACAAAAATCGGGCTTTTCGACCAATCTGAGTGATGTTGAAGTCCGCATCCCAGCAATATGGGTATAAGCCAGTCGAAGGCAGGGGACGGTGGCAGCGTACGCTGGGAGCTACGACCGCTGGTGCCCCGCTCTTGGGTGGAGTTAGAGCAGCTGCACCTGCGCTTCCAACAGGAGGCGCACCGCCGCTGGTCCGACCCCGCCTTCCAGTACTTCCTGCCCTTTCCCGTTTTCCAGGCAATTGTGTCACCACTTTGTCCCGATAAGGATAAGCTGCAGCTGCTGGCAATGTTCGAGGTACTAGACATCAAGCAGACGAGGAAACTCGCAGTTATGGAATTCTTCAGTGGCCTTGCGCTCCTCGTAGATGCCAAGAAGCCCCAGAAACTTGAGTGTATGGTTATGCACAAGCACTCCGGAATGACGGACAGAGGATGGCTTATTTTTGTGGCTCTAGTTGTGCTGTCGCTGCTAGATAACGGAGGACTTAAGACGCTCAATAATTGCGAGCTTTCAATGGTGGTATCGGCCGCGGCCACGGGCTTGAAGATATTCACACCTGGAGCTGATGTGCTGCAGGAATCCACGATGAAGCCGCTAATTCGACGTACAGACCTTTAGCTGGGAATTAATCATTGGTACTGACGTCTATGAGGGCTGAATCGACAACGTTTTACTGTGCGGGCAGGAATCTTCGGCGAAAACGATGAGATCTTGCGCCAAATCGTCATCAGTAAAGCTCTCGCAGACCCAGAGATCCTATTCTTCATGAGCGACCTGGAGGCGGTGGGTACTTGGTATTTATTATTGTGCTTGATGATACGTCTCTATAACGCTTGCGCTTACATGTACAGGGTGTGGCAACGTCCTCAGACGAGTTGTTGATCCAACAGGGTAAGCTCATGAAGCAAATGGCTTACCTCGACTACCAGGCAACACAGGTGATAACGTCAGGTATTGTAGCCATGTCAGTCTAAAAGTGCAAGCACTATTCAATTCTGCGATTGTTTTTTTCTGACACCCGCTTGTCTTTGAAAGATGATAAGGGAAGAGTTGTAACTGGAATTGCTTCTGTCAGCGGGTCAATCAAAGGTACTGAAGGTCAGCGAGCATTAACGGCCCCCTCTGGGCCTACAGTAGAATGCTTCGCACGGAGACTGCAGACTGTAGTGTGCCCGCCTCCTCCGAAGGAATCAATCCATTCGATACAAGTGATATCCGCTGTTGAGATCAAAAAGTATGTTGATGCACGCACCTTGCAGCGGTTGGTCACAGTTGTATCGGACGGTGGGATATCACTGTCTCGGAGTGAGGTTAGTTTGTAGAGTTCGGAATAGTCCATCTCAAGGGTGACAATTTACCACCTGTGTTTACCACCTGTGTTGCCTATAGGCGGCCGTGCTTATGGATGATATGGCAACGGACCAGTTTGGACTTGTACGATCTGGTGACATCCTTCGAGTCATGAAAGCGTGGATGCAAAATCAATGGCGAGAGAAACCAGAGGCACTATGGGAGATTGTGAGTTATTTTGTTGTCGAGAGTGTGACAAGTGTGGAAAAGCGCATGAATGCTGCACTTGCTGCTTTCGTTAAAAGAGCGGTGAAGACACTGGGACCTACTGCGCATCGGCGGACAACTGTAGCTAAGAAACGTCTTCTCGATAGATTAGAGAATGGCGTACTACAGCCTGATACTGATGACGGAGAACTCCAGTGGACCCTTAGCATTCACGTTGGTGATAATGCGGCGCCAGTTCAAACTCCGACTAGTTCTCCGACTTTGAAACGTGTTGGTACTTCTCTTGGAGATAACATCAGGTTCCGAGTAGAGATTCACCCACCGAATAGCGACATGGGAGTCAAAACTGACAAAACCAAGCTTAAGAAGGAAGGACAACTCGATTACAACGGCGATGACAAACAACCGGAGGATCCGGGCCTCCATACTATGCGTCTTATCGTAAATTTCTTGCTGAATTCGGAAATCACAGGTAAGTATAATTGCGGTATTATTCTCTGAAATACTACAATAACTCGGACCTCGTGTTATTAAAAACAGATGAGGAAGGTATTGATTTGGCATCGTTGGTAGAAAAAGCTGTACAACAAGACCAAGTGTGGTCGCCATTTGCATCGCTATGGACTAAATGCTCAGGTTGCTGTTTTATCGGCAGGAACGTGCTATATCACCATACGAAAACTAACCTGTTGTGTACTATTTCCGTAGTTACCATGCAGTCGTCAATTCGCAGTGAAGGAGCGAAATGTCTTCGCGTCTGTATCGACTTCCGCGAAGACTTTATCTCTAATTTGGAGGTGAGTTATATTTTAGACGCCTTCCCCCCATCCCCGCAATTTTCATTAAGCTTTACTAAGTGTTTTATTGGATATTTCTTTCCTCGCCGTAGGAGTGCACAGGTACTTCGTTTGCAGTTGGTTTTGGCAGCTTCTTCGTACTGGGCGAGTTGGATCAATCACTTTCAGATATACTGAAACGTTCACAAGATATGGCAATACTGCTACAAAACCTGGGGAAAAGGCAAAATCGAAAACGCGCGATGAGGATGATTTTTGATGCTTTCGACGCTAATCACAGCGGTGAATGGAGCCTGCAGGAGTTTAACGCCTTCCAGCAGGCTCTTGGCAAAGAAGCCCTGCTTGAAGCTACACTAGCTGAATTGTTCGGCGGGGGCTCGACTGTATCGTTTGAAAGTTTTATGGCAACGTACGAAAGTTATCCAGCTGCAAGACTTTTCGAGATGATTCGTCGGCTTGGAATTGGTAGGGATCACTGATACTTTCGACCTAGTCGTGTACCCTGGAAACTGACCCA
Source organism: Phytophthora sp. 'mugwort' (assembly GCA_033558025.1). Lineage (NCBI taxonomy): Eukaryota > Oomycota > Peronosporomycetes > Peronosporales > Peronosporaceae > Phytophthora > Phytophthora sp. 'mugwort'. Next base: position 1,415,516 of record JAUCEF010000017.1, on the reverse strand, counting down.
CGTTGCTGATGTAGGATCGCTTGGTGACATGGTGAAAGGATCCGTCTCAGTAACGTCGACGCTGAATGAACCATGTGTACAAGCTTTGGGTCTGTTACTAAACCCATCGCGCTGGGCGGACGCAGGCTGGAAAAAGATGCTACTTTTTACTAGGAACATGAAGGATCTAAGTCTTGAGCTCCGTTATGCTAAGCTTAGTAGGCTCGTGCAGAAGTACTTTAACCATGCTAGTGCGGTGGATTTTGTCACAGACCCATTGTTTGTGGCCTCATGGGTAGAACGTCTTAGCGAATTTGTACAATCTCCGCACGCCGAGCACTCGAAGGATCAACCATGCCGTAGCATATTCTGCTCGTTAGAGCGCGAAGTGAATAAGACGGAGCAGCAGTTGGAATTCGATGACCAAAGCAAGAAGTTACCACGGGGGACATCAGCGCGGCGAGCTGAAACTATGGTTCCGTTCCTGGAGATGGCAAAACTCGTTAAAGCGCACGTTCGAGGACTCGAGGTACTTGAACTATGCAGCAAAAGCATTCGAATTGTGTTCGAGCTTGATAACTTCTGGTTTTCGCCTCCAGCCAGTACACTGACTTCCTCGGAAGCAGCTAATTGTGGGTATCATTAGCGCAGCATAATAATAGGGAAGAACACTTCCAGTGACTACTGATCGGTATATGGCAAGCAAGTGTGATGGTAGAGAGAAGGCGGTGATACCAGTCGAGTGATGAATCGTTTACACACAACGACAGCGGCAACTTGTACCAAAAATGACAGTGACTTGGTGTTCTCAAGCGAAGAGTCGAAAGCAACTTATGCTCGAGCACTCCAGGACCGGCATGCTGGTATGTACCAAGATGCCGTAGACGCTTTGGAAGCTATTATCGAGGTAAGCACGAGTGATCTACATATTTAACTCGTGCAATCTCGTTCTAAATCATTCTTGGCAGCGCGAAGGCGACTCAGAAAAGCTTTGGACTGAGCTCGCTCTCACACAATTTCAGCTGTGGGAAGCCCACGTCAGGACATTGCACGTGCCTTCCAGTCTCGACATGTCAGCTATACAATCCAAACGACCCCGATGCTCAAACGCCAATACAAAACAGCTGCATACCGTGTTTCTTCAAGAGGCTTACAGCACCTTCCTCATTGCGATGGAATATCCAAACAACAAAGCGAGTCCAGAATTGTTGCTTCCGCTCGTGAGGCTTTACCTTGAATTTGGATCATACCAGGGCGCGCTTGCTGTGTGCACTCTACTTGTTGAAGGCTATCCAACATCTCCTCGTCTCAATAAGGCCATCTTCTTATCGGCGCTTACAGCATCAGCACTGGATCGTCACCAAGAGAGCGCACAATACTTTCGATATCTAGCTGAAGGGCAAGGACCCTCGTCGTCATTCCCGTATCGTCTCGCAGCGTATCAATTCAGTCTGCTAGCAGCATTGGAGCTTTCCCATGTGCCAGGTATGCGTGGACTAGAGCGTGAGATATACTCACAAGCGTATAAAGCTCTAGTTGCACTTCCGCCGGTGCTGCCATCAGAGAAGACAGCGCACATTTTGTTCACGACATCGCGGAAGAACGAGGAACAGCGCACGCTACTGTGGTGTCGTGACGTACAGACTTGGCTGGATCTAGCTCAGCGACTCGCAGGCCCAGCCAATGCACCGCTTCTAGTTCTTTCAGCACTTCGTGAAGCTCGCCGCCGGATAGAACCAGCGTCAGGAGGGCTACCTGCCGCCAAATTACTTCTGGAAGGTGTTTGTCTGCTGCGTACGGGAGATAGCCCGGGAGCAGAGAGGGTATTTGCTGAAGCGCTTTTGCAGCTACCTCGTGAGGAATATTACAGCGCCCGTCATGAACGATTCTTGTTGGAAATGTGCAGTGCCTTATGGCGAGAACGTTTCGGTTTGGAGCACACGAGTGCAGCACATTTGCAATTATATGTTCGGCGATATTGGAGGTTGGCGAAGTGGCGCCTCGGTGTCGCTCACGTTTTGGAGCAACGCCGCCATGCGATGGCGTTGCGTATTCAATGCGTATGGAGAGGATTTCAAGCACGAAGAGAGCTTGCCTTCTTGCGCGAGAAACGAAGAGAGAAGGAAGTATTTGCTAATTTTGCCATGGGGGAGCAAGACGACAGACTGATCGGTCTACGGCTGAATGCCGCTGCTAGAGACATTCAATCCCTGCTTTACATCGCCCGAGACAAGCGCACACTTCGAGCTCTTCGTGCTCGAAAAAATGAACGCGGTTCTCTTTTGGCGAAGTTTGCTGGCCGTCGCACCGAGCTGGGCAAGCTTGGAGTATTCCATAGATGGAGCGATTTTGCTTATGCTCGAAAGCAAGAGTATCTCGATGCTGTCGTGCTCATTCAGCGGCAATTCCGATCATGGCGCAGTCGTAAGATCTGTTTTGAGCTGCTGCTACTGCGTCAACGACACAAGAGCATTCTGCAGCAATGCCTTGCCCGACGCTCAACGTCGCTGACATTACGCGTGTTTCAAGCCTGGCATCTAGCACTTGTTGAGGTTCGAAGTGCGCGTGACAGAGCTTCACGGGCTATTCAACGTAGATATCGCTCAAGGTTAGCAGTACGCCAGTACCATGTCGAGCTAAAACGCCATCGGGCTGCAACTGTCACGATGAATCGCTTACTCTCGGATCGAAGGCAACAAATACTATTAAGTACTTGGCGGGCACTCGCCAATCTCGCGCTCGTCCGTCGTCTACGCAAGTGGAGTGCAGCTGTGACCATCCAGAAGCACATACGGGGCGTACTCGCACGAAGGCAAGCTAAACATATTCGTGCACGTCGTCGAAGAGCTCTCAATGCACTTACGAAGCTCTCGGGCTCCCGTAAATTTCAGTTTCTGCAGACAGGATTCAACCTTCTTCGCCAGCATGTCCAAGCACACCATAGAAGAAGGTATAACGCAGTAACACGCATCCAAGGGCTCTTTCGGAGATTTTGGGCTCGCCAAAAGCTGGAACAACGGCGCATCGCAGAAATGCTGGTTAATGGAACCGTAGCATTTGGTAGTGGACTTAAAGGTCAGCCCCCGGACATCAAGCTGTGGGCATGTTTGTTAGCGCTGTCAGGGCACATTTCTCAGCGTGATGCTGCAATAATCCAGGTGCAGAGGTGGTGGAGACATCGACGAAAGCGTTCTCGAACTCTTCGAGTACTTAGTAAGCGTGCAGCACAACGACGTCTGCTAGCCAGACTGCAGCAGAACTTCTACACCCTCGTAGGTGTCTTTTTCCGCGAACTTCGTGCAGAATGCATGGCCAAAAAAGCCCGACAGCACGTGGCAGCGACCAGAATTCAACGCCGATTACGTTGCTGGCTGATGCATCGACGGTACCTCTGCACTCTTGACAGGCACTCCGTCGCTGCACAACGCGGCGAAAAAGCAGCGAATAAACTAGCCTTACAACGAGTGCGTCGAGTATTTTATGGCTGGCGAGAAACTACACGGGCGACGCGACGAGAGCAAAACGAGGCAGCTTGTCTGCTACAGCGAACATTCCGTCGCCACCGCGCGCAGCGTCAAGCTCGTTGCGTCGTGGCGAAAAAATTAGCACAGGCAAGGCTACTGGCCACAGCCTCACAAAAGCCATTGGAGCGCTGCTTCCGTCAATGGGAGGCCGCGGCCTTGCTCGAAAAGAGCGTACTGCGTGTACGCAGTTCATCATTGATCAAGTCAAGAGATCCCACACCCGTCATCGGCCGTCGAAAGCCTGCTACTGCCTCTGAAAGCAAATTCGACAAGCCACTCACGCTGGAGGAGGTAAGCCACTACATTTTGTCTATGCGTGAAATATGCCACTAACCCCACGACCATCTTGTACTTAGCGCGCCGAGATACCATCAATGCTTTTCTTCACAATTCTTAATCGTGTGCGCCAAACTGGAATGTGCCAGCTCTCGTATAGGTCGGTTCTAGCAACGTTTTAATCGTTTACACTGGAAGGTTCTCAAGCTACTTATTTTGTTGCTCATATGCTCCCTTCCAGTGCCGGCACTGTGTTCAAAGGTCCTCAGCTCCGACAACTCATTTCTCTATCCACCAGCATAATCGTCGACGGCGGTGGCGGGCTCTCCAGCATCAGCTCAACATCAAGTAGTCTACTTTTCAACCTCAACGAGCAGGTCGTGGGCGCATTAGACGAGTGCACCAGCTCCACATCCAAGTCGTGTCCTGTGCAGTCCCTCATTCTGTGCAACGCGCCGCTCCGACCTTCGCACGTGTCCCTCCTAGCTTCCATATTGCAACGCAGTCGTCGCAGCTCCAGCCTCGCGCTCGTGTCCGTCGTATTGGCCAACGTCCCGCTCGCTCCTGCATCCGTCGTTTCCCTCGCCTGTGCGTTGGCCCAGAGTCCCAGCTGCCTGCAACAACTCGTTCTCGAGCGTTGTGAAGTGGGTAGTGCTGGAGCTGCTGCTTTGTTCGAGGCGCTGGCTTACAACCGAGCGCTGTGGAAGCTCGACCTCAGTGGGAACCACATCGCGGACGCCGCCTGCCCCGCTCTAGCGCGAGCTCTGCTTGCTGGCAGCCAGTTGCGCGTGTTGGCAATGAGCCGCAACGTTCTGTCGGACCGCGGTATGCTGGGCTATCTGGCGCCGGCATTGGCCTCAAGCCAGTTGGAGACGCTTGTGCTGCTGCAGAATCTGCGCGTGTCGTCGCTGGGTATTGCAATACTGCGCAAGGCATCGGAAGTACTCGTCGTTTCAGATTGAGCGCTGTGATTGGCGAAGAAGATGGCTACATGTATCCATCTGATCACAATCTGAGCGCTGATTGGCTGCGAGTGGCTGGCTGGGAGGTACGTCATGTGTCCGCTCGGTGGTTGTGAGCCGCTGGTCAGAACCGAACACGCCGTAGACTCCTTCGACCCCGTTCAACATGGCTGACGCCTCCCCCGTGACCAACCGCAAGCAGGTGGCCATCCTGGACTTCGGCTCGCAGTACAGCCACCTAATTGCGCGTCGCGTGCGTGAGCTGCACGTGTTCTGCGAGCTTTACTCGTGCCTGGTGAGCGCCGATGAGCTGCGCCAGCACCAGCTCACGGGTATCATCTTGTCGGGCGGCCCGCAGTCCGTCTTCGATGAGGGCGCCCCACACGTGCACCCGGAGGTGTGGAAGCTTGTTGAGGAGCAGAAGCTACCAGTACTGGGCATTTGCTACGGCCTACAGGAGCTTGCCTTCACCAACAACGGCAAAGTGGCTCCGTCGCAGCACCGCGAGTACGGCAAGGCCATCGTCACCCGTAAGAATGATGTGGACTGTGGCGGTCTTTTCAACGGCCTTCCGGATGAGTTCCAGATGTGGATGAGCCATGGTGACAAGCTGCACAAGAACCCCGATGGATTCGTGGACATCGCCACGACCGAGAACTCGGAGCACGCCGCCATTGTCAACGTGGCGCGCAAGTTCTACGGCATCCAGTTCCATCCGGAGGTGACCCACAGCCCTCGCGGCAAGGACATCCTGCGCAACTTTGTGGTCAACATATGTGACTCGCCCACGGACTGGGACATGCGCAGCATCGCCGACGCCTTCATCGAGGAGGTGCGCGAGACCGTTGGTCCCGAGGGCCACGTCATTGGCGCCGTCAGCGGCGGTGTCGACTCGTCCGTTGCTGCGGTGCTGCTGCAGCGCGCTCTGGGCAACCGCTTCCACGCTGTACTCATCGACAATGGTCTCCTGCGCCAGGACGAGGCCACGGAGGTCGTTGAACGCCTGCATACTAAGCTCGGCATCAACCTCAAGTGCATTAACGCCTCGGACCGCTTCCTGAGCGCACTAAAGGGTGTTACGGAGCCTGAGACCAAGCGCAAGACGATCGGCAACCTTTTCATTGATCTGTTCCAGGAGGAGGCGGAGCGTATTGGTCACCCCGTGGACTTCCTGCTGCAAGGCACGCTGTATCCGGACGTGATTGAGAGCATCTCGTACAAGGGCCCCTCGGCCACGATCAAGACCCACCACAACGTCGGTGGCCTTCCGGACAAGATGCACCTGAAGCTCATTGAGCCGCTTCGTGAACTGTTCAAGGACGAGGTCCGTGAGCTTGGAATGGCTCTCGGCATTGACGAGCCCAGCGTGTGGCGCCATCCTTTCCCGGGTCCCGGCCTTGCTATCCGTGTGCTCGGTGAGATCACGCCCGAGGCGCTGGAGACTCTGCGTCACGCCGACTCGATCTTCATCGAGGAGCTGCGTAACAGTGGCCACTACAAGACCACGGGTCAGGCATTTTGCGTCCTGCTCCCTGTCAAGTCTGTGGGTGTCATGGGTGACGGTCGCACTTACGAGAAGGTCGTTGCCATCCGTGCCGTCAGCACATCGGACTACATGACGGCTGACTGGTACCACATGCCGTACGAGGTGCTCGGCCGCATGTCGAACCGTATCATTAACGAGGTCCGTGGCGTCAACCGCGTCGTGTACGACATTTCGTCCAAGCCGCCTGCCACCATCGAATGGGAGTAAGCGATCAAGTGGAGTTGTTACCATCTTTGCAGCACAGCACACACAAGGTTAGGAAGCCTCCAACCTAGTAATGTCAAGCTAATAGAGCAACGATACATGCATGTACAGTAAACCAGACGAAATGAAGCAAAAACGGCAGGCATGCTGTTAATTCATTTTTCAGCTTGCTTTTATCGCTTTTGACTCGAGAATTCCTTCAAATTGACCGTAACATTGCTTATATCGATTCCACGTTTCCCTGGATACCAGCCACCTAGTGAGGTAGATGATATTAGAAAGAAGCAACTCATTTCACGCAAGGGGAGCAGTAGTGAGTCCCTCTAGCTTATTTATCTGACGAATATCTGTTTATTTGTGTGTTTCCTTTTTGCTTACTTAAGTATTTTTCTGCATATTTTGAAGGTTCGACTCCCCTATTGGACCGGTACACCGCAGTCAAGAAGTGGCCTTTTTCCGCTGCACAACGAGATGCCGCGCGATGTCTTGGCAGCGCACGCGATCTCTTTCCTGCAGCTGCATCGCTCTACACTGCTTCCGATACCCCGAGGAGCCGCCTTCTCCTCCTCCGATGATCAGCTTCCTGGGCGACGGCTCGCGCTCGACGGCATTTGAGACAGCTTTCTTCGGTTGAGGCGGAGGAAACAGCGATGCCAAATCGACCCTGCCACCACCGCTAGCATCATCAGTGATTGGGGATCCTTGTGCTCTCGCCACATTCTCGCATGCGCAAATCTGCTCCCACATGTTAGGAAGTGTCACGACGTTGTTGAAGCTGCTCACTTCAGCGTGTCTGTCTCCCTCGAACGACACGTGGGCTGTAGTTTTGCATCCGCGGACCGAAATCTCATCGGCGTTAAAGATCCGTGCGCTGCAGCAGGAATACTTGGCCGCTGGACCGTGATCGATAATGGAGCCGGAGTGATACGCGCAGTCTCGAAGCTCAATAAAGCTGCACTTTTGCTTGCACACCCTGCAGCGGAAGTGCTTCATGGAGCCCCATATGTACCAGTACGCTCCACCCCAGGAAATGGTCTTGTCGGCACCAAGCTCCCGCAAAAACACCTCGACTTGCCACCCTGCTTTGACTTGGTGCCTCCCCACCAACTCGCCATGCACACCGATCTGACATTTTCCCTTCTGGCACCCAACGCAGTCCTTATCATCCTTAATGAAGAGCAACCCACAGTTCGCACACAACTCGAGTCGTCGCCCGCCATCCTGCATGTTTTTCACCAGCGCCTCGACCTTCTTCCGTCGCAGCTTGGACAGGATCTTGTCCTTCGGGTCGTGCAGTGTCTGCAGCAGTTCGGGCGAACAGTTGCTGGCGATCTTGGAAAGGGTGGCGTCCGAAAGGCAGCTAAAGTCTACGCGCAGCAGCATGAAGTCCTGTACGCGCCCCGAGATGAAGGCCACACACTCCTCGACGAGTTCCTCCATCTGCAGGAACTCGGAGGATACTAGTATAGACGCGACGTTCTCGAGCGTTATGCGCGGCCGCCACTCGTAGTCGCGGTGGTGCATATACTCCATGAGAAGCTCGAAAATCTCGACGTCACAGTGCACCGATATGTCGATCTCGTCGTGCTCGTTGGTCTCGTTCAAGTATGCCTGGAAATATTTCATCCTGGCTAGTAGCAGGTCGCGCTGGCACGTAAACTCCTTGCTGCTCTTGCGGTACTCGTCGAACACGTGAATCACCACGCTGCGCAACGACGACGATAAGGACGACGACGCAGGGTCAGTCGCGGTAGCCGAGGTCAGCAGCTTGCTCGATTTCATTGAGAATGGTCCGCCCAACGCCGTTTCGTGGAACTTGAAGGACCATCACTCCTTGTTTTATGAAATGATTACAGCCATATTTTCCTTGCTTACTGAAGCTTGTAGGGCAAAATCCGGCACAAGCAGCAGTCATTTTAGTCTGTTGGAAAGTCATGCGAGGTTTTTCATCGACGATAGTAAAACCTCTTAATATTTGTATGAATCCGTTTTCTTTTAGTGATGTGGTCCACATCCATTTTTTTTATTGGCGGCCAGTACCGCGCCTTCGAGAAGGGGAAACAAGGAAAGAACCCGCGCAGCTCCAAGCTTCAGCCGCCAGCGTCCCGGCACGAGAGAAAGCAGATCCGCAGTAGCAGCAAGCATGTCATTCCCCTCAGGAAAAGCACCGGAACGCAAGAACCTGTTCAAGAAGGGCATCGATGCTGATGAGTCGCGCCGCAGCCGTATGGAGACTACCGTGCAGATCCGCAAGACCATTAAGGAGGACCGCATGAATCAGCGCCGCCGCATGGTACGACAATAGGCAGCAGAAATATAGATGCAGGGACAGCCGCCTTTTGGATAGGCAGTAGTCTATCCCCATGGAGCGACGCTGACTGCTAGTCTTTATAGTGGGGTCGTATCTCCCAGTTGATCTGAAGACAGGCTACTCACGTTTTATTATTGCTGATGTAGACGCCTGACGACAACGGAGCTGCCTCGACGCCTGGTATGGGAGATGGCGCCGGCGAATTGACGCTGCTGCAGCGGGTAAGCAGGCGCTAGATACGAGATACTTGTAAAGAGAATGCAAACTGATTGTATGTGATGGTGCTACTGTAGCTGTCGGAACTTCCGCAGTTGGTGGCGGGCGTACATTCGAGCGACCCGGCCGTGCAACTTGTAGCAGTGACCAAGTTCCGCAAGCTGCTGTCCATTGGTGAGCTTGGTTATTGTCTTGTGAGCTGCTGCAAGGGAATAACGTTACTGATTTTTGTTATTGTTACTGCCCATCGCAGAGCGCAACCCGCCTATTAAGGAGGTGATCGATACCGGTGTCGTCCCCATTTTCGTGCAGTTCCTTCAGTGCAAGGACTTTCCCACGCTGCAGTTTGAGGCTGCCTGGGCTCTGACAAACATTGCGTCGGGTACATCTGCAGATACCGAGGTGGTGATCAACAGCGGTGCCGTTCCTATTTTTTGCCAGCTGCTTCTGTCCACGAACGACGATGTGCGCGAGCAGGCTGTTTGGGCCCTTGGTAACATTGCCGGTGACTCCATCAAGTGCCGTGACATGGTTCTGCGTTGCGGTGCCCTGCGTCCGCTCATGCAGCAATTGACGGAGAACTCCAAGCCGACGATGCTTCGTAATGCTACATGGACGTTGTCCAATTTCTGCCGTGGCAAGCCACAACCGCAGTTCAATCTTGTGGAGCCCGCTCTGCCGACACTGGGCCAGCTCATCTACACTCACGACGAGGAAGTGCTGACGGACGCGTGCTGGGCTCTGTCGTACCTGTCGGATGGATCGAACGAAAAGATTCAGGCGGTGATTGAGGCTGGTGTGTGCCGGCGAATTGTGGAACTGCTTATGCACCACTCTCCTTCCGTGCAGACACCTGCTCTGCGTACTGTCGGTAACATCGTGACAGGCGACGATCTGCAGACGCAGGTCATTATTAACCTGAACGCGCTGCCGTGCCTACGTGCGCTTCTGGAGAGCCCCAAGAAGGGTATTCGAAAGGAGGCCTGCTGGACGCTATCCAACATCACGGCCGGTAACCAGGAACAGATCCAGTTCATCATTGAAGCCGACATTTTCCCGTCTCTGATCAGCTTCCTTTCGACGGCCGAGTTCGACATTCGCAAGGAAGCCGCGTGGGCTGTGTCGAATGCCACGTCTGGCGGATCGGCGGAGCAGATCATGCACCTTATCAGCCTTGGTAACTGCTACGGCATCGATGGCTTAAATTTTAACTATATCTGACGTAGACTATTTATGTGTTGCTGTTCACAGGATGCATCAAGCCTCTGTGTGACTTGCTGGAAGTGAAGGACTCGAAGGTTGTGATTGTGGCTTTGGAGGGTCTCGAGAACATTCTGCGTGTAGGCGACCAGCAGAAGACCGGCGACATCAACGACATTGCCACGATGATCGATGAGGCGGACGGTGTTAACAAGATCCAAGCGCTTCAATACCACGCCAACGAAGGTAAGACTGAGCCCGAGCTCGATTATTTTGCGCATAGCAGTTACTAACGATGCGCATGTCAACGTCAGATATCTACGTGAAGTCTATGAAGATCGTGGAGGCATACTTCCACGGCGAAGAGGACGCGGAGGATAGCCTAGCGCCCAACACGGATGATAACGCACAGCAGTTCCAGTTCGGCACAACCTCTGACCAGCCTACCATGTTCCAGTTTGGCCAGAACTGATTCAACCAGGTACGATGAGGTAGACAGTAACAGGAGACGGATTCGGATGAACCATCGGACGAACGCAGAAGCAGTATGCGGAACATCACAGGGAGATAGTACGTGTGAAATGCATTTCCCTGTTTGCTTTTTTAGTCGCCTATTCAGCGTTCGGCTGGCAACAGTGGCGCCTATTAGCATGCTCTTTGCACGAGCATGAAAGTCAACGACAGACTGTTGGAGAGGGATGAAGTCACGGGTTTTTATGTTGTGCTCTCCTTAAGGGCTCGCTTGTGACAGAAATCTAAGTTCGTCGCCTCGCTTAGCACCGTACAGTACCTACTGCAGTTAGTGGACCCTTAACGATATCGTCATATTTCGCGGATTCGTGAAAGTTACCTGATCCCGCCCCCCCATGAAAGTTCCCGAGACATTTTAAATACCGGTACAGGAGATGCTTGTATAATTCCGATTAGTCATTTGATTTGACAGGAAGAAGAGGGAGGAAATGGGCTAAAAGGTGAGAATCGAAGAAACGACAAAATCCGGTCTTTCCAGTACAACTACATAACTAGCATCATTAGATAGCTTAGTGTTTCAAATCTATGGTTATGATGTTTGCACGACGATTCTGTCGACTTCCTTCTCTGTGCTAGCGCGGCAACAACACATCTTCACCGTGTTGTCACTTCAGGTTTTCAGAGTTTCGGGAAAACCTTTGGATGGGTCTTGCGCATCTGATGTCACATCATCCTTCCACACTGTAATCATACTCACTTTAGTGCCTGAGTGATATATGCTATCACATGACTCGCACAGTCGACTTACCCAGCTGACAGCATTTTGGACAGGGTGGAAGCGCTCAAACCGACGAACATTCACCAATATCCATCAACGGTTGAAGCTGAACTCTTCCCGGGACAAGGCGGTCAAGGAGCGACATGCTCGGCGGCTCTCCATTTTGAATATTCAATTCTTCCATCAGAGCAATCAGGGGGAGGGGAAAAAAATGTGCAACGACGTAGGAGGTACAACTTCAAATTCTCTAAATCTCGGAAATATTCGTCTAAAACTCCAAACGGCCGTACAACCAGGTCGACGACATCGTTGGCAATGCTACAGGCAACATGCATCCGAGTCATGCTATAGTGATCGCGGCATGCAGCTTAGAAAATTCGTCGCATGCTATGAGCAAAATACCAAATCGAAAACGCAATTCCCGGATTTAATTGTTTTTGGTTTCCCACCTTTTTGTGGCCTCTTCGTACAGTTAAGAAACGCGCCGCGTGGCACAAACACCACACGCGTTTTTGCTACCGGATTTTTATCCCTGGAGCTCGTTGCATTGCTACTCGTGTTACTAGAGACAATTGACGTGCAAATATACGGAAGGTGGTACGCCGTTGGGTATGTTGTTTGTTGCTACTCCAGTTTGATATACTAACAAGTATTGCGGCGTAGGTTCCTTTTTTGGTACCATCTCTTCTTCAGGTGGTGAGGGTGACGACGGTCTATTTTGACCAGCCCTCTTCAGGGGATGGTCACCGCGTTCGTGGGGAGGGTGACGATGCCGAGAGCGAATCCAGTGACCATGGTTTTGAGATCGGCTCCCCTTCTGGTGATGAAGCTGGCGACGACCGCGACGAAGGCTTCGAATACGCAAGTGATTCAAGCTAGGCTCTTGAAGAGCTACTCGATGTGATACGTGCGATCTTGCCCTGATTTACGTGTACGGATCGCTTTCCTAACTGTGGTTATAATGTTGCTTACACTGCGGACGCCCGTGCGAAACAAAAGGCTGTCAAGAAAATCAAAAATGCGTTTCGGTTACAAAACCAAGAATTCACGGAGGATCCACAGATGCAAATCAAGTGGTGGGAGCAATGGCAGTGGTCATGAAAGCGTTGCTGACACGTTGTAAATGAATTCGCCAGACGAAAGCTCCGGTTTCCAGTTCAGCGTGTCAATCAGCACCGAGACCCAACGACCGCCGAACACCACGTTTTTGGCGCACCAAAACCTTCACGGAGCGTGTGACGATGGCTAACGCTCATGACGACGTCCAAAACAAGATACCTCCGCTTTTCCAGCTCGTTTTTGCATCGTGGGAAGATAATGATGTACTCGAGTCGTATTTCAACAAGCACAAGCTACTATTTCGAGCAAGAGATATCCAAACCGTCCAAAAAAACACAATTCGTATGTTATACAGTGTTAGTTTTATCTTAGTAATTTAAATAATGAAAGCAATGCTGATGATCAGGCTGAAAGCGCATCAAACTCTTTTAAAGATGGAATACAGCTACGAAGTTTTCGCTACACGCATGAGTGTCACCAAACGTCTCGCGCTAAAGGTCAGCACAGCACGCCGGCACGGTTTACTAGTTACAAGGCCCGATTCACTGCAGCAGCGAAAATGTTGCCGCTAAAAGTGGCAATGTAATCTGGAAGATTGCTCTCCGTAACCGGGTAAGAGGCTGTCAGATTAAACGAAACTTTCAGGCACGGCTAACACTCGGCTTAATGTAGACATGGACCCATAAAACAATATAATATTTTGTTTTGGCTATTTTGGTGCGGGGTCTATTCCAGAAGATAGCCGAATCTTGGAGGAAGTATATCTTCTTGCCGATGCACACGCAGAGTTGCATTATATCCAGACTATTTGTCGGATGCGCTGGAACGACAAGTGACACCACAGCGAGCTCGCAACATCGTACAAAACGTTCTGGGTATAGCGGGATAGGTCAACATACGATTAAGACCCGATCCGCTTACCAACTGCGCCCAGCCACCGACTAACGGAGGAAGTTCCCCCGATGATCTTTGAATCAGCTGAACTTGGTCTCATCTTTTGTACTCGTCGGTGGGCTGGTTCTGCTCTCTTGGAACTCCGAAGGATGCAGCGATGTAAGGTCTTGAACGTCCTGCGGGACGCGGGGACGTGGAGCAGTGCGGAAGTCTTCGCTCTGCTGCCGTTATTGGTTCCGATCTGAGGTAGTCGACCTTCGATCGGGGGCCTGGACTTGATCCGAGGCCGAGGTTGCCGTGTGGCGTTGTTCCTTTCCTTGAATTGCTTGCAGCTTCCTTTAGCGGGATCGTTCGAGTTGAGAGTCGAAGCGATCGTCGGCCAAGCCATGAATGCCGATCGATCGAGGTATGCGCTTGAGCAGACGTTCGCTAGCGTGGGGGAGGGTCGGCCGATATCCAGGGGCTGAAAAAACCGTCCCTAAAACGTGCTCTAAAAGTATTCCAAATGCACTAAAAAAAACCCGTAAGCTATGGATGAAAATTGCAGTTATTAGAGCAGGTTTTAGATGTTAGCTGATTGCTTTTAGAGCACATAGGGGAATTAAAGCAAAATGAGAAAGTTTATAGCAATTATAACAAACTAACAACTCTTTTCGCGTGATCTATCACTCAAACGCGTAAGAGTCGTCGGGGATGCGAAGCCCGACGAGCTGCACATGCGATGGTGGCTCGCGACGGTTGTGCTTGACGTCGTCGATCATCTGCACGAAACGACGAGCCTCTGTCTTCGCCGTCTCAACAAATGAGAGCAGATAGGATGCTTGACAATAAAATTGTCGCCAAAATCTCTGTTGCAGGTCTCTAGCGGGTTGTTCGTGCGATTGCGCAGGCCAATGTTTGCCGGAGCCATGCTGTGAACGTTCCATAAGTCTGCTCCGTACGTTGCCATCCAGGTCTTGCGGAAGTACCGCCAGAAGCTGTCCCACTTGGTCTTGCTACCCGTCTCGTCAATCTTGCTGCGGACGAATCTGATTCCCTAATAGCCAAATACAAATTAGAACCTGTTTTCCAGAACAACTAAATGGATACAACAAAAATGGGTACCTTGTCAAAAAGTTGGTCCACCGGGATAATAGTCAGCACGTCAATGACACCTGGGCGGAGGGCTGCAGAAATCTGGGAAACTGGAATCTGTAGCTCGACCAACTTCCGTCGAAATGCTTGTTTCATTGCGTTCATTAGGCCCCTTTCAAAGTCACAAGTGACTGTTGCAGGCTCTAGCAGACGTCCTGTCTGGAAAATACGTAGCTGAGAGTGTTCCAATATACATCCTGCTGCTTTGAATCCATTAAACGTACATGGCGGGCACGTAAACATCCACTCCGGTGTCCTTGACCATCACGATAAGGCTCTGCGGGAAGGGCCCGAGGAACCACCTTAAACGTGCCGTCGATGATAAATGGACGAGCTTGGGTAGCGGAGCAGCCGTACGAGATCTGGATGACCAAATCCAACAAACTTGTGTGATCCACACCCGGTATACACTGAACAGGAGAAATGGCCGAGGGCCATCTTCTGACAGGTTTCTTGTCGGTACGCTCTCGATCGCACGGAAAGCGTCGCACCCAGTGGTTTGTGCCCGAGCGTACTTGATGATGGAGATGTCGGGTAGTTTAGGGATCTTAGTAAGCGTCTCTGCTGGATGGTCTTCACGAAGCGAAACTACTACTTGCTCCCATACCACGCTTGGTGGCAACGACAGATTAGAGAGACCGGCTTCCTGCAGTTCTCATCTCGCGACGTACGTCAGTGGCGGCTGAAGCTTTATCTACCTCAGCGTCGCATGTGTGGTCGTTGCGTGCCTTCGCAACGTCGTCGCTGCATGGTAGCGAGAGCAGATGTAGCAGGAAGTGCCGGTCTCCGCAACCTTGCGCTGACAGTAGAAACTGTGGCCGTCGTAGTCCATTGTAAAACGTGAATGCGACAGGTAATGTTAGAGAAAAAAAAAGCTCAACTTCCAAATGGCTGGCTACGCTCTGTTAAAGGCAATGACTTGAATTCATTATTAGAAATTGATTCCCTGTTTCGTAATTTATAACACTTTCTAGGTCAAATTCACTAAAGAGTCTGTTTTTTTTTTGAAATATTTTAGAACTTTTAGACCAATTTAGAGCAGTACTAGGGACGTTTTAACTGGAGTCCAATATCCGATCCTCTCACCGCGACGCTTGATATGCTACCTTGGGCTTGTTGATACTTGGGAGAGCCAATGTAGATCCCTTCCAGCGGCACTAAAAAACCCTAAGTCGTCCAATGTAAAATTCGAGTCTGATTGTTGTTTATCCTTTTCTTGTCCAATCCTCCCATCCTGAACCCTATATCGTACCACCTGAGCCTCCTGAATCTTGCCCTTCTCAACCATTCAACATGTACCGTCCTCGCACTTGCCCACACCCGAGGATGATTGCTGATCGAATCCCGATCTGCCAGATCGCAGATGTCGGGCATGTATGCCGATCTGCCAGATCACGTATGTCAGAACATGTATGCCGATCTGACAGATCGAGGATGTCGGAAACTGTATGCCGATCGGCGAATACCGATCGGCCCGATCTGCCCGATCTCGGATGGCGGGGAGTAGCCCGATCCGCGGGCGCTGAATCAACCCGATCTTCCGAACCTTGAATGCCGGATCGGCCCGATCTGCCAGGTCCCGTTTTCGATCGGCTCGGTCTCGACTGCAAGATCGATCCGATCTGCCCGATCCGCGGTAGCCGGATCAGCTTGATCTTCCACAACTTGAACGTCGGATCGGTTCGATCTGCCGGATCCCACCATCGATCGGCTTGATCTCGAATGTCGGATCGACTTGACTTGTTCGATCGTGACCGACCGAATATAACCCAGTCCGCGGGACGCCAGATCCGCACGATCGAGGTCCGACCGAGGTCAAACAGAAGTTAGATCTGGTTAGATCGATTCCGTCACCTCTTGCCAGCCCTGATCGCTTGCATTCCCTCAATCCAGGCTTCGAATATCCATCCGATCCCCGATTGGTCGGGTGATCACAGTATAACAGATCTGTGTTGGGTGGTTGCCCGACCCTGGTTTATTTCCTGTTGTCGAAGCATCCCCTCACACCCCGGATTAAGTCGAACGTCGCCCCGCCTTTACCTCGTATCTCGATCCGGCTTGATCGCCCCCTTTCTTCACAACTGGGGCCGCCTTTCTCACCGATCTGGCCATTTCTTGGGGATCTGATATTCTTGGTTACGCCTCTCCACAACCGCCTCCTGTCCGAAGTCGTTACCGTACAGCGGCCACACGCCGTTCACATTTCTCAATCTTCGTCCCAACAAGCCGTCTACTTCCAATTTCTTGAGCGATCGCCATTCCAACGCCTCTGACAAGGGCCGATCGCCACCCGCTTCGACCCACAGCGTTAGGTCCCGTCGTTCGGCCGCCTCGCATGCGCCCATCGACTCGACAACTCAAGTCGTGGCGCGTCAGATGACCTACCTGGAGGATGAGCCTCCGTAGTGTGCGAGGTACTTGTGACGATCTTTCTGCGAGATCGCATACACCAGGATCGTGTCATAGCCAAGATGTCAGACGATCTGCGTGCCTTGGAGCAATTCCGACACGACCAAGGTGAAGAGATCCGGAGGCTCGGCTGAGATCGACAACGCTGTCCCAGCCCAGGGAAATCAATCGATCGTTCGTCATCTCCGCGATCCGCTTCGTCAGCAGGCCGCTGAGATCCAAGACGTGGAGGGTCGTTGCTCTAGTGTTCACCGGAACTCTCTGAAGCTGAGTCTCGCCGAGACGAACATGCGTATCGTCTGGAGCTCCTCGAGGAAGAGGTCGACGACTTACGCGACCGGATCATCACTCAGGACAGAGAACTGGATGAGAATCGTGTCGATCTCGACTCTTGCCGCGTTAGCCTGGACTCCACTCGAGCTGCTCTGGACCAAGCGACAGCGGAGAGCTCCCGATCGGAACCGATGGGACTCAGTCATCTCGGCTTCGCGTGGAATTGGACGCAGCTTTAGCAAATATGACGCGGCTGGAGAACAAACTCCGCCAAGACCAGATCAGGCCCGATCGGGTCGTTGCTTCCGCATCGATAACCGTTTCCGGCATCCGCGAGTCCATCGGCCGGTACCTCTACTGCTTACGAGCTCGTCTGCGGGCGTGATCAACTTTGCGCGGAGCGGAATCAGCTCCAGCTCGAATGAGATCGCCTTCAAGCTGAGGTCGATACCCTGCGACGTGGCCATCCTCCTTTACAGTCTGATCTCGTGGCCGCGATCCGTGATCGGGATACAGCTGCGACGGAATTCGCCGACGCCCGTAAGTATCATGATCTTCTATCTGTCGGGTTAGCGGAGTCGTGCCTAACTCTCTCTTGACAATTCTGAGGTGCAGGTGTGGAGTTGGGTACATCTCGGCGGACCATTCGCGCGCTGGAAAACCAGATCGCAGATCTCCAGACCGCTTATCATCGGCTGCGTCAGATCCAAGACGAAATCAGCACGGACGTCGATCTGGTCACGGAGCGTCTTGCCGAGGTGGTACTGCTAGTGACATTGGATCTGGCCCCCCTCGATCAGGTAAACGGGAACGCAGCCGATCGACTTCTCCTTCTCCACCTCGCCCTTCGCCTAGCGTACGTTGCGCAGTCGATCCGTTCCTGCTCCTTGTCGCCCGGTAGTTCCGACTGCCTCGACGCAAGGTCCAGGCAGCTCGGCCTCGACGAGAGTCGCTTCTCTGGCCGAATCCGAGCCTCACTCAGCCAGAGGCGACGACGATGGTCTGGGGACCGACAGTGAACACGGTTCAGTTGCGTCCCGAACGGAGGCTCCCCCGACAGTCGGACTGCCAGAATAGGGGAAGGTGAAGACGAAGAGGAGGACAGCGACGATCAAGCGTTAGCTACTTTGTCCCGATCTCGTTCTGAAGCTCATCGCCAATCCGGTACACTGCCGGGCGGCGATGCTTCTCAATTGATCGAGATAGCCGATCCTGGCACCCCCGAGGGCTCAATACACGAGTCTAACGAGACACCGGTGGCTTCCGTACTTCAACCAGCGAGTCCCGGAGACGCTGATCGCGCCGTCCACCGACTGCTCAAACGGGACCGGCTGTTCAAGGTGGCCTAGTTCCCCGAGTCCGCCAGCTTCTCCTTCTGGATTTGAAGGTTCCACTAGATCTGATGTCGGAGGTCCTCCGGCTACCCCTCCTAGATCTCATTGGCCATTGGTCCCGCCGCTATTCCCAGCCTCGATCTCACTGCCTGGATGCGATCAGCCTCGTGCCCTTATCAGGCAGAGACTGATCCGCGGCCTGCGATGACTTTGAGCCAGCTTCAAGGTAACCGCCATAATATGGCGCATCTTGACCGTCCAGCTCCCGATCCCTTCTGACTGGCTGTTCCCGCGGCGCTTGCGAGGATTCCGCGCCCCCAGGACGGTACCGACTATCTGGACAACCTGATCACTGGTCCACATCTCACAGTCTTGATCGTCGCTCGACCCTGGGAGGCGTTGGATAACCCGGAGGGATCCTGACTTTCGATCTGCCGCTCCATCGCAGATCGAATACCACACTCACCCAGATCGCGGATTTTCTATCTCGCTATCGAGCAACGACATCTCCAAGTTACTGGGAGACGACTCATTATCTTCTGATCACCGCTGAACAACGTCGTGACCCAGTGGTCGAGCAGTACCATCATGGCCTTCGTCAGAGGCGGATCCGAGCGGGCGACAGCTGGCGGGCGTTTCTTCGCTCATTTCTTCTAACGTGAGCGGTGGGCCGATCTGGATCTGTTACTCGATCCTTTCTTCCTTCACCTTCCAACCACAAAACACGACGATGGGACTTGGTACCCAGGTCGGGCATCCCGGGCAGCCAACCTCGCCGACCCAGATCTCCACCGAGCTGAACCTGGTGACCTTCTGGAGGCCCTAAGCGAAGCCGACACCGCCGATCCATGGCGCAACCAATTTCGTGATCGGCCTATGGAACATCCGGCATACCGGATCGGTCGACAAGTTCGACCCTTCCTTCGGTCCGTGCTTCACTTGGCTCTGGTCCTCCACCCCGACAATCTCCGTGTGCGGCCGCCGTTCATGAGTAGGTCTCCATGCGGTCATATAACCATTCTTTTTTTCATCCATACTTGCTTCTTTTCCGTCTTGACTGTTTTGGGTCTCCATGCGTCCTACTACTTCGTTTGGAGCTTACTCGATCCAGATTTCCTTTTCAGTTTCTCGAAAGTTCATGCAGATTTACATGTATGACGTCACATACATTACCCGTTTCCTCCGATCCGTGGCCTCCCTACCGATCCTTCACACCTTTTCCATCGTCGCAGTGACCAGCTCACTGCGACGGTCGACCGTGAGTTCCCTGATATCACTCCTCCTCATGAGGCTGCATCACACCGAATCGATTCCGGTTGGTCTGTCCCTGAAGGAAATCGTGGAGGAGTGTTCCACAGTTGAAATCGGCTTCATCAACCGAGCTGAGGTCCTCATACCCCTTCCAATACACCAAGAATTCCCGATAGGTCCGTCCATACCGAGTTCTCCTGTTTGTCCTCAGATCGGTGATCTTCTCCACTTCGTATTCGTCTGCTCCTAGATCTGGTGTTCAGCTATCTTCGGGCAGCAGAGTTTCGTCAAAGTCCAGTCGATCCGAGATTGGTACAGTCAACTCGATCTGTGGCCGATCTGGAAATTCCTTGACCAACTTCAATTTAGACACATGCACAATCGGGAAGAGCCGATACTCCGTTCCGGCGATCTCGAGGCGCAGTGAGTAATCGTTGATCTTTCCCTCCACTCGGAAAGGGCAATGCCACAGGTGTGCTAGCTTACGTGCATATCCTTCCTTCACGCGATCCAGGTACAGCCAGACTTGTGATACCGTCCCGATCTGATGCGGATTGGCCTCGCCATTATGCCGATCTGCCCGATCTGAGATCGCCTCACGCAGCTTGACATTAACTTGTTCCCTTGCCGTTGCGTAATAGCGCTGGATCTAGTATCTCCATCTCCTAGGATCTCGATCTCGGGTGCAAGTACTGCCCAAAGGTATGGCGGCTTCCAACGTCGATCTGGGGTCCCACCCGTGTACTAGATAGAATGGCGTGTCCCCTCGCACTCGATATTGGGCCGTGCTGATCGTGAACGCCAATTGCTCCTCGTACCCATCCCAATCTGGCCGGTTTAGATCTTGGGCATACATCTTCAAAGCTCGAGTTATGGTCTGTACCATCCGTTCCGTTGTTCCGTTTGCTTGCGGTCGATACGCCATCGTCGCCCTCTGTCGCTGTCCGAGGATCTTGTTAAACGCTCGGAAGAAGTCAGACATGAACCCGGGTTCTCGATCGTGGCGGATCGCCTCGCTAGCACCAAACCTCCGGAAGATGCACTCCTCCTACGACTCGGCGGTCGTCTGGTCCGTTTTAGACGCACTTGCCTTGGCGATCACATACCCTATGAACAGATCTACCCAGATCAGTAGTTCAGTGTTGCCCTTGAACGACTTCGGCAGCGAGGGTATGTGATCCATTGCAATGATCTGAGAGGAATGTTGCCTGGAGGTCCCCAGGCGATTCGCCTCTGATCGTGGGACGACCCTTTCCAGTTTCGCAGTCTACACATTCGCCCACATATCTCTCCACACTGCGATATATACCTCTCCAGTGGAAATGATCCCTGATCCGTTGATATGTACGACCAATCCCCTGATGACCACCTTCAACGCTCGCACGATGCAAGATATCAAGGTGGAGTATCTCGGGCGCGACCATCCTCATCAATCCGTCCCGATCTACTCCCGATCTCTTGGTAGGCGGGCAGTAGAACAGCAGATCATTGTCGTCGACGTCATAGTCCGACGTTATTTTGACACACAGTCTAGCCCGAACGTGTGTGAGATCGGTCATATCTCCAGTCAGAAACTTCTTCCCAACGTCCAGATCGAGTTTGGGAAGAGTTTCGTCGAGAGCCCGACGGAGGTCTTGACGCTTCCTCAGCTCGTTAAGATCCACTCCACGCAGCTCATACAAGACTGCTGCATAAATTGCATAGTCTTCAATGAATCGGCTATAATAATTCAAACGGCCTAAGAACGATTGCATCGATCTGAGCGATTCCAGGGAAAAAAAGGCAAGTCGGTTAACCCTTTTACGCCCTTGAGATGTGCCTACAGGCCTTCGATCGACACTTGATGCCCTAGATAATCCACTTTTCTTAGTCCCCAGAAACTCTTAACGACACCGATTGACTGGTTCCATTTGTCACAGGCATCTAGCAGGCGTTATACTCGATCGCATAGCATATCCCAGGTTCCGGCAGTGATCAGGATGTCGTCGAGATATGATCTCCGTCTTAGAACCGATGGTTTGCCGGGATCTTCGGGTTCTCCCCTGTCAAGCAAGTCTGTACGGTGCCCTGAAGGTTCACATTTCGGGATCTTCATGAATCCATACAAAGCGCTGTCCACCAATCACCGGGACCACCCAGAACCCACTTGCCATGTATATCGAACAACACCATAGCACTTTATCCAGATCTTCCAAAAGATCATTGATCGGCGGCATTGGATAGACCATCAGTCGTGTCAGATCGTTCACCAACCGGTAGTCGATACACAGCCGTATATCCACTCCGTTATTCTTAGTGATGATCACGATCGGATATGCCCATGGATTATCTTGGCGGCTAACAGTCTCTTGATCAGATCCTACACCTTCTCCCTGAAGCGTGGCACCATCTTCCGTGCTCGCTGTGCCACGGGTTTCGCACCTCCTACGTCGATGTCAGATATAACGCCCCGGGCGGCAGGAGGCAACGCGTTGCCTTTGCCCATTAGGAGGTGTCGTCTCTTCCAGATCATCTGTCAAAGTCGATCGATCTCCTTAGGTGTATTATATGTTGGATCTCCCACCTGAATATCCTCGATCGTCACTTCTTCCGTCGTAGCAATCTTGACCTCGGGCAGCACCGCTAACGTTCTGTCCACGCCTGCCGCCTTCATCCCCCCCTTCATGATGGTAGACCAAATCGTTCCCAGTCGGGTCGTCATCTTCACGGCGATCGGGATCAGTCAGACTGGATCGATCCGCGTGATTTCGTGTCCGATCGTCAGGCAAGTCTGGTGATCTAGCTCCGTGTTGTACCTTCTCGCCCTCCGAAACATTTTCGGACGATATCTGATCTGCCTCAGCCGACAAATCCGGCGGTTTAATATCCGATCGCGCCTCGGTATGTCCTTCCTGATCTGCCTCCATCGTATTCTCGTCAGCCTGACTTACAGTCGGGGTGTCAGTTTGGGCAACCGCCGATCAGGTTCTTCCTCACCACCTTCCATCTGAGCGACGTCACACGCGGTGATCGCGATGCGTCCTTCTCTCTTATGGACAGATCAGAGGCTGCAATGTCCGATCGGCTACCGCCTGTAGACGGTGTGGCCGTTTCATCTTTTTTGTCGAACACCGGAGTTCTGCATAGTATTGCCCGTGATGTGACATATTCTGGGCGTTCTGCCGCGGGTCCTAGGCACGATCCACCCATTTCCGGAGGGAGTGTCTCCGTCGTCGCTTGGAACGCCAGATTCTGCCACTCCGTGTATCGACACGATCCGATCGACACGAAATCTGGCAAGCGGGGAGCGCGATCCCCGGCTAGCCACATCGCGATTCGTACATCTCGTTGGAGGATCAGTCTACTGTCGCTGATGTTTGTCAGCCACAGATACTGCGTTTTCCCTGGTCCCGTCGTCACCGTCTGTAACATCGATCCCCACGTGCAAACCATAGTTTCTCGCGATCTGCGGATGTCCGCAACTGGAGCGGTAACTCGATCGATCCCCCAACTCCAACTTGGAGATGCTGATCTAACGTTACCACTTTCGCATTGTCATTGTAGAGCTGCCGGCGTCCGCTGAGTTGGATCCGGATCTCATCCGGCAGACAAATCGATCCACCGGCCAGATCTAGCCTGATCCCAGCAGGGACCACAAAGTCCAACTCAGGATCGCGTCTTGGCCAGCGAGATCTCCACCCATATACCGAAGAAGTATACCAGTGACCCTGCCAACGTGATCTTGATCCGCGTCCTTCCATTCGTGAGGTACACGTTCTTACCGATTCCCACACACTCTTGGCTCTGACTCATGTCGATGTAGCACCCAACCTTACGAGCAAAGGCGGTATCCAGAATGGACACCTCGGCACCGGTGTCTAAGAGTAAGATCGCCTTGTCATTGTTGATCTTGCCTGTCGCTTTGGCTTGTCGAAACTACTTCCCAGGGCATGATGTTTCCAATAGCCTCGAGATTCTCCTGGAAAGAGATCTAAGTCCATCATGACATCCAATCGACAGTATTCGTCGACATGGCGAAGGTTCGAGATCTTAGCAATAGGATTTCCATGTAGATCACATGTATTATGGCGTAGCTTTTGTTGCTGTTCGCTAACTCCGTCTACCGACTTCTTGCCCACAAATGCATAGATGCAATACGTAGAACGCTCGGCTCGTACCGGATTCAAACCCGGCGAGCGTCTTAGTTTAACATCTTTTCTGCCATCGCAGGTAACATCCCCGCATGCTTGGTCAGGTTGTACCATTGGCGGATCTGGTTGTAGAACTCTTCCATGGGACACTTGCCCATGTCGTGTAGCTCACCCATCTACGGCTACGAAAAGGAAGTGGTCCGCTGGATGGCCACTCTTGCCGCATTTCTGGCACGTCCTCCAACAACCGAGATCCGTATGCTTCCGGGATCCACAGTGGGAGCACTGACCGATCCGATCCGTCCATGGGTAGTGGTGATCGACGTTTCTGAAACGTTGATTCCGTCTGGGTACGTCCGTGTGAAGGCCGATCAGGCGCTTTTGGTTCCCTTCCCGTAGGCGTCGGTTCGTTGTCCGTCGAGGCGAAGAAGACTCGACGGATATCACCTTTCGAATCCGATCCGTCCGATCCATCCGAACTGGTGTCAGATCCTGACTCCAGACGTGTAGTATCGATGGCTCGGACCGCTCGTTTATCCGCGGCAGCTGGTGCCGATGTCGAGGCCTTCTGTCGGTATTTCGATCCAAAGGCGGATCTCTTCTGCCTGCTCTTGGCCCGTTCTCTCGGGCGGAGGACTTCTTCCAGCTCGTCGGCATCCGAAAGACGCAATAGCGTCAATGTTCCGCCAAGGGTGGATCTCCCAGCGTCTCGATGTAGTGATCGACATTTTCACGACCATCTTTTCGATTACCGTCCTTGATCTTCAACCGCGCCAGCAGACCTGCGACGTTCAACCGGTAGAGGTAGCCCAAAGGAGTCCCTTCCGATCGCTTGCGCGCATGGTAGTACTGCCATGCAACTGAGACGCCCAGACCGCAGTACTGCATCTGAAAGCTGCGAAGCTGATCACTCCACTTGTTTCGATTCGATCGGCTGAGTTGTCAGTACCGGGTTTTGGCTGGTCCTGCGAGTAGATCGGCGAAGGTCAGATATTTCTCTTCATCTGAAGCCTGATCCCGCAGGAACGACGATTTGACTTTACTGATCCACACTCTGGCTCGATCTTCATCTTGATCCTTGACGGTAAACTTTTTTAAGTCTGATATCGCGGAAATTCGGACTCGTTGGATCACTGAGTCATCTCCCGATCCGATTGCAGCTGTGGTGACTGCTACACGTCCCGCATTTGGGATGTCCAAATCATCTGGGTCATATTCACCGAGGGACGGCTGGTGCCGCGGCGATCCTACAGATTTCAAGTCCACGTCTCGTGATCCCACATGATTCTTCTGAACAGGTATCTTGGGTGCAGTGATCGCACGTTGTTCCTCCATAAAACGACTCATGGCTGCTTGGGAATACGATTCCAACTGGCCCTTCGGCGATCGAGGTAGCTTCTTCCGTTGATCTGTCGCTGGATACGTCTGATCGGACGTCTTTGAGCGTGATCGCAGAAGCGCCGCGCCTGAGGGCGCTGTATCCGTTGTGATCCAGCCGAGCTGTCTGAGTTCGGCTCCGAGGTGGCCGATGCGTAGTGAGACGACCCAGTCTGACCTCCGGCTTGCCTGGCAGGCCTTGATCGCGGCAGAGGTTGGGTCTGCAGGGATTCGCCGGCTAGAGGCTTCAGCGTCTCGAACAGGTCTGGTGTCGTTTATCGGATCACATCCAGATCTATATTGAAGAGATCGTCGGCATCAAAAGTGCCTGCCACTAGGCCGGCTTCCTTCATCAGCTGGAACAGTGTCTCCATAGCGCCCAGCTTGCTCGACGATCTTGTGGCCTCCCTATCGGGCCCTTCAAGTCCCCGATTTGGCGCACCTGTTTGATCATCATCATCGGATCGTGGATCAAGAACTCTCGTAAGGTCTTCCGGTGATAAATAATCTCCAGGGCATCTTCAGTCCAGATTGCTGTGGACACCTGAGTTTGGTCTTCCGTCTCCGACTCCGGGGCCTTCAGTTTCTTCTTCGCAATCTTGTTCTTCTTCTTCTCGGCACCGATCTTGTAGCTACGGATGTAGCAACGAGTAAGGTTCAGGCTTCGCCTTTCCTGTCTCGATTTGCATCGAGATCTGCGGGGGTCCCCGAAGGGACCTGGGGAGGGACTCGAGACTTCTCTTCAGATCTGGATCCGGATCTGCCTATCTTCTGTCAACAGAGCTCCTCCCAGGGCTCTGTCGATCTACAGATCCCACTTCATTCAGCGTCGTCGTCGTCGATCCGATCTCCGACGACGCTTGTTCCCCTTGTTCACTCTTCACAACTTCTTCTGTGGACGCACAGTGAAATTCTGAGGCACCAAGCGATCCGGGCACACGCACCATTGTGGTGTTGCGGGATCGGTCGAAATGTGATTAAGACCCGATCCGCTTACCCACTGCGCCCAGACACTGACTAACGGAGGGGGTTCCCCCGATGATCCGTGATCAGCTGAACTTAATCTCACCTTGTATACCCGTCGGTGGGCTGGATCTGCTCTCTTGGGACTACGAAGGATGCAGCGATGCAAAGTCTTGAACGTCCTGGCGGGACGCGGGGACGTGGAGCAGCGCGGAAGTCTTCGCTCTGCTGCCGTTATTGGTTCCGATCTGAGGTAGTCGACCTTCGATCGGGGGCCTGGACTTGATCCGAGGCCGAGGTTGCCATGTGGCGTTGTTCCATTCCTTTCCTTGAGTTGTTTGCCGCTTCCTTTAGCGGGATCTTGCGAGTTGAGAGTCGAAGCGATCGTCGGTCAAGCACTGAATGCCGATCGATCGAGGTATGCGCTTGAGCAGACGTTCGCCAACGTGAGGGAGGGTCGGCCAGTATCCGATCCGATCCTCTCACCGCGACGCTTGATCTGCTGCCTTGGGCTAGTTGATACTTGGGAGAACCAATGCAGATCCCTTCCAGCGGCACTAAAAAACCCTAAGTCGTCCAATGTAAAATTCGAGTCTGATTGTTGTTTATCCTTTTCTTGTCCAATCCTCCCATCCTGAACCCTATATCGTACCACCTGAGCCTCCTGAATCTTGCCCTTCTCAACCATTCAACATGTACCGTCCTCACACTTGCCCACACCCGAGGATGATTGCTGATCGAATCCCGATCTGCCAGATCGCAGATGTCGGGCATGTATGCCGATCTGCCAGATCACGTATGTCAGAACATGTATGCCGATCTGACAGAACAGGATGTCGGAACCTGTATACCGATCGGCGAATACCGATCGGCCCGATATGATCGATCTTGTCCGCAATGTCGATCCCATCTGCCCGATCTCGGACGACGGGGTGTAGACCGATCTGCGGACGCCGGATCAGCCCGAACTTCCGAATCTTGAACGCCGGATCGGCCCGATCTGCCGGATCCCACCATCGATCGGCTTGATCTCGAATGTCGGATCAACTTGACTTGTTTGATCGTGACCGACCGAGTATAACCCAGTCCGCGGGACGCCAGAACTGCACGATCGAGGTCCGACCGAGGTCAAACAGAAGTTAGATCTGGTTAGATCGATTCCGTCGCCTCTTGCCAGTCCTGATCGCTTGCATTTCCTCAATCCAGGCTTCGAATATCCATCCGATCCCCGATTGGTCGGGTGATCACAGTATAACAGATCTGTGTTGAGTGGTTGCCCGACCCTGGTTTATTTTCCTGTCGTCGAAGCATTCCCTCACACCCCGGATTAAGTCGAACGTCGCCCCGCCTTTACCTCGTATCTCGATCCGGCTTGATCGCCCCCTTTCTTCACAGCTGGGGCCGCCTTTCTCACCGATCTGGCCATTTCTTGGGGATCTGATATTCTTGGTTGGCGCAATCCACACGTCCGGTTTGCTGACGAAGTGTTGACGCTCCACCAAGTGCACCAACCGAACCGACAGGGGCACACACCGAAGGTCCACAACATACACCTAATGCTGGCGATATGGATCCAGTGGTAGTACAAGAGGAACGCCGGCTTAGAATATTTAAAGCTCAGTACGAGGAGTTACGATGGTCTAACATGAAGGTATTACTACGAGGTGGAGTGGCAACAATGGGATACAAAGCCACTCGTGATGCATGGAAACTAGCTGACAGGTTCGTCCACACGGCAGACGGGCTGCTATATTACATAGGCCCGAGGCGTCGGCAATCAGATGTGCAAGACGAAAACATCAAGCTGCGACTAGTAGTCCCGACGACCACGATACCCGAAGTACTGCAGAACTGTCACGACTCGTTAGAAGGCGATCACCAAGAATAGTCAGGATATACCATCGAGTGAAGATGAACTACTACTGGCTTGGCCTGTACGCAGACGTTGAAAAGACGTGAAGTCGTGCCCCGACTGCAGCTCGAGCAAGAGACGACCGCAGCTTCACGGGTATTCTCCTGGTAACATCCTT
The DNA here is from genome assembly GCA_033558025.1 of Phytophthora sp. 'mugwort'. Classification (NCBI taxonomy): domain Eukaryota; phylum Oomycota; class Peronosporomycetes; order Peronosporales; family Peronosporaceae; genus Phytophthora; species Phytophthora sp. 'mugwort'. Next base: position 1,387,195 of record JAUCEF010000017.1, on the reverse strand, counting down.
GCCGAACGACCCTTTCAGATCGTGTCGATGGATTTTGTCATACGGCTGCCCAAGTGTCGCCGAGGAAACATAGCTTTCCTGTTGTTCCAGTTCTCGTTCACGGGGTTCGTAATAGCGAAGGCCACGTCGAACACGTCCGCACTCATGGTAGCTCAAGCGTTTCAAGAGTGCATCTACCGAATATTCCGTGCGCCGTCTCTGATTCGTCATGATCGAGACCCTCGCTTCGTGAGCGAAGTCTTCCAAGCCTATACTGACATATGCAATCTAGGTCGCGAGCAACGCTGAGCTACAAAGCTCAAGCTAATGGGCAACAAGAACGGTCAGTGAAAACTGTGATGCAGTCCGTGAAGGTGTACGTCGAGGACCCGTTGCAGCAGGATTGGAGACGAGATTGCGGAACGACTGGTGTTCGCTATCAACAACTCTCAAGACTCGACGCATAAAAAGACGCCGTTCTACTTAGTGCATGGATGCGATGATCACTCAACTCTCCATGCGATGACAACGTCACTTCGACGAAGCTTCGGCAAAGAGTCAGACGCCCTGGTCTGGCGACGAGAAGGCAACCGGCAACAAGAAATTGCCCTCGAAATGGACAAGGAATACCAAGCTACTGACAAGTCTCGAAGAGCCCACGATCACAATGGAGCGTTGAGTTGCAGAGAACGCGCTGACGTGCCGCGACAAGTAGTCAACAGGGAAATCACAGATCAGGACGATGACGGTCAAGCCGAGGAGACAACGAAATCTCTGTTCGAACCAGGAAGCAGAGTATGGCTGTATATGGAGCGAGTCAAGCCTGAACTGACTAAGAAGTTAGCACATCGATAGCACGGACCCTTCCGAGTGCACGAAGAGCGAAAGAATAATCTGATGCCAGGAATGGCCTAAGAATGCGGCTGCCCTCGTTGCCGCCCTTGGAGACTCGATTGTCGTGACCCCGTTTGGAGAGGGCGAAGGTTGAATATGCGACCGGGCGCTGATTGGTCAAATAAGACCGTGGACGTGTCCCACAACGGACCGTGTGCCCCACACGACGTCAGGAACGAACGGTGACCACTAGTCGCATCCGGATGGTATCTTGTCGAGGCTTCGGTGAGCAGTCGCCGAGATTTCAGTGGTTACATAACGGACGAGTTCACAGTAGATATTTTGTATGAAGCATAGGAAATGGTAGATTAAGAGATAAGCGCCTTCGCGCGCAACTAACAGAACAGTTATTCCCCCGATCGCACAAGAATCAGCTCTGGCTACGGTAAGTGTCCGCAGCGTCTGGTCCCGCTTGATCGCCAGGATTATGTCTGTCGGTGGACACCGTGGCTCGCCGAAGCACATGTTCATCCACCCAGCAGTGCCAAGAGACGAAGAAGAAGCGTGGCGAAGCCGAGTGCCAGGGACAAGTACGTCCCACCCAGGAGTGCTAAGGAAAGCCTCCGTCCAACAAACAACCTGCCGGAGTCTTGTTCCGGCCCCTCGCTACCGGCTGAAAAGTCTAGGACCCTTCCTTCTGAAGGCCGGCGAGGTTACAGTAACTGTGCGATAGCAGCCTAGCTTTTGCTCGTGGCTAGGGCTGTTGGAAAGCTCGGTTGACGTACAACGAGTCAAGGCGTACACGGTCACTTACCAACCCGGTGCTAGGGCTGAGTCAAGGCCTTCAGGTCAAACCTTCGCCCAATATTCGCTGAGTCCCAGTGGACAAATCGTGTGTTGTGGGTGGGAAGGACTGGCAGACAAAGTTCTGGCGTGTTCCTATACGACACTTGGCACTCTTCATGTAACCCCGTTACATTTAGATTCACCAGACATCTTGCCACCCATAACGGTAATATAGACTAGTCTCCCCCCTCCCAAGTTTTGGCAGTCGTTTTGAAGATCCTCGCCTCGATACATCATATTTTATCATATAAGTGTGGTTTGATTAAATAAAATCGATAAAACATCCTATACCGGTTCCCATGGAACAATATAAACCACCGCTGTGTAGTACTACTACTGATCCGATGGCGGTAAGCTCATCAGCTACTGGGCACTCTCGTCTCGTGAGTGTGGCATGCGTCCATGCGGATTCCCAGAAGGAATGAATCCGCATGGGCGTATGCCACACTGTCGCTGCATCTTCTGGGGTGCGCAGCGTAGTGCTGGCATAATCTGCAAAAGCTGGAGGTTAATAGAGCGTCGTGCGGGATTTGGTCTCGGGAGCCTTGATTTACAAAGTTGAGCTGTTTGAAAAATTAGCGAGTATTAAGATCACACAAACACGATACACTGAGTTTACCGGCAGTCAGGATCCTTCGAGTCGCTGCGCCGAGAAGGCGGTTGATTTAACTCGGCTTCATGTATTAAATAGATGGTACTACCGGCTGTTCCGGTATCCCTGGCCGAAGAAATACCCTTAACGAGGAATAAATACTTTATGCTATTAGCGAGGGTAATAATTCACCATGTTGCGCCACGTCACATGGCGTTTGCGCAACGCAAAATGTTGCTCCAACGTTGTGCCAACCTTGGTAGTGGGTAGCAGCGGCTCCACTACAAGAAGTTTCCTCGGCAGCCCACATCCTTTCTAGGGCACACACACAAGAGCACCCTCGCACTCACATTTCCAATGGTACACTACCGTAGTACGCGCGGCGGCACCCGCGGCCTCAGCTTCGAGCAGGCGGTGCTGACGGGCCTAGCGGCCGATCGTGGCCTGCTGGTACCCGAAGCCGACGAGTTCCCAACGCTGCCGGCCGATGCGCTCGAGAAGTGGGCGTCGATGTCGTACCAGGAGCTGGCCGTGGAGATCATGGGCCTCTTCATCGACGAGAGCGAGATCTCGCGCGACCAGCTGCGTTCTCTCGTGGACAAGAGCTACAACTCGACCACGTTCCGCGCCGAAGAGGTGGCGCCAGTGGTCAAGGTGACCGACCAGATGCTCGTGCTCGAGCTCTTTCACGGCCCTACGTTTGCCTTTAAGGACATCGCGCTGCAGTTCTTGGGCAACCTCTTCGAGTTCTTCTTGCAGCGCAAGAACAAGGTAGTGCCTGTGGGTTCCCCCAAGCACCAAATCACAGTCGTGGGCGCCACCTCGGGCGACACGGGCAGCTCGGCCATCTACGGCTTGCGTGGCAAGGAGAATGTCGAGGTATTCATCCTCTTCCCTGAGGGTCGCGTGAGCGCCATCCAACAGCGCCAAATGACCACCGTACTGGACGAGAACATTCACAATGTGGCCGTCAAGGGCACATTTGACGACTGCCAGGCCATCGTCAAGGACCTGTTCGCCAATGCCGAGTTCAAGGCCAAGTACCACCTGGGCGCCGTCAACTCAATTAACTTTGCCCGCATCCTGGCGCAGATCGTCTACTACGTCTGGGCCTACTTCCGTGCTCGTGAGCAGGGCGTGAGCGGTGAGGTGGCCTTCTCGGTCCCCACGGGCAACTTTGGCGACATTCTTGCCGGTTTCTACGCCAAGAAGCTGGGCGTGCCCATTGGCAAGTTAATTGTGGCTACCAATGAGAATGACATCCTGCACCGCTTCTTCTCCACGGGCAAGTACCACCGCCGCGACATCGAGCACACGATCTCACCGTCCATGGACATCTGCGTGTCAAGCAACTTTGAGCGTTACCTCTTTGCGCTCTCCGGTGAAAAGCATGACATTTTGCGCGGATGGATGCAAGGCTTCGAGCAGACCGGTGAGCTCACGATCTCGGGCGAGCTGCTCACCAAGGCGCAGGACGAGATGGCGTCGTGCGCGGTGCTCCAGGAGGAGGTGCGCTCCACTATTGCCGAGTACAAGAAGGTGTACCAGTACCTCTTTGACCCGCACAGCGCTATTGGCACAGCGGCTGCCATGCGCTTCGGCCAGGAAAATCTCGCCGACAAGCCCAACTCGGCGGTAGTCGTCGTAGGTACTGCCCATTACGGCAAGTTCCTGCCCGTGGTTTCTACGGCGCTTGGTGTATCTGAGGCGGAGATCCAGCAGCACCCGATTCTCAAGTCGCTGGAATCACTCCCCACCCGTCTATCGGTCGCCAACAACTCAAGCGCTACTGTGGCCGAGCACATTCGTAAGACTATCGCTAAGAAGAATGAGAAGGTCGGCAACAATTGCGGCTGTCTATGGGCATCGGCTCCCAACGAGTGCAAGTTCGCCACCTTGGCGCTTGCCGCTGCGGTCGTCGCTGGTGCGTTCTTCATGGCTCGGCGCACGAAGTAAACACAGAAACGCTAAGTACAGTAGCAGCAGCTCGTTAGTATAGCAGACCTTTATCCAACGTGTTCAGGATCTGATGGGAACTTACATAGAGAAAAGCAACAACAACAACAATAACGTGAAGAAACCTACTGTAGTCCAACTTCATATACTACGTACTTCAAGTAGTATTTACGTTAGTGTTGGCTTGACTCGTGAACAATAAATTATCGAAACGAAACCAGCACGCTGAACATGTGAACGCACGTGACGGCTAATCACCTTTCTTAGCGACAAAGCGATCTCTACAACCAGCGCGGCAGCACGACCTTATATCCTAGTAATGCATGTCCAACGAGTGAGCCTGCTTTTTCTATTCGACCCTGTACTCTTCCATCTTCATTCTTGTGACTGTTCCACAAACTCGTTGGTTTTGGTTTCGTCTTGTCCTGGGTTCAGCCCTCACGACTGTAATTGACTTGGGTTGGCTTGGTGGCGAAAAAGAGGACGAGTTGCCCATAGCCTGATGACCACGAGGCAAGCCGTTCGGGTGGGTGCCTACGATATCGTGCAGTCGCTTATGCAAACACCGCACTGCGGCGTTTGGTTCTGTGCGAGATACGCCTTCTGATGCTGTCTCTGGAGGCTCTCGCGTGTGACGGTGACGACACTCTGGGACCCGCTCTTCGATCCATTAGCAGGCGCTCGGAAACTTTGCTGGGAGGGCTTTGCGGGTTCTTTCGGTGCAAACGAGATCCGCTCCTTGGTGTACTGGTTCTCGTACGAGTATTCACCCGGCCTGGTTCTTGATAGAACGCGCCGCCATCCTGGAGGTAATCGCGCGATTTTCTTCGGTTCAGTCGGCGATAGCAAACGCCCTACTGGCACAATGAGCTTCTTAAAGGCATCTATGACATTGGTCGAGTCCAATGCTGACGTCTCCAAGAACTCCATCGAATGTTTCGCTGCGAACCTCGCAGCTTCAAGTGTCGACACCTCTCTACTCTCCGGCAAGTGCGCGAGGTCGCACTTGTTCCCCACGAGGATAAGCACGAGACTCTCGTGTGAGTGTTCATGCACCTGAGCTAGCCATCCGGTAACGTGCTCGAACGAGCTGCGGTTCGTGATGTCGTAGACGATCATGGCGCCCACTGCGTTGCGGTAGTAGGCGGCAGTAAGCGACTGGAACCGCTCTTGCCCGGCGGTGTCCCAGATCTGGGCCTTCAGTCGTCGGTCCCCGACGCGAATGGTTTTGGTAGCGAACTCAAAGCCCACGGTCTGCACACTATGCGGCATATACTTGTTCTTTGTAAAGCGCATGACGAGGTTGGACTTGCCCACACCCGAGTCGCCGATGAGCACCACCTTGAGGATGGACTCGGCCATTGGCGACGAGGCCGGCGACGAGCAGCGTGGGCTATTGGAGGCCGACATGGACGACCCGGCGGCCGAGGCCTTGCTGGAGCCTTTAGTCGCGGAAGTGGACGCGCTCTCGCAGCCACCGCTAAACTGCGTGGAGCTGATGGAGCGCCGCATATCATGCTGGCGGAAGACCTGGTGCTGCGCCACTTCCTTGGCCGATATGTACTGCCGGAGTGGGTTGCCGAATGCCGCATTGTGGATGTTGTTGCTGTTGTTGTCGGCAGCGGACGACGAAGAGGACGATGACATGGTGGTCGCGGAGGAGGATGCTGGTAGCTCGCACTTGCCGCCCGTGGTCATGGTGAGAAGAGAGGGGAGTGTCAGGGAGCGGCTAAGATCGGATGTGGCGCTGGTTGCAAGCGCTCGTAAGTGAATGCGACGCCTCGGCAGAGAGAGCCGCTTGAAGACCGAGAAGCTTTTCGGAACCGAGGAGAGTCGGTTGTGCGTCGTTCGGGGCGGACTATGAGGAGGGAATGGGCTCGGACGGGACGCCAATAGAGAGGGTGAGATGGTCGGCAGTACAAACATGCATAGCGGATGTGATAATAGATATATCATAGATAATAGACGATTACAGGCTATGTGTGTTGGACAGATGTGGACAAATAAGGACACATTTTGGTTTTTGCTGCTGCGCTCTAGGCACCTCGTGTGCACTCGACGCATGGTCTTCCCGGGAGAGGGGGGGGCGTGCATGGTATGGCTTCTGATGAGTCCAAGCGCCGTAGCCATATCCGCCTGGGGCAGATTTCAGGTTGCACATTTCTGGTCAAGCCAACGCTATATTAAGGAACGACTTTTAAATCTCACCTCATGGACCCAATTTTGCGTCATCAAATTTTCGTGAGCGGCACGCTTTACACTTACATTTGAGCTGTTCTTAATGTTATTTGACCCCAAAGAATAGGTATATTTAATTAAGTGAACGAATTGGGATGGAACAGTCACAGAAAAAGCTTCGAAATCGCCCACAAAATGTGCCTTACAAGAAAACCTGTCCACTTCACAGAGCCTGAAAGATTACCAATTTCAAGGAACATATAAATCAATTACCGTAAACCCTGTGTAGTATCCGACACAGTTTTGACTTTTGGTAATCGATAATTCACAATCCCTACGTAAAAAAATACACTTTACTAAAACCCACCGATTTAGCATTCAGGAGTGCTTCCATTAGATCCAGGAGAGGGGTTTGCTATGAGAACCCTCCCACCGCGGGAACGATTAACACAAAGTATTACACTTGCCTTAGACGCTTACCTCTCCTCTGGTCATCATGTCTATTATGTCCTCTTCATCATCGACCTCACCAACCTCAGGATCAAGAAGCTTCATGCGCTTTGGTTGCTCAGCGAGAGCATTTGACGATGCCTCAAATGTTGGGTCGACAGGTGGCACGGCGAGGATGTCCTTAAACCCGTTCAAGATCGTCGAATCGGACAGCTCGTCCCACGCGTTAGCAACCCAGCCAACCAGTTCATCCCTGGACGGTGCCTTAACCACGCTGCCGCTCTCCTGGTTCGCAGCTTATCCGTCAAGTTAACCCAGCGTTGGCGCAGATGCTGCTTCAACGGGCGGTTCCAAGCAATGTCCGCCGGTTGTACAGCCGAGGGCGGCGACCTCTGTTGAAAGCCAATCCTCGGATCGGACTTGCAAGCACTAACGCAATGAGGTTTACTACGCAAAAGAGAGAGTCTCGTTCATCTTACCCTGCATCCTATTCCTCGTATTAACTCCCAAACTCGCCTCGTGCTCTCACAGCCATACGATGGCATGGCATACGGTATGAATCGCAGGATCTGTCGCAGCTGCCGACGCTTACACATCAGTGGATATCTCGAGGTCCACGACCCAACTTCAGCAACCTCAGCCCGAACTGGCTCATGTGCGGCTAATATATCATTGGCACTGTATTTAGAATTTGGGGGATAACTAAGCTTTGCATGACTGGTGCCTAACTTTTAGCTAGCCATGACCACCTATTTTTGGAGCTGTCCGAAATGACAGCAATTCAGATGTGTCCAAATTGCTGGCGTATGATTGGCTTATTTTGGCGTGCCGGATATAACATTCTGCCGGATACTACACAGGTTTTACGGTACTGTAAAACCTGACATTTTGCCCCGTGAGGTACTATTAGAGGTGGGGCACTATTAAGGGATGGGGTATTAAAACTTGTCGAATTGTCAACGTGAGTCATGTTCAAAGTCGTAGTTATCATGTGTTTCAAGCATGTCGTTAGAGATCGATCTCGGCAATCGTGTCGACAGAACGCTGCTGCTCCATACCCCTTCGCTGGTTTCGTTGTAGGTTGCAGCCACAGCACGGTGCTTACCAAGCAATTCCGCAAAAGCTCTCGCGTAGACGGAGTGAGCGCCAGCGAGAGTAGATCGTCCGGCCCGAGAAAGCAGCGTCGAAAGCTCGTCACGACCGTCTCGTTTGACACGGCTTTCCATGCTCGGGTTAGCCAGCTGCAGACTACCTATGAAATGTGAAAAGTTAATTTCTGAGCTCGACCGGCGTCGCCAATGAGGTTGGCAACTCGCCCATGGCTCCGATCTGATAAAGCTGAGAATTCTGATAATTTATAATCAGAGATGGGGCATTATTAGAGGGATGGGGCACTATCGCATGTCCCCACGCAGACGCTTTGGGGGGCATTATTAGAGGGATGGGGTACAATCTCAGGTTTACAGTACTTATAGATTAAAAGCCATTTGTTCTTGTGAGCTGGAGCTTACATAATCACCAATCACATTTTATCTTGAACATTGTATTTCAATCTTGGTTTCTGTATGCTTCAATAGTGACCAGCATGGAGCTGAACAAGAACAAGACCGTGGCGCTGCCGTTCCACCCCTGGAACAGTGAAACCGACAGCATCCGTGAGGCACTACAACAATTGGGACTAAAGGTTGTTGGGAACACCGACTCGGCCAAACTGCTTGTATATACTATGGGCCCAAGCTCACAGACGCGGCACGGCTACAGCACATATTGGCGGACATGCAGACAAGGTGTTCACTGTGGAAGTACCGGGCACGCACTCTGCGAGGACAAGTGGTCATCCTACAACAGATCATCTTGCCTGTTCTCTGGTACACGACCAGTGTCTGCTATATACCTGAAACTGGTTTCCAAGACCAAGTCCAGGATATGACAGTACGGTTCATGGCCCAGTCTTCTACGCCGTGCCCCGAGCTTGATAGACGTTGCCCATGCACACGGGAGGCCTCGGCTTAACGCCTGTGAAAATGATGATCGAGGGACTCCAACTACACATGCTTTGCAAGCTGATCATGGCCGTACGCCAGTCACCGGATGATATACCCTCATTGACCGCCCCAGTCATTGAGCTGTTTGACTCCGCGATGAAACCTTGGGGACGCGACTTTGACATCCTGTACGCACCGGTCTGGAGCAGCCCTCATCATGTGGTCTCTCGACGGCTAAGACGATGGAGACCGCTTGGTTTGTATTGGCACCATGTTCTCTTCCTTTGGAACACCAAACTGCGCCCCAAGATCACTCGCAATATGACCAAGTTTGACAAGTTGACAACGCCGCTGCTGGACAATGTGGATATCACGACTGCAACCAAGACGCCCAAGACTCTGCGAGCGAGCCGTAAACCTGGGCATTGTCCAAGACCTTATTCGCTTAAAAGTTTATCGGATATCTGACTTGTTTGAGCTTAGTGGATACCTGCCTCAAGCCGCCAAGCTATCCCAAGTCATCCGTGAGCATGGCCAGCCTGGGCGTGCTAACAGCGTGAGCTTCTGTGGGTCTTTCTTAACTAAGATTGACTCGCCGTTACGACCGTTGGCTAACATGCCCATTGGACCCCGCCCCGCCCCAAGCCACGCTACGGCTGCGCCCTCCATACTTGGAGCTTCAGTGGCTATGAAGTCGCTGATCTCACGGTGTCGCTAATACGCAAGCTCCCTGGTTCAGTACAAGGTACCCGGCCTGCAAACGACTGCACTTGGCCTTGAACAAGAGCCTCCCGCAAATGTATAGGGCAGGGACTTAAAGATGAACAAGCACGTACTACCAGTGAACGCGGACTTGCTGTACAGACTTCAGCACAACGCACTTTGGGTGGGCTTTAGGCTGCAGCACGTGCAAGGCGCTATGACTCGCTATCATCATGAGTGTGGAGTCATTGAAACCGCTCCCATCTCTTTTGGTATGGTGACTTTGCGGCAGCAGTATGGGCGGAATGGCTTGAGGTGTTCCAGCAGTGGTTTGAGTCTCCCATTGAGTGGGCGACTGTGGTCTACTTCGCGGACATCGTGCCTACGCCCCGAGGCAAAAAGGACTTTGGTTACAGCCTCTTTGCGGTCTTCCACATAGTGAGAGTTGTGGTACTTCGCTGCCTATGGACACACCGCAATGACATCCGCTTCCACGAGTATGAACCAAGTCTCATCGGCGTCAAGGCTCGGGTGCACGCCCTGATTGACCTTCATGTTGCTGCCTTATGGCAGGCAACCCAAGGCAAGCAATAAGACAGTCCTCGCAGGTGAGTAGGTAACTATACACCTTATTGCGAGGACTGCCTGTGTCGGCACCCTTCGACGCCGATGGCCCAAGCGACCACGTGGCGGAAGCCCGTCAGTGGGACTCCTTACTCGCGGACATGTTGAGCCACGACAGGGAAGAGGCGTCCGGAGCGTTGGCGCCCTTCACGACTGCAGATCCAAGCGATCGCGGGGTGGAAACCCGTCAGCGGGGCTCCTTTCCCGCGGCCATGTTGAACCGCAGCCGGGAAGAGACGCCTGTGGCCTAAAGGTAAGGCCACAAGCTTAAGGCTTCATCCTGATGTCTTACAATCCGCCGCCGGCGTGCCCGGCCATTACTGGCTTCAGTCTCCACCACTTTCACGCCCATACGCCAAGTTCCCGGCTCCATTTGCCGATCGCTTAGCGGGCATTGTTTTATGTCTGCTGTACCCGAAGGCGGTGTGGATTTTTGAACCCAGGCGGGGCCCCACGTTAGCGGACAGGCGGGTGAAGAACGCGACACACTACAGACGCTTACGCATGTCATGGCATGCACCACATCACTGGACTACTCCTTGGATCGAGGTCTAGAGCGGCGCCACACTCCCGAGCCGCGCGTACTACCAGGCCTACAAGCCCATGAGACGACGACTGGGAGGCTTTGCCCCTCTAAACCACGACCCGCATCTCTCCTACTGAAGTGTCCGATCAAGCAGTCTCAAGAACTACCGGGTCTAACCGTGCTTCCAGGCCTACAGCCGATGAGACCGCGCCCAGCAGCCCCCAAGACCACCAGTCCAGTCGCAAGTCCAGATATCCCAACCTTCGCGGCCAAACCCCAACCATCGTCCGAAAGGTCTGGTCGGCCCGGGGATTGAACCCTGGCCGCTTCCGTCCGACACTGGATGCTTAACCAGCTGAGCTATCTGAGCTCATTAGAAGTAGGTGGCTCACCACCACCTGGTTCATCAGGTTATACTTGGTTTTTGTATAGACCCCATCGGAAAGGTCCTGCAAATGTCCAACTCGGCCCAGAGACGTCTCGGGACGTCCATCAGTTTCCTCCTGGACACTAAAATGTGTCTTTCAGGGTACCCACTTTCGAGAAAATGGACCTTTTTTGAACACCAATGGGATACTTCGTACCCAAAGTTTGGGTCCACATGACCCAAATCGATTACAAATAGCTAAGTAGGGTAGCTAAATAGGTTGCTTACTAGCCTGAAATGTAATGTATTTTCGTTAATTCAATAGTGACCAAACATATGCACCACGATTATTACATCTCTTTCTTGATATTCGTATGGTGTCTTAAGTGACCGGACATATGCCTCGGACGGATACCCATTTTCGCTTCAGAGAGTCGTCGTGTCGATGGTTGCTACGGCCAAGAGGAAAGCTGTTGCTAGTGCGTGCAGCTTGCCCGAAGCCAAGAGATTCACGCGGTCTAGTGCTGTAGTTGAATCTAGCACCGTTGAGAACACTGGACCATCAGTACATCCAGCAGATGAAGCTTCGTCGCCATCGACCAAGATCAGCAAGTCCGTCAGCAAGAAGATCGTGACGTTCCTTCGTGGAGTGAACGTCGGTGGTCGTGTGCACAGTATGAAATCCATCGCCAACGCACTGAGCAAGGCCGGGTTCAGCAACGTCGAGACGTTCCTGGCCAGTGGGAACGTCATCTTCGACGCACCTGCTGAAGTGGACAAGTCTTCGGTGCTCGCTGTCGAACACCGAGTCGAGGACGTCCTCGAGGAGCTCTTCGGATGCCACATTCCAGCGTTTGCTCGATTAATGGATGAGGTGGCACAGCTTAGTGACCAGGTCGTCAAGTCCGCAACGGCAATACAAGTGGTACTCACGAAAGAGATGTTGACCAAGGAACAGCGAGATGTCGTCGAGAAGCTCTCTACGGACGCTGACGAGCTCGTAGTGCTGGACAAGGCGTTTGCGTGGTATTCAGCCACCAAGATGGCCAAATCTCCGCTCTCCAACGCGACCTTCGACAAGAAATTGGGTGTCCCGGTCACGGTTCGTACAGTGAACACCGTGCGCCGAATTGTGAAAAAATTCAGCTAGTCACAAGCTTTATTGCAATGCCAGCATACAGACATCGCCACAGAAAATCGTGTTTGCACGATGATGGCAAAAAAAAATCTACTCGATACGATCTATTGGTTCTATCGGCCAACGCTAGCACCCCCACGGCGATCGCCATCAGAACGCCATAAAGCTACAGCAACGTCACCCAGCTGTCATAGGACCTCTCTTCCATGTCATATCGACTTGAAACCCCTCTCCACGACTCAGCTTTTTTCTCTTCACTTGATACTGCGTCCTCCACTTCGTTTTCGTAGTTGCACTGCTCACTTACACCCTCATCCTCTTCAGTGAGTAACTTTTCGGCAGTTACAGGCTCGTCTCCTTTTTCGGCACGATGACTTCTATCCTTGTCCGGTTCATCTACGACCTCGAGCTCGAGCGGTAGATTTTCAGCGACCACAGGGTCTGTAGATTCGTGAGCTCCATCGCTATCACTGCTCTCCTCTGCAGCTGCGTAGGTGTAAATCTCCGGAGGTACTGGACTTGGCAATTCGTTAATCGCCATCTTGAAAACTCGAGCGAGAAGATGAACTCCTTGTACTTCTTTTTTCGAGAGTAGTGTCACGGCCATTCCTTTCCCACCAAAGCGCCCTGTTCTCCCAACTCGATGCAAATATGTTGCTGGGTCTCGCGGCAAATCCAAGTTTACCTACGAGTTCACATACGACGATCAGAGTCCAAAATTTCTAGCCCACTCTATAGCATTTGTCACTTTTCCTAAGAACGCACCACAAAGTTGACTTTATCGACATCAATTCCTCGCGCAGTGAGGTCGGTAGACACCAATACACGGGTGCGTGACGCTCTAAAATCTTCCATTACTTCCAAGCGCGTCGTTTGTGTCTGTGAGCCGGTAATACATGCCGCTGGCCAACCCTGCGCTGCAAGAGCTGTGGCCAACGCCTCAGCGCGGAATTTATCGTTGCAGAACACCATGCACTGCACAAACACGATTTCCGACAGCAGCGCTGCCAGCTTCACCACTTTCACCTTCATATTCAGAACATCATCGTCTGACGATGGTCCTCGTGGTGACTTAACAACACTATAATACTGCCGCACATGACGAAGCCAAAGCTCTGGTGCATTTGATTGCTCTCGTTCCTTCCAATTTTCGAGGTCTTCAGCGGACGAGATGAACTCGGTGGTGACATCTTCTGGCCCTCGAACTCGCACGATCTGAAGTAGCAGCCAAGTTGGTGAGAGAGAGAAATTATATAACTGCATAACATGATACACACCTGCGGAGTTCTCATTAGCTGCGCCACAGCAATTAACTGATTAGGAGAGAACGTGGCTGAAAATGCGAGTGTCTGACCCAACATAAGGCATTAGTCCATAAGTGGTAACTATATATCGATACTCGTCGATTACGAATAGCTTTATTACCTGCCGCCTTTCAGGGAGTGCTTCCGCGATGTATCCGATCTATATAACATGTAGAAGGGCGAGCTGTCAATACCCCACCCAAAAATTCAAGGCTCCAATTCCACGCAATATCTCCTTACATCTTTCTCAAAGTCTCGGGACATGAGCTTATCCACTTCATCCAGCACCAATAGTCGAATTGCACTGCACGGCAGTGAACACTGGTCCACGAGCGCCTTCACGCGTCCTGGAGTGCCCACCACAATATGGCACCCCGCTGCCAAGTGCATCTGCTCAAGCACAGCATTTCACTTAAATCAATACAACCACTCAGTATAATATGCATACACTTTCCGTTACCTGGTCCTGAGCTACTGGCAGGCCGCCGATGCACGTACGGATGACGATGTCCGGTCGGAACTGCGTCAATTGGCGCAGCACAGTTTCAATCTGGATCGCGATCTCTCGCGTAGGCGCCAGAATCAACGCCAACGGGTCTCCCACCGGTTGCTCTTCCGCCTTCTGAGTCCGCTGCTCCACGTTGCGGATCGCGTGTTCGACGGCTGTGACCGCGAAAACTGCAGTCTTGCCTGTTCCAGACTTGGCCTGACCAATGACATCGTTGCCGAACAGAGCCACGGGCAGGGCGTGCAGTTGGATGGGCGACGGGCGCAGGAAACGCATATCTGTAAGCGCATGCCCCACGTCCGTGTGCAGCGGGAGGTCGCTGAATGTCGTCGTGCTGGCAGCCAGCGCCGTGTCTGAGGATGCCGCTGCCATCGATGCGTCAATTGCCCCATTCGGGACCAGATTGGGCAGGCTAGAGCCACCGGAACTGAAGCCATTCCCTTCTCACACGTCGCAGGAAACTTGCTAACATATACTTCGAAGTACTACGTAATATTTATTATACTTGTATGATCACATTAAACCTTCGGCTATTGTAGTACTTCAGTAGTTGTCTCCTGGCTTGCTATAAAATCGTCACCTGTGACGAGGTTACCGAGATCGACATCTTCAACAAAACCAGCAGGGAAATAACCCTTAGTGCCGTCACACGTCTCGCCAAGCCACCAATCGCCACCAGTTTTCGAGAGCACGCGGAGAATCTCGCCACGATTTAGACTCAGCTCGTCCGCGATTTCGGTTGCGTAGTCACGTATAGCTCGCACTTGAATGGGAGCTGGCAGCGCGTCATCAAGAGTCGAGGTGCCTCGATAGCTGATAGCTTCCTCAGTAAGTGGCACCATAGCTCCTCCTTGGAGTTCGCCTTCTAGTAAGTCAGTTGTCGAATCTTCATCATTCGGGCTCTCCTGCAAACTTTCACTGTTTGGATCTAACTCCTGCACTTCGCTGTCGGTATGCTCGATTTGAAACTCTCGAGCATTATCGTCCTGATACACTAGACGCTCGCGGTATTGTCGAGAATGCTTTCGTGGGGAGAGATGGCTTGATCGTTGCTTCTCATTTTGTGGGGGAGGCACAGGATTCGAACTTGGCCGCTGTTCTTCGACGTTGTCGTCGTCCTTTAGATGCACCAGAGGTGTGGTTTTCGTGCTGACTTTAATAGGACTTGCACCTCCAGTCACTACTTTCCACTGCATGACTGTCCCATCGTCGCCCCCGACAGTGACCAAATAAGCATCATCATACGAGAAGCCTAACGCTGTAATAGCTGATGAGTGAGCCTTGTATATTTTTCTATTGGCACCACGATGAGCAGGGTACTTCAGAAGATGAACACTTGATCGACAAGCAACAGCCAGCAAGTCTTCGCTTGAGGTTGACTGCGTGCTCCCTGATTCGGAATATTCACTTACCGTCTTTGGACCCGTAGTACAGACAGCAGCAATATCCACAAGATTGGGTGAGGCCTCTGACCAGATGCCAGGCGTTGGCCACCCAAATACGCACGTCCATTTAATCCAGTGCACATCGCGGACTAGGAACGCATCGGTAATCTGCTTGGTTTCGCCCTTTGTAGATGATATGAGCCAATGAAGAATCTCACCATCCGCTGCATTGCTCTGCAAGATGTCACCTTCCTTGTTCCATGTCAAGTGCATCACTGCGCTTGAGTGGCCTTCACAGATGTGAAGCTTCTTGTACTTATTGATGACGTCGTAGATATAAACGAAGGTGTCCTTCACCCCGACCGCTAAATATTTTGCAGTGGGGCAGTACTTCACCTGGGCGATAGCTCGAAAACCGGGACTAGATAGACCCAAATGCAGATTTGCAGTGCTTCTGGAGTTCGATTTGACGCTTTTCCGTAGCAATACCTTAAAGGCATTACAGTCCACAATCAGCAGCTCACCTGAGCTTAGTCCAATTGCAAGTTCGTGCCCAGCGGAATGGAATTCCATACAGAAAGCTTTAACGCCAGAGGTAATGAAACTTCCAAGGTACAGACGGCGTGTACACACGTGTTGTTCAAGATCCCAGAAACTAAGATATCCGTCTTGAGACACCGTCGCTACTTCCTCCATTACAGGGTGTGCGGTGCAGGCTGCCACCACACCACAGTGAGCTTCAAATAGCAATTTCCATTCGCCGGATATGATGTTAAGCTCCCAGATGCAACTGTTGCTAGTGGCAACAAGTACAAACTTGCCGTCACTTTTCCACACAATGCTCGTGGGCTTCGGTGTAGCAGCCGTACCACCTGCACTAAATTCATTTGGTAACCCCGTCGGCAATTGGAATACTCTCGCGGGGTCATCAAATGGAATTAGTGCGTGTGTGCCTTCAGCAAATGTCCCCGTCAATGGTGTAAAAATTCCTTGTGTATTGACTCCAGGAACTCGCATGGGCTTGCTCATTTGGCATTTCCAGAGCAACAATTTCCCGTCATTTCCACACGACATAATCATATTAGAGTTCTTGGAGTACGCCACTTGGTAAATGGCTCCCTGATGAGCTAGTGGTCCACTATAATTTAATTCACCCAAACGTGAAAGCAAGGTTGTCGAGTTAGGCCGCATCGCCATCTTCTTTGATAGTCCTTCCATCTCTGCTTGAGCTTGTTTTGGCAACTTAAACCGATTACCAGTCTCTTGGTCGTGTGGTACAACATCAACAAGTCTTCCACTTGGTTCGTATGCGATTTTCTCCAGCACAAGCTCGTTGATCTCAGCATCGGTATATTCGTCTGGGATTTCCCACCATTTCGCAGGTTCCTTTCGTTGATCGCTCTCTAAAACAATGTCAATATCAGGACTCGCTCTCGGCTGCAAGAATAAGCACAAATCCCCTTTTGCGGTGCCTGCTATGATTCGGCCGAGCGAATGATCAGTGATATTTGTCGCGACCAATTCCTTTGAGTTGTCATCATACATGTATAGAGGTGGGGAATCGTTCATGAACGTCAAACTTGTAAAGTCTTGGACCTCAAAGCGTCCATGAAATGATGGAACATTACCCTCCAGTTTCCACACTTTCTCAGTTGGGGTTGGAGGACGCAATCGTGGAGGACCACCAAATGTGGAACCAGAAAAGGCACTATCAGCATTTCCCTTTGAAGGCGGTTGCACGAAGTCGGCTTTTGTGAGTGTCCAGAAGCGAATATGCCGAACACCGCAGCTCACTAAAGTGTAACAGGTGTCGTCGTCGTGTAGAGCCTGTCCTGCTTTCTTAGGTCGGTGTGTGTCAGGTCGACCATGCGCCTGGAATGGATTGAATGCAATCGCGTGAACTCGAAATGTGTGACCTCGGGCACTAACCAACAGTTCTTGAGCTTTCCAGTCGTGAATGCAAATAGTATTGTACATGTCTCCACCCAAAGAAGCAAGCAGCTTGCCATCGTGAGAAAAGCTCATGGACCTCACTGCCACGTGATGGCCCTTGAGGCACGCAAACCGCTTGCCAAGTGGTTCGTCTTTTGCATTCCACACCAGAAGAAATGCAGATCTTCCTGCTTGACCTGATGCAACAATTCGCTGATTCGGGTGTACCGTCACGCTTGTAACCTCGTTTGTGTGTTCTCGGAAATACCTCTGTGTGTTAGTTTCTTTCTTGTACAGCATCACCAGCGTTGCCGTAAACCACATGATCTCACCAGTTGAAATGTAGAACACGCAGTTGTTTGTACTTGCGTTGGGCGATGCAGGATGACTACTGGACAGTGACGTGGTGGCCCCGCTACGACAGCCATACACGAATTCCAGCTTTAGTGATGCTCGAGGTTCCTGAAAAGCAGCGCTTGCATCCAAGCTGGACGATTCTTCACGGTCGTACATACTAGGAGCGAACACATTGCTTCGACACTGCGGATATCGTACCATGGCTCGCTCGTACATCTGTTGCCTTTGCTGTGATAGCACCATCTGTGAGCCGCCATTGCGCTTTTCGATACTGGCAACTCGCGGAAGTATTTTGTCTGTCGAGTAGTCAAGAGTATAGAATACTACGATTAGTCTGCACTTCACACACAAAACAGCACACCGCAGTCGTACCAAAAGTGATCTTTCCGTCGGGGCTACGAAGCCCTGCATATCCTGGCGGGAAAGTCCCTCCGCTCGCGTTTCGCTTGAGCTGGTGGATGCTTTTGAGAAGTCCGCCGCTAATCCTGCCCCAGATATGTTACAAACAGTAAGAAAATCGTGACATTCTGGTCAGCTACACAACAGCTAATAATTTAACTACTTTGGTAGTTTGGATGGAGAAGACGCCACTGGTGGAACGATATCCAAGGGCGTGACGACGGGATGGATGTCGAAGGGCGTCTTCTTTGGCGGCATGAAGGGCTTCGTCGTCCTGGTGACGCTGTTGGACCATGAGCGCTTGGAACTGACGTTGGCCGCCAGCTCCTCGAACTCGGCTAGTACTTTAGCCATCTGCTCCTTCATGGCTTCAAGCACAGAGCCTCGCTCTCGTAGTTGGCGCTCCACCTCGTCCGAGATGAGCGACGTGAGCTGGTCGGGTGCCATGTCGCCGTCCTTTTCATCTGCGGAGCGAGATGACACGTTAGCAGCCAGCCTAATAAACCCACAGCTTCTATAGATGCTCCTTACTCATGGCGTCACTTGCAGCAGCAGACAGAAGTTGCTTGCTTCAATTGCGGACTCGTCGCCCGTTCTTGAAGTAACCGTTCTAAAATGATGGTCATATTAGTGTGGTGCACATTTTCACCCGAGATCTTCGTCGTCACTCACTTTCACTTTGGAGCGCGCAAAGAATAAGGTGAAGATGCGCGCGATCGAGGACAAGATCGCGCAGTTACTGGACAAGGTACGATGCGCTACCACATCTCATAGTGCAGCAGAGGGTCTCTGCTGTCGCTGACATCTCCACTGCGCATACAGACCACGGACTTTGACAAGGATGAGCGCTACATGGCCACGTCGGATTTGTGTGTCGAGCTCAACAAGGACGTGGACCTGGGGACGTACCTGGAGCCGAAGTTCGTGCATCGGTTAAATTGGTCTTGTAGCTGAGGGTATGTGACTCACTGTCGTGCCTGCTGCGCAACAGAGTCTGTGCGGCGGTGCTGAAACAGCTGGACGACAAGTCGAACGACGTGCAGTCCATTGCTGTCAAGTGTCTGGGCATCCTAGTGACTAAAGCGCAGGTGGACCAGGTGGCGGACATCTGCGCTAAACTCTGCGACCTCATCCTCAACGGCAAGCCGGAGCTGCGGGACATCTACTCGATCGGGCTTAAGACCATCGTGGCGGATGTGTCCCAAACCACGGGGAGCTCCATTGCCACCGGCATCTGTACTCGACTGCTGACAGGCCTAGGCAAGGATAAGGACGTGAATGTGAAGGCTGAGACGCTCGACATCCTCACGGATCTGCTGCGTCGCTTTGGCTACGATGTAGCCACGGAACATGCGACGGTCATGGAGCTGTTGATGGTGCAGCTCACGGATGAATCGCCGCTTGTGCGCAAGCGTGCCACGGCTTGTGTGGGATCTCTGGGTGTTATGGCGTCCGATGTGCTGGTGAGCCGCTTGGTGGAACACCTGATCAAGGGCATTCAGGGGTCTACCGACTCAGCCAACGTGCGCACGCTGATTCAAACGATTGGGATGCTTTCGCGCACGGCAGGCCACCGTCTTGGGCAGCATTTGGATGCAGTGATCCGTATCCTGGTGCAATTCTGTGGGGATCCCGAAGACGAGTCATTGCAGAACGAAGACTCCGATGAGCTACGTGGAAACTGCTTTCAGGCGTTTGAGTCATTCATGATTCGATGCCACAACGAGATCACGCCTCACGTGGAAGCTATTTTGAAGCTTGTGATGCAATTTATTTCCTATGATCCTAACTACAACTACGTCGACTCTGCCGATGAAGATGAAGACATGGGGGAAGAAGAGGAGGAATACAGCGATGAAGAAGGTGATTACAGTGATGACGATGATACCAGCTGGAAAGTGCGTCGTGCTAGTATTCGTGTTCTTACGGCAATTATCACGACGAGGCCCGAGCTTTTGGAGCAGCTCTACGTTCACTGTGCCCAGCTTTTGATCTCGCGCTTCAAAGAGCGAGAAGAGAATGTTCGTATTGACGTGTTTGGGGTATTTGCAGAACTTCTTCGTGCTACGCGCAAGACTTTTCCAAACTCAAATGGAACCGATTCCTCCCACCCACCCACGTCGAATGCGTGTGTTACCCAGTTAGAGCACCGCCTAAACGCTGTCGTTGTTGGAGCCAACAAGCAGTTCGGAACGAGGGCTTCTGTTCCGTCGCGCTGTGCTGTGGTTGCAATGCTGACTGAGTTAGCGATGGTGGAGAATGGGAAACTGGGAGATTATATCGGTCGTTTGATGCCGAACATTCTCAATGCAGTGGAGGACAAGCACTCGGACTTGAAGCTGGATGCGCTCCTGTTTCTACGACTGCTCGTCGATACTCACACGATGGCGCCATTCCGACCGCATATTGAATCAATCGTCAAGGTTGCAGTCCAGTGCGCGAAGGGAGATTGGTACAAAACGGTGGCAAAGGCAGTTGGACTGATTGAATCGCTTGTCCGCATTATTCGCTCTGATGATGGAGGTTCGACGTACAAGCCGTACGCAATGCCCTTTTTCGAAGCGGTGCTGCCTAGCTTGAAGGTTCATGACATCGATCAAGAAATTAAAGAGGCTGCAATCAGCAGTATCGGAGAAATCGTGGCTGTGCTGGGTGCGTATTACACTTGCGTTCAGCAGATATTGAATATGAGTTCGTATTGCTAATAGTTGTTGGGCTGCGACTGTAGGTGACGAGCTCGGTGCACGTGTCAGAGAAGTTTACCCTCTGCTCATGGAGCGTCTCAACAACGAAATTACACGTGTTCAAAGTATCAAGGCCATTGGCGTCATCGCTCGCTCGAAGCTCAACCTGGACATGTCTCCCATTCTCGTGGAGTGCACTCAAACTCTGTCCCAGTTGCTTCGTCAGCAGTCTCGCACATTGAAGCAAGCGACATTGGCCACCCTGAATGATCTGGTCGTTTATAAAGGTGCTAATATGCCGGAGACGCTACACTGTGAAGTGGTGCTGGAAGCCTCGCTACTTCTTGTTGACGTTGATCTACAGCTGTGCCGCATGAGCATCACGTTGGTATCAAACTCGCTTCAAGTATGTCCGCATGTTGCCTCAACGGATGCTCTTCTTCAAAATGCTCAAGTGAAGGCATTGGAATTGTGTCATAGCTCCATGCTTCAAGGCCCTACTTTAGATGCGCTGAAGGGACTTTTTGCGCATCTGACGCAGTTAAACTCTCCTGGCAGCAGCTTTACGGAACTATTCAAGGCTTTGATGGCTACGCCTACTGAAGAATCGAAACACTCAATGCTGAACATTGCTCGATGTGTTGCAGGCACATGCGTGGCAACGACAGAAGATAATCGCAAGTTGGCTTTCGCAAAGTTCGTTGGTGACATTACACAAACCGATTCGGAAAAGAACCGAGTCTTGGCACTTTATTGCTTGGGTGAATTTGGCCGCAAGATCAAGCTTGCAGGCTACACCGACGTGAAGGAGCTCATTCTCAAGTGCTTTAATAATGCGGGCGAAGAAGTGAAGGCCGCTGCTGCGTATTCACTGGGTAGTATTTGCGTCGGCAACATGGAAGAGTATCTAGACACTATCATGGTCAAGTTGGAGCTTGGAGAGAACTCTTACCTACTTCTGACATCGCTGCGTGAAGTTATCTCGGATCATGCCGCAAAGCCCCACCATGGTTTCGCTATGTATGTGGATCGTGTCCTTCCAGTTCTGCAGAAGATGAGTGCTCGCCAGGAAGAGGGCGTACGGAACATGGTTGGCGAATGCATGGGAAAGCTCGCTGTGACGGACAGCGCGAAGATCATGCCGATTGTGACGGAGCTGTGCGTATCTCCAGACGTGTGGTCGCGATGGACTGCAGTTACGAGTCTCAAGTACGCGATGACGACTACGGCCCAGGAGCCAGCAGTCAACGCGATCTTCGCTCACATCGACCCTTTCTTGGCTGCGCTTGAAGACGAAGATTTACACGTGCGCCGGGCCGCCCTGCTGGTGCTCAACACGGCTGCTCACCATCACGCGCACTATCTGGTACGGTACGTTCGCGATCGCATCTTCCCCGTGCTTCTCAAGGCGACTGAAATTAAGTTAGAGCGTGTGGTGGACCTTGGTCCGTTCAAGCACAAGGTGGATGATGGCCTTCCACTTCGTAAGGCTGCGTACTCGTGTGTGGATACTTTGATCCAGGTGCTGCCGCAGCAGCTCGACATCAGCCTCTTCTTCGATCAGCTGAAGCGAGGCTTGGGAGACCAGGACGATATCCAAATGCTCAGCCACCAGATCTTGATTAAGATCTGCTACGTGCAGCCTGGCAGTATTGTCGGTGCTCTGGATGCGTTGGTGGAGCCATTAGAGAAGACAATCAACAAGAAGGTGAAAGAAGACCAGGTTGGCCCTGAGGTCGAACGCGTTAAAGACCTCATTCGCAGCGCGTTGCGTGCACTCGATGCGATCAGCGCAGTGCGTGACGCAAACTCCCACCCTAGGCTGAACGCCGTGATGGAGAATGCGATGAAGAACAAGATGCTGGGCCCACTGTTGGAAACAATTCGAAGTGAGCGTACAAGTAACTGACCTGACCCAGCTAGAGTTGTGACAAGCGGACAGAGGCAGTGTATGTGGAATAGTTTTCCACGATACGTGCAAGCTAACATTTGGTTTTTAATGGTTTGCTCCCAAAATTACAGCTCATCGTTCATATTGCTTTTCGGACGTCTTTGAACGTGCAGAATCTTCAGCAGACGCAGTTCGAGCGGGTGCTTGCTGGGGGCGTTTCGTGTTCGCGTGTACGTGCTTACTGAGCTTCGAGCCTTTGGTCCCTCTCTTCGCTTTTGTTCGTTGGAGCTTTGTAGTTCCCTTGTTGTGATGTTTGTGATGATGTCGGTGGCTTTCCTTTGAGAGTATTTTGCCATTCCACTCGTACTCCTTCACATCGTGCTGTTCATCAAGGAATTTGATGACATCGTTGACGAAAATCCCCTTTTGCAGCCCAACGAGCAATTTTGAGTCAGCCACTTCGTAAATGTTCACCTCGACTCCTCCATTCCACAACATCTGCAGCAAGCAACAGAATGAATGGATAAACACTTTACTGTCATAAAAGCTGTTACCTCGCTTACCTCTTTCCATCGTGATGCTACATCAGGAAGGGGGTCAACGAGCTTGTGCTTCATTGTCACGAATATCATTTGGGGTCCAAGCGCCTTCGCCTCCTCTTCGTTCCTGAAGAAAAAGCAGAAAATACCAAAGAAGTAAGTACCCTCATCGTTGTTCTAGCTTTCATTTGGTTAATACACTCACTCACTTATCTACAAGCTGTCGATAGTGTTCGTCTCCCTCCGTGCGCAGCTCCTGTTCGTCGTCCCCGGCTTCCCACGCTGTCTCCAGAGCGTCATAGTCGATCGTCCTCGCTCGTCCCCATCCCAGATGAGGTAAGTTAGCAAGAAGAAGGAAGCTGAAAAGCAGCACAAGGGGCCACCGCATATCTTGGCCCAATTTTTGCGATCTTTTTGGCAGAATGGCAGGTTACCCTGTGGTTACATCCTATGCGTCTATTTCCGGTGCAGTACATGTCATGCAGTTACGGACACGCATCGAGCTGCCACTAGCCATCGTCGTACCTTGTGGTCACCACCTTTTTCAGCAATCCTCAGGTCTACGGCTTGAACTACGGTAAGATGAGCTGCAGCCTCGGAGACCATCTTCATCAGCAGCACGGCCAGAACAGGTCCCAGCTGAGCAACCCACCAGCTACTTCGTCTCCAGGAGGAAACTCATCGCTGAAGTGCTGCACCCAAGCCTGTTTTATTCGTGAAGAGCAGAACACGCGAGAATTTCAGGTGCGTGATATTATTTGCCGGGGTTGATCTGTAAACTAACACCTTGGCTCCTGTGTGTAGAAACTTCGTGACTCATATACTGCCTTGAAATTAGAGACGGACAAGGAGATCGCATTTCTCAAGCAGCAGCTCACCTCGTCGATGTCTTTAGGCCACTCGACGCCTCCAAAAACCACAATCGGTGGTTCCATAGCTCCGTCTGCATCGCCCTATCAAGCACTCTCTACGACGGAAACGACGTCATCATCCCCGCATACTCTCGTTCCGACGGTATACTCAATCACAGACTCGGGGGTGAAACCTTCTGGACGAATCGATCGCTTGGGGAGTCTCAAGTCAGCCCAAGTGCTGCAATCTCTACGACCTTTTCCTATTCCTGCTACTGGAGGAATTGCAATTGCACGACGAGTGCTCGCAGCACTGACAGATCCCATGACGATGTCTCAGCCTTTTTTGTGTTCATTCCAGTTTAGTGCTGACCTCGTGGAGCTAAGTGTTCAGGTTGGTGCATTACTCGAGCGTGAAGCTCGTTGCTTGCATCTACCTAGTCCAGTGTATGTCTTCGGCGACGTGCATGGCAACTGGACAGACTTGCGCTTCTTTGCGGATAATATTTGGCATCTCGGGCTGGAACTCACCGCGGGTACCTTCCTCTTCCTTGGTGACTATGTAGACCGCGGAAGCTCGTCTCTTGAGTGTGCGGCCTACCTCTTCGCGCACAAACTGCTCTATCCAGGAAAGATTTTCTTGCTGCGAGGCAATCACGAAACACGTGCTGTCAATGGCCTTGAGGCCCAGTATGGATCGGGCTGTTTACTTGCGCAATGCAAGACACGCTTTGGTGCAAGTGAGGGTGCTGTCGTCTGGCATGAGCTCAACAAGGCATTTGATCGTTTACCTGTCGCTGCGGTCATCGACAACGATATTTTCTGTGTGCACGGTGGAATTCCTCGTCCGACTGAAGGAAGCGAGGACCTTCTTGATGCAATCGCTCAATTGCCAACCGCCGCATCGCTCGATACCTTGGACATTGCGTACTATGCTGATAAACCGCAGCTGTCCATGATCGCGGACATGATCTGGGGTGACCCTGTTCGAAACGAGGAGTCTTTGGAGAGAAATGAACGGGCTAACAACTGGAGATTAGACTCGCGGGGGTTCGGCAAGAGCCCACGCGGTGGTGTTGCGGTACGTTTTGGGTCTCGAGCAATAGACAAGTTCCTTGGGCAATATGGTTTCTCTCGCATCTTGCGAGCTCATGAGGCGGTTCGTGAGGGCCTATCCTTCAGTAATTCGGCGCGTGTGATCACTGTGTTCTCGACGTCCAAGGACCATGGTTTAGGTGACGATGCTAGTTGTGGCTGCGTGCTCGTGGATAACCAGCGCTTACGCTTCTTCAATCGGGCAAGGAACGCCGACAGAAATCAGCGCCAGCAGTTGATTCGAAGGCACAATGGCAGTCGAACGTCCTGGATCAGCCGTCTGCCCAGTGGGTCAAGGTCCCAGGATCGCGATGAGGACGATACAGACGACGAAGGCGACCAATCTAGCAACAGCAATTCCATTGCCCATTGCCCGAGTGGTGCTTTTAGACTCAGCAGCCTCGACCACGATGGACTCACTACTCATGAGTTTGGTGCAGACTGCCACGAGGACAACAACCAAGCAGACGATAACTAGCACAACCTAGTACTAACCCATAAAGGTATTTCATCAAGAGTCAACGTGAGATTTTCCAATCTATGCTTTTTTCATTCGGCAGAGAAATCAAATATGAACAGAACGGCGCGTTCATCATCTAATGAACGATCAGACTGTCGAAAGCACTTACTCGTCGGCAGCTTTGACGGGTTCCTTGTCTGCCAGCTTCAGCTGCTTACGCACGCGCATCTTGAAGTCCGAAATCTCGCCCTGGTACACTCGAATCGACTGGTTTTCCACAAGCCAAATCTCCTTGGCAACCTGGGAAATCAATCGCATGTCGTGACTTACTAGCAACATGCCACCCTTGAAGTTGTTGATGGCGCGGGCCAATGCATCGATGGACTCCATATCCAAGTGGTTCGTAGGCTCATCAAGCAGCAGCATGTGAGCATTCTGCTGGGCCATGTACGCAAACACGACACGACTCTTCTGTCCGTCAGACAGCTGGCCCATAACCTGTGTCTGCACATCACCCGTGATGCCGTAGCGGCCCAGGTAGCTTCGCACTTCTTCGACTGACTTGGTCTGGAAGAGAGAACGGAAGTACTCGAGCGGCGCCTGGGTCAGGTCCAGGACATCGACGAAGTGCTGGCTGAAACGAGCAATACGCAGTTTGCTGTGTGGCCGGACGTTGCCTGCAACAGGCACCAGGTCGCCTGTGATCAGCTTCAGCAGTGTGGTCTTGCCCGTACCATTAGCACCAACTAGGGCGACACGTGAGTCCAGATCCAGACCCATCTCGACGCCAGAGTATAGCAAAGGGCAGTTCGGGTAACCGAATGCCACGTTCTGAAACATAAGCACAGGAGGCGGCAGAGGCTCTGGGTTCGGGAACTTGAAGTCACCAAATGACTCCTTATCGACCCGCTCAGTTAGTCCATCGCGCACCATTTTAGCCAGCGTCTTCTCCTTACTCTGGGCCTGGCGAGCAAGCTTAGCGGAACCGTGACCGAACTTGGCA
This sequence comes from Phytophthora sp. 'mugwort', assembly GCA_033558025.1. Lineage (NCBI taxonomy): Eukaryota > Oomycota > Peronosporomycetes > Peronosporales > Peronosporaceae > Phytophthora > Phytophthora sp. 'mugwort'. Next base: position 1,360,610 of record JAUCEF010000017.1, on the reverse strand, counting down.
ATATACTCCTTCATGTGCTTGATCTGCTCCTGCTCCCAATTGTAACGCTTCATCTGGTTCTCCTCCTTTTCAGCCTTCGTACGCACGTATGTGTCGTAGTTACCGTTGTAGTACTCGAGCTTTTTATTGGTGAGGTCGATAATGTTCGTGCAGACTTCGTTCATAAACTCCTGTGAGTGCGAAATCATGAGCAGAATCTTCTTCCACTTGGACAAATAGTCCTCAAGCCAGACGACGGCTTCCATGTCCAAGTGGTTCGTCGGCTCATCGAGCAGCAACAGCGTCGGCTGGATGAATAGAGCACGGGCCAGCGCGATACGCATACGCCAACCACCAGAGAATTCCTTGGTCTTCTTGTCCATCATGGCGTCTGAAAACGTCAGACCGGAAAGAATCTGGCGAGCACGGACCTCAGCCGTAGCAGCGTCCATGTCGTCCAGACGCTCGTATAGGTCGGTGAGGCGATCGGAAATGGCCTCGCTGTCCTCCTCGCTGATGGAGTCGTCGGTCATCTTCTCCGAGAGCTCGTCGGCCTCAGCCTGGAGCTTGCTGCGCTCCTCGTCGACCGAGAGCACGGCTTCAAGCGCCGTCATGTCGCTGGCTTCGATTTCATGCTTAAGGTGGTAGATGTCGATGCTCTCCGGAATGGGGATGCCGCGCGCGCCCAGGACGTTCATGAAGGTGGATTTACCGGAGCCATTGCGACCAATGAGACCGTAACGGCGGCCAAAATTGAGCGAGATGTCGCACTCCTCCATGAGCACCTTACCGAAGTACGTAATGCTGAAGTTGAGCACGTTAATATCCTTGAAGTTCCTGTGAACAGAGCGCACGTTGTGCGAGCAGGTGGCAATGATGCCCTCTTCGGCGAGGCGGTCAGCGTGTGACATGTTCTCGAGCGCCTCGGCCTTCTCAGCCGCCTTCTTCTCATCAGCCGCCTTCTTGCGCGACTCCTTCTTGCCCTTACGCTCCTTCTTTACACGCGGTTCCTTCTTCTCACGAGCCATGGCTGCTGTGTTGTATGCGCGTGCGTGAACTGCTACTTGAAATCTGAACGGGCGAAAGAGCTGTGCGGCAAAACCACCAATACCAAAATGAGCCAGCAGATGCGTGGTCGCCCAGACGGATAAACCTCAGAACTATTAAAACCTCATCGGATGTGAATTCTGATATTTGGGTGAAACAATTTGAATACGGATTTCAAGGTAGCAGTACTTCTAGAACACATACCCTTCTTTAATCGTTCTGTACCCGCCAAACTTGATTTTGAGAAACGATTGGCTGTCTATGCTCGGCCAATCGCGTGGCTCGAAATGACGCGACGTCCGTGGCGTGTACCCATCTATTCTATTTGACAAGTGCGTGGCCACGATCCAACGTTTGCTTGCCTGCCATTAACGATACGAGATCCCATGGGTGGCTGGTGGTGCAGGTGCTAGACTATATTCTCCGTTAGTTCTCCCTTATTATGCATGGCTCGCGTTGGCTAACTTGTACGCAAGCGTCTCAGCATTACGTCGAGTACGACGCTACAGGTAAACCAAACTCGTCTGTGGCACGGCCTGAATCTAAGGCGCCCGAGGGTGCAGCAGGCAGCTCGTGTTGCTGAGCCGGCGTCAAGTAGGATGGCGGCGCCTCCGCGCCCTCCCCAAGCGCCTCCTCCTCGGCCCACTCTTCTTCCAGCCCATCCAGTTCCGCTTCCAGCTCGTCCTCGTCGATTTCATCACCGATACTGTCACGCAGAGATGGTAACGGAAGTAGCATCAAATGAGCGTCGAACAGTTAGATACGCCTTTGTAGTTGCAGCACTGTCATGTTAAGATTTCGCAGTGTCCATACCCGTAGGAGCGACCCATGAGCTCTTGAATCTCGTTCATGTCCTCCATGAGGTCGGCCATGTCATCTTGCACATCCTGCATCGCACAAAAGTACACAGAATATGTGAGCAACCCAATAGCCCACCTTCATGTGCCAGTACACCTACCTCTAGCTCCGAGATGTTAATTTTCTTGGTCTCAGCCTTCAGCTGCACTGCTGCACTTTTCATGGCGGCCACCGTAGAAATCGTATCCCTTGATGTATCGATGGCAAACGCCGCCTACACGTCGGAGCGCGACCATAGCATGCATACTGTATCAGTGCCTCGCTCAATTGGCACCGTTCCCGACAAGAGCCCACCGCACCTGCTCAATATTAAAAGACTGAGCCTGCAACTTGTCACGCTGCGCCTCAAACATTTTCTTGCGCTTCAGCGTCTGCATGGCTCTCTGCTTGATTGCGTTGACGGCTGGGGCCCGTGTCTTCTTCATCTGCTCGCGATACTTGCGGAGCTCCTGGTCCAGCTTCTCGATCTGTGGCGGCAACAAGTCAGCATCCATAGTGCCTCCCACGCGACCGCGTGGCCAGAGCGACAACCACGCACCTTCAAGTCCAGGTCGGTGACCCGCGCATCCACTTTGCCCCCCACATCAGAAACGTTGACGGGTGGCGCCTCGGGTTTCTTCTTGCCGAAAATGCGGTTCATCTTGTGTAGGATTGGCGAATGCAAAATACAAGACTAATTTACTGTAATGATTGTAGCTACTCGGAAAAATCCACCTGAAAGCAATCAACCTACTACTAGTTTGCATTAAGTTTCCTTTAGTCACAACATGCCTCCTCTCAAGACTTTACCACAACTCGGCCAATGGCAAACGCTGTTTATTTCCTTGGAGAGGATTTTGATTCGCAAGAGGATTAACGAGGCCCATGACTCGTTCGAAGCATCTTGTAGATACCTCCGTGCTTCTGTTTGCCGAACGAGCGTGGGGGTGAGATCTGAAAACATTTTGCGTCAGACTTATCGTCCCAGAACTGATGCTAATAAATGTACGCACTCACCTTGGATACAGATGGGGCCGCTAATTCTAAAACAATAATTTCTAAGTCAGGTGGATAGTGCTACAATGTACATGTAGTTGCTCAATGAAGCCAGCTTACGTTCGGGGTTGTGTGCGTCTTCAATGAGGACTGGCTCCTGCTTCACAGATTTGTTCTTCAATAGCAACGAGTAGATCCCGCCGTGTCTGGCCTTCCCTCGAACTTCCGGTAATGTGGAGAGCGAGGATCTTGTTCTTCTTGGCGTAGCTGTCTCCGGTACACAGTTTCTGTAGCTTCGTGGGTTTGGTGTAGCAGATCTGGCCGCAAGCGAAACTGCTGAGGCTCGGCGTTCTGGTCTTTGGACGCTCTTGGATTGAGCACGACGACAAAAATCTTCTCCTCTTGTGCGTACAACTTCAAAAGTAGGGGAAGTTGGTTCTAGATCCCAAGCCAAAGTTATCCCTGGTCGAGTCTGTGAAGGCGTGTCTGGTAACGCCATCGGAGAAGCCAAACCGTAGTCATCATCTGTACAGGACTGGGTGGAAGATGGTGGGAACGATAGGACAAATGCCGTCGGCGAGACGATATTTAGCGACATGGGTTTCATAGCAGCCGACGTCTTATTCATCTTGCGTCGTGGAGAATGCTCTGGTCGAACTGGGGCTGGGCTTGGGATGGCGTTCATGTTTTGTTCTTCTTGCCACTGTTGGTTCTCTCTTTCGCCATGTGGACTTTGCATTGCCTGTTGCAGCATAATATCCGATTGGGGGTGAGCTGTGGTCAACGAGTCGGTATGGTTGTCCTTTGTACTCACCAGGAGCTCCAACGAAACATCATCGATGTCGGTCTCCAGCTCCTCTTCCCGCGGTGCAGACGTGGCCAGTTGGTTACTCATCGGAGCTGGGGTCGCTGTCGCGGGGAGGACCAAATCTAGTTCCAGATCTAGAAGATCTACTAGTGATGTTAGTCTGTATGTGTCTCTAGTCGTCTTTGCGTCTTCATCCCAGTCCGGAGACTGTTGTTGCTGCAGAGGAAAATAAAAAAGTTTCGACGATCGACTGCTGGGCTCCGGCGCGTGTGCATCCTCCTGGTTGCCGTCGCGTTTCGACAGCGGTAAGCATCTGGGTGGAACAGCTTTGGTCATGGCTGTATCGATGACTGCTGCTCACTGGACGGACTTGCGCTAAAGCTGCACTGCATTTCCACTTGCAGAACCTCGCGTCGTTTCGTGTCTCTTCGTAAGGCAAATATCGCAGTATAAATTACTATTCAGTCGTAAATATTGGATTTGCAAAGCGAGATCATCGGAGGGGCTACCAAGGCGCGATGGGGCTGCTGAGTATCCTCAAGAAGGTCAAGGAGAAGGAGAAAGAGATCCGCGTCCTCATGCTGTGCGTGTCGCATCGCGATCGTTGCCCTGCCGGCTGGGAACGGTCCCATATGTTGACTGGATCGGACGAGTTTACTGACGCTATGGCTCGATTTGGCTCACCAGAGGCCTGGACAATGCCGGCAAGACGACGATCCTCAAGAAGTTCATGGGCCAGGACATCACTGAGATCTCCCCCACGCTGGGCTTCGACATCCAGACGCTCGAATACAAGAAGTGAGCAGTGCACAGTTTATTCATGGACGCGCAGCTCTCTCGTGCTCGTCGGAGAAGATTGACTCACAAGGTTATGTGGTTGCTGTTACCGGCAGCTTCAAGTTGAATGTATGGGACGTCGGTGGCCAGCAGACAATCCGCTCGTATTGGAGGAACTACTTCGAGCAGGTCCGTGCTAAAATGTGCTGGAGGGAGCCATGAAGGTGCGCAATAAACAACCTGACCGTGTGTCTGTGCGTGTAACTACAGACGGATGGCCTCGTGTGGGTGGTAGACAGCGCCGACCGGCGGAGACTTGAAGACTGCAAGCGCGAACTTACGAGTCTGTTGACACAAGAGGTGCGTGCGTGGCATCAATGGCCTCTGTGGCAATGGTTCCCACTAGCCCGCTCACCTACTTCGTTGCGATCGCTCTTTCCAGAAACTAGCGGGCGCTACATTGCTGATCTTCGCCAACAAGCAGGATTTACCTGGTGCTCTTTCCTCCGCAGAAATTGCAGATGCATTGGGTCTGCGGTCGGCCCAGTTTTCCACCCGACACTGGAGTATCATTTCCTGTAGCGCCGTCACTGGCGACGGTCTTGTCGACGGCATCGATTGGCTCGTTGGCGACGTAGCCAGCCGCATATTCCTCATGGAATAGTGTTTAAGAGATCTACATGTAGACAATTGACAATCTCTGCAACAATCACCAGTGCTCAGCTAGAGCATCGGCACTAAGTTTGTGTGAAATACCAAGCTCTTGCTTGATCCCGCTCATAGAGGCAATCCCCCTCCCCAGTGCTATCAACCGCCCGATCCTGTATTCTTGGCCATTGTTTGTTGAAGTTGCCTTAACTACCTCCATCTACGAATAAATCAGTTCTTGCAATACCAGCCACCTCCACTGCACTCGCACGTGTCGAAGCTGATTCATGTACGAAGTTATGGGCCCGTTGGTGGAGACCGTGGGGGTCTCGGCCCCTCAATTCGAGCCCAACAAGACTCTGGCTCTTGACATGAGTGTGCGATTGTGGCGCGCGGAGGTCGCTCTCGTCGCACGGAAGCTGCTGTCACTGGGGAGCGCCTACGAGGTCCATTTCTCGCTGCCTCGTGGTCCAGTGGCCAATCTACAGCTGGCCTCGCATTTTGGGCTTTCGGTAACCGCGCTCATGAACTCACACGTGTTCCAAGTACAAAAGACCGAGCCTTCGCAGTTCCCGATGGAATTTGTGGACGAAGTGGCCGGCAGATCCCCCTCCATCCCCATTTGCACCGTCGAACCAGACGATTATTTGGTCGGTATGGACGTGCAGGATTTCCTCCTCTGCCCGCGGAAACTCAAGCAACTTCACAAGGACGTGGCGACTATGGGGGCACGGGTTCATATTAAGCAGGAGCAGGACAGATCCACTAAACCGACGGTAGCGCTGCGCTTCGTGCGGATGGGGAAATGGGTGCAACCAGATTCGAGACAGGGACGCAGTCCAGGGCACATGCTACGTGTTGTGGACGAGATAACGACCCATCACCAACAACTAGTTAAGCGCTATGATACAATCATTCAACAGGACCGACTGGCCGTGCAGCGGCTGCACTCCGCTAAGAAACTGCTGATGTATGTGAAGATTATGACTGGCGATACGAGAAACACTCTGATGGAGGACAGGACATTCCAGTTTACTGACAAGTTTCGGAAGTGGTATATGATGATCAAGAGTGAAGAAGCAGAGGAGGTAGGTTCTGTGGACAAATATGCCACTGGGAAGGAGCTGGTGGAGGACATGGCAGTCGATATGAGCCCAGAGCAACCTGAGAACGACTGCTACAGCAGCAATCCTCCTATCCGGGTAAGCACAACTTCCATACTGCGTTCCAAAAGCTCGCTGTTGTCCTCGTCGGGTCCGTCAGTTAAAGTTGCGAAGAAACGAGTGACATTTGCCGTCGATGGTGGTGGACATGAACAGACTAGCGCTGCGAGACAAAACTCTACGCCTACTGAAGCTCCGGTATTGATCCCGACTCCTTCTCCTTCCCAATCTCAGCAGAGTGAGGTGAACTCTGCTCCCAAACCCAGGACCTTTGGTGTTGATGAGGGCCGGTCGTATCTTTTAGCTTTGATTAGTCCACACGTTGACCTCGTGTCATCGCTTGAAGAGCTAGCAACTGCTGTTCGTACTGTGCCATTGTCGACCATGAGCAAGGACTTTGAATTGACAGCGGGACTTAAGGTGCGTATCCTGCCTTGTAGTACGATGTATGGACTTTTATGACTGACAACATGTTTAATCAGCTTCGGCGCGAGTTGCGGATGGTTGGGCCATCCCAATATGTTGCACGCGTCCGATTAGGGCACTTATCATTCGATTGCACAGGTACATTGGATCGGGATGCTACTATCGGTGCATTATCGAGGCTGACAAGGGCAGTAAGGGAACACCGACGATTGTACGGCGACATGCTGATGTATCTGAAGTCTCAATTTGGTTTCTGCACGGCGAATGACACCCGAAAGGTGAAGGACGCAACTTTCAACTACCTTATTTCTAAAAGGATTGTGCGGGTACGTTTGTTTCCATCTGCGAAGGTATGAGCCAGCGACTTCATTAGGTTAATATGTTCTTACTATGCATACAGCTTCACGAGAAACCCAGTGGGGATCCCGACCATGTTGTTTACGATGTTGTGGCGCACATTCAGGAATTTCCTCTTGTTTGTAGACGGGGCTCGTCGCTACCTAGTACAAAAAGTGAAGTAGTTGACGAGCTCATGTTGCTTCTGATGAAATTGATTGATCAGCACGAGGAGAACATGAAACGGGATCGCGCCGAGCAGATCAAGAACGAAGTTGGACCCATTCTAACGGAAAATACTCATGCTCACCAAGAGACCACACGCGAACAGAGTGAGATGAATGGGTATAATGAGATGGACCGTGTGCACGAAAGCACCAGAAGTACTGACAATAGTGCCAGTAGAGACGAAGAGTTAAGGTCAATGGGTATTTTGCGAAAGCGGCACTATGCCCCACATGGAGAAGAATACAGGGAAGATACACGTCATGCTCCTCGTCCCCGCTTGTCAGATTCAGTCCCAGAGCCGCCAGCATCGGCACCGGCACCACCTGAAAGAATATACGCCGAGCGAGACAATGGCGGTGTAGCTGCTGCAGCCACAGCAAGTTTATTTGTTGAGGACCGAAGCGGTTCAGATCCCAACCGAAAAGCCCCTTCTCGCTCCGAAGATGAAGTCGCGAAAGCGAAGTCAGACGTGTATCAGGAGCTGTTAGTGCATCTCTTCCGAGATCGAGAGAAGGTTGTGAGAGCAATCAAAACAATGGTATGGCATCTGAACATCAGGTCTGAAACAATTGAGCTGTCGTCGAAGTTTACGGTAGGCACTCACGCCAGAGGTATTTTTTGAGTATATGATTTGTTTAACGTGTGCTTTTGTGCAACTCATTAGGTTCGTCGGACCGCGACACAGCAAAGTAATGGTCTTGTGAGATGCGTGCTTAGCGCATCTGAAGGTGTGGTCGAAGCTTGTGGGGAAGGGCCGACTATCGAAGTCGCGAAAGACAAAGCAACCTCGATTCTGATTAATACGCTGGATGGGATAATCCGGACATGGAAGGCACTACTTGCTACCTATAACGACCGACTAAAGCAAACTCCAACAAGTTTGATGGCTGGTAACGAGACTCAAGCGAAAAATCACGATAAGGTATAAGACTTTGGCTTCTGATATTTTTTTTCTTTTTTACGGTAATTGCGGGATGCTGAGCGGATAATGGTTTGCATTTGTTGTACTGTGTTGTAGGTGTCAGCTTCGGAAAAACTTGTCCCACCGCTATTCATGTACTTTATTAAGGTCCGCGAGACGCTTGTCATTTCGACGGCATGCCTAAACGCAAAAGATGCAAAGCGTTCTGCTAATGAAAAATGGCGCGACATTCTGGAATCACTGAACAAAATGAAAGCAGGCTTTTCGTCGTCATATTCCTCGAATGGGAGCACCAATACGGCAAGTTCTGCAGCAGCATCGCGATCTCTAGCGACGAGAGACGCAGTACCAACTCCAGTGAAGAAAACCAACCTTATTTTATGCAGTGACGATGAAATGGATGATGATGACGATGACTATGATAACTATTCAGATGGAGGATTTGATGACGATGACTGGGATCCATCTGGGGTTAAAACGGCACAGGATGCCCACGTCGTGGCACAACAAACAGCAGCTTTCGATAACGAGCTGAAAATCGATTACGATGAACGGTCTGAGAGTAGTCGCACCGATGATGCCAAATTCCGCGCTGCAATCCGTAGTCTATTTACTCCTACAGATGAGTTGTGTGCTGGAATCAACAGACTTCGCGCCTCGCTGAAGTATCGTGGAGCTGAACACAGAACGATTGTTCCTAACGTCACGGCCAATATCAGGATGGAGCGTCTTCGGGAAGGCATTTTTGAGGTTCTTGTCGATGTCAACGATGTCATTCATTTCAAAGCATCGGAGGTTTTTAAGTCTGATGCCTGCAATGCTGCTGTCGATGGTATGTTAAACAAGCTGAACAAGATTCGGTCGATCTGGGCACAGCTTCTTCATTTCCTGGACGTAAAGTCTCTGGCGTATGTATCGCCTATTGATTCCTTTCGAGACCTCAAGTTGTCAGGAATCGCCAGTGTATGCAACTCTTTTTCGTTATGCTCTACTAAACTGTTGTGTACTAACTGCATTTGTCATCCCTCTTCACATCAGATAACAACGTCAGTGGAAGACTTGCCTCACACATCGTTTGCTCGAGATTCTCGCTCAACTCCTGGTATCCACTGTACTGTACGAGTGGACGGGCATGCGCTTTGTCGGGCTACATGGAAGACAGAAGCGGAGGCTCGTCGTCTAGCGGAGTGGAGAGCAGCACAGTTTTTGATTGATTTGATCGATTGTGGTCTCGATACAAAAGCTCTTGACGGGGAAGATGAGAAAATGGAGATCGACGGTGGACTGCCAATGTCTCGGTACTTCAGTGCTTGGTCGTGTCTTATCAAAATCCAAGACGCGTCTGATATTAGAAGTTTTCATGAATTTCCAGTTGATGCTTTCTGGTGCCGGACACGCGACGGGATGGTGTCTGAGCAATTTCCACCGAGCCGAAGCATTGTGGTGACCCAGCGTGGAACAGTGGAAATGGAAAGAATGGAGACCGAGGTTCGCAATCTCCATGAATCAGCGATGGCGTTTTTCTGCCTGGAGTCCGCGTATGATCACTGGAAGTTTGTACGACAACTCGTCCGCTATTCAGACAAGCGGAAGCACAATTCTCGAGCACTTGCGCTCACGATTTCACCAGAGTGTCCCTACAACATGTACGTGATTCCTCCTGGAGCGTCCATCAATAGCGAGCACAACAATTACTGGCCGGAGAAAGCGTTACCTCGTGTTGGAATTGATCGCAAGAGCGTGATTGGGTTCTTGACAAAAAAGAAAATTGGCTATGTGTAGTGGGAAAAGCAGCTTGGCGTTTGATTTTTTTTCAACTATTTCTTAAATTTGGCTTGAAGTACAATTATCTTTGGTGACAACCTCGATTTGCAGCAAATTGTGCCATGTTTTATCAGAGTTCGTCGTCGTCTTCATCCTTGCCACTGTTGTCATCTATCCCGTGGTGTTTACGGTATGTCGCGCTCTGCGTTTCAACATGGACCATCTCGAGGTATTCAGCATTATGAATTTCAAACCGACGCTGCCGAATGAGGTGTCCAAAGTCACCGATTGTTCCACCGTCACTGAGATCATGATCAAGGATCAAGTCCATAAGCACGTCGCACATTCGGCGCACTTCAATATTAGAGGCATCAGCAGCGAGAAGTAGGTCGGGCACAAAGCCGACACCAAATAGAATCTCGTCAAACGTCTCTGGGTGCCGCAGCATGCGATAGAACGCATAAAGTAGCTGCAATGTGAGCTCGTTGTCGTGCTGTTTCTCGTGAAAGAGTGAGTGGAACGTACGAACAAGTCGAGATGACGACAACAACGGAGCACATTTTGGTTCCAAGGCCAGCGCGCTCACAAAAAGCACGACTTCAAGGATCATGTCGTCCTGTGAAAAGCCCGGCACAAGGAGTTTGTTGAGAAACGGGATTAAGGAGTGATCTGTCATCAATCTGTCCCAGGAAGTCTTCGACGGCAGATCACTCGGCGTCATGTTTGCTAGCGTTGCCAGCACTTCAATTGAGAAGTCGTGGTTGTCTGTGTTGAGGCATAGCTCGATGAATGGCACCACGAAGGGGGCCCACATGCCTCGATACTTGTACGCCTTTTCACTGACCAGATCCTCTTGGAGCGTGTAGGACCAGAGCGAAATGTTTCGAATCACCTTCATCAGGAGCGGGTCACGGGTACGGAATACACGTGTGGTTAGTGCTTCTAGACCGCGGTTTTGGCACATGAGCTCGGCGTTGCGCGCATTGTGGCTGAGATTCACAGCCAGTGCAGCAAGCTCCTTCGCAACGATGTTCTGCGGGAAATTAATTACCAGTTGCATGACGATTGGGATTGCCTCCGTGTACGTGAACATCGACTTGCATCGATCGTCGATGCTGAGATGGTACAGAATGCGCAGAGATAGCGCACGAAAAGGCGGCTTCTTGAGTAGCTCCACAAGCTTCGGAATAAGACTATTTCTCACCAGCACTTCGCGAAGAGCGGGGTCGAATGATAAGTTAAACAGCAATTTAAGTGCTGTCTGGATTGTTTTGTCGTGGTTGCAGTTGAGGTATCGTACCAGCTTTTCCACCACTGTAAGCTCCACCATTGTGTCCTTGTTCTCCTCGAAAATGCTCAGCTTCTTGAGAAATGTGATCGTTAAAATAACCAAATTAGGCGCTACACGATCCAGTAACTTGTGGGAAGGTTGAAAACACAATAGTAAAACAATTGTTAGTCTTGCGCGCTTGCATCAGCACAACTGAGGAGAGACAATGTACCTTAGTCAGGAGCAGCACAATCTTGCGTTTGACCATCTTGCGCTCGGTATGAATGTCCTCTGCCAGGTTCAGTAGCACACTGAAGCACACACAGCTGCAGAAAGAAACGCAAGGGTCAGTTTTGTTCCTACCGAAAAGAGTGAACAGTAACAGCAACGAGTTACTGTCAGACTGGCATCCTCACAAGAGTTGGTCTTGCTTCTTCATGCGCTTTTTGTTGCGTTTCTTCTCACGGTCAAGCTTTACTAGAATGCCGTCTGCCGAGTCGGTATCCCTAGTGGGGGCTTCGTTTGCCGCGGCTTCCAGCATTTTTTCCTCTTCAAGGCGTAGTTGGTGGCGTTTGAGCTCGAACTCGACTATCTTGAGCGTGATGGCCCCAATGCGATAGTTGGCCAGCATTGGATGCAGCTGCAGGAAGTTGGAGAAGCACCAGAAGATACGCATCATGGTGAGCGTGAAGTCGTAACTCTTCTTGTAATCGTCGTTGAGTACACGCGACAGCAGGCTCTGCAGCGGGCAAGGACAAAACGAGCGCGAGTTAGCGCACGCGTTATATGTGGCTGAGTATGGGACTTCCAGCTCTAATATCTCTACGGACCATGAGCGACTCGTTCTGCATGAGCGCCTCGATGTTGCCGGCGAACTCAGCGAGCTGCAGGATCATCTTGGCGCCATCCAGCTTGGACTCGACGTCGTCGTCGTAGAGCTTCTCCATGTAGGCGTCCAGCTCGTCCGCCTTGGCCGTGATCTTGCGAGACTTGTCACTCTTGATGACGGCTGCATGGCTTGGTCCTCGGCTGGAACTCGTGCGGGAGCTGCTCATGGTGCTGGCTATAGCGAGGTCTCTTTGGGACTGAGCTGCTGGCAGGAGTTTCAGCCCAAAGTTGAAGCTTATTAACCAATCCGATTTCTCCGTAACGCCCAAGGGTCGCCATTGAAGTTTATCATTGGGGCCAAGAAGGAGCTTGGTGACGGGGATGCATGGAAACCGCATATTGTCGTCACTTACTGTGCCGGCATTCGAGCTTGCGGTGTGACATCTGTGATCCGGCTACTCATCACAAGGCAGCTCGACGGCGTTCTCGGGATCGCCGTCGTCAGGGGAGGCGCGCCTTCCACAATGGTGTATAATACATAGTGTACCACGCCTTACGCGGGGGCACTATTACAGATGGGGCATTATTACAAGTTGGGCACTATTACAGGCGGGGCACTATCAAAGGGTATTAAAACCTGTCAGGTTGTCAGATGTGAGTCATGTTCAGTTACGAAATCCTAATTCTTCGTGTTCTCGAACATGTCGTTAGAGATCAATCTCGGCAATCATTTCGACAACAGCCTTGCCATCGTTGGAGTCGCTGCGTCGCGATCATCCCCAGCAGCGTGAAATCAAGTTCGTCGAGCACGACAAACCAGCCACCACCAGGGAGACGATAGTGTCCGCTAATTACAAACTGGAGCTCATTCTTTTGATCCCTCCACTTGCGAGCAGTCTCCCTCTCGAGCTTATGCTTGTTGGTAACCGCTCGGACGCTCGAAGCCTCCAGTTGTTGGACTACAAGCAGCATCTCTTCCACCGTGAACTTGCGCTACATCGCCACGACTAGAAATTGACAATGAAAGGTGAAATTATGTTCCCTCAGCTCATCCGGCGTCCACACTAAGGAGGGCGACCTAGCGACTCGCCAGTGGCCAACGCACTTGCCGTCACAGTTGATTTATGCGGGCTCCGATCTGACAAGTGGTAATTCTTATTATCAGAGGTGGGGCATTGTTAGAGGGATAAGGCAATTGGGGGCACTATTAGAGGGATGGGGCACAATTCAGTTTATTTTCTTCGTAAAAGTTGTTAAGTTGTTAGAATGACCCCAATGAAAATAAAGCCAATCAAAGACAAGTGTTGATTTTGGCGCCAACATAAACCAACTCAAATCGCGTTGGCGGGTGTGAGTCAGAGACCGTCTGATGTGGCCCCCACACATCATGTGGCAGTGTGCATTTGACCTGGGATCAGTGAAGCGAAAAGATGACCACGTCTCGACTGGTGCAACGAACAGCGGCGTTCGTGGAACAGCAGCTCAAGAGCAACGACGCCTCGCACGACTGGCGCCATATCGAACGCGTCTGGACGGTGGCGAGGACGCTGGCGAAGGAGGAGGTGCGTGTCTATCCAGCTTTGATTGAAGCTCTCGTTATTGCTAATGGATATGGTATTGTTGTTGTTGTATGCAGCGTGTGCCTGATGAAAACCTGGAGATCGTGGACCTGGCGGCGTTGCTTCATGACATCGACGACTGGAAGTACCAGAGCGACAAGGTGAAGCCTACGAAACGGGCAGTGACTTTCCTGCAGTCAGAGAGCGTATCCAATGACAAGATCGACCGCGTGATGGCCATTATCGACAGCATGGGGTTCAAGGAGGAGCTGGAAGGCAAAGGCTCGGTACAGTACTTTATTGCTGCTTAGGTTCATTGGATGACCGAGATTGACAACATTTTGTCGTCGGGACATCCAGCAGCGTTCTGTTGAGTACGGTTGTGTCCAGGATGCTGACCGGCTGGTATGTTGTGTCATGAATGTTGATTGAGCCAGAATTTTAAACTACATATATGGGGTTGTCTAAACAAATGTCATCGCTGTGTATGTAGGATGCGATTGGAGCTATCGGAATCGCACGCTGTTTCACGTATGGAGGACATAAGTTACGCCCGCTGTACGATCCGGACGTGCCTCCAATTGATAGCATGACCAAGGAGCAATACATGGATTCGAACCGCCCCAACACTACCATCAACCACTTCTACGAGGTACGGATTTCATCACTTAACTGCTACCAATACATTTGATCTGACGTTTTGGGTCTTTGTTTGTGCTCCCTGCAGAAACTGTTGAAGCTCCGTGGTATGATGAAGACAAACGCTGGAAAACGTCTGGCTGAAGAGCGCCACGCCTTCATGGAGACGTTCCTGGATCAGTTCCACAAGGAGATCAGCGGTCGAGGCTAGCTAACCAGGTACAAGACGTGCCAGACACATTTGAATACCCATAGAAGCCGGCAAGAATGTCATGCGCTGAAGTTATACCACGAACGAATACGAGTGCTGTGCTTGTGCACTAAAGTAATTCCTTGTTCTTCACTCTTCCACCACACGCACTACACAGACGTGGCTGATCGCCTATCCTTTATCCAGGAGGCCAGCCCAGCTTGCGTCCTCCGAGAAGATGCAGATGCAGATGAAACACCGACTGACAGCCATCCTCTCCGTCGTTGATGACGATGCGGAAGCCCTTGTCCAGGTTCTGTTGCTTGGCAACGAGCTTGGCGGCGTAGAGTAGGTGGCCAAGGACGGCCTCATGGCGCTCCTCGGCATGAACAAGTTGTGTAAGGCCATCGCGCTTCTTGGGAATGAGAAGAATATGCACGGGCGCCTGCGGGTTTACGTCGTGGAAGGCCAGACACTGGTCGTCCTCGTAGGCGATCTTGGCGGGAATTTGCCCGTTGATGATCTTGTCGAATATGGTCTCACCCACAGCATCAGCAGCGCCCGAGGTCGCCGCGGCATCGGCCTTGGCGCGTTCGTCGGAGCTCATGGCGCGGGGTGCGAAGGGGGCAAATAGGCGGCGCGGCAGCAAGGGTCCAGACGCCAGGAAGCTGCTGCGGCGGAGAGGTCCGATAAGCATGCCAATCAACCTTAAAGGTGGTGTAACGCACACCAACGGTATCCATCAAATGGGTACAAGATCAGGCCACTGACAAGCAGGTTCTCGTGGCTGCCTAAGCTCGACGAACAAGTTTTGACACTTTGGTTGCTGGTGGTGGATGTCGCAGAGTTCGTTCTTGACACTACAGTAGTGCTCATGCAGCGCTATTGGCGCTGTCAACTGTTAATTTGCTAACAGCTCTTGATGCGCTTTCCGGCGCGCAATCATTACCTCCCAAACAGCATAAAATGTGCCAAATCATGCTCATGTGGTACGCCAAGTTTGTCCTCATTCATACCAACGCCCCGTTTCACAACATAAAAGTGGCAACTTCAATCCTCTACGTTTGCATCCCCGTCAAATCCGGGCCGACAGGCTCATCGTTTGAGCACCACACATTGCAACGCACTTGCATTTCTGCCACAGACCGCAACAAGAGCAAGAGTTCCCTTCACAGCATGGGCAGCAGCGACAACGTCGAGCCGGCTCAGCCTGCACAGCAGCAGCAAGAAGAAACGACCATGACCGTGGAGGAGGCATCCTTCAGCGTGTTGGTGGCGCCCCCCACCGTAGCTAAAAACGCCCAGCCTTTGCGTTTGGAGAGCGTGAGTCCCTCGGATACCGTGGTGGCGCTGCGCCAGCTCATCGCCGAGTTCCCGTCCCTCGCCTGCTACACTTGCTACCACCTGGAGGCCAAGGGCGCCGCGGACGACAGATGGCTACCGCTTAACGACTTTGTTGAGCTTAGCGAATACGACAATGTGACAGACGGCGTCACGCTGCGCATGATACTGGACAAGTATGACGCCCGCAAGGTGCGCGCCCAAGTGCGTCGCTTCCGTGACGTGCTGGGCAACCCGCCCATCCCCCAGACCGCGGTGGAGCCTGAGGCCCAGCCAGAGGCTGCTGATAAGGCCGAGGAGCCCACCGAGGGCGAGGAGATGGACGAGAAGAAACTCAAGGAGGTCTCGGAGCAGCAACTTAAGCGTTTGCGTGAGATCCACCGCAAGCTCGAGGGCATTGAGATCCCCGTTGTACCCGAGCTCGCCGAGTTCTACTCATTCCCGGGTGCCGTGCAAGAGGAGACGAAGCAGACGGATATGCCTGTCAAAGACAAGGACCACAAGAAGGGAAAGAAGGGAAAGAAGAACCAAAAGCAGCAGCAGCAGAATGAAGCCAATCAGCAGAAGGATCAGGAACAGCAGCAAGATGCCAAGCTCCCTGCCTGCGTCAAGAGCATTGTGTTTTCGGGTTACAATCCGCCCCCAGGACCGCGCAAGCTGGCGGGTGATCTGCTCTACTTGGAGGTGGTCGTTGCTGGTGACAATACGCGCTGGCACATTACAGCGCATGTCAATGGCTTCTTCGTGAACCGCTCGACGGCCGCCAAATTCGACCCGCGCCCGCACAAGACATCCCCAGCTCACTCGCACCTGCTAGTGGATCTGCTGAGCACCGTATCGCCGAAGTTTAGGGAGTCGTACGCTGCGCTTCTTGCCAAGGCAGCGTCTTTGGCCAAGGAGGGACCTTCTTCGATCGAGTGGATGGTAGCTGCCGGTTCCAATCTGGGCGGTAAACTGCCGTGGAACACGCCTGTCGCTACTGCAATGGAGGAGCACACGTATGATCTTAACCGTGCTGAGGATGAGCTCTGCACGAGCTACGGCATGGATGAACGTGGTGTGCTGCGCGACTGGAACGAAGAGTACCAGTGTTGCCGCGAACTACCGAAGGACACGCTCAAGGAGGAGATCGTGCGCGCTCGTGTCACGTATAAAATTGTGACAGAGTTTGTGGAGGCTGCGACACAGGGTGCGGTGGCTATTGTTGAAGGAAATATTCCTCCTATTAACCCCATGGACGACAAGAGCGCTCACGTCTACGTTTTCAACAACATTTTCTTTTCGGTTTCCATTGACGGTAAGTCTACTAAGGACGCCGCTGGAGGGGAGGAGAATGCTTACTCGGCTGCCAACCGCGATCTGCAGGGTGTGAAGGCATTTAACGAGGTAGATGTGAAGGGTCTACACACTCTGGCCACCGCTGTCGTGGATTACCTCGGTGTCCGTGTTATTGCCCAGAGTCTTATTCCTGGTATCCTCATGGGAGACGCTGCCTCGAAGCTTGTGTACGGCTCGGTGGATCACGGAAAGACTATTGCTGCCAATAGTTCGATGCATAAGCTCATGCTCGAGGCAGGCAAGAAGCTGCACATTGCCGAGCGGAGTATTAAACCCCTAGGCAAGAGTGAAGAAGATTTGGCTGCGGAGAAGGAGCAGGAGGCCCTTAGTATTGCTCCTGGAAGCGGTGGCGAGGCCACCACTAACGTGGCAACCATTTGCGGGGCCGTTGAGGCCAAGGGAATCCAAGGTTCAGACGGGCGTCTGTATGTTCTGGATCTCATCCGCATTACTCCGAAGGATTGGACATTTTACAACAACTGCGAAGCTACATTAAAAAGCACCGAGGAGAAGAAGGATTCTACACCTGATCAGGACGGTCTGTGCTTCACGCGTAACGATGAGGGCTATGCGGCTCTGCTGCGTCCGGAACTGGTCCAGCTGTACTCGCTCTGGAAGCAAAACCAGGCTCGCCGCTCGAAACAGGCGGCAAAAGAGGCTAAGGAAGCTGAAGAAGGGAAGGAGAAACAGGAGAACGGTGGTAATAATAACACCAAGAAGAATGACGACGTTGCGACTGAGAAGAAGGAAACTGAGAAGAAGGAGCAGGAAAAAGAGGAGGAAGAGATTCCTCCGGTGCTCTTGAACCCGAATGTCTTCATGGACTATGCGGCTTCAACTGATTCGGAGCAACTCGAATCTGATGAAGCAGCCGCTAAAGGTGCCGCAGAGTATCTGCAGCGAATTGTTGTGCCAGCGTTTGTGGCCGACGTGCGCCGTGGTGCAATCGCCCCCGCTGATGGCTACGCTCTCACGCAACTGATGCACTCTTGCGGTATTAACATGCGCTACCTGGGTCGTTTGGCCTCACTTGCCAAGAAATTGGAGGCGATTAGTGGTATTTCAAAGTACTTGCTGGAGATGCTTGAGGTGGAAATGATCTCGCGCGCTGCAAAGCACATCCTGGCTGACGTTCTGAACTCCAACGATTCCATCCGAGCTGCCCCCGGGTCGGCAATTGTGAAGCTCTTGAATAGTATTCTTGGATCGAGCTCAGCTGCTATGGACAAGATCAACGGCTCGGAATTCAATGATAGCGATACTGCACTTACAACGGTCTCACTAGATGCCAATACGCTCTGGACGCGCATTGACAAGGATATTAAGGCTCGCTTTGACTACAAGTTGACTCTTTGGGGCCCTGGCCGCAGCGAGTCCCGTGGCGAGGATGCTGTCTTCCCTATTGGCCGTGTGAACAAGTCGGTCATGCTGCGACGTTTGTGCCAGCGTCTGGGTCTGCGCGTGGTGAGTCGCAATTACGACTTCTCATCGTCGTCTCCGATCAGTCTGGATGACATTACTGGTGTCGTGCCTGTTGTGAAGACCTCCTTGCCTGCCCACCCATTGGCTCAGTCCAAGCAGCTTCTTGAGCGTGGCCGCCTGCACTTGAGCCAGGGTGCCCTGTCAAGTGCATACGAGTTCCTTCAAGAGGCATCGTCTCTGCTTTTCCAGGTGTGTGGAGCAGCCCACGAGGACGCAGCTCTATGCAGTTCGTCGCTTGCTACTGTGCTTTACCATGCTGGCGACGTTGCTGGTGCTATTGCGCAGCAGCAGCGAGCGCTGGCACTGTACACCCAGCTCCAGGGTATTGACTACCACGACACGGCCTACGCGCATGCTAACTTGGCGTTGTTCCTGCACGCGAATGCCCAGACGGACCTGGCAGTGCCGCATATCCGCCGCGCCATTTACCTGTTGGAATTCTGTTGCGGCCCTCATTTCCCTGAGATTAGCTCGCTCTACTTCAAGATGGGGATGATGTGCCAGGATGTGGGGCAGATTACGCTGGCATTGATGTGCCATCGCGAGTCTCTCCGCCGCGGAGAGTTTGACCGCAACCAGGCGGCCAATACGCTGCACCAAATGGCGCTGGCATGCAGTCTGGCTGGCGGGTACCGCGAGGCTCTTGCGTATGAGAAGAAGGTGTACTCGCTGTTCAAGGAGGCGTTCGGTGACGAGGACCCGCGTGTGGTTGAGTCGGCCAAGTTCATGGCCAAGTTCACGGAGAAGGCTGTGGAGGGTGCTAAGGGCCGTCGAGAAGTGGACGCCGCTGAGGCGGCTGATGCGATTGCTAACGAGCTGCTCGGAGAACTTGAATTCAAGATGAAGGGGGATCAAGATGCTGGATCGCCATCTGCTCCCAAGAAGAAAAACCGCAAGTCCAAGAGCGGTAGCAAGAAGCACTAAGCATGCCCAGCGATGCTGCTGTGTCTGTAGGAAGAGCAAGGGCATTAGGAGAAATATAGCACGTCAGAAAAACAACTTTATAGACAGTCTACGTGTTGTTCTCGTTTAAGAAGCGTTGCCCTAATTGAGATTCGCATGGAGACGTAATAGATGCAGTGGGCACTGACTTACTCTGCTTCGCTCGCCACTCATGGATTGTCTTGCGGACTTTCGTGACGAGTAGATCCACCTCCTCACGTTGCATGCCCAACGCACAGGCAAAAGTGACGTAGGCGACAGGAAATCCATCATAGTGCGCCCCATACGAGTCAAATTCGTGTCCAGCAATGATTTTGCGGTCGAGACATGACACCACCCTGGAATACACATATTCTCGAACATTTAGATGGATAATAATTTGCCTCTCCATCTACATGTACAATCCCTGCCAACTTACCGAGCACCAGAAACCCCGCGTGAAAAGAGCATAGCGCCAAGTAACGTAAGCTGTCGCAATTTTATCTGCTTATCTGTCGGTTCCGAGCAGAACGTCCCTAGTGTCAACGCCAAAGAAATCTGTGTATACATGACGCGTGTGAACGCTGAGAATGAGTCACGGAGCGTCTTCAGTTTTTTCATGCTTACCTCGTTGCTACCGACGTGCAGTACACGCTCGCCCTCCTCGGCCGCTAATACTTCGAGTCTCTCGTGCATGTAAGCTACAAGATGCTTGCGTTCGTCGAGTAGTCGTCGATATCCATTCTTTCCCTGTTATGGCACGAGTCCACGCACACGATTAAAATTACAATGACATTGTTAAACATGATAAGTTTGGCAGCTTGTAGCAAACCATTTGGAGCATGGTGATGAAGAAGTCGAGAGTAGGGGTGGCACTGGCTCGGCCAGGATAAAACTTTGCCACACGGTCAACAACAGCACGCGATGCCGAGCAGACAATTGCTCCGCCTACGGGCACCATAAAATTCTTGTCGAGACTCTGGACTACGGCGTCCACACGACCAGTTCTCATAGCCAATTCGACTTCGTGAACACACTTGGATGCTTGGACGCCGTACGCATTATTGATCACGTGTGCTTTGCAAACCCACACCGCAAACATTTAGTCAGCCGCCGCCTTATAAAATAACCACTTGAACACAATACTTGCTCCTTACCAATGTCCCGCTCTCGACAAAGTTTGGCAATCTCCTTCACGCTATCATACGCCCTCGGTGCAAAGCAGCTCGTGGTGCTCAGTACTGCCAGAATGCTGTCACTCCCGTACTGGTCCACCAGTGATTTCATTCCTGCCATGTCGGTCATTAAGTATCCACCAAGGGTACCATCCTCCTCCTCCACCAAGACATTCGCCAGCACTAGCGGCGTCAAGCCAGCCGCCAAGACCGACTTGAAGCAGGATTTTTGGTCAATCCGAGGCCAGATGACGTAACGTGCATCGGGCTTCGACTCCTTCAGATGCAGCAACACCAACATGATCGACATGCCAGTAGCAACAGGCAGCACCAGCGCCGCCTTCACCGCTCGCATGCCCGCAAGACGCAGCACGTCCTTGGCCAGAGCGTTGGTTACCTGCACCATGAGCGACGACCCAGCGGCTTTGGGCTGCACCGCCGCCACGTCGCCCGATCTTCCTACACCGTGCGCCAAGTGGAAGTGGCGACGCGCCACAAGCGGCGAGAAGACGCGCGCCTCGCGCTCACCAGCGCCTGCGCTACCCCGGAAGTTGTTGCTGTCCATGCATGAGAGCGTCTGCAGCAGCAGCTCCACGCTGGCGTCGTCCCAGCCTTCGTCCGGGAGACGACGCTGGGCCAGCAGCGTCGTCACGAGCTTCTCGCGCGAGCGAACTGCATCCAGGCCTTGCTGCACATACGTGGCCGGCACCAACTGCTCCGCCAGCGCTGCACTCTTCGAGTTCATTTGAGACAAGGCAAGGCAACACGAAATGATCCTTTTTTTCAAGTTGAGGTATTAATATACACTCCGCGACAGATTAGATCACCCACCCACGTCGGTGGCTGTAACTCAGTCAATTTATAGCTAGAATCTGCTATTTAGAAATGCTGTTCGTGCTATTGTCCAGAACCGGCTATACGTGCTAACGAGAACGATTTCGACGTACACGGGAGGGCCCCTATACAAGCGTGCGGTTTTAGCACCGCGACAGATTAGATCACCCACCTAAGCTATATTAACTTTAAGTCTAATTTAACCTAATGAATGTAGCAAGTATTCACAGTTGCTTCAATTTCTACTGACGGACAATCTCGTCCGGCTTTCGTATGGATAGCAGTGATGGCCCAACAAGCTTGTTACCCCTGAATATGCTTTATACCACTAGAATTCAGGTCACTACTACAATTGCTACCATGGGGGCTCGCAATGTGAGTCACACCCGCCTGGATAAAAATCCATTCATATTGCTACTATATTCCATACAACAATGCCGAATTAGCAACACCTTCATGGCGAGCTGTGCTAGTCCTCGGTCGTTATTGTCGGCTGTATATAATTCCTGGAATACGATCCCTATGGGTGGTAGGGACTAGAAAGAGGCACGCGTACGGTTTTAGGAGGTTGTCAGCGCCCCAGGGCAGCATTAGGGTGAGTACCACCACCAAGCCCATTCATCTGTTGTACTTGTGTGAATACTTGTTACATACATTAGGTTACATTAGACTGAGGTGGGTGATCTAATCTGTCGCGGAGTGTACGTAACGTTAGCTCACAATATCATTTGTTGATTTCGTACTTAAATGCATAGTCGTCACCATTTCAACTATAGCGCCGGACAGAATGTAACTGCCACCATCAAATCCTACCAGTACCAAATGCAGCAAAACAGAATTCTGGACCAATCAAAAATAGCAAAATTACTACTTTTAACCAATAATATGCATCTAACCATTTTGTAACATTAAGGCTGCTAGTCGGCAAAATGGGGGCAGCTGCTTACGACCCGTCGAGCGTGGACAGCGTTGAGCCGCCGGACCATGCTGCTGCCGCGGGGGCGGGGCTGGGGAGGGGGGGGGGGCTACTCAGAAGAAGCGGACAATGCATTACTCCATCAAGGCCAAACGAGAAGCGCTCTTCGCGGTAGAAGGACTCAGTCAACGCAAGGCTGCACGACAGCAGAGGGGTCCACGCTGGACACTGAACGACTGGCGCCGAGCCAAGGACAACATTCCAGCTTTACTGGTAGCGAAAAGCGTCTGTCGCATGGGACAGGGCGCCGTGAGATGGTGCCCTTTGGTACCGAGCTAGTCACTTTCATGAAAGACATCCGCAGGGAGTCCGGGGTGCTCACCGCTAAGATTATGGCGGGCTTCGTGCGTGATGTGCACTCCGAGTGGCTTACCACCCACATAAAGGACAAAAAGGACACCGAAACTGCACACGACTCCCCGCTTCGCCTCCTTCGTCGCTTTGCCTACCGTCACAGGCTCGTACAGCGAACGCCAAGTGGTCTCAAGGTAAATTGCTCCTCAATTATATTTAGTGCCAGTAAACCGTATGATGCGCTATATAAACGCCACTTATGGCTTTTTGATACGGTGTTTTAGTTGGTCTCTAACTGTTTAGTGTGGCGCAATGTCATGTGCTTGTTGTGATGCTGCTGCAGGAAAAGCTGATTGACGTAGTTTCCGTACGGGATGACTTTGCTAAGACTTTCAACACGAGTTATGGCTCTTTGGATGGTAGTTTAGTCAGCAATACTGATGACACTGGTGTCTAGTTCGACTACCCACAATCAAAGATGCTATCGGAGAAGGGTAAACCTGCCTCAATCACTGCCGAGCAGAAGCACTCTGCGCGGCTTACAGCCGTGTGCACGATACGAGCGGGTGGGATGAAGCTGCCATTGCTGTTCATCGTACGAGGCGAGCCTGGGGGCATTATTGAAGAGGAAGAGCTCAAAACAGACCCAACATGTACAATTACAACGGTATATATTTGCGTAATTAAACTGACACCTAATGTTAAAATGCGTGACAGGACATCTACACTGTACAGTCAAAGGCGTGGATGGATTCCCGTGTATGGAGCATTTTCCTGCACACACTGCTCGCGCGCCAGGACGGGTCGGTTTTGCTAGCTGACAATCTCGACTGTCATGTCTCAGCAGCTTCTGAAGCTATTGAAACCGATGAACTATGTTCTAATCTGCAAGATCTTCCTAAAAATGCCACGTCGGTCTGCCAGACGTGAGATGTGGGCATCATGGGCCCACTGAAGGCCAAGCTCAAGGCGCTCTGGATGGAGAAAAGACCACCGCCTCTCCCACAGGGTCAAAAGCAAAAGAAAAATACTGCTAAAGACAAGCGGCTTGAGACAATCAAGCGAACCATTAAGGCTGGGAGTCCTTCGAGCCCAAAACGACCATAAAGGCGTTTAACAAAGCGCTACTGACTAACTTCTAGAAAAGAAAAATGCAAAAGCCCCCTATTTTGCCACTAACACCGCGCTAACTTTAGATCAGAGTAATATCGAGTGGGATAAAGTTTAACCAATCGTTTTGCGTTAACTTGTGGCAGTTACATTCTGTCCGACGCTGTAAGGTACCTGTACCGGGGTTCCCAAGTACCGTAAGTGATGTAGCCAACATCACTATGACGTCACGGTTATAACGTCACGGGTGGGTACCACACATATGGTACGAGGTCATCAGGTCTGCCTTCATGTCCTTAGTCGAGCAGCAGTGCAACACCACTTGGCCGTCTTCTACTTTCTCGCGAACAAAATGATAGCGGATGTCGATGTGCTTGGTACGCTTGCGCAACTCGGGGTTATTGGCCAACGCGATGGAGCCTTGATTGTCCTCGTAGATCTTGACTGCTTCGTCGTTCTTCATCTCGCCGAGTTCACACAGAAATGCCTTCAGCTAAATCGCCTCTTGTGCTGCTTCAGTCAGCGCCATGTATTCCGCCTCCGTCGATGACAGCGCCACGGTGCGCTGCTTCTTGCTTCTCCAGCTGATGCAACCGCCGTTCATCATGAACGCGTAGTCGCTTGTGCTCCGTCGACTTTCCACGTCGCCAGCCCAATCTGCATCCGAGTATCCTTCGAGTCCGTCCTTGCAGCTGGCTTGGAACTCGATACCGTGTGCCTTCGTCCCTTGAATGTACCTGAAAACCCTCTTGAGCGCCTGCCAATGTGTCGGACAAGGATATGAAGCAAACTGGCTGAGAGCTCTCACTGCAGCAGTGAGGTCCGGTCGAGTCTCCACCATGAGATACATCAGGCAGCCGACAGCATTGCGGTACGGCACCTTTGCCATGGTCTCCTCGTGCTTGCAGCCTCTCTCGCACATGGCCTTGGTCAACTTGAGTCCTGGATCTTGCGGCGTCTTGACGGGGCTGCTGTTCTCCATGCCAAACTTCTCCAGAATGTCTTTCGCAAACTTGGTCTGACGCATGGACACTTTGCCACTTGCAACAGCTTGATCGATTTCCATACCGAGGAAGTACTTGAGTTGGCCGAGGTCTGTCATCTCGAACCGCTCACTTAGTGCCTTCTTCGTCATCTGGAGCAGCACGTCGTTGTTGCATGCGAGGACCAGGTCGTCAACATAGAGTGCCACGAAGATCATGTCTTGGTCATCCCGTCCCACTTGACGTAGATGCAGTGATCGGCTTTGCACTTCGTGAACCCCATTTCGAGCATGAACTTGTCGATGGTCTGGTTCCACATCCGCGGTGACTGCATCAGACCGTAAAGGGAGCGCCTCAACTGGCAGACATAGTCTGGGTGAGCTTCATAGACGTATCCGTCCTGCTGCGCCATGTAGATGTCTTCGTCAAATAGTCCGTTGAGAAAAGCTGTCTTGGCATCCATCTGGTGCACCGTCAAGTTGTACTTAGCTGCCAAACTGAACAGAATCCTGATCGACGTGAACCAAGTTCCGGCGCAAATGTCTCTTATAGTCGATGCCGTACTTCTGTGCAAACCCCTTGGCCAGTAGTCGCGCCCTGAATCGCTCGATCTCTCCAGCTTGATTCTCTTTGATGCGAAACACCCATTGGCAGCCGATTGCCTTGCGACCCTTTGGCAATGGCACAACACCCATGTCTTGTTCTTAAGCGAAATTGACTTCTGAGTCGCACGCATTCTTCCACTTGGCCGCGTTGTTGAATTCCACCACCGACTTGAACGTGTTCGACGGTATTCGACATTGCTCCCACTGAATCCAAGACGTAAGCCGCTTCGTAGTCTTCTCCTCTTGCGACCGCTGACATCTCTTCTAGTGTCTGTGGTCGGCTTTATCGCTCACTTCGTAGAATTTCCACGGGCTCTTCAAGCGATTGCGTCCGCGTGGTACCGTTAGTGCCGGGCTCAAAGGCTTGGAGCGGCACCAAATCGTCTTGAGACTCATTTTTTCGGACGATGTTTCTTGGTCTGTTGACACTTCATCTTGACGTTCAACGACAGCATCTTGTTCGTAACTGCGTGTCCCGCCGTCGAAAGTGTCTTCCATAATCTGCGCATCGCGACTGACCAGTACGCAACCGCTCTTAATGACCTCGAAGCGAAACGATTTCTCATGCTCCGAGTACCCGAGAAAACGACATTGTACTGCTCGAGCGTCGAGCTTGGCGTGTTTCTCCTTCGGGATCGTCACATACTAATGGCAACCGAATACCTTCAGGTTTTCCAGCAACGGTTTCTTCCCGGCCCAAACCTTTAGTAATTAAACCATTTACCCATTCTTTTGTGCGGCGACTTGTCGTCGCTGGTAGCGCGCGTCGGACACCGATTGCGTAGGAAAGTAACGGTCATCACAGCTTCCCCCAGTACGACTTGGACAATCCTGCATGCTCCAACATGCAGCGCGCACATTCCACCAACGTTCGGTTCGTTCGTTCCGCCACCCCGTTCAACTGCGGAGTGTAGGGTGGCGTGAACTTCTGTCGATACCGCGACGCTTGCAGAACTTGGTCATCTCGCCTGACGTATATTCGCTACCGTTGTCGCAGCGGAGTGTTTTCACATCTTTGCCAGTTTGGGTTTCCGCTTAAGCGACAAACTCGGCAAACTTGTCCGCCACTTCCGACCTGTTTCGAAGTAAATACACCACACAAAAGTGCGAGTACTCATCGATGAACGTAACGAAATAGCGCTTACCGCTAAACGTTGCCAACTGCATGGGACCCCACACATCGCTGTGGATGATTCCAGCAGTTGTCGGGCGTGGCTCGGTGACTTTGGCATGTAGCTCACTCGAGTTTGCTTGCCGAGTGCACACCCATCACATAGCTCCCACTTCTTCACTGCCGCGATGTCAATCCCAACGCCGTAGCCCTTCTTGACGATGGCGTCTAGACCGCCGTGGCCAATGTGTCCAAGTCGAAGGTGCCAGAGGTACGAAGTGGTGTCCCCATTGCGATCCTTCGAGCTCGACATGTTGGCCTCGTCCGGCATGATCAGAGTCATGCATAACTTGTACAGTCCCTTGCCCGAGCGCTCACCAAGCTTCTACTTGATGCTTCTTTGCCGTGGTGAAGTACCCGTCGGATTCGAACGTAACCGGACCAACATCCTTGGTGAAACGTCCAACGGAGAACAAGTTCCGTGACAACTTCGGGATGTGCCACACACTGGTAAACACGTCTTGATCCCTTGTGGCGTCTTCATCGACATCAGAATGTCGCCGGTCCCCACCGCTTGAACAACACCATCGTCCGCGAGGTGTATGTCCACCGGAGAGATCTTCTTGTATTCTTCATGTACTCTTTCGAGTACGTCATGTGCTGCGTCGCACCGGAGTCGACCAGCCAAGCTTCACTCGACTTGGTGCCCTTGCCACCAACCGAGAACAGGTAGTCACCCGATTCTTCTTCCACTTGAGCGACGCTTGCACGCTGCAGTTTCTGGCGTCCCGCGTTCTCGCGAATCCTCACAGGGCACTTGGCGATCCAATGCCCTTGTTCGCCACAGTAGTGACAGGTACTCGTCTTCGGCGCCTGACGACCCTTGCAATTTCCGCTGTCGCTCGTCATGAACGCTTGTCCGTGCGTGGTGCCATCAGCACCACCACCTTGCTCCTTGCGCTTCATGTCCTCATGCAGCAGCCGAGACGTCACGAATCCCACGACAGCGAGTCGACCCTTGACTCCAACGCCTTGATGAGGAACTGGTACGACTCGCTGAGAATTCCCCGAAGCGTGATCACCAAGTCGTCCTCGCTGACCGGAGCGCCCACCGCGTCGAGCTGTTCCGCCAGCGTCTTGATCTTGTTGATGTGCTCCAGCACATCATCACCTTCGTCCATCATCGTCGTGAAGAACGTCGTGCTGAACTTGGAGATGAGCAATGCAGAGCTGCGATCGCAAGACGTTGTGAAGGTGCTCACGAACGAGCACATCAAACGACAAGGCAAGAAGACGGCGACGGTGAAAACTGAGAATGCGGCCAAGGCGTTCAATACCGACCGTGAGCCTCGCCAATGCACGTACTGCGGGAAATTGGGGCATGTCATTGACAAGTGCTGGACCAAGCAGAAGGACGAGAACGGAGGGCCAAGACGCGGCGGCAACGGCCATGGACGCGGGGCCAACAACATCCAGTGGAGAAACGACAGCGACGGCTACGACAACGACTACGATCGAGTGGCGTTCGCGGTTTCCCTGGAATGTGGAGTTTCGATGGACAAGAATGTATCCGGGATGTAGGCGGTCGACAGCGGTGCCACGCACCATATTTGCAACGACAAATCCAGGTTCCCCAATTTGATCGAGCGAAATGAAGGCGAACTTTCGGTGGCCGACGGCAACAAGGCGGCGATCAAGGGTGTGGGGACCATCGTGGAAAGAATGGTCCTGCCCAACGGCGACGAGCGCGAGATCAAGAACGCGCTTTACGTGCCAAATGTGAGCAAGAATTTGCTTTCGGTGCCGCAGATAAAACAAGTATGTGATAGAAGGTATGGATCTTGATAAGCGAAGCTTGGACGGAGCGAAGGGAGTTCTGCACTTGGGTGCGGGGACCGGAGTGAAGACCACTTGAGCTGAAGAAGGAAGATTCGAAAGTGATTGATTTATCGGAGCTTACACTACCTAGTCTACCACATAGATATGCAGCCCTGCATCCAATCATTTGGTGCATCCAATCACCAACACTCCGCACCCTTCCATCATCCTACTCGTCTAATTATCGGTTGTGTAAACAACGTACCGTAAACATCGCGGGATCGTGTTGGACCGGTCCGGGTTAACCGGTTACTGATACACAGTACCAAACCCGGCAACCCTCAATACGCCCCCTCAATGCAAACATGTAATGGGTCCCCTCCAGTTACATAAGTAGTTTAGATATTACATGGCTGCACCCGGCTAGTGGGTGCTGGAGTGTCACGCGCTGATTGGTTGATAATGGGGGAGCCAGACCCCTTATCGTCCAGTCAGGCGCTGACCTGCACTTGAGTGGTTCACATAAGGCCGAGGCACCCGCCCTGGTCCTAATCCTAAAACAGAGTTGTTTTCTTCCCCCCGGACTCAATACTTAGTCTTCGTCGCTACTCGCTTCCTCGCCGCTACGTGTAAGCTAGTGACGGGTAACCACGTAGCCCGTTACACCTGGTAGCACTTTGTAGTCCTACCAACGACCAAGATCAAAGATGAGCCAAGTCCTGATGGCTATTCCCCCAAGGGAGGCCCGAGGACATGAAGCTTTTCCCGATCTCACGCGTATCGAGTGGGAAGCTCTTCACCGCCTCGCGGCGGTGACCGGAGAGGCTGTTGTCACGTCGTTTCTGAGCTCGGCGACGCGGGACCAACAGCGTCAAGCCGCGCAAGAGTTCATGGAACGCGAGCTCGCCGAGATGAAGCGGCGAGTATCAACTCCCTCGCGTTCATCCAAGAACGACGGCGTGAAGATGGAGACGTCTACGTACTCCAGGTCGGGCCGGGATAGACTACCGCTGAATCGCTGCTTCCGCGAGATCGACATCGTTATCGCCTCAAGACTGATCGAGGCGCCTTCGGCCAAGGTCAACTTCATGCTATCGCGATTGTCCGGGAAGGCCAAGGAATGGCCACTCGGAAAGCTTGTGGTCGACCCGCAGGCGTTCCCCACTCTGGACTCGATCCAGAGTGATCTGCGTCTTGCAGTCGAACCCCATCAAGACGAATCGCGTGCGCGAGCGGACTTCTTTGCCCTTAAGCAACGCAAGCTGTCGATGCGCGGCTACGTCCAGAAGACACGACACCTCGCCTCGTGTATCGTCACAAGCCCGATCGACATGGCCTCGTAAGTCCACATCTTTGTGTTCGACATGCGAGAGGGTATGACGAGGTACAGCCTCACTCGGGCCAAACCTGACACGCTGGAGAAGGCCTTTCCCCTCGCGCTGCGTGAGGACTATGTGGCGATGTCGTCGTACGCGAAGCCCATGGAGATTGATGCTATCGAGGCGTCCAGCGGTCGTCAGTGGACGAACCCCTCCGCTCGATTACACGGTTCCGCTGTCGGAAGCCGGGGCCATCGCGCGGCTGCTTGTCGTGCGCCAGCCCCCGTCCTCGCGAACACCATGGCCGACAACTTCGGCGACTCCATTCTGACCGTCCCATCAAAAAACGACCAGGGACAGTAGGTGCGGGGCGCCCTACTGGTTTCAACGAAAGTCCGGGTCCACTGGTGGCAACCCGACCTACCAGCCTTCTTGTGCTACATGCACACTTCAATGCCACCACTACGAGCGGCAACTCGAGACTGATCATCGTCAGCCTTCATGTCGCCGGTGCCCGGCGTCCACTTCGCGCGCTCCTCGACTCAGGAGCGTCTAACAACTTCTTCCGCGCGTCGTGTTTGCCGGTGCTCCCCGAGAGTGTTCGCGTCCGGGATGTCCCGGGCGAGGTCGTCGTCACACTGGTGGATGGCAAGTCACGCCACGCAACGCGGCGTGAAGTGTCGCTGCCGTACACCTTTGACGGGTTCCGCAGAATGACGACTTCCTGGTGATCGAGATCAACTACGCGTTTGATTGCATTCTGGGCATACCATGGCTCGCTCGCTAGCAGCCAGAAATCGACTGACTGGCCAGATCTGTCCGTCGCCGTCGTGGTTACGACGTGAGTGAGGTATTCTCCCACCTCCTGGTACCACCAAGAGACTGGCCGCACGTCTCTGTCATTGACAAGATGGCTACCATGCGCGTAGCACACGGAGTGAGCGATGGACCTCTCTGTGCTATTTGTGCAGTGCTGCTAGAGGATGCAGGTTCATCGCGCCACCGCGATGATGACGGCGACGGTGCGGTCGAGCAGGGGCTCCCGCAGAAAAAGATGGCGGTCGAGCACGGGCTCCTGCCGACGAACAATACAGCGGTCGAGCATGGATTCCCGCTGAGCAAGTCGGTAATCGAGCAGGGGCTTCCGCATAGCGACGGTGCGGTCGATCAGGTGTGCCTCCCGCGTCGTTCCGGTGTGGTCGAGCGTGGTTTCCCACACCTAGAGGAGGGTATATCCTCATCACCCAGCGACAGTGAGTCATCATCTTCGAGAAGCGGCTCGAAGCGCAAGAAGAAGTCCAAGCGTCGTCCGCTGAAATCCCGAAGCCGCTCCTCACTGGCGGAAGCACCAGTGATGAGTCGGTCCATGCAGTCAAATATGTGGAAGGCGCCACTCAGCGGACCCGTGTCGTCGAAGTCGCGAGCCCGCCTCGCGATGAATCCTTGATAACGCGCCTTCCAGGTCTCTCCTGGAAGCATTTCCTGCGCGATCTCAAAGCAGGTAAAATCGAACAAGTGTCTTTGATCACCGACGCCGACACGACGAACCACCCCGTTAGCACGATTCCCGATGGCGACTCGCCGTCGCGTCCAAAGAGCGCAGAACCCAAATCGGCCCGCGAGGAGCGCTTCGCGGCGCAGTCATGGGAAGCTCTGCGCGAGTCGGGTAACCCGGTCTACGACACCGCCCGCGAGTACGCGGACGTCTTCCCGGATAAGATCCCCGCCGAGCTACCAGCGGATCGGTGCGTTCATCACGAGATCGATCTCGCGCCTGGTACCAAGTACTGCGCTACGCGACAGTGGCCTCTACCCCGCGATTAAGTCAAGGCCATCGACGAGTTCTTCGAGGGCCGCCGCAAGGCTGGGCACGTGCTTGAGAGCATCTCACCACACTCGAGCCCAACCTTCTGCGTGAAAAAGGCCACCGGCGGGGGTTGGCGCATTGTTCACGCGTTCAACAAGTTGGACGATGCAACCATCCCCGCGCAGACGCCGATTCCGCGCAAGGACATGGTGCTGGACTCCATGACAGGCAGTGTCATCTACAGCGACATCGACTTAACCGATGGTTTCTATCAGATCCTGATGAGAGCTTGCGACATACCTCTCACCGCGGTGAGTACTCCGAGCGGCATGCTCTGGGAGTGGCTTGTCACGCCTCACGGGCTGAAGAACGTGCCTGCCACCTTCAATCGCGTGGTCTCCCATGTGCTGCGTCCGTTCCGCGACTTTGCACCGAGTTACTTTGATGATATCTTTGTGCACAGCCGCGCTGAGGGCGAGCTCAGCACTGCGGAAGTTCACTTGAAACAATTGAGGCAAGTGTTCCAAGTGATGCGCGAGAACAAGCTGTATGCGAACCTGAAGAAGTGCGTCTTTTGCGCACCGGAGATTCCGGTGCTGGGCTGCTAAGTGAGCAAAGACGGAGTCCGTGCTGACCCCGAGAAGGTTTCATCTATCTGTTCGTGGCCGACACGTACGAACCCCACTGATCTACGTCAGTGGCTGGGTCTGGCAAACTACTTGCACAAGCACACGAAAGGTTACGCCGGACTCATCCAGCCACTGTCATCCTGCTGAGGAAAGACGCCACATGGGAGTGGCGGCTCGAACACCGAGAGGCCTTTGACTCGGTGAAGGAGAGCCTATCCTTCGCGCCGACCCTGATGATCGCGGACGACTGGAAGCCATTCCATGTCGCCTGCGGCGCCAGCGACTTCGCCATCGGTGCGCCCTGATGCAGTTTGACGACGAGGGTCGCGAACGCGTCGTTAGCTACCAGTCCCGCCAGCTTCAGCTGGCGGAGAAGAACTACCCGGTGCACGACAAGGAACTCCTCGCTATACGTTACGCTCTGATCAAATTCAGAGTCTACTTGCTCAAACATTCGTTGTCTACATCGACCACGCGTTTCTATGAACAGCGACGAATGGCCCGCACCTGTCTCAACGGATGGCGTGCTGGTTGTCATTCTTCTCCGAGCACAACTTTGTGGTGCACTACAAGCCCGGCAAGAACAACATTCTCGCCGATGCATTGTCTCGGCATCCAGACTACGATCCACGTGAAGGACTGGACTGCCAAGCGATTTGCGATGCAGATAACGAAGATGACTGCGCTTTTTGCGTGGCGTCAGGACTGAACCTGACGATCTCGTCCGCGGGATTTTGCCTACGCGACGAGATCTCGTCCGCGTACGCGTACGATGTGGTATACGCCAGCATCCTGGCGCATCTGCGCGCGCCGAGCGAGAAGGCACTCGGAGTCCTGACGCGCTCTTCGCGCAGTCACATCGAGCATATGCCCTCGATGAAGACTTGCTGACCTACGCCATCGATCAGTTCGATGCCCCGCGAGTGGTGGTGCCGAACGATGGCGACCTGCGGGCCCGGATCATTCACGCGTACCATGACGCACCCGCGGACGGCCACTTCGGCCGCGAAAAGACTTTCGCAGCGGTATCGCGCGACTTCTTCTGGCCCCACCTGTACAAGTGGGTGCGCAAGTGGGTGCGCACCTGCAAGACGTGTCAGCGCGTGAAGCCTGGCGCTCGGTCTCGATGGACGTCATCTTTGGGTTCCCGCCCGATTCCGCCGGGCACACAGGTGTTCTGGTGTTCGTCGACAGATTCAGCAAGATCGTACATCTTGTACCCGTGCCCACTTCGGCACCGCGGACTCTTCCGCGGTGCATTTTGTCGACGCAGTCTTCCGCCATCACGGCCTGCCGGAATCCGTCGTCTCTGACCGCGGTCCGCGGTTCACGTCCGCGTTCTGGTCCAAGTTGTTCGACTTGCTAGGCACGAAGCTCTTGATGCCGACTGCGGCACATCCGGAAACGGATGGACAAACGGAACGTGTCAACAGCGTCCTCGAGGACCTGCTTCGCATTTACGCGACGTCTTTCACGAGCTGGAGCTCGTTCCTGCCCCTCGCGGTGTTTGCCTTGAACAACGCTGGCCACGCGTCGACGGGAATTACACCATTCTTCGTGAACTCCGCGCGACATCCGCGCGTTCCTGCGATGCTAGCCGAAGAAGAATTGCTAAGATGAAGCATGGAGACCTACTCATGAACGGCGGCTTCACACGAAATTGTCGGGATGGAAGTCCAGAGCGAAGTGTAGAACGAACCGAATCAACGGTCGAACTTGTTCCGAAGTCGACCGATCCGGTACGCCGGATGTTCCATAGGCCCACATGATGAAGCTGCCAGAAGACCGCGCGTTGTGCGTCATCGACCTGGACTGGAAGAAGCAAGTGCACCCAACGACTTCCCTTCGCACCGAACAGACGCAGACGAAGAAGAGACGTCTGGAGATCAAGATGAAGAATCTATTGAGGGTTGCCGGGTTTGGTACTGTGTACCAGTAACCGGTTAACCCGAACCGGTCTAACACGATCCCGCGATGTTTACGGTACGTTGTTTACGCAACCGATGATTAGACGAGTAGGATGATTGGACGAGTGCGGAGTGTTGGTGATTGGATGCACCAGATGATTGGATGCAGGATTGCATATCTATGTGGTAGACTAGGTAGTGTAAGCTCCGATAGATCAATCACTTTCGAATCTTCCTTCTTCAGCTCAAGTGGTCTTCACTCTGGTCCTCGCACCAAGTGCAGAACTCCCTTCGCTCAACCCAAGCCTCGCTTCAAGACCTCAACACCTTTAACAGAATGTCGTGAACTGGGAGACGACGCCAAGCTTCACGGACTCCCGGGCCAAGGACGAGTATGTCAAGTCGAGCAACATCGCTTTCGGACTGATGTTGCTCCACATGGACGCCGACTACCATCATGTGGTCGATGACTGCGAGGAAGCATGGATCGCGTGGACGCGCTTGAAGACGCTGTACGATGCCGAGTTTGCTCCGGAGAACACTGAACCGCAGAGATTGGCTTCGTCATGATGTCCGCCAGCATGTCGGTTGTCGAAACATACTGCAGCACCACTTGACCGTCTTCCACCTTCTCGCGCACGAAATGGTAGCGAATGTCGATGTGCTTGGTGCGCTAGTGGAACTCCGGGTTTTGGCTAACGCGATGGAGCCTTGGTTGTCCTCGTAGATCTTGATTGCTTCATCGCTTGTCATCTCGCCGAGCTCGCACAGGAACACCTTGAGCCACACCGCCTCTTGTGTCGCCTCTGATAGCGCCATGTACTCAGCTTCCGTCGAAGACAGCGCCACTGTCCGCTGCTTCTTGCTTCTCCAGCTGATGCATCCGCCACTCGTCATGAACGCGTAGCCACTTGTACTTCTTCTTGACTCGATGTCTCCAGCCTAGTCGGCATCTGAATAGCCTTGGAGTCCGTCGTCGCAGCTCGCTTGAACTCGATGCCGTGCGTCTTCGTGCCTTGAATGTACCTGAAGACCCTCTTGAGCGCCTGCCAGTGTGTCAGACATGGGTCTGCTGCAGACTGGCTGAGAACTCCCACTGCTGCTGCAAGGTCCGGACGTGTGCTTACCATGAGATACATGAGGCATCCCACAGCGTTCCGGTATGGCACGTTTACCATGGTCTCGTCGTGCTTGCAGCCGCCCTCGCACATGGCCTTGGTCAGCTTGAGGCCCGGATCCTGTGGCGTCTTAACACGGTTGCTCTTCTCCATGTTGAACTTCTCCAGAATGTCTTTCGCAAACTTGGTTTGCCGCATCGACACCTTCCTTGTCGTCATATCTTGATCGATTTCCATGCCGAGGAAGTACTTGAGGTGGCCTAGGTCCTTCATCTCGAAACGGTCACTGAGCGCCTTCTTCCTCGACCTGAGCAGCTTGTCGTTGTTACTTGCGAGGATCAGGTCATCGACATATAGCGCCACGAAGATCATGTCTTGGTCGTCACGCTTGAAGTAGATGCAGTGGTCGGACTCGCACTTCTTGAACCCTAGCTTGAACATGAGGTCGTCGATGGTCTTGTTCCACATCCGCGGCGATTGCTTCAAACCGTAAAGAGACCGCTTGAGCTGACAGACATAGTCCGGGTGCTTTTCAGCGATGTAGCCGGCCGTCCGGCTGTGCCATGTAGATGTCTTCGTCCAACAAACCGTTCAGGAAAGCTGTCTTGACATCCATCTGGTGCACCATGAGTTTGTACGTGGCCGCCAGACTGAGCAGGATCCTGATCGACGTGAGCTTGGCCACTGGCGCGAAAATCTCGTCGTAGTCGATGCCGTACTTCTGCGAAAATCCCTTGGCCACCAGTCGCACCTTGAACCGTTCGATCTCTCCAGCCTGGTTCTCCTTCACACGGAACACCCATCGGTTGCCGATTGCCTTGCGTCCTTTTGGCAGCGGCACGAGGATCCACGTCTCGTTCTTGCGGAGCGACTCGACCTCCGAGTCACACGCCTCCTTCCACTTGCTTGCGTCGTTGGATTCCATCGCCGACTTGAATGTGGCCGGCATTTCTCCCACTGAATTCACGACGTATGCAGCTTCGAAGTCTTGACTTCTTGAGCAGCAGCCGACATCTCGTCCAGAGGCAGGTGTCGACTCTGCCGCTTGGCACTTGGAACTTCCACAGCTTCGTCCAGCGACTGCGTACGCGCGTGTCGCTTTCTGCCTGGTTCAAAACCTTCGTCCCGCGCTGCTTCTTCGTCTTCTTCTTCTTTGTCGTCTTCATCCGACTGCAACGAATCTTGATCCGTCGTCTCTCCATCTTGAATAACCACCACCCCCTCTGATGGTAGTCACGTCTCCCACTGTCGAAGACGTCTTCCATAAACTGCGCGTCGCGGCTCACCAGCACGCGACCGCTCTTGATCTCTTCGATACGATACGCTTTCTCATGCTCCAAGTATCCCAGGAACCGACAGCGCACCGACCGAGCGTCAAACTTGGTGCGCTTCTCCTTCGGCACGTGCACGTACGCGTGGCAACCGAACACCTTGAGGTTCGCTAGCAGCGGTTTCTTGCCTGTCCAAACCTGGTGCGGCGACTTGTCGTGGTTGATGGCACGCGTCGGACACCGATTACGGAGGAACGTAGCTGTCACGACAGCTTCACCCCAATACGTCTTGGGCAATCCAGCATGTTCCAGCATGCAGCGCGCACACTCCATCAACGTCCGGTTCATGCGCTCGGCGACTCCGTTCAGCTGAGGCGTGTATGGCGGCGTGAACATCTGCATGATACCACGGTCCGCACAGAACTTGGCCATCGCACCCGAAGTGTACTCGCCGCCGTTGTCGCTCCGGAGTGTTTTCACGCGCTTGCCGGTCTGAGTTTCAGCAAACGCCACAAACTTAGC
This sequence comes from Phytophthora sp. 'mugwort', assembly GCA_033558025.1. Lineage (NCBI taxonomy): Eukaryota > Oomycota > Peronosporomycetes > Peronosporales > Peronosporaceae > Phytophthora > Phytophthora sp. 'mugwort'. The sequence goes on along the minus strand of JAUCEF010000017.1, from coordinate 1,323,632 downwards.
GAATTTAGCAGCCACCCCGGACTTGTTGCGCAGCAAGTACACCACACAGAAGTGCGACTTGTCATCGATAAACGTGACAAAATAGCGCTTGCCTCCAAAGGTCGGCGTCTGCATGGGACCGCATACATCACTGTGTACGACTTCTAGCACTTGCTTGGCACGGTTTGGCGACGTCTTCATGTAGCTTACTCGCGTTTGCTTGCCGAGTGAGCATCCGTCGCATAACTCCCACTGCTTCACCGACGCCATATCGATACCAACACCGTAGCCCTTCTTGACGATGGCGTCTAGACCGCCATGGCCGATGTGACCAAGTCGAAGGTGCCAGAGGTACGACGTGGTGTCCCCTTGGCGATCCTTCGAACTTGCCGCATTGGCCTCGTCAGGCATCATCGGCGTCATGTACAGCTTGAACAGCCCTTTGCCCTCACGAGCGCCGAGCTTCCACTTGAGACCCTTCGTTTCAGCGAAGCATCCGTCGCTCTCGAAGATGACTGGCCCGACGTCCTTTGTGAACCTACCAACCGAAAACAGGTCGCGTGACAGCTTCGGAATGTGACAGCTTCGGAATGTGCCACGCGTTCGTGAGTACACCCCTCTTCATGCCGCGCGGGGTCTCATCGACATCACAATGTCGCCGGTCCCCACAGCCTGAACCACACCGTCGTCCACGAGATGCACGTCCACCGGAGAGATCTTCTTGTAGTTCTTCATGTACTCCTTCGAGTACGTCATGTGTTGCGTCGCACCCGAGTCGACCAGCCACACTCCATTCGACTTGGAGGCACCCGTGTTACCACCAACCGAGAAGAGGAAGTCGCCAGAGTCGTCTTCACTCTGCGCGATATTCGCTCGTTGCGGCCTCTGCCGCTCCGCGTTCTCGCGGATTCGCACCGGACACTTGGCGATCCAATGTCCGTGCTCGCCACAGTAGTGACAGGCACTAGTCTTCTGCGCCTGCCGACCCTTGCGCTTGTTGTCGCTTGTCATGAACGCTTGACCTTGACCGTGCGCGGTGCCGTCCGTACCGCCACCTTGTTCCTTGCGCTTCATGTCCTCATGCAGCAGCCGAGACGTCACGAGTTCCCACGACAGTGAGTCGGCTCTCGACTCCAACGCCGTGATCAGGAACTGGTACGACTCGCTCAGACTTCCCAAAAGCGTGATCACCAAGTCATCCTCGCTGACCGGAGCGCCCACTGCGTCGAGCTGCTCCGCCAGCGTCTTGATCTTGTTGATGTGCTCCAGCACATCATCACCTTCGTCCATCATCGTCGTGAAGAAACGTCGACGAAGAAAGAGCTTGTTAGCCAAACTCTTCTTCTCGAAGTGTCCTTCCAGTCTTGACCATGCATCATGCGCGCCACTCGCCGAGCGAACCAGCGGCAGCTGCGAATCCTCCATCGCGAGACAGATCATCGCCAGCGCCTTGCGCGACTTCTTCCGAAAGAGCGCTTGATCCGCCGCAGTCTGGCAGTGCTCCAGCTTCACTTCCCCATTTGTCACTTTCCACAGTTCGCGCTCCTCGAGCACCATCTGCATCTTGAACTTCCACGTGTGGAAGTTAGTTCCGTCGAACTTGTTGATGCGGGCGGTCGTAGTCGAAGTGGCTTCCATGGCGAAGGCGTAGTCGGGGTCTTGGTCAGGGAAGACGGGGCTTGGGCTCATAACCAAAAGGCTTGGTCACTTGATGGCAAAATGCAAAGTGATTGATTTAGGTCCTTAGTTCGCAAACTCCTTGCTACCTCTAAGCCTACAGTTCTACCTACTGGGTACACTCTACTGGATTCTCTACTGGATACTGAGTTGCTTCAGCCAATCAGGGAGTGCCACGTAGAGCCCATCATGTACCCACAATCTTGTACCCACCCGTGGCGTAATCGTCCATGGCGTAAACACCGTCCCATTAAACACCGTGACGTAATCTTCGTCTCGTAATCACAGAAATGATTGCGGTGCCACTGAGTGAAAGTCATACCGGTATCCTACCGGTATACAGCAGCTGGTCGAGACGTCTCCTTGACAACAATTGACAAGTGCTGGACCAAGCAGAAGGACGAGAACCGAGGGCCAAGACGCGGCGGCAACGGCCGTGGACGCGGAGCAAACCATATTCAGTGGTGCAACGACGACTACGACTAACGACCGTGTCGCGTTTGCAGTTCGTTGGAATGCGGAAAATCGACGGGCAAGGATATGCCCGGGATGTGGGCGGTCGACAGCGGCGCAACGCACCACATTTGCAATGACAAGACCAAGTTCGCCACGCTGAATGAGCAAGACGAAGGCGAACTATCGGTAGCGGACGGAAACAAGGCCGAGATTAAGGGTGTGGGAACTATCATCGAACGAGTAGTTCTGCCCAACGGCGACGAGCGCGACACCGAAATCAAGGACGCGCTGTACGTGCCGAAGATGAACAAGAATCTGCTTTCGGTGCCGCAGATTAACAAGAGTGGCAACTTTCAAGTGGTGTTCGACGGTGCGAGCATGCATGTCGCGCGGAAGGGCTCGAAGCAAGTGGTGGCAACGGCTGACCTCGTCGACGGTCTCTACTGGCTACGCATACCACAACATTCGGTGAATGCGGCGACGTCAACGCGCAACGTGGATCTACACGCGCGGATGGGCCACGCTCCGATCGACGTGCTGCGCAAAATGGTCAGCAGTGGCATGATCAAGGACGCGAAAACACCATCACAGTCGAGTGGACCAAGCATATGTCGCGGATGTCAGCAAGGGAAGATGGTCCAAAAACCGTTCCCAAGCAACCGCGACAAGCGTCACTACGACGTATTTGAGCTACTCCACTTCGACATCTGCGGCCCCATGGAACAAGAGTCACTGGGTGGCAGCAAATATTTGCTGCTCATAGTGGACGAAGCCAGCGGATGCATGAAGGGTTTCTGCTTAAGTGCCAAGTCGGAGAGCGAAGAATGCCTCAAGACCTACATCATGAAGGTGCAGACGCAGTTCGGCAAACGTGTCAAGTTCGTGCGCCACGACGGATCCCGTGAGTTTGCTACTAATTCGCTCAAGGCCTTCTACGAAGATCAAGGCATCGAGCAGCAGACCACGGTTCCGTACGCGCACCAAACCAACGGCACGGCAGAGAGAGCTATCCGGACCATCGTTACGATTGGTCGCAGCATGCTGCATTATGCAAAGCTGGACAAGTGTTTTTGGGGCGAAGCAGCGATGGCTGCAATTTATGTCAAGAACCGCTTGCCGTCGCCCAAGGTCAAAAGCAAGACTCCGTTCGAGATTGTATACAAGTTCAAGCCAAGTGTGAAGCACATGCGTGTGTTTGGATGTCGGACGTACGTCCTGACCCCGAAGGAGAAGCGACTCAAGTGGGCCCCCAAGGCTCGCGCTGGTGTGTTCATGGGATACGAAGAAGTGTCGAAGGCGTACCGAGTTTATGACATCGAGGCGGGGCAGGTGCTGATAAGTCGCGATGTCACCTTCGACGAATCAAGTTTTGGTATCTCGACGGCGATCTCAAGTAATGACGACGAAGATGTGGACCTGGACTTCGACTCGCTCGAGATTGGTGACGATGACTCGGCGGGTCCGACCGAATATAAGCAGGCGGGGAAGCGCAAGACTCGACCAAGTGATGCGGATACCATGTCAGTGAACTCGCGTCCTGTTCGCCGTGCGACTGGTTTGGAAGAAGCAAGCGCTCCTGTCACCTCGTTCGAGCGCCAAGCCAAACGCCGAGCGAGTGTTCGAATGGAACCTGGACTGCCTGACGAAGAAAAGAAGGATGCTCAAGACAACGAAGAAGACGATTCCACTCCTCCCGTATTTTGGCGAGCAAGTGCCAACTCAGTGGAAGCCGGTGAGTTGTCTGAGCCGACGACATTCCAAGACGCGGTGAACGGACCTGATCAAGTGCATTGGCGTAAGGCTGTTCGTGCGGAACTCAAGTCGATGCAACTTCGTGGTGTGTTTCGTGCTGCCAAGTTGTCCAGCGGACAACGCGCCATCGGTACCAAGTGGGTGTTCAAGATCAAGCGCAAAGCCGACGGATCGATCGAGAAATACAAGGCGCGCCTGGTGGCCAAGGGTTTCAAGCAGAAGTACGGCATCGACTACACGGAGACGTTCTCGCCCGTGGTCAAGTACGTGACGCTGCACATGGTCATCGCGATCGCCAAGTATTTCGACTGGCCTCTGGACCAACTCGACGTGGTAACGGCATTTCTGTACGGCGTCATGAAGGAAGTCGTGTACTGCGTGGTGCCAGAAGGCGTCGAGCTGGACGATGACTTCGACTGCCTGGAACTGGTCAAGGCGATCTACGGTCTCAAGCAAGCTTCGCGCGTGTGGAACGAGACCTTCGATGAATTCGTGTGTTCTATCGGTTTTCAGGTTTCAGCCTTCGACCCATGCCTCTACATCAAGGTTGTCGATGGCCACTGTGTGCTCGTGCTGGTCTACGTGGACGATGTGTTGGTCACCGGAAGTTCACCCGAACTGATCTCACGCACGAAGAACGACCTCAAGACACGCTTCGAAATGACTGACAGTGGCAAGTGTGTGTTCGTCCTTGGAATCGAGCTGGTGGATGGCCCGGACGGCAGTGTAACAATGTGCCAACGGCGCTACGTGGACGACATTCTCAAGCGTTTCGGCATGGATGACTGCAAGGCTGTGGTAAGCCCCGCGGATTTGAGCTCTCGACTGGTTCCAAGCAACGCGCCGACCAAGATCAACGTTCCCTTTCGTGAAGCTGTGGATGCACTCATGCACTTGATGACTGCGACGCGACCAGATACCGCTTTCGCCGTGGGATATGTGTCGCGCTTCATGGAAAACCCTCAAGTCGAGCACTGGGTTGCAGTGAAGCGAATCCTCCGCTATTTCCAAGGGACCAAGTCGCATGGAATCTGCTTCAAACCCGGTGACAAGATGGACTTTCGCGGCTACTCAGACGCAGACTGGGCCGGCGACCATTCCGATCGCAAGTCAACTTCGGGCTATACGTTCATTTTGATGGGCGCGCCAGTCAGTTGGGGAAGCAAGAAACAGTCAAGTGTGTTGCTATCAACGAGCGAAGCGGAATACATCGCGCTCAGTCTGGCCGTCCAAGAAGGCAAGTGGATTCACCGCCTGTTGTGCGAGATTTTGACGGCAGCGAACGAATCGGGGCCAGAGCTCAAGATCCTCGAAGACAACCAGTCGTGCATCAAGATGACGAAGAACCCTGTGAACCACGGTCGTGCCAAGCACATCGATATCAAGTACCATCACATCCGTGATGAGGTCAAGCGCGGCGAAGTCAAGCTTGAGTATTCTGTGACTTCAATCATGCTGGCGGACATCATGACCAAGGCGCTGCCAGGACCGCGCCACATGGATCAGACGGCGGCCCTCGGAATCCACGCATGTTCGCATTGAGGGGGCGTATTGAGGGTTGCCGGGTTTCGGTACTGTGTAGGGTTTAGGTACATGAAGTCGTCGCCGAACCGTGCGAAGCAAGTGCTGGAGGTGGTTCACAGCGATGTGTGCGGCCCCATGCAGATACCAACGGTTGGTGGCAAGCGCTACTTCGTCACGTTCATCGACGACAAGTCGCACTTCTGTGTGGTGTACTTGCTGCGGAACAAGTCCGGAGTGGCTGCTAAATTCGCTAAGTTTGTGGCGTTTGCTGAAACTCAGACCGGCAAGCGCGTGAAAACACTCCGGAGCGACAACGGCGGCGAGTACACTTCGGGTGGGATGGCCAAGTTCTGTGCGGACCGTGGTATCATGCAGATGTTCACGCCGCCATACACGCCTCAGCTGAACGGAGTCGCCGAGCGCATGAACCGGACGTTGATGGAGTGTGCACGCTGCATGCTGGAACATGCTGGATTGCCCAAGACGTATTGGGGTGAAGCTGTCGTGACAGCTACGTTCCTCCGTAATCGGTGTCCGACGCGTGCCATCAACCACGACAAGTCGCCGCACCAGGTTTGGACAGGCAAGAAACCGCTGCTAGCGAACCTCAAGGTGTTCGGTTGCCACGCGTACGTGCACGTGCCGAAGGAGAAGCGCACCAAGTTTGACGCTCGGTCGGTGCGCTGTCGGTTCCTGGGATACTTGGAGCATGAGAAAGCGTATCGTATCGAAGAGATCAAGAGCGGTCGCGTGCTGGTGAGCCGCGACGCGCAGTTTATGGAAGACGTCTTCGACAGTGGGAGACGTGACTACCATCAGAGGGGGTGGTGGTTATTCAAGATGGAGAGACGACGGATCAAGATTCGTTGCAGTCGGATGAAGACGACAAAGAAGAAGAAGACGAAGAAGCAGCGCGGGACGAAGGTTTTGAACCAGGCAGAAAGCGACACCCGCGGACGCAGTCGCTGGACGAAGCTGTGGAAGTTCCAAGTGCCAAGCGGCAGAGTCGACACCTGCCTCTGGACGAGATGTCGGCTGCGGCTTAAGTGCAGCAGGGTGGTGAATCGGGAAACGTCTCCGACCTTTACGGACTCCCGGGCAAGGACGAGTATGTCAAGTCGAGCAACATCGCTTTCGGACTGATGTTGCTCCACATGGACGCTGACTACCATCACGTGGTCGATGACTGCGAGGAAGCCTGGGTCGCGTGGACGCGCTTGAAGACGCTGTACGGTGGATCGCAGAAGGCTGGTCGCATCTACCTGAAACGACAGCTCTTCAGCATGGAGATGTCGGAAGGCGGCAATGTGTTGCATCATTGCAATGATGTCCTGAACATCAGCGCCAAGCTCAGTAGCATCGGCGCCAAGATGGAGGACGAGGACGTGGCGATCTGCTTGCTGCGCAGTCTCCCCAAGAGCTACGAGAACGTCGTGCTGAACTTGGAGATGAGCAATGCAGAGCTGCGGTTGCAAGACGTTGTGAAGGTGCTCACGAACGAGCACATCAAGCGACAAGGCGAGAAGACGGCGACGGTGAAGACTGAGAACGCGGCCAAGGCGTTCAACACCGACCGTGAGCCTCGCCAATGCACGTACTGCGGAAAATTGGGGCATGTCATTGACAAGTGCTGGACCAAGCAGAAGGACGAGAACCGAGGGCCAAGACGCGGTGGCAACGGCCGTGGACGCGGAGCAAACCATGTTCAGTGGCGCAACGACGACTACGACTACGACCGTGTCGCGTTTGCGGTTTCGTTGGAATGCCGAAAATCGACGGGCAAGGATATGCCCGGGATGTGGGCGGTCGACAGCGGCGCAACGCACCACATTTGCAATGACAAGACCAAGTTCGCCACGCTGAATGAGCAAGACGAAGGCGAACTATCGGTAGCGGACGGAAACAAGGCCGAGATTAAGGGTGTGGGAACTATAATCGAACGAGTAGTTCTGCCCAACGGCGACGAGCGCGACATCGAAATCAAGGACGCGCTGTACCTGCCGAAGATGAACAAGAATCTGCTTTCGGTGTCGCAGATTAACAAGAGTGGCAACTTTCAAGTGGTGTTCGACGGTGCGAGCATGCATGTCGCGCGGAAGGGCTTGAAGCAAATGGTGGCAACTGCTGACCTCGTCGACGGTCTCTACTGGCTACGCATACCACAACATTCGGTGAATGCGGCGACGTCAACGCGCAACGTGGATCTACACGCGCGGATGGGCCACGCTCCGATCGACGTGCTGCGCAAAATGGTCAGCAGTGGCATGATCAAGGACGCGAAAACACCATCACAGTCGAGTGGACCAAGCATATGTCGCGGATGTCAGCAAGGGAAGATGGTCCAAAAACCGTTCCCAAGCAACCGCGACAAGCGTCACTACGACGTATTTGAGCTACTCCACTTCGACATCTGCGGCCCCATGGAACAAGAGTCACTGGGTGGCAGCAAATATTTGCTGCTCATAGTGGACGAAGCCAGCGGATGCATGAAGGGTTTCTGCTTAAGTGCCAAGTCGGAGAGCGAAGAATGCCTCAAGACCTACCTCATGAAGGTGCAGACGCAGTTCGGCAAACGTGTCAAGTTCGTGCGCCACGACGGAGCCCGTGAGTTTGCTACTAATTCGCTTAAGGCCTTCTACGAAGATCAAGGCATCGAGCAGCAGACCACGGTTCCGTACGCGCACCAAAACCAACGGCACGGCAGAGAGAGCTATCCGGACCATCGTTACGATTGGTCGCAGCATGCTGCATCATGCAAAACTGGACAAGTGTTTTTGGGGCGAAGCAGCGATGGCTGCAATTTATGTCAAGAACCGCTTGCCGTCGCCCAAGGTCGAAAAACAAGACTCCGTTCGAGATTGTATACAAGTTCAAGCCAAGTGTGAAGCACATGCGTGTGTTTGGATGTCGGACGTACGTCCTGACCCCGAAGGAGAAGCGACTCAAGTGGGACCCCAAGGCTCGCGCTGGTCTGTTCATGGGCTACCAAAAAAGGCTTGGTCACTTGATGGCAAAATGCAAAAAGATTGATTTAGGTCCTTAGTTCGCAAACTCCTTGCTACCTCTAAGCCTACAGTTCTACCTACTGGGTACACTCTACTGGATTCTCTACTGGATACTGAGTTACTTCAGCCAATCGCAGAGCGCCACGTCGATGACCATCTTGTACCCACAATCTTGTACCCACGTGCATCGTAATCATCGTCCCGTAATCGCCGGAGTGATTGAGGTGCCACTGAGTGAAGGTCATACCGGTATCCTACCGGTATACAGCAGCTGCTCGAGGCGTCTCCTTGACAACACTCCCACTCGACTCGATAGCCTTCGGTGCTTCGATGCCGAGCTTGCTCCGGAGATAGTCGAACTGCGCCGTTGGAATGGGCTTGGTCATCAGGTCCGCCAGCATGTCTTGTGTCGGACAGTACTCGAGCACCACTTCTCCGTCCTCGACCTCCTCGCGCACGAAGTGGTAGCGAATGTCGATGTGCTTGGTACGCTTGTGAAACTCGGGATTCTTGGCAAGCGCGATGGATCCTTGGTTGTCTTCGTAGATCTTGATCGCCTTGCCCTCTGTGGTTTCGCCTATCTCGCACAGAAACGCCTTGAGCCATACGGCCTCCTGTGTTGCCTCCGATAGCGCCATGTACTCGGCTTCCGTCGACGATAGTGCCACCGTCCTCTGCTTCTTGCTGCGCCAGCTCACGCATCCACCGCTCATTATGAACGCGTATCCGCTCGTGCTGCGGCGCGACTCCACATCACCCGCCCAGTCCGCATCCGAGTAGCCGCAGACGCCGTCTTGGTCCTTGGTGCGAAACTCGATGCCGTACGTCGCCGTGCCTTGGATGTAGCGGAGGACGCGCTTGAGTGCTTGCCAGTGCGTGGGGCATGGGCTGCAGCGAACTGACTCAGTGTGCCCACTGCCGCAGCCAGATCCGGTCGGGTGCCCACCATCAAGTACATGAGGCAGCCCACGGCGTTCCGGTAAGGCACGCCTGCCATGCTGTCATCATGCTTGCACCCGCCGTCGCACATAGCCTTGGTCAGCTTGGGTCCGGGGTCCTGCGGCGTTTTCACGGGCTTGCTGTTCTCCATGCTGAACTTGCTCAGGATGCTCCGCGCGAACTTGGTCTGCCGCATGGTCACCTCACCAGCCTTGATGTCTTGATCTGCATTCCGAGAAAGTAGCTCAGCTCGCCTAGGTCCGTCATCTCGAACCGCTTGCTTAGTGCGCTCTTGGTCGCCTTGAGCATGTCGTCATCGCTGCTCGCAATCACCAGGTCGTCCACGTACAGCACCACGAGCACCATGCTGTCGCCGTTGCGCTTGACGTAGACGCAGTGGTCGGTCTCGCACTTGTCGAAGTCCAGCTTGAGCATGAAGTCGTCGATGGTGTGGTTCCACATGCGCGGCGACTGCTTGAGACCGTAGAGCGCGCGCTTGAGCTTGCACACATGATCCGGGCGTCCTTCGCTTATGTATCCGTCCGGCTGCTGCATGTAGATGTCTTCATCCAGGACGCCGTTAAGAAAGGCTGTCTTAACGTCCATCTGGTGCAGCTTGAGCCCGTACTTGGCAGCCATCGCTAGCACGATTCGGATGGACGTGAACTTGGCCACGGGCGTGAAGGTCTCGTCGTAGTCGATGCCGTGCTTCTGCGAAAATCCCTTAGCCACCAGGCGCGCCTTGTATCTTTCGATCTCGCCGGCTTGGTTCTCCTTCACGCGAAAGACCCATCGACAGCCGATGGCCTTGCGTCCCTTGGGCAGCGGTACCACGTCCCATGTGTCGTTCTTGCGCAGTGAGTCGTACTCCGAGTCGCAGGCCTCCTTCCATTTGCGTGCGTCGCTGGATTCCATCGCCGACTTGAACGTGGTCGGCATTTCTCCCACTGAATCCACGACGTACGCCGCCTCGAAGCTCTTGTCGTTGTCTCGAGCCATGGCAGACATCTCAATCCAGGCCTTGGCGTCGATTCTCTGACGCATATCGCTTGGCACTCGGGGTCTCCACCGCTTCCTCCAGCGACTGTGTCCGCGGGTGTCTCTTGCTGCCGGGCAAGAATTCATCCTCCCGCGCAGTCTCTTCATCTTCGTCGTCCGATGCCGACTGTTCATCTTTGTCCGTGGTGCCTTCTTCCGCATCTTGAAGGTCCACCAGCGCCTCCTTGGGTTTGTAGTCGCGTCTTCCACCGTCGAAGACGTCTTCCATGAACTGTGCATCGCGGCTCACCAGCACGCGACCACTCTCGATCTCCTCGAACCGATACGCTTTCTCGTGGTCCGAGTACCCAAGGAACCTGCACCGCACCGATCGCGCATCCAGCTTGGTTCGCTCCTCCTTCGCCACATGCACGTAGGCGTGGCAACGAAGACTTTGAGGTTGGCCAGCAATGGTTTCTTGGCAGTCCACAGCTCGTATGGAGACTTATCGTTGTCAAGCGCATGTGTCGGACAGCGGTTGCGCAGGAACATGGCCGTCATGACTGCTTCGCCCCAGTATGCCTTGGACAGATTCGCGTGCTCCAGCATGCACCGCGCGCATTCAACTAGCGTCCGGTTCATGCGCTCCGCGATTCCGTTGAGCTGCGGCGTGTATGGCGGCGTGAACTTTTGCACGATGTCGCGCTTGCTGCAAAACTTGGCCATTTTGTCGGATTTGTACTCACCACCGTTGTCACTGCGAAGCTCCTTGACGCGCTTGCTGGTCTGTGTCTCCGCAAACGCCACAAAGTGCGCGAACTTGTCGGCCACCTCCCACTTGTTCTTCACCAGGTACACCACGCAGTAGCGCGACTTGTCGTCGATAAAGGTGACGAAGTAGCGCTTGCCGCCAAACGTCGGCGTGCGCATGGGCCCGCATACGTCACTGTGCACAACCTCCAGTAGTTCATTGGCACGCTTGGGCGATGTCGATTCGAGACTCAATCGCGTCTGCTAACTCGAGAAAGAAGGAAGTGCACCAAGTTTGACGCTCGGTCGATGCGCTGTCGGTTCCTGGGATACTCGGAGCATGAGAAAGCGTATCGTATCGAAAGATCAAGAGCGGTCGCGTGCTGGTGAGCCGCGACGCGCAGTTTATGGAAGACGTCTTCGACAGTGGGAGACGTGACTACCATCAGAGGGAGGTGGTGGTTATTCAAGATGAAGAGACGACGGATCAAGATTCGTTGCAGTCGGATGAAGACGACAAAGAAGAAGAAGACGAAGAAGCAGCGCGGGACGAAGGTTTTGAACCAGGCAGAAAGCGACACCCGCGGACGCAGTCGCTGGAAGAAGCTGTGGAAGTTCCAAGTGCCAAGCGGCAGAGTCGACACCTGCCTCTGGACGAGATGTCGGCCGCGGCTCAAGAAGTCAAGACTTCGAAGCTGCATACGTCGTGAATTCAGTGGGAGAAATGCCGGCCACATTCAAGTCGGCGATGGAATCCAACGACGCAAGCAAGTGGAAGGAGGCGTGTGACTCGGAGGTCGAGTCGCTCCGCAAGAACGAGACGTGGATCCTCGTGCCGCTGCCAAAAGGACGCAAGGCAATCGGCAACCGATGGGTGTTCCGTGTGAAGGAGAACCAAGCCGAAGAGATCGAGCGGTTCAAGGCGCGCCTGGTGGCCAAGGGGTTCTCGCAGAACCGGCATCGACTATGAGGAGACATTCGCACCAGTGACCAAGTTCACGTCGATCCGGGTGGTGTTGAGCATGGCTGCCAAGTACGGGCTCAAGCTGCATCAGATGGTTGTCAAGACGGCTTTCCTGAATGGCGTGCTGGACGAGGAAATCTACATGCAACAGCCCGACGGATACGTTGACGAAGACCACCCGGAGTACGTATGCAAGCTCAAGCGGTCATTGTACGGATTGAAACAGTCGCCACGCATGTGGAACCAGACCATCGACGACTTCATGCTAAAGATCGAGCTCACCAAGTGTAAGACCGACCACTGCGTGTACATCAAGAGGGACGGCGACATCATGGTACTGGTGGTGCTCTACGTTGACGACCTCATTGCAAGCAACGACGATGACTTGCTGGAATCGACCAAGCGGGCACTCAGCGATCGGTTCGAGATGACGGACCTTGGCGACCTCAGCTACTTTCTCGGTATGGAAATCAAGCAAGATCGAGAAGTCGGCGTTGTAACGATTCGGCAGACCAAATTCGCGCAAAGTATCCTGAACAAGTTTGGCATGGAAGATTGCAAGCCCGTGAAAACACCACAAGATCCGGGACTCAAGCTAACCAAGAACATGTGCGAAGTAGACTGCAAGCACGAAGACACCATGAAGAACGTGCCGTACCGGAATGCTGTAGACTGCCTCATGTACTTAATGGTGGGCACACGTCCGGACCTGGCGACAGCAGTGGGCTCACTAAGTCAATTCGCGTCGGATCCATGTCCCACACACTGGCAGGCACTCAAGTGAGTACTTCGGTATATTCGAGGCACGACGACGCACGGCATCGAGTTCACCGCGAAGGACAAAGAAGGTATTCGCGGCTACTCAGATGCGGACTGGGCGGGCGATATCGAGTCACGTCGCAGTACAAGTGGCTACGCATTCATGATGAACGGGGGATGCGTGAGCTGGCGCAGCAAGAAGCAGAGGACAGTAGCGCTATCGTCGACAGAGGCCGAGTATATGGCGCTCTCGGAAGCTACGCAAGAGGCGTTGTGGCTCAAGGCGTTCCTGCATGAAATCGGTGAGATCAAAAACGACGACGCAGTGCTGATCTACGAGGATAACCAAGGCTCCATCGCGTTGGCCAAGAACCCGGAGTTCCATAAGCGCACCAAGCACATCGCCATTCGCTACCACTTCGTGCGTGAAAAGTATTGACGGTTGCCGGGTTTTGGTACTGCGTACCAGTAACCGGTTAACCCGAACCGGTCCAACACGATCCCGCGATGTTTACGGTACGTTGTTTACGCAACCGATGATTAGACGAGTAGGATGATTGGATGAGTGCGGAGTGTCGGTAATTGGAGGCACCAAATGATTGGATGCAGGGCTGCATATCTATGTGGTAGACTAGGTAATGTAAGCTCCGATAAATCAATCACTTTCGAATCTTCTTTCTTCAGCTCAAGTGGTCTTCACTCCGGTCTTCGCACCAAGTGCAAAACCTCCTTCGCTCCGTCCAAGCTTCGCTTATCAAGATCTGATAAAGGTGTTGAGGTCTTGAAGCGAGGCTTGGGTTGAGCGGAGGGAGTTCTGCACTTGGGTGCGAGGACCGGAGTGAAGACCACTTGAGATGAAGAAGGAAGATTCGAAAGGGATTGATTTATCGGAGCTTACACTACCTAGTCTACCACATAGATATGCAGCCCTGCATCCAATCATTTGGTGCATCCAATCACCAACACTCCGCACTCGTCCAATCATCCTACTCGTCTAATCATCGGTTGCGTAAACAACGTACCGTAAACATCGCGGGATCGTGTTGGACCGGTTCGGGTTAACCGGTTACTGGTACACAGTACCAAAACCCGGCAACCCTTAATACGCCCCCTCAATGCGAACACGCGTGGATTCCGAGGGACGCCGTCAGATCCATGTGGCGCGGTCCTGGCAGTGCCTTGGTCATGATGTCCGCGAGCATGATAGAAGTCTCGCAGTACTCGAGCTTGACTTCGCCGCGCTTGACCTCATCACGGATGTGATGGTACTTGATGTCGATGTGCTTGGCGCGACCATGGTTCACTGGGTTCTTCGTCATCTTGATGCACGGCTGGTTGTCTTCGAGGATCTTGAGCTCTGGCCCCGATTCGTTCGCTGCCGTCAAAATCTCGCACAACAGGCGATGAATCCACTTGCCTTCTTGGACGGCCAGACTGAGCGCGATGTATTCCGCTTCGCTCGTAGACAGCGAAACACTTGACTGCTTCTTGCTTCCCCAGCTCACTGGCGCACCCATCAGCATGAACGTGTAGCCGGAAGTCGACTTGCGGTCCGCGAGGTCGCCAGCCCAGTCCGCATCCGAATACCCACGAAAGTCGATCTTGTTGCCTGGCTTGAAACAGATTCCATGCGTCTTGGTGCCTTGTAGATAGCGAAAAATGCGCTTGACCGCAACCCAGTGTTCCTCTTGGGGGTTCTCCATGAAGCGCGATACATAGCGTACGCGATATCGGGTCGAGTAGCAGTCATCAAGTGCATGAGGGCACCCACAGCTTCGCGAAACGGAGCGTTCACCTTGGTCGCTGCGTCACTTGGAACCAGTCGAGTGCTCATGTCTACCGGACTCACCACAGCCTTGCACTCGTCCATACCGAAACGCTTCAGGATATCATCCACATAACGCCGCTGGCACATCGTCACGCTGCCGTCCGGGCCATCCACCAGCTCGATTCCAAGAACGAACACACACTTGCCACTGTCAGTCATTTCGAAGCGTGTCTTGAGGTCGTTCTTCGTGCGTGAGATCAGTTCGGGTGAACTTCCGGTGACCAACACATCGTCCACGTAGACCAGCACGAGCACACGTGGCCATCGACAACCTTGATGTAGAGGCACGGGTCGAAGGCTGAAACCTGAAAACCGATAGAACACACGAATTCATCGAAGGTCTCGTTCCATACGCGCGAAGCTTGCTTGAGACCGTAGATCGCCTTCACCAATTCCAAGCAGTCGAAATCACCATCCAGCTCGACGCCTTCTGGCACCACGCAGAACACCAACTCCTTCATTATCCCGTATAGGAATGCAGTCACCACGTCGAGTTGGTCGAGGGGCCAGCCAAAGTACTTGGCGATCGCTATGACCATGTGCAGCGTCACGTACTTGACCACGGGCGAGAACGTCTCCGTGTAGTCGATGCCGTACTTTTGCTTGAAACCCCTGGCCACGAGGCGCGCCTTGTACTTCTCGATCGATCCGTCGGCTTTGCGCTTAATCTTGAACACCCACTTGGTACCGATGGCGCGTTGTCCGCTGGGCAACTTGGCAGCACGAAACACACCAAGACGTCGCATCGACTTTAACTCAGCACGAATTGCCTTGCGCCAGTGCAGTTGGTCCGGGCCGTTGACCGCTTCTTGGAATGTCGACGGCTCCGATAAGTCCACGGCTGCTTCGACCGCGTTGGCACTTGCACGCCGAAACACAGATGGAGTCGATTCTCCATCTTGGTCTCCAGACTTTTCTTCTGCATCTGCGTCTGTTCGGTGCGAAGGGGAGTCGTTCGGTGCACTTGCTTCTTCCAGTCCAGGTCGATGACGCACAGCGCGCGGTCTTCTGGAAGCTTCATCTTCGTCACTCGGGCGGCTCTTGCGCTTCCCTTCCTGTTTGTACTCCGTCTGGCGCGGACCATCATCGTCGATGTCGAGCGAGTCGAAGTCCAGGTCGTCGACATCTTCATCAGAAATCGGCGGTGAAAGTCCAAGGTCGATTCATCGAAGTTGACATCGCGACTGATGACCACCTGCCCCGCCTCGATGTCATAAAGTCGATACGCCTTGGACACTTCTTCGTAACCCAGAAACAATCCGGCGCGAGCCTTGGGATCCCACTTGTGTCGCTTCTCCTTCGGAGTCAGGATGTACGTCCGACAGCCGAAAACACGCATGTGCTTCACACTCGGCTTGGACTTGTAGACGATCTCGAACGGAGTCTTGTGCTCGATCTTGGGTGACGGCAAGCGGTTCTTCACATAGATGGCCGTCATCGCCGCCTCAGCCCAGAAACACTTGTCCAGCTTGGCGTGATGCAACATGCTGCGGCCGATCGTGAGGATAGTTCGGATGGCTCGCTCTGCCGTGCCGTTGGTCTGGTGCGCGTACGGAACCGTGGTTTGCTGCTCGATGCCTTCGTCTTCGTAAAAATCCTTGAGCGAGTTAGTCGCAAACTCACGAGCTCCGTCGTGCCGCACAAACTTGACCTTCTTGCCGAATTGCGTCTGCACCTTCATGATGTATGTCTTGATGCACTCTTCACTTTCCGACTTGGCACGCAGACAGAAACCCTTCATGCATCCGCTGGCTTCGTCCACGATCAGTAGCAGATACTTGCTGCCGCCAAGCGAGTTTTCCTCCATGGTCCGCAGATGTCGAAGTGGAGCAGCTCAAATGTGTCGTAGCGACGGTTGTCACGGTTGCTTGGGAATGGTTTTTGGACCATTTTGCCTTGCTGGCAACCACGACACACACTTGTTGTTGTCAAGAGACGCCTCGAGCAGCTGCTGTATACCGGTAGGATACCGGTATGACCTTCACTCAGTGGGACCTCAATCACTCCGGCGATTACGGGACGATGATACCGGTATGACCTTCACTCAGTGGGACCTCAATCACTCCGGCGATTACGGGACGATGATACCGGTATGACCTTCACTCAGTGGGACCTCAATCACTCCGGCGATTACAGGACGACGATACGATGCACGTGGGTACAAGATTGTGAGTACAAGATGGGCATCGACGTGGCGCTCTGCGATTGGCTGAAGTAACTGAGTATCCAGTAGAGAATCCAGTAGAGTGTACCCAGTAGGTAGAACTGTAGGCTTAGAGGTAGCAAGGAGTTTGCGAACTAAGGACCTAAATCAATCACTTTGCATTTTGCCATCAAGTGACCAAGCCTTTTGGTTATGAGCCCAAGCCCCGCCTTCTCTGAAGACCCCGACTACGCCTTCGCCATGGACGCCACGCCGCCTTCTGCCTTCCGCATCAACAAGTTCGACGGAGCTAACTTCCACACGTGGAAGTTCAAGATGCAGATGGTGCTCGAGGAGCGCGAACTGTGGAAAGTGACAAGTGGGGAAGTGAAGCTGGAGAACTGCCAGACTGAGGCGGATCAAGCGCCCTTTCGGAAGAAGTCGCGCAAGGCGCTGGCGATGATCTGTCTCGCGATGGAGGATTCGCAGCTGCCGCTGGTTCGCTCGGCAAGTGGCGCGCATGATGCATGGTCAAGACTGGAAGGACACTTCGAGAAGAAGAGTTTGGCCAACAAGCTCTTTCTTCGTCGGCGTTTCTCCACGCTCATGATGGAGGAAGGTGATGATGTGCTTCAACACATCAACAAGATCAAGACGCTGGCGGAACAGCTCGACGCGGTCGGCGCTCCGGTCAGCGAGGACGACTTGGTGATCACGCTTCTCGGGAGCCTGAGCGAGTCGTATCAGTTCCTGATCACGGCGTTGGAGTCAAGATCCGACACGCTGACGTGGGAGCTGGTGACGTCTCGGCTGCTACATGAAGACATGAAGCGCAAGGAGCAGGGTGGCGATGGAGATGGCGCCGCGCCTGGCCAGGCGTTCATGATGAGGGACAACAAGCATAAGGGCCGACCGTCGAAGAAGAACGGTGCGTGCCACAACTGCGGCAAGCATGGACATTGGATTGCGGAGTGTCCCTCGCGGATCCATGTGATAAAGGTGTTGAGGTCTTGAAGCGAGGCTTGGGTTGAGCGGAGGGAGTTCTGCACTTGGGTGCGGTGACCGGAGTGAAGACCACTTGAGCTGAAGAAGGAAGATTCGAAAGTGATTGATTTATCGGAGCTTACACTACCTAGTCTACCACATAGATATGCAGCCCTGCATCCAATCATTTGGTGCATCCAATCACCAACACTCCGCACTCGTCCAATCATCCTACTCGTCTAATCATCGGTTGCGTAAACAACGTACCGTAAACATCGCGGGATCGTGTTGGACCGGTTCGGGCTAACCGGTTACTGGTACACAGTACCAAAACCCGGCAACCCTCAATACGCCCCCTCAATGCGAACACGCGTGGATTCCGAGGGACGCCGTCAGATCCATGTGGCGCGGTCCTGGCAGCGCCTTGGTCATGATGTCCGCCAGCATGATTGAAGTCTCACAATACTCGAGCTTGACTTCGCCGCGCTTGACCTCATCACGGATGTGATGGTACTTGATGTCGATGTGCTTGGCGCGACCATGGTTCACTGGGTTCTTCGTCATCTTGATGCACGGCTGGTTGTCTTCGAGGATCTTGAGCTCTGGCCCCGATTCGTTCGCTGCCGTCAAAATCTCGCACAACAGGCGATGAATCCACTTGCCTTCTTGGACGGCCAGACTGAGCGCGATGTATTCCGCTTCGCTCGTAGACAGCGAAACACTTGACTGCTTCTTGCTTCCCCAGCTCACTGGCGCACCCATCAGCATGAACGTGTAGCCGGAAGTCGACTTGCGGTCCGCGAGGTCGCCAGCCCAGTCCGCATCCGAATACCCACGAAAGTCGATCTTGTTGCCTGGCTTGAAACAGATTCCATGCGTCTTGGTGCCTTGTAGATAGCGAAAAATGCGCTTGACCGCAACCCAGTGTTCCTCTTGGGGGTTCTCCATGAAGCGCGATACATAGCGTACGCGATATCGGGTCGAGTAGCAGTCATCAAGTGCATGAGGGCACCCACAGCTTCGCGAAACGGAGCGTTCACCTTGGTCGCTGCGTCACTTGGAACCAGTCGAGTGCTCATGTCTACCGGACTCACCACAGCCTTGCACTCGTCCATACCGAAACGCTTCAGGATATCATCCACATAACGCCGCTGGCACATCGTCACGCTGCCGTCCGGGCCATCCACCAGCTCGATTCCAAGAACGAACACACACTTGCCACTGTCAGTCATTTCGAAGCGTGTCTTGAGGTCGTTCTTCGTGCGTGAGATCAGTTCGGGTGAACTTCCGGTGACCAACACATCGTCCACGTAGACCAGCACGAGCACACAGTGGCCATTGACAACCTTGATGTAGAGGCACGGGTCGAAGGCTGAAACCTGAAAACCGATAGAACACACGAATTCATCGAAGGTCTCGTTCCACACGCGCGAAGCTTGCTTGAGACCGTAGATCGCCTTGACCAGTTCCAGGCAGTCGAAGTCATCGTCCAGCTCGACGCCTTCTGGCACCACGCAGTACACGACTTCCTTCATGACGCCGTACAGAAATGCCGTTACCACGTCGAGTTGGTCCAGAGGCCAGTCGAAATACTTGGCGATCGCGATGACCATGTGCAGCGTCACGTACTTGACCACGGGCGAGAACGTCTCCGTGTAGTCGATGCCGTACTTCTGCTTGAAACCCTTGGCCACCAGGCGCGCCTTGTATTTCTCGATCGATCCGTCGGCTTTGCGCTTGATCTTGAACACCCACTTGGTACCGATGGCGCGTTGTCCGCTGGACAACTTGGCAGCACGAAACACACCACGAAGTTGCATCGACTTGAGTTCCGCACGAACAGCCTTACGCCAATGCACTTGATCAGGTCCGTTCACCGCGTCTTGGAATGTCGTCGGCTCAGACAACTCACCGGCTTCCACTGAGTTGGCACTTGCTCGCCAAAATACGGGAGGAGTGGAATCGTCTTCTTCGTTGTCTTGAGCATCCTTCTCTTCTTCGTCAGGCAGTCCAGGTTCCATATGAACACTCGCTCGGCGTTTGGCTTGGCGCTCAAACGAGGTGACAGGAGCGCTTGCTTCTTCCAAACCAGTCGCACGGCGAACAGGACGCGAGTTCACTGACATGGTGTCCGCATCACTTGGTCGAGTCTTGCGCTTCCCCGCCTGCTTGAATTCGGTCGGACCTGCCGAGGCATCGTCACCAATCTCGAGCGAGTCGAAGTCCAGGTTCACATCTTCGTCGTCATTACCTGAGATCGTCGTCGAGATACCAAAACTTGATTCGTCGAAGGTGACATCGCGACTTATCAGCACCTGCCCCGCCTCGATGTCATAAACTCGGTACGCCTTCGACACTTCTTCGTATCCCGTGAACACACCAGCGCGAGCCTTGGGGTCCCACTTGAGTCGCTTCTCCTTCGGGGTCAGGACGTACGTCCGACATCCAAACACACGCATGTGCTTCACACTTGGCTTGAACTTGTATACAATCTCGAACGGAGTCTTGTTTTTCGACCTTGGGCGACGGCAAGCGGTTCTTGACATAAATTGCAGCCATCGCTGCTTCGCCCCAAAAACACTTGTCCAGCTTTGCATAATGCAGCATGCTGCGACCAATCGTAACGATGGTCCGGATAGCTCTCTCTGCCGTGCCGTTGGTTTGGTGCGCGTACGGAACCGTGGTCTGCTGCTCGATGCCTTGATCTTCGTAGAAGGCCTTGAGCGAATTAGTAGCAAACTCACGGGATCCGTCGTGGCGCACGAACTTGACACGTTTGCCGAACTGCGTCTGCACCTTCATGATGTAGGTCTTGAGGCATTCTTCGCTCTCCGACTTGGCACTTAAGCAGAAACCCTTCATGCATCCGCTGGCTTCGTCCACTATGAGCAGCAAATATTTGCTGCCACCCAGTGACTCTTGTTCCATGGGGCCGCAGATGTCGAAGTGGAGTAGCTCAAATACGTCGTAGTGACGCTTGTCGCGGTTGCTTGGGAACGGTTTTTAGACAATCTTCCCTTGCTGACATCCGCGACATATGCTTGGTCCACTCGACTGTGATGGTGTTTTCGCGTCCTTGATCATGCCATTGCTGACCATTTTGCGCAGCACGTCGATCGGAGCGTGGCCCATCCGCGCGTGTAGATCCACGTTGCGCGTTGACGTCGCCGCATTCACCGAATGTTGTGGTATGCGTAGCCAGTAGAGACCGTCGACGAGGTCAGCAGTTGCCACCATTTGCTTCAAGCCCTTCCGCGCGACATGCATGCTCGCACCGTCGAACACCACTTGAAACTTGCCACTCTTGTTAATCTGCGACACCGAAAGCAGATTCTTGTTCATCTTCGGCAGGTACAGCGCGTCCTTGATTTCGATGTCGCGCTCGTCGCCGTTGGGCAGAACTACTCGTTCGATGATAGTTCCCACACCCTTAATCTCGGCCTTGTTTCCGTCCGCTACCGATAGTTCGCCTTCGTCTTGCTCATTCAGCGTGGCGAACTTGGTCTTGTCATTGCAAATGTGGTGCGTTGCGCCGCTGTCGACCGCCCACATCCCGGGCATATCCTTGCCCGTCGATTTTCGGCATTCCAACGAAACCGCAAACGCGACACGGTCGTAGTCGTCGTTGTGCCACTGAACATGGTTTGCTCCGCGTCCACGGCCGTTGCCACCGCGTCTTGGCCCTCGGTTCTCGTCCTTCTGCTTGGTCCAGAACTTGTCAATGACATGCCCCAATTTACCGCAGTACGTGCACTGACGAGATTCTCGCTCGGCACTGAACGCCTTGGTCGCGTCTTCAGTTTTCACCGTCGCCGTCTTCTCGCCTTGTCGCTTGATGTGCTCGTTCGTGAGCACCTTCACAACGTCTTGCAACCGCAGCTCTGCATTGCTCATCTCCAAGTTCAGCACGACGTTCTCGTAGCTCTTGGGGAGACTGCGCAGCAAGCAGATCGCCACGTCCTCGTCCTCCATCTTGGCGCCGATGCTATTGAGCTTGGCGCTGATGTTCAGGACATCATTGCAATGATGCAACACATTGCCGCCTTCCGACATCTCCATGCTGAAGAGTTGGCGCTTCAGGTAGATGCGTCCAGCCTTCTGCGAACCACCGTACAGCGTCTTCAGGCGCGACCAGGCAACCCACGCTTCCTCGCAGTCGTCGACCACATGGTGGTAGTCCGCGTCCATGTGGAGCAGCATCAGTCCGAAAGCGATGTTGCTCAACTTGACGTAGTCGTCCTTGGCCCGCGAGTCCGTGTAGCTTGGCGTCGTCTCACGGTTCACGACATGCCACGTCGACTTGGTCAGGAACACGCCACGCATGTAGCGGTTCCACGTCGCGTAGTTGTCTCCGTTGAACTTGTCGATGGAGACCTTGGTCGAGACGTCTTGGGCAGAGGACATGGTGCTTGGGCTCATAACCTGATAAAAGGTATGGATCTTGATAAGTGAAGCTTGGACGGAGCGAAGGAGGTTCTGCACTTGGTGCGAAGACCGGAGTGAAGACCACTTGAGCTGAAGAAGGAAGATTCGAAAGTGATTGATTTATCGGAGCTTACACTACCTAGTCTACCACATAGATATGCAGCCCTGCATCCAATCATTTGGTGCATCCAATCACCAACACTCCGCACTCGTCCAATCATCCTACTCGTCTAATCATCGGTTGCGTAAACAACGTACCGTAAACATCGCGGGATCGTGTTGGACCGGTTCGGGTTAACCGGTTACTGGTACACAGTACCAAAACCCGGCAACCCTCAATAAAAACACAGATGGAGTCGATTCTTCATCTTGGTCTCCAGACTTTTCTTCTTCATCTGCGTCTGTTCGGTGCGAAGGGGAGTCGTTCGGTGCACTTGCTTCTTCCAGTCCAGGTCGATGACGCACAGCGCGCGGTCTTCTGGCAGCTTCATCTTCGTCACTCGGGCGGCTCTTGCGCTTCCCTGCCTGTTTTTATTGAGGGTTGCCGGGTTTTGGTACTGTGTACCAGTAACCGGTTAACCCGAACCGGTCCAACACGATCCCGCGATGTTTACGGTACGTTGTTTACGCAACCGATGATTAGACGAGTAGGATGATTGGACGAGTGCGGAGTGTTGGTGATTGGATGCACCAAATGATTGGATGCAGGGCTGCATATCTATGTGGTAGACTAGGTAGTGTAAGCTCCGATAAATCAATCACTTTCGAATCTTCCTTCTTCAGCTCAAGTGGTCTTCACTCCGGTCCCCGCACCCAAGTGCAGAACTCCCTCCGCTCAACCCAGCCTCGCTTCAAGACCTCAACACCTTTATCAGGTTATGAGCCCAAGCACCATGTCCTCTGCCCAAGACGTCTCGACCAAGGTCTCCATCGACAAGTTCAACGGAGACAACTACGCGACGTGGAACCGCTACATGCGTGGCGTGTTCCTGACCAAGTCGACGTGGCATGTCGTGAACCGTGAGACGACGCCAAGCTACACGGACTCGCGGGCCAAGGACGACTACGTCAAGTTGAGCAACATCGCTTTCGGACTGATGCTGCTCCACATGGACGCGGACTACCACCATGTGGTCGACGACTGCGAGGAAGCGTGGGTTGCCTGGTCGCGCCTGAAGACGCTGTACGGTGGTTCGCAGAAGGCTGGACGCATCTACCTGAAGCGCCAACTCTTCAGCATGGAGATGTCGGAAGGCGGCATTGCAATGATGTCCTGAACATCAGCGCCAAGCTCAGTAGCATCGGCGCCAAGATGGAGGACGAGGACGTGGCGATCTGCTTGCTGCGCAGTCTCCCCAAGAGCTACGAGAACGTCGTACTGAACTTGGAGATGAGTAGCGCGGAGCTGAAGACGCAAGACGTCGTGAAGGTGCTCACGAACGAGCACATCAAGCGACAAGGCGAGAAGACGGCGACGGTGAAGACTGAAGACGCGGCCAAGGCGTTCAGTGCCGAGCGAGAATCTCGCCAATGCACGTACTGCGGTAAATTGGGGCATGTCATTAACAAGTGCTGGACCAAGCAGAAGGACGAGAACAGAGGGCCAAGACGCGGCGGCAACGGCCGTGGACGCGGGGCCAACAACATCCAGTGGAGAAACGACAGCGACGGCTACGACAACGACTACGATCGAGTGGCGTTCGCGGTTTCCCTGGAATGTGGAGTTTCGACGGACAAGAATGTGTCCGGGATGTGGGCGGTTGACAGCGGTGCCACGCACCATATTTGCAACGACAAGTCCAAGTTCGCCAATTTGATCGAGCGAAATGAAGGCGAACTTTCGGTGGCCGATGGCAACAAGGCTGCCATCAAGGGTGTGGGGACCATCGTGGAAAGAGTGATCCTGCCTAACGGCGACGAGCGCGAGATCGAGATCAAGAACGCGCTTTACGTGCCAAATATGAGCAAGAATCTGCTTTCAGTGCCGCAGATAAACAAGCATGGCAAGTTCCAAGTGATATTTGACGGCACTGAGATGCACGTTTCGCGCAAGGACTCGAATCAAGTGGTTGCGACGGCGGATCTCGTGGATGGACTCTACTGGCTTCGCACACCTCAGCGATCGGCAAATGCGGCGACAAGTGGAAGGACGGTCGATTTGCACGCGCGTATGGGTCACGCTCCAGTCGAGGTTCTTCGCAAGATGGTCGACACCAAGATGATCAAGGACGCGAAAGCACCTTCCAAGTCGAGTGGACCAAGTGTGTGTCGTGGTTGCCAGCAAGGTAAAATGGTCCAAAAACCATTCCCAAGCAACCGTGACAAGCGTCGCTACGACACATTTGAGCTGCTCCACTTCGACATCTGCGGACCATGGAGGAAAACTCGCTTGGCGGCAGCAAGTATCTGCTACTGATCGTGGACGAAGCCAGCGGATGCATGAAGGGTTTCTGCCTGCGTGCCAAGTCGGAGAGCGAAGACTGCATCAAGACGTACATCATGAAGGTGCAGAAGCAGTTCGGCAAGAAGGTCAAGTTTGTGCGGCACGACGGAGCTCGTGAGTTTGCGACTAACTCGCTCAAGGATTTTTACGAAGACGAAGGCATCGAGCAGCAAACCACGGTTCCGTACGCGCACCAGACCAACGGCACGGCAGAGCGAGCCATCCGAACTATCCTCACGATCGGCCGCAGCATGTTGCATCACGCCAAGCTGGACAAGTGTTTCTGGGCTGAGGCGGCGATGACGGCCATCTATGTGAAGAACCGCTTGCCGTCACCCAAGATCGAGCACA
Source organism: Phytophthora sp. 'mugwort' (assembly GCA_033558025.1). Lineage (NCBI taxonomy): Eukaryota > Oomycota > Peronosporomycetes > Peronosporales > Peronosporaceae > Phytophthora > Phytophthora sp. 'mugwort'. The sequence goes on along the minus strand of JAUCEF010000017.1, from coordinate 1,298,675 downwards.
AGACTCCGTTCGAGATCGTCTACAAGTCCAAGCCGAGTGTGAAGCACATGCGTGTTTTCGGCTGTCGGACGTACATCCTGACTCCGAAGGAGAAGCGACTGAAGTGGGATCCCAAGGCTCGCGCCGGATTGTTTCTGGGTTACGAAGAAGTGTCCAAGGCGTATCGACTTTATGACATCGAGGCGGAGCAGGTGGTCATCAGTCGCGATGTCAACTTCGATGAGTCGACCTTTGGACTTTCACCGCCGATTTCTGATGAAGATGTCGACGACCTGGACTTCGACTCGCTCGACATCGACGATGATGGTCCGCGCCAGACGGAGTACAAACAGGCAGGGAAGCAGAAGAGCCGCCCGAGTGACGAAGATGAAGCTGCCAGAAGACCGCGCGCTGTGCGTCATCGACCTGGACTGCTGGAAGAAGCAAGTGCACCGAACGACTCCCCTTCGCACCGAACAGACGCAGATGCAGAAGAAAAGTCTGGAGACCAAGATGAAGAATCGACTCCATCTGTGTTTTGGCATGCAAGTGCCAACGCGGTCGAAGCAGCCGTGGACTTATCGGAGCCGTCGACATTCCAAGAAGCGGTCAACGGCCCGGACCAACTGCACTGGCGCAAGGCAATTCGTGCTGAGTTAAAGTCGATGCGACTTCTTGGTGTGTTTCGTGCTGCCAAGTTGCCTAGCGGACAACGCGCCATCGGTACCAAGTGGGTGTTCAAGATTAAGCGCAAAGCCGACGGATCGATCGAGAAATACAAGGCGCGCCTGGTGGCCAAGGGTTTCAAGCAAAAGTACGGCATCGACTACACGGAGACGTTCTCGCCCGTGGTCAAGTACGTGACGCTGCGCATGGTCATCGCGATTGCCAAGTATTTCGACTGGCCCCTCGACCAACTCGACGTGGTGACTGCATTCCTATACGGGATAATGAAGGAGTTGGTGTTCTGCGTGGTTCCTGAAGGCGTCGAGCTGGATGGTGATTTCGACTGCTTGGAATTGGTCAAGGCGATCTACGGTCTCAAGCAAGCTTCGCGCGTATGGAACGAGACCTTCGATGAATTCGTGTGTTCTATCGGTTTTCAGGTTTCAGCCTTTGACCCGTGCCTCTACATCAAGGTTGTCGATGGCCACTGTGTGCTCGTGCTGGTCTACGTGGACGATGTGTTGGTCACCGGAAGTTCACCCGAACTGATCTCACGCACGAAGAACGACCTCAAGACACGCATCGAAATGACTGACAGTGGCAAGTGTGTGTTCGTCCTTGGAATCGAGCTGGTGGATGGCCCGGACGGCAGCGTGACGATGTGCCAGCGGCGTTATGTGGATGATATCCTGAAGCGTTTCGGTATGGACGAGTGCAAGGCTGTGGTGAGTCCGGTAGACATGAGCACTCGACTGATTCCAAGTGACGCAGCAACCAAGGTGAACGCTCCGTTTCGCGAAGCTGTGGGTGCCCTCATGCACTTGATGACTGCTACTAAAAGGCTTGGTCACTTGATGGCAAAATGCAAAGTGATTGATTTAGGTCCTTAGTTCGCAAACTCCTTGCTACCTCTAAGCCTACAGTTCTACCTACTGGGTACACTCTACTGGATTCTCTACTGGATACTGAGTTACTTCAGCCAATCGCAGAGCGCCACGTCGATGCCCATCTTGTACCCACAATCTTGTACCCACGTGCATCCTAATCGTCGTCCCGTAATCGCCGGAGTGATTGAGGTGCCACTGAGTGAAGGTCATACCGGTATCCTACCGGTATACAGCAGCTGCTCGAGGCGTCTCCTTGACAACACTCCCACTCGACTCGATAGCCTTCGGTGCTTCGATGCCGAGCTTGCTCCGGAGACAGTCGAACTGCGCCGTTGGAATGGGCTTGGTCATCAGGTCTGCCAGCATGTCTTGTGTCGGACAGTACTCGAGCACCACTTCTCCGTCCTCGACCTCCTCGCGCACGAAGTGGTAGCGAATGTCGATGTGCTTGGTACGCTTGTGAAACTCGGGATTCTTGGCAAGCGCGATGGATCCTTGGTTGTCTTCGTAGATCTTGATCGCCTTGCCCTCTGTGGTTTCGCCTATCTCGCACAGAAACGCCTTGAGCCATACGGCCTCCTGTGTTGCCTCCGATAGCGCCATGTACTCGGCTTCCGTCGACGATAGTGCCACCGTCCTCTGCTTCTTGCTGCGCCAGCTCACGCATCCACCGCTCATTATGAACGCGTATCCGCTCGTGCTGCGGCGCGACTCCACATCACCCGCCCAGTCCGCATCCGAGTAGCCGCAGACGCCGTCTTGGTCCTTGGTGCGAAACTCGATGCCGTACGTCGCCGTGCCTTGGATGTAGCGGAGGACGCGCTTGAGTGCTTGCCAGTGCGTGGGGCATGGGCTGCAGCGAACTGACTCAGTGTGCCCACTGCCGCAGCCAGATCCGGTCGGGTGCCCACCATCAAGTACATGAGGCAGCCCACGGCGTTCCGGTAAGGCACGCCTGCCATGCTGTCATCATGCTTGCACCCGCCGTCGCACATAGCCTTGGTCAGCTTGGGTCCGGGGTCCTGCGGCGTTTTCACGGGCTTGCTGTTCTCCATGCTGAACTTGCTCAGGATGCTCCGCGCGAACTTGGTCTGCCGCATGGTCACCTCACCAGCCTTGATGTCTTGATCTGCATTCCGAGAAAGTAGCTCAGCTCGCCTAGGTCCGTCATCTCGAACCGCTTGCTTAGTGCGCTCTTGGTAGCCTTGAGCATGTCGTCATCACTGCTCGCAATCACCAGGTCGTCCACGTACAGCACCACGAGCACCATGCTGTCGTCGTTGCGCTTGACGTAGACGCAGTGGTCGGTCTCGCACTTGTCGAAGTCCAGCTTGAGCATGAAGTCGTCGATGGTGTGGTTCCACATGCGCGGCGACTGCTTGAGACCGTAGAGCGCGCGCTTGAGCTTGCACACATGATCCGGGCGTCCTTCGCTTATGTATCCGTCCGGCTGCTGCATGTAGATGTCTTCATCCAGGACGCCGTTAAGAAAGGCTGTCTTAACGTCCATCTGGTGCAGCTTGAGCCCGTACTTGGCAGCCATCGCTAGCACGATTCGGATGGACGTGAACTTGGCCACGGGCGCGAAGGTCTCGTCGTAGTCGATGCCGTGCTTCTGCGAGAAGCCCTTAGCCACCAGGCGCGCCTTGTATCGTTCGATCTCGCCGGCTTGGTTCTCCTTCACGCGAAAGACCCATAGACAGCCGATGGCCTTGCGTCCCTTGGGCAGCGGTACCACGTCCCATGTGTCGTTCTTGCGCAGTGAGTCGTACTCCGAGTCGCAGGCCTCCTTCCATTTGCGTGCGTCGTCGGATTCCATCGCCGACTTGAACGTGGTCGGCATTTCTCCCACCGAATCCACGACGTACGCCGCCTCGAAGCTCTTGTCGTTGTCTCGAGCCATGGCAGACATCTCATCCAGGCCTTGGCGTCGATTCTCTGACGCGTATCGCTTGGCACTCGGGGTCTCCACCGCTTCCTCCAGCAACTGTGTCCGCGGGTGTCTCTTGCTGCCGGGCAAGAATTCATCATCCCGCACAGTCTCTTCATCTTCGTCGTCCGATGCCGACTGTTCATCTTTGTCCGTGGTGCCTTCTTCCGCATCTTGAAGGTCCGCCAGCTCCTCCTTGGGTTTGTAGTCGCGTCTTCCACCGTCGAAGACGTCTTCCATGAACTGTGCATCGCGGCTCACCAGCACGCGACCACTCTCGATCTCCTCGAACCGATACGCTTTCTCGTGGTCCGAGTACCCCAGGAACCTGCATCGCACCGATCGCGCATCCAGCTTGGTTCGCTTCTCTTTCGCCACATGCACGTAGGCGTGGCAACCGAAGACGTTGAGGTTGGCCAGCAATGGTTTCTTGGCAGTCCACAGCTCGTACGGAGACTTATCGTTGTCAAGCGCATGTGTCGGACAGCGGTTGCGCAGGAACATAGCAGTCATGACTGCTTCGCCCCAGTATGCCTTGGACAGACTCGCGTGCTCCAGCATGCACCGCGCGCATTCAACTAGCGTCCGGTTCATGCGCTCCGCGATTCCGTTGAGCTGCGGCGTGTATGGCGGCGTGAACTTCTGCACGATGCCGCGCTTGCTGCAAAACTTGGCCATTTTGTCGGATTTGTACTCACCACCGTTGTCACTGCGAAGCTCCTTGACGCGCTTGCCGGTCTGTGTCTCCGCAAACGCCACAAAGTGCGCGAACTTGTCGGCCACCTCCCACTTGTTCTTTACCAGGTACACCACGCAGTAGCGCGACTTGTCGTCGATAAAGGTGACGAAGTAGCGCTTGCCACCAAACGTCGGCGTGCGCATGGGCCCGCATACGTCACTGTGCACTACCTCCAGTAGTTCATTGGCACGCTTGGGCGATGTCGATTCGAAACTCAATCGCGTCTGCTTGCCGAGCGCGCATCCGTCGCACGTCTCCCACTTGCTCGCGGACCCGAGGTCAATGCCGACGCTGAGCTTCTTCTTGACGATGGCGTCGAGCCCAGCGTGACCGATGTGGCCTAGTCGAAGGTGCCAGAGGTACGACTTGGTGTCCCCTTGGCTCCCGTTCGGACTCGCCGAATTCGCTTCGTCCAGGCGCACGGGCGTCATGCACAGCTTGAACAGCTTGCCGTCACGCGCACCTATCGTGCACTTCATCCCCTTCAGCGCGATGAAGCATCCGTCGCTGTCGAAGGTCACTGATCCGACGTCCTTGGTGAAGCGCCCGATCGAGAAGAGGTTGCGCGTTAGCTTGGGAATGTGCCACACGTTCGTGAGCACACCCTTCTTGATGCCACGAGGCGTCTTCATCTCCATCACCGCTGCCGATCGCTTGAACCACACCGTCGTCTGCGAGACGCACGTCGACCGGAGTGAAGGCCTTGTAGTTTCTCATGAACTTCTTGGAGTGCGCCATGTGCTGCGTCGCACCCGAGTCGACCAGCCATGTGCCACTCGCCGACGCTGCCATGGCCGCATCGCCATCGCCGTCGACGAAGAAGAGATAGTCGCCGGAGTCGTCCTCACGCGCGACGTTGGCACGCTGCGAGCGCTGCCGTTCCGTGTTGTCATGGATCCGCGAGGGACACTCCGCGATCCAATGTCCATGCTTGCCGCAGTTGTGGCACGCACCGTTCTTCTTCGACGGTCGGCCCTTATGCTTGTTGTCCCTCATCATGAACGCCTGGCCAGGCGCGGCGCCATCTCCATCGCCACCCTGCTCCTTGCGCTTCATGTCTTCATGTAACAGCCGAGACGTCACCAGCTCCCACGTCAGCGTGTCGGATCTTGACTCCAACGCCGTGATCAGGAACTGATACGACTCGCTCAGGCTCCCGAGAAGCGTGATCACCAAGTCGTCCTCGCTGACCGGAGCGCCGACCGCGTCGAGCTGTTCCGCCAGAGTCTTGAGCTTGTTGATGTGTTGAAGCACATCATCACCTTCCTCCATCATGAGCGTGAAGAAACGTCGACGAAGAAAGAGCTTGCTGGCCAAACTCTTCTTCTCGAAGTGTCCTTCCAGTCTTGACCATGCATCATGCGCGCCACTCGCCGAGCGAACCAGCGGCAGCTGCGAATCCTCCATCGCGAGACAGATCATCGCCAGCGCCTTGCGCGACTTCTTCCGAAAGAGCGCTTGATCCGCCGCAGTCTGGCAGTGCTCCAGCTTCACTTCCCCACTTGTCACTTCCCACAGTTCGCGCTCCTCGAGCACCATCTGCATCTTGAACTTCCACGTGTGGAAGTTAGCTCCGTCGAACTTGTTGATGCGGAAGGCAGAAGGCGGCGTGGCGTCCATGGCGAAGGCGTAGTCGGGGTCTTCAGAGAAGGCGGGGCTTGGGCTCATAACCAAAAGGCTGGGTCACTTAATGGCAAAATGCAAAGTGATTGATTTAGGTCCTTAGTTCGCAAACTCCTTGCTACCTCTAAGCCTACAGTTCTACCTACTGGGTACACTCTACTGGATTCTCTACTGGATACTGAGTTACTTCAGCCAATCGCAGAGCGCCACGTCGATGCCCATCTTGTACCCACAATCTTGTACCCACGTGCATCCTAATCATCGTCCCGTAATCGCCGGAGTGATTGAGGTGCCACTGAGTGAAGGTCATACCGGTATCCTACCGGTATACAGTAGCTGCTCGAGGCGTCTCCTTGACAACAGAAGTGGAGTAGCTCAAATACGTCGTAGTGACGCTTGTCGCGGTTGCTGGGAACGGTTTTTGGACCATCTTCCCTTGCTGACATCCGCGACATATGCTTGGTCCACTCGACTGTGATGGTGTTTTCGCGTCCTTGATCATGCCACTGCTGACCATTTTGCGCAGCACGTCGATCGGAGCGTGGCCCATCCGCGCGTGTAGATCCACGTTGCGCGTTGACGTCGCCGCATTCACCGAATGTTGTGGTATGCGTAGCCAGTAGAGACCGTCGACTGAAGAAAGGTTACGTTGGGTCTTGAACTTGACGTAGGGGTCTTGGACACCGCCGAGGCTTGAGGCGAGGCGAGGAAGGAGGCTTGAGAGGTTGAATGGAAATTCAGAAGTGATTGATTTATCGGAGCTTACTTTGCCTGCCTACCTGGTATACTACATAGACATGCAACTATGCATCCAATCAATTGGTGCATCCAATCACCATCATTCCGTACTCGTCCAATCATCCTACTCGTCCAATCATGAGTGGCGTAATCAGCGTGGCGTAATCATGGCGAGGGAGCATTGGACCGGTCCGGTTAACCGGTTCGGGTAACTTGAACTGGTACACTGTACCAAGGAAGTTACCCTGCAACACGCCCCCTCAATGCGAACACGCGTGAACGCCGAGCGCCGCCGTCAAGTCCTTGTGGCGTGGTCCGGCGAGTCCCTTGGTCAAGATGTCGGCCAGCATGGTCGTAGTCTCGCAGTATTCGACGATCACTTCTCCGCGCTTGACTTCATCACGGATGTGATGGTACTTGATGTCGATATGCTTGGCGCGGCCATGGTTGACTGGGTTCATGGTCATCTTGATGCACGACTGGTTGTCTTCGAAAATCTTCAACTCCGGCGTGGCTCCGCCTGCAGCAGCTAGCATCTCGCACAGCAACTTGTGCACCCACTTGCCTTCTTGGATGGCCAAGCTCAGTGCAATGTACTCGGCCTCACTTGTCGAGAGCGATACGCTTGACTGCTTCTTAGAACCCCACGACACTGATCCGCCGACAACTTGGAACAGATAGCCTGACGTTGACTTGCGATTGCTTAAATCACCTGCCCAGTCGGCGTCCGAAAAGCCTTGAAAGTCGACGTCCTTGCCTGGCAAAAAGCGAATTCCGTGCCACTTGGTACCTTGTAGGTAGCGAAAAATGCGCTTGACTGCAATCCAATGTTCCACTTGCGGGTTCTCCATAAAGCGCGATACATAGCCAACAGCGAACGCAATGTCCGGGCGAGTCGATGTCATCAAGTGCATAAGTGCACCGACAGCCTCGCGAAATGGCGCGTCCAACCTGGTTGTGGAGTCGCTTGAGACCAGCTTCATGCTGATGTCGACCGGACTTGCAGCAGGTTTGCAGTCTTGCATGCCAAAGCGCTCCAGGATGTTGTTGATATACCGAGCTTGACTTAAGGTGACACTGCCATCCGCCTTGTCGACCACTTCGATCCCCAGGATGAAGGAACACTTGCCACTGTCATCTCAAACCGCGACTTGAGTTGGCGCTTGACTTCTTCAATCAATGTTGCCGAGCTCCCGGTCACCAACACGTCGTCCACGTAGACCAACAGCAGAACGCATTCACCGCCGATGACCTTGATGTAGAGGCAGGGGTCGTAGCTTGATACACGAAAACCGATGGAGCGCACATGCTCGTCGAAGGTCTCGTTCCAAACTCGTGAAGCTTGTTTCAGCCCGTAGATCGCCTTGAGCAACTCCACGCAGTCGAAACCATCGTCCAGTTCCACGCCTTCAGGCACACTGCAAAACACCTTTTCCTTCATCAAACCGTACAGGAACGCGGTGACCACGTCGAGTTGGTCGATCGGCCATCCGTAGTACTTGGCGATCGCGATGATCATTCGCAGCGTCACGTACTTGATCACGGGCGAAAACGTCTCGGTGTAGTCGATCCCATACTTCTGCACGAAGCCTTTCGCGACGAGTCGAGCCTTGAATTTTTCGATGGATCCGTCAGCATTGCGCTTGATCTTGAAGACCCACTTGGTACCGACTGCGCGCTGATTGTTAGGCAGTTTCGCCGCACGGAAAACACCTCGAAGCCGCATTGACTTGAGTTCAGCGCGAATTGCCTTGCGCCAATGAGCTTCGTCTGGACCGTTCACAGCTTCTTGAAATGTCTTGGGTTCCGCGCTGTCACTTGCTTCCACCGCATTCGCACTTGCACGCCAGAACATTGGCGAAGTCGAGCTGTCTTCATCGTTGTCTTCCGATTCTTCTTGCGGCGTAGACGATTCACGTTGGTTTTCTTCTTCCGAGTGGTCGGGAGCACTAGCTTCTTCGAGCCCAACAGTGCGACGTGGGCGCCGAACATTGGCGCGATCTTCGTTTTCCGGACGCGATTTCCGCTTCCCCGCCTGCTTGAACACCCTTGTGCCACTGTTGTCGGAGACTTGCATTTCGTCAAAATAGTCGGCAACTTCGTTGACTCCTTCATCACCAATAGCTTCAGCCCCATCAAGGCTTGACTCATCGAATGTGACATCGCGAGAGATCAGCACCTGCCCCGCCTCGATGTCATAAACTCGATACGCCTTGGAACGCTCCTCGTAACCCATGAAAATACCTTCACGAGCTTTGGGATCCCACTTGAGTCGCTTCTCCTTCGGCGTCAAGATATAGGCCTTGCACCCGAAGATCCGCATGTGCTTGACGTTGGGCTTGGACTTGTAGATGATTTCGAACGGAGTTTTGTCGGGCGACTTCGGAGACGGCAGACGATTCTTGATGTAAATTGCCGTCATTGCCGCTTCCGCCCAGAACGTCTTGTCCAAGCCAGCGTAGTGAAGCATACTGCGGCCGATAGTCACGATGGTTCGGTTGGCGCGCTCAGCAGTTGCGTTGGTTTGGTGCGCATACCGAACCGTGGGCTGGACTTCGATGCCGTGGTCTTCGTAGAAAGTCTTGAGCGAGTTGGTCGCGAACTCTTTGGCTCCATCATGCCGCACAAACTTCACCTTGGCATCGAATTGCTTCTCCACCTTGGTAATGAAGCGACGCAAGCAGCCTTCGCTTTCCGACTTGGCTTGCAAGCAGAATCCCGTCATGCAGCTGCTGGCTTCGTCCGTGAGAAGCAGCAAGTAGCGACTGCCACCCAGCGACTCTTCCTCCATGGGTCCACAAATATCAAAGTGAAGGAACTCGAACGGCTTGTACTTGGGCTTGTTCGGGTTGCTTGGGAAGGGCTTTTGCACCATTTTTCCTTGTTGGCACCCGCGACACTGGCTTGAGTTCTTTGACGATGTCGGCATCTTGGCACCCGTGACCATGCCACTTGAGACCATCTTCCGAAGAACGTCGCTGGGTGCGTGACCCATACGTGCATGAAGATCGACCGCGTTGATCGATACATCGGTCACCGAATTCGCAGCGAAACTTGGCACCCGGAGCCAGTAGAGACCGTCGATCAGGTCCGCGGAAGCCACGATCTTTTTCGACGTCTTGTGTGCGATGTGCATTTCTGCTCCATCAAACACCACCTTGAACTGTCCGCTTCGGTTGATCTGGGGTACCGAAAGCAGATTCTTGTTCATACTTGGTACGTAGAGCGCGTCTTGAACGTGGATGTCGCGTTCGCCACCATTAGGCAAGGTGACGCGCTGCATGGCCGTTCCAACTCCCTTGATCTTGGCAGTATTGCCGTTTGCGACAGTGAGTTCACCTTCGTCGCATGCCTTGATGTTGACAAACTTATTCTTGTCATTGCAGATGTGGTGCGTGGCACCACTGTCGATGGCCCATGAGCCTTGAAACTTGTTGGTCTTGGAGATACCACACTCCATAGAGACCGCAAACGCGATGAAGTCATCATCGCTGTCGTCGCGCCATTGGACATTGTTCGCACCGCGACCAGACCGGCCACGTCGTGCACCTCGATTGTCATCCTTTTGCTTGGTCCAGCACTTGTCCACGACGTGTCCCGCCCGCAGTAAGTGCAGTGGCGGCTTTCACGCTCGGCATTAAAGGCCCTTGCAGTGTCTTCAATCTTCACCTGAGCAGTCTTCTCGCCCTGCCGCTTGATGTGCTCGTTCGTGAGCACCTTGATCACGTCTTGAGTGCGCAGTTCTGCGTTGCTCATCTCCAAGTTGAGAACCACGTTCTCGAAACTCTTGGGCAGACTCCGTAACAGGCAGATTGCCACGTCTTCATCCTCCATCTTGGCACCGATGCTGCTGAGCTTGGCGCTGATGTTGAGGACTTCGTTGCAATGATGAAGTACATTGCCGCCTTCTGCCATCTCAATGCTGAAGAGCTGGCGCTTCAGGTAGATACGACCAGCCTTCTGTGACCCCCCGTAGAGTGAACGCAGACGCGTCCAGGCCACCCTGGCTTCTTCGCAGTCGTCGACCACATGGTGGTAGTCCGCATCCATGTGGAGCAACATCAGACCGAACGCGATGTTGCTGGACTTGACGTAGTCGTCCATGGCCCTCGGGTCCGCGAAGCTTGGCGTCGTCTCACGGTTCACGACATGCCACGTCGACTTGGTCAGGAACACGCCACGCATGTAGCGGTTCCACGTCGCGTAGTTGTCGCCGTCGAACTTGTCAATGGAGATCTTGGTATCTTGCACAGACGACATGGTACTTGGGCTCATAACCTGAAGAAAGGTTACGTTGGGTCTTGAACTTGACGTAGGGGTCTTGGACACCGCCGAGGCTTGAGGCGAGGCGAGGAAGGAGGCTTGAGAGGTTGAATGGAAATTCAGAAGTGATTGATTTATCGGAGCTTACTTTGCCTGCCTACCTGGTATACTACATAGACATGCAACTATGCATCCAATCAATTGGTGCATCCAATCACCATCATTCCGTACTCGTCCAATCATCCTACTCGTCCAATCATGAGTGGCGTAATCAGCGTGGCGTAATCATGGCGAGGGAGCATTGGACCGGTCCGGTTAACCGGTTCGGGTAACTTGGACTGGTACACTGTATTAAGGAAGTTACCCTGCAACAGGTGATGATGTGCTTCAACACATCAACAAGCTTAAGACTCTGGCGGAACAGCTCGACGCGGTCGGCGCTCCGGTCAGCGAGGACGACTTGGTGATCACGCTTCTCGGGAGCCTGAGCGAGTCGTATCAGTTCCTGATCACGGCGTTGGAGTCAAGATCCGACACGCTGACGTGGGAGCTGGTGACGTCTCGGCTGCTACATGAAGACATGAAGCGCAAGGAGCAGGGTGGCGATGGAGATGGCGCCGCGCCTGGCCAGGCGTTCATGATGAGGGACAACAAGCATAAGGGCCGACCGTCGAAGAAGAACGGTGCGTGCCACAACTGCGGCAAGCATGGACATTGGATCGCGGAGTGTCCCTCGCGGATCCATGACAACACGGAACGGCAGCGCTCGCAGCGTGCCAACGTCGCGCGTGAGGACGACTCCGGCGACTATCTCTTCTTCGTCGACGGCGATGGCGATGCGGCCATGGCAGCGTCGGCGAGTGGCACATGGCTGGTCGACTCGGGTGCGACGCAGCACATGGCGCACTCCAAGAAGTTCATGAGAAACTACAAGGCCTTCACTCCGGTCGACGTGCGTCTCGCAGACGACGGTGTGGTTCAAGCGATCGGCAGCGGTGATGGAGATGAAGACGCCTCGTGGCATCAAGAAGGGTGTGCTCACGAACGTGTGGCACATTCCCAAGCTAACGCGCAACCTCTTCTCGATCGGGCGCTTCACCAAGGACGTCGGATCAGTGACCTTCGACAGCGACGGATGCTTCATCGCGCTGAAGGGGATGAAGTGCACGATAGGTGCGCGTGACGGCAAGCTGTTCAAGCTGTGCATGACGCCCGTGCGCCTGGACGAAGCGAATTCGGCGAGTCCGAACGGGAGCCAAGGGGACACCAAGTCGTACCTCTGGCACCTTCGACTAGGCCACATCGGTCACGCTGGGCTCGACGCCATCGTCAAGAAGAAGCTCAGCGTCGGCATTGACCTCGGGTCCGCGAGCAAGTGGGAGACGTGCGACGGATGCGCGCTCGGCAAGCAGACGCGATTGAGTTTCGAATCGACATCGCCCAAGCGTGCCAATGAACTACTGGAGGTAGTGCACAGTGACGTATGCGGGCCCATGCGCACGCCGACGTTTGGTGGCAAGCGCTACTTCGTCACCTTTATCGACGACAAGTCGCGCTACTGCGTGGTGTACCTGGTAAAGAACAAGTGGGAGGTGGCCGACAAGTTCGCGCACTTTGTGGCGTTTGCGGAGACACAGACCGGCAAGCGCGTCAAGGAGCTTCGCAGTGACAACGGTGGTGAGTACAAATCCGACAAAATGGCCAAGTTTTGCAGCAAGCGCGGCATCGTGCAGAAGTTCACGCCGCCATACACGCCGCAGCTCAACGGAATCGCGGAGCGCATGAACCGGACGCTAGTTGAATGCGCGCGGTGCATGCTGGAGCACGCGAGTCTGTCCAAGGCATACTGGGGCGAAGCAGTCATGACTGCTATGTTCCTGCGCAACCGCTGTCCGACACATGCGCTTGACAACGATAAGTGCGATGATGAATTCTTGCCCGGCAGCAAGAGACACCCGCGGACACAGTTGCTGGAGGAAGCGGTGGAGACCCCGAGTGCCAAGCGATACGCGTCAGAGAATCGACGCCAAGGCCTGGATGAGATGTCTGCCATGGCTCGAGACAACGACAAGAGCTTCGAGGCGGCGTACGTCGTGGATTCGGTGGGAGAAATGCCGACCACGTTCAAGTCGGCGATGGAATCCGACGACGCACGCAAATGGAAGGAGGCCTGCGACTCGGAGTACGACTCACTGCGCAAGAACGACACATGGGACGTGGTACCGCTGCCCAAGGGACGCAAGGCCATCGGCTGTCGATGGGTCTTTCGCGTGAAGGAGAACCAAGCCGGCGAGATCGAACGATACAAGGCGCGCCTGGTGGCTAAGGGCTTCTCGCAGAAGCACGGCATCGACTACGACGAGACCTTCGCGCCCGTGGCCAAGTTCACGTCCATCCGAATCGTGCTAGCGATGGCTGCCAAGTACGGGCTCAAGCTGCACCAGATGGACGTTAAGACAGCCTTTCTTAACGGCGTCCTGGATGAAGACATCTACATGCAGCAGCCGGACGGATACATAAGCGAAGGACGCCCGGATCATGTGTGCAAGCTCAAGCGCGCGCTCTACGGTCTCAAGCAGTCGCCGCGCATGTGGAACCACACCATCGACGACTTCATGCTCAAGCTGGACTTCGACAAGTGCGAGACCGACCACTGCGTCTACGTCAAGCGCAACGACGACAGCATGGTGCTCGTGGTGCTGTACGTGGACGACCTGGTGATTGCGAGCAGTGATGACGACATGCTCAAGGCTACCAAGAGCGCACTAAGCAAGCGGTTCGAGATGACGGACCTAGGCGAGCTGAGCTACTTTCTCGGAATGGAGATTAAGCAAGACATCAAGGCTGGCGAGGTGACCATGCGGCAGACCAAGTTCGCGCGGAGCATCCTGAGCAAGTTCAGCATGGAGAACAGCAAGCCCGTGAAAACGCCGCAGGATCCCGGACTCAAGCTGACCAAGGCTATGTGCGACGGCGGGTGCAAGCATGATGACACCATGGCAGGCGTGCCTTACCGGAACGCCGTGGCTGCCTCATGTACTTGATGGTGGGCACCCGACCGGATCTGGCTGCGGCAGTGGGCACACTGAGTCAGTTCGCTGCAGACCCATGCCCCACGCACTGGCAAGAACTCAAGCGCGTCCTCCGCTACATCCAAGGCACGGCGACGTACGGCATCGAGTTTCGCACCAAGGACCAAGACGGCGTCTGCGGCTACTCGGATGCGGACTGGGCGGGTGATGTGGAGTCGCGCCGCAGCACGAGCGGATACGCGTTCATAATGAGCGGTGGATGCGTGAGCTGGCGCAGCAAGAAGCAGAGGACGGTGGCACTATCGTCGACGGAAGCCGAGTACATGGCGCTATCGGAGGCAACACAGGAGGCTGTGTGGCTCAAGGCGTTTCTGTGCGAGATAGGCGAAACCACAGAGGGCAAGGCGATCAAGATCTACGAAGACAACCAAGGATCCATCGCGCTTGCCAAGAATCCCGAGTTTCACAAGCGTACCAAGCATATCGACATTCGCTACCACTTCGTGCGCGAGAAGGTCGAGGACGGAGAAGTGGTGCTCGAGTACTGTCCGACACAAGACATGCTGGCAGACCTGATGACCAAGCCCATTCCAGCGGCGCAGTTCGACTGTCTCCGGAGCAAGCTCGGCATCGAAGCACCGAAGGCTATCGAGTCGAGTGGGAGTGTTGTCAAGGAGACGCCTCGAGCAGCTGCTGTATACCGGTAGGATACCGGTATGACCTTCACTCACAATTATTCTGTGATTACGAGACGAAGATTACGTCACGGTGTTTATGGGACGGTGTTTACGCCATGGACGATTACGCCACGGGTGGGTACAAGATTGTGGGTACATGATGGGCATCGACGTGGCGCTCTGCGATTGGCTGAAGTAACTCAGTATCCAGTAGAGAATCCAGTAGAGTGTACCCAGTAGGTAGAACTGTAGGCTTAGAGGTAGCAAGGAGTTTGCGAACTAAGGACCTAAATCAATCACTTTGCATTTTGCCATCAAGTGACCAAGCCTTTTGCTCGCACCGTCGAACACCACTTGAAACTTGCCACTCTTGTTAATCTGCGGCACCGAAAGCAGATTCTTGTTCATCTTCGGCACGTACAGCGCGTCCTTGATTTCGATGTCGCGCTCGTCGCCGTTGGGCAGGACCACTCGTTCGATGATAGTTCCCACACCCTTAACCTCGGCCTTGTTTCCGTCCGCTACCGATAGTTCGCCTTCGTCTTGCTCATTCAGCGTGGCGAACTTGGTCTTGTCATTGCAAATGTGGTGCGTTGCGCCGCTGTCGACCGCCCACATCCCGGGCATATCCTTGCCTGTCGATTTTCCGCATTCCAACGAAACCGCGAACGCCACTCGATCGTAGTCGTTGTCGTAGCCGTCGCTGTCGTTTCTCCACTGGATGTTGTTGGCCCCGCGTCCACGGCCGTTGCCGCCGCGTCTTGGCCCTCTGTTCTCGTCCTTCTGCTTGGTCCAGCACTTGTCAATGACATGCCCCAATTTCCCGCAGTACGTGCACTGACGAGATTCTCGCTCGGCACTGAACGCCTTGGCCGCGTCTTCAGTTTTCACCGACGGAGTCTTCTCGCCCTGCCGCTTGATATGCTCGTTCGTGAGCACCTTCACGACGTCTTGCGTCTTCAGCTCCGCGCTACTCATCTCCAAGTTCAGTACGACGTTCTCGTAGCTCTTGGGGAGACTGCGCAGCAAGCAGATCGCCACGTCCTCGTCCTCCATCTTGGCGCCGATGCTGCTGAGCTTGGCGCTGATGTTCAGGGCTTCGTTGCAATGGTGCAAGACATTGCCGCCTTCCGTCATCTCTATTGAGGGTTGCCAGGTTTTGGTACTGTGTACCAGTAACCGGTTAACCCGAACCGGTCCAACACGATCCCGCGATGTTTACGGTACGTTGTTTACGCAACCGATGATTAGACGAGTAGGATGATTGGACGAGTGCGGAGTGTTGGTGATTGGATGCACCAAATGATTGGATGCAGGGCTGCATATCTATGTGGTAGACTAGGTAGTGTAAGCCCCGATAAATCAATCACTTTCGAATCTTCCTTCTTCAGCTCAAGTGGTCTTCACTCCGGTCTTCGCACCAAGTGCAGAACCTCCTTCGCTCCGTCCAAGCTTCACTTATCAAGATCCATACCTTATTGAGGGTTGCCGGGTTTTGGTACTGTGTACCAGTAACCGGTTAACCCGAACCGGTCCAACACGATCCCGCGATGTTTACGGTACGTTGTTTACGCAACCGATGATTAGACGAGTAGGATGATTGGACGAGTGCGGAGTGTTGGTGATTGGATGCACCAAATGATTGGATGCAGGGCTGCATATCTATGTGGTAGACTAGGTAGTGTAAGCTCCGATAAATCAATCACTTTCGAATCTTCCTTCTTCAGCTCAAGTGGTCTTCACTCCGGTCCTCGCACCCAAGTGCAGAACTCCCTTCGCTCCGTCCAAGCTTCACTTATCAAGATCCATACCTTATTGAGGGTTGCCGGGTTTTGGTACTGTGTACCAGTAACCGGTTAACCCGAACCGGTCCAACACGATCCCGCGATGTTTACGGTACGTTGTTTACGCAACCGATGATTAGACGAGTAGGATGATTGGACGAGTGCGGAGTGTTGGTGATTGGATGCACCAAATGATTGGATGCAGGGCTGCATATCTATGTGGTAGACTAGGTAGTGTAAGCCCCGATAAATCAATCACTTTCGAATCTTCCTTCTTCAGCTCAAGTGGTCTTCACTCCGGTCCTCGCACCCAAGTGCAGAACTCCCTTCGCTCCGTCCAAGCTTCACTTATCAAAATCCATACCTTATTGAGGGTTGCCGGGTTTTGGTACTGTGTACCAGTAACCGGTTAACCCGAACCGGTCCAACACGATCCCGCGATGTTTACGGTACGTTGTTTACGCAACCGATGATTAGACGAGTAGGATGATTGGACGAGTGCGGAGTGTTGGTGATTGGATGCACCAAATGATTGGATGCAGGGCTGCATATCTATGTGGTAGACTAGGTAGTGTAAGCTCCGATAAATCAATCACTTTCGAATCTTCCTTCTTCAGCTCAAGTGGTCTTCACTCCGGTCCTCGCACCCAAGTGCAGAACTCCCTTCGCTCCGTCCAAGCTTCACTTATCAAGATCCATACCTTATTGAGGGTTGCCGGGTTTTGGTACTGTGTACCAGTAACCGGTTAACCCGAACCGGTCCAACACGATCCCGCGATGTTTACGGTACGTTGTTTACGCAACCGATGATTAGACGAGTAGGATGATTGGACGAGTGCGGAGTGTTGGTGATTGGATGCACCAAATGATTGGATGCAGGGCTGCATATCTATGTGGTAGACTAGGTAGTGTAAGCCCCGATAAATCAATCACTTTCGAATCTTCCTTCTTCAGCTCAAGTGGTCTTCACTCCGGTCCTCGCACCCAAGTGCAGAACTCCCTTCGCTCCGTCCAAGCTTCACTTATCAAAATCCATACCTTATTGAGGGTTGCCGGGTTTTGGTACTGTGTACCAGTAACCGGTTAACCCGAACCGGTCCAACACGATCCCGCGATGTTTACGGTACGTTGTTTACGCAACCGATGATTAGACGAGTAGGATGATTGGACGAGTGCGGAGTGTTGGTGATTGGATGCACCAAATGATTGGATGCAGGGCTGCATATCTATGTGGTAGACTAGGTAGTGTAAGCTCCGATAAATCAATCACTTTCGAATCTTCCTTCTTCAGCTCAAGTGGTCTTCACTCCGGTCCTCGCACCCAAGTGCAGAACTCCCTTCGCTCCGTCCAAGCTTCACTTATCAAGATCCATACCTTTTATCAGGTTATGAGCCCAAGCACCATGTCCTCTGCCCAAGACGTCTCGACCAAGGTCTCCATCGACAAGTTCAACGGAGACAACTACGCGACGTGGAACCGCTACATGCGTGGCGTGTTCCTGACCAAGTCGACGTGGCATGTCGTGAACCGGAAAACGTCTCCATCCTATACGGACTCCCGGGCCAAGGACGAGTATGTCAAGTCGAGCAACATCGCTTTTGGACTGATGTTGCTTCACATGGACGCCGACTACCATCATGTGGTCGATGACTGCGAGGAAGCATGGATCGCGTGGACGCGCTTGAAGACGCTGTACGGTGGATCGCAGAAGGCTGGTCGCATCTACCTGAAGCGACAGCTCTTCAGCATGGAGATGTCGGAAGGCGGCAATGTGTTGCATCATTGCAATGATGTCCTGAACATCAGCGCCAAGCTCAGCAGCATCGGCGCCAAGATGGAGGACGAGGACGTGGCGATCTGCTTGCTGCGCAGTCTCCCCAAGAGCTACGAGAACGTCGTGCTGAACTTGGAGATGAGCAATGCAGAGCTGCGGTCGCAAGACGTTGTGAAGGTGCTCACGAACGAGCACATCAAGCGACAAGGCGAGAAGACGGCGACGGTGAAGACTGAGAACGCGGCCAAGGCGTTCAACACCGACCGTGAGCCTCGCCAATGCACGTACTGCGGAAAATTGGGGCATGTCATTGACAAGTGCTGGACCAAGCAGAAGGACGAGAACCGAGGGCCAAGACGCGGCGGCAACGGCCGTGGACGCGGGGCCAACAACATCCAGTGGAGAAACGACAGCGACGGCTACGACAACGACTACGATCGAGTGGCGTTCGCGGTTTCCCTGGAATGTGGAGTTTCGACGGCCAAGAATGTGTCCGGGATGTGGGCGGTCGACAGCGGTGCCACGCACCATATTTGCAACGACAAGTCCACGTTCGCCAATTTGATCGAGCGAAGTGAAGGCGAACTTTCGGTGGCCGATGGCAACAAGGCTGCCATCAAGGGTGTGGGGACCATCGTGGAAAGAGTGGTCCTGCCTAACGGCGACGAGCGCGAGATCGAGATCAAGAACGCGCTTTACGTGCCAAATATGAGCAAGAATCTGCTTTCAGTGCCGCAGATAAACAAGCATGGCAAGTTCCAAGTGGTATTTGACGGCACTGAGATGCACGTTTCGCGCAAGGACTCGAATCAAGTGGTGGCGACGGCGGATCTCGTGGACGGACTCTACTGGCTTCGCACACCTCAGCGATCGGCAAATGCGGCGACAAGTGGAAGGACGGTCGATTTGCACGCGCGTATGGGTCACGCTCCAGTCGAGGTTCTTCGCAAGATGGTCGACACCAAGATGATCAAGGACGCGAAAGCACCTTCCAAGTCGAGTGGACCAAGTGTGTGTCGTGGTTGCCAGCAAGGCAAAATGGTCCAAAAACCATTCCCAAGCAACCGTGACAAGCGTCGCTACGACACATTTGAGCTGCTCCACTTCGACATCTGCGGACCCATGGAGGAAAACTCGCTTGGCGGCAGTAAGTATCTGCTACTGATCGTGGACGAAGCCAGCGGATGCATGAAGGGTTTCTGTCTGCGTGCCAAGTCGGAAAGTGAAGAGTGCATCAAGACATACATCATGAAGGTGCAGACGCAATTCGGCAAGAAGGTCAAGTTTGTGCGGCACGACGGAGCTCGTGAGTTTGCGACTAACTCGCTCAAGGATTTTTACGAAGACGAAGGCACCGAGCAGCAAACCACGGTTCCGTACGCGCACCAGACCAACGGCACGGCAGAGCGAGCCATCCGAACTGTCGTCACGATCGGCCGCAGCATGTTGCATCACGCCAAGCTGGACAAGTGTTTCTGGGCTGAGGCGGCGATGACGGCCATCTATGTGAAGAACCGCCTGCCGTCACCCAAGATCGAGCACAAGACTCCGTTCGAGATCGTCTACAAGTCCAAGCCGAGTGTGAAGCACATGCGTGTTTTCGGCTGTCGGACGTACATCCTGACTCCGAAGGAGAAGCGACTCAAGTGGGATCCCAAGGCTCGCGCCGGATTGTTTCTGGGTTACGAAGAAGTGTCCAAGGCATATCGACTTTATGACATCGAGGCGGGGCAGGTGGTCATCAGTCGCGATGTCAACTTCGATGAATCGACCTTTGGACTTTCACCGCCGATTTCTGATGAAGATGTCGACGACCTGGACTTCGACTCGCTCGACATCGACGATGATGGTCCGCGCCAGACGGAGTACAAACAGGCAGGGAAGCGCAAGAGCCGCCCGAGTGACGAAGATGAAGCTGCCAGAAGACCGCGCGCTGTGCGTCATCGACCTGGACTGGAAGAAGCAAGTGCACCGAACGACTCCCCTTCGCACCGAACAGACGCAGATGAAGAAGAAAAGTCTGGAGACCAAGATGAAGAATCGACTCCATCTGTGTTTTGGCGTGCAAGTGCCAACGCGGTCGAAGCAGCCGTGGACTTATCGGAGCCGTCGACATTCCAAGAAGCGGTCAACGGCCCGGACCAACTGCACTGGCGCAAGGCAATTCGTGCTGAGTTAAAGTCGATGCGACTTCGTGGTGTGTTTCGTGCTGCCAAGTTGCCCAGCGGACATAGCACCATCGGTACCAAGTGGGTGTTCAAGATCAAGCGCAAAGCCGACGGATCGATCGAGAAATACAAGGCGCGCCTGGTGGCCAAGGGTTTCAAGCAGAAGTACGGCATCGACTACACGGAGACGTTCTCGCCCGTGGTCAAGTACGTGACGCTGCGCATGGTCATCGCGATTGCCAAGTATTTCGACTGGCCCCTCGACCAACTCGACGTGGTGACTGCATTCCTATACGGGATAATGAAGGAGTTGGTGTTCTGCGTGGTTCCTGAAGGCGTCGAGCTGGATGGTGATTTCGACTGCCTGGAATTGGTCAAGGCGATCTACGGTCTCAAGCAAGCTTCGCGCGTATGGAACGAGACCTTCGATGAATTCGTGTGTTCTATCGGTTTTCAAGTTTCAGCCTTCGACCCGTGCCTCTACATCAAGGTTGTCGATGGCCAGTGTGTGCTCGTGCTGGTCTACGTGGACGATGTGTTGGTCACCGGAAGTTCACCCGAACTGATCTCACGCACGAAGAACGACCTCAAGACACGCTTCGAAATGACTGACAGTGGCAAGTGTGTGTTCGTTCTTGGAATCGAGCTGGTGGATGGCCCGGACGGCAGCGTGACGATGTGCCAGCGGCGTTATGTGGATGATATCCTGAAGCGTTTCGGTATGGACGAGTGCAAGGCTGTGGTGAGTCCGGTAGACATGAGCACTCGACTGGTTCCAAGTGACGCAGCGACCAAGATGAACGCTCCGTTTCGCGAAGCTGTGGGTGCCCTCATGCACTTGATGACTGCTACTCGCCCGGATATCGCGTACGCAGTAGGCTATGTATCGCGCTTCATGGAGAACCCCCAAGAGGAACACTGGGTTGCGGTCAAGCGCATTTTTCGCTATCTACAAGGCACCAAGACGCATGGAATCTGTTTCAAGCCAGGCAACAAGATCGACTTTCGTGGGTATTCGGATGCGGACTGGGCTGGCGACCTCGCGGACCGCAAGTCGACTTCCGGCTACACGTTCATGCTGATGGGTGCGCCAGTCAGTTGGGGGAGCAAGAAGCAGTCAAGTGTTTCGTTGTCTACGAGCGAGGCGGAATACATCGCGCTCAGTCTGGCGATCCAAGAAGGCAAGTGGATTCATCGCCTGCCATGCGAGATTTTGGCGGCTGCCAACGAGACTGGACCCGAGCTCAAGATCCGCGAAGACAACCAGTCGTGCATCAAGATGACGAAGAACCCAGTGAACCATGGTCGCGCCAAGCACATCGACATCAAGTACCATCACATCCGTGATGCGGTCAAGCGCGGCGAAGTCAAGCTCGAGTATTGTAAGACTTCAATCATGCTGGCGGACATCATGACCAAGGCACTGCCAGGACCGCGCCACACGGATCTGACGGCGTCCCTCGGAATCCACGCGTGTTCGCATTGAGGGGGCGTATTGAGGGTTGCCGGGTTTTGGTACTGTGTACCAGTAACCGGTTAACCCGAACCGGTCCAACACGATCCCGCGATGTTTACGGTACGTTGTTTACGCAACCGATGATTAGACGAGTAGGATGATTGGACGAGTGCGGAGTGTTGGTGATTGGATGCACCAAATGATTGGATGCAGGGCTGCATATCTATGTGGTAGACTAGGTAGTGTAAGCTCCGATAAATCAATCACTTTCGAATCTTCCTTCTTCAGCTCAAGTGGTCTTCACTCCGGTCCCCGCGCCCAAGTGCAGAACTCCCTCCGCTCAACCCAAGCCTCGCTTCAAGACCTCAACACCTTTATCAATCTCCATGCAGAAGAGCTGGCGCTTGAGGTAGATGCGACCAGCCTTCTGCGATCCACCGTACAGCGTCTTCAAGCGCGTCCACGCGATCCATGCTTCCTCGCAGTCGTCGACCACATGATGGTAGTCGGCGTCCATGTGAAGCAACATCAGTCCAAAAGCGATGTTGCTCGACTTGACATACTCGTCCTTGGCCCGGGAATCCGTAAAGGATGGAGACGTTTCCCGATTCACCACATGCCACGTCGACTTGGTCAGGAACACGCCACGCATGTAGCGGTTCCACGTCGCGTAGTTGTCTCCGTTGAACTTGTCGATGGAGACCTTGGTCGAGACGTCTTGGGCAGAGGACATGGTGCTTGGGCTCATAACCTGATAAAAGGTATGGATCTTGATAAGTGAAGCTTGGACGGAGCGAAGGGAGTTCTGCACTTGGGTGCGAGGACCGGAGTGAAGACCACTTGAGCTGAAGAAGGAAGATTCGAAAGTGATTGATTTATCGGAGCTTACACTACCTAGTCTACCACATAGATATGCAGCCCTGCATCCAATCATTTGGTGCATCCAATCACCAACACTCCGCACTCGTCCAATCATCCTACTCGTCTAATCATCGGTTGCGTAAACAACGTACCGTAAACATCGCGGGATCGTGTTGGACCGGTTCGGGTTAACCGGTTACTGGTACACAGTACCAAAACCCGGCAACCCTCAATAAGGTATGGATCTTGATAAGTGAAGCTTGGACGGAGCGAAGGAGGTTCTGCACTTGGTGCGAAGACCGGAGTGAAGACCACTTGAGCTGAAGAAGGAAGATTCGAAAGTGATTGATTTATCGGGGCTTACACTACCTAGTCTACCACATAGATATGCAGCCCTGCATCCAATCATTTGGTGCATCCAATCACCAACACTCCGCACTCGTCCAATCATCCTACTCGTCTAATCATCGGTTGCGTAAACAACGTACCGTAAACATCGCGGGATCGTGTTGGACCGGTTTCGGGTTAACCGGTTACTGGTACACAGTACCAAAACCCGGCAACCCTCAATACAATGATGTCCTGAACATCAGCGCCAAGCTCAGCAGCATCGGCGCCAAGATGGAGGACGAGGACGTGGCGATCTGCTTGCTGCGCAGTCTCCCCAAGAGCTACGAGAACGTCGTGCTGAACTTGGAGATGAGCAATGCAGAGCTGCGGTCGCAAGACGTTGTGAAGGTGCTCACGAACGAGCACATCAAGCGACAAGGCGAGAAGACGGCGACGGTGAAGACTGAGAACGCGGCCAAGGCGTTCAACACCGACCGTGAGCCTCGCCAATGCACGTACTGCGGAAAATTGGGGCATGTCATTGACAAGTGCTGGACCAAGCAGAAGGACGAGAACAGAGGGCCAAGACGCGGCGGCAACGGCCGTAGACACGGGGCCAACAACATCCAGTGGAGAAACGACAGCGACGGCTACGACAACGACTACGATCGAGTGGCGTTCGCGGTTTCCCTGGAATGTGGAGTTTCGACGGCCAAGAATGTGTCCGGGATGTGGGCGGTCGACAGCGGTGCCACGCACCATATTTGCAACGACAAGTCCAAGTTCGCCAATTTGATCGAGCGAAATGAAGGCGAACTTTCGGTGGCCGATGGCAACAAGGCTGCCATCAAGGGTGTGGGGACCATCGTGGAAAGAGTGGTCCTGCCTAACGGCGACGAGCGCGAGATCGAGATCAAGAACGCGCTTTACGTGCCAAATATGAGCAAGAATCTGCTTTCAGTGCCGCAGATAAACAAGCATGGCAAGTTCCAAGTGATATTTGACGGCACTGAGATGCACGTTTCGCGCAAGGACTCGAATCAAGTGGTGGCGACGGCGGATCTCGTGGACGGACTCTACTGGCTTCGCACACCTCAGCGATCGGCAAATGCGGCGACAAGTGGAAGGACGGTCGATTTGCACGCGCGTATGGGTCACGCTCCAGTCGAGGTTCTTCGCAAGATGGTCGACACCAAGATGATCAAGGACGCGAAAGCACCTTCCAAGTCGAGTGGACCAAGTGTGTGTCGTGGTTGCCAGCAAGGCAAAATGGTCCAAAAACCATTCCCAAGCAACCGTGACAAGCGTCGCTACGACACATTTGAGCTGCTCCACTTCGACATCTGCGGACCCATGGAGGAAAACTCGCTTGGCGGCAGTAAGTATCTGCTACTGATCGTGGACGAAGCCAGCGGATGCATGAAGGGTTTCTGTCTGCGTGCCAAGTCGGAAAGTGAAGAGTGCATCAAGACATACATCATGAAGGTGCAGACGCAATTCGGCAAGAAGGTCAAGTTTGTGCGGCACGACGGAGCTCGTGAGTTTGCGACTAACTCGCTCAAGGATTTTTACGAAGACGAAGGCACCGAGCAGCAAACCACGGTTCCGTACGCGCACCAGACCAACGGCACGGCAGAGCGAGCCATCCGAACTGTCGTCACGATCGGCCGCAGCATGTTGCATCACGCCAAGCTGGACAAGTGTTTCTGGGCTGAGGCGGCGATGACGGCCATCTATGTGAAGAACCGCCTGCCGTCACCCAAGATCGAGCACAAGACTCCGTTCGAGATCGTCTACAAGTCCAAGCCGAGTGTGAAGCACATGCGTGTTTTCGGCTGTCGGACGTACATCCTGACTCCGAAGGAGAAGCGACTCAAGTGGGATCCCAAGGCTCGCGCCGGATTGTTTCTGGGTTACGAAGAAGTGTCCAAGGCATATCGACTTTATGACATCGAGGCGGGGCAGGTGGTCATCAGTCGCGATGTCAACTTCGATGAATCGACCTTTGGACTTTCACCGCCGATTTCTGATGAAGATGTCGACGACCTGGACTTCGACTCGCTCGACATCGACGATGATGGTCCGCGCCAGACGGAGTACAAACAGGCAGGGAAGCGCAAGAGCCGCCCGAGTGACGAAGATGAAGCTGCCAGAAGACCGCGCGCTGTGCGTCATCGACCTGGACTGGAAGAAGCAAGTGCACCGAACGACTCCCCTTCGCACCGAACAGACGCAGATGAAGAAGAAAAGTCTGGAGACCAAGATGAAGAATCGACTCCATCTGTGTTTTGGCGTGCAAGTGCCAACGCGGTCGAAGCAGCCGTGGACTTATCGGAGCCGTCGACATTCCAAGAAGCGGTCAACGGCCCGGACCAACTGCACTGGCGCAAGGCAATTCGTGCTGAGTTAAAGTCGATGCGACTTCGTGGTGTGTTTCGTGCTGCCAAGTTGCCCAGCGGACATAGCACCATCGGTACCAAGTGGGTGTTCAAGATCAAGCGCAAAGCCGACGGATCGATCGAGAAATACAAGGCGCGCCTGGTGGCCAAGGGTTTCAAGCAGAAGTACGGCATCGACTACACGGAGACGTTCTCGCCCGTGGTCAAGTACGTGACGCTGCGCATGGTCATCGCGATCGCCAAGTATTTCGACTGGCCTCTGGACCAACTCGACGTGGTGACTGCATTCCTATACGGGATAATGAAGGAGTTGGTGTTCTGCGTGGTTCCTGAAGGCGTCGAGCTGGATGGTGATTTCGACTGCCTGGAATTGGTCAAGGCGATCTACGGTCTCAAGCAAGCTTCGCGCGTATGGAACGAGACCTTCGACGAATTCGTGTGTTCTATCGGTTTTCAAGTTTCAGCCTTCGACCCGTGCCTCTACATCAAGGTTGTCGATGGCCAGTGTGTGCTCGTGCTGGTCTACGTGGATGATGTGTTGGTCACCGGAAGTTCACCCGAACTGATCTCACGCACGAAGAACGACCTCAAGACACGCTTCGAAATGACTGACAGTGGCAAGTGTGTGTTCGTCCTTGGAATCGAGCTGGTGGATGGCCCGGACGGCAGCGTGACGATGTGCCAGCGGCGTTATGTGGATGATATCCTGAAGCGTTTCGGTATGGACGAGTGCAAGGCTGTGGTGAGTCCGGTAGACATGAGCACTCGACTGGTTCCAAGTGACGCAGCGACCAAGATGAACGCTCCGTTTCGCGAAGCTGTGGGTGCCCTCATGCACTTGATGACTGCTACTCGCCCGGATATCGCGTACGCAGTAGGCTATGTATCGCGCTTCATGGAGAACCCCCAAGAGGAACACTGGGTTGCGGTCAAGCGCATTTTTCGCTATCTACAAGGCACCAAGACGCATGGAATCTGTTTCAAGCCAGGCAACAAGATCGACTTTCGTGGGTATTCGGATGCGGACTGGGCTGGCGACCTCGGGGACCGCAAGTCGACTTCCGGCTACACGTTCATGCTGATGGGTGCGCCAGTGAGCTGGGGAAGCAAGAAGCAGTCAAGTGTTTCGCTGTCTACGAGCGAGGCGGAATACATCGCGCTCAGTCTGGCGATCCAAGAAGGCAAGTGGATTCATCGCCTGCTATGCGAGATTTTGGCGGCTGCCAACGAGACTGGCCCCGAGCTTAAGATCCGCGAAGACAACCAGTCGTGCATCAAGATGACGAAGAACCCAGTGAACCATGGTCGCGCCAAGCACATCGACATCAAGTACCATCACATCCGTGATGAGGTCAAGCGCGGCGAAGTCAAGCTCGAGTACTGCGAGACTTCTATCATGCTGGCGGACATCATGACCAAGGCACTGCCAGGACCGCGCCACACGGATCTGACGGCGTCCCTCGGAATCCACGCGTGTTCGCATTGAGGGGGCGTATTGAGGGTTGCCAGGTTTTGGTACTGTGTACCAGTAACCGGTTAACCCGAACCGGTCCAACACGATCCCGCGATGTTTACGGTACGTTGTTTACGCAACCGATGATTAGACGAGTAGGATGATTGGACGAGTGCGGAGTGTTGGTGATTGGATGCACCAAATGATTGGATGCAGGGCTGCATATCTATGTGGTAGACTAGGTAGTGTAAGCTCCGATAAATCAATCACTTTCGAATCTTCCTTCTTCAGCTCAAGTGGTCTTCACTCCGGTCCTCGCACCCAAGTGCAGAACTCCCTTCGCTCCGTCCAAGCTTCACTTATCAAGATCCATACCTTATTGAGGGTTGCCGGGTTTTGGTACTGTGTACCAGTAACCGGTTAACCCGAACCGGTCCAACACGATCCCGCGATGTTTACGGTACGTTGTTTACGCAACCGATGATTAGACGAGTAGGATGATTGGACGAGTGCGGAGTGTTGGTGATTGGATGCACCAAATGATTGGATGCAGGGCTGCATATCTATGTGGTAGACTAGGTAGTGTAAGCCCCGATAAATCAATCACTTTCGAATCTTCCTTCTTCAGCTCAAGTGGTCTTCACTCCGGTCCTCGCACCCAAGTGCAGAACTCCCTTCGCTCCGTCCAAGCTTCACTTATCAAGATCCATACCTTTTATCAAGATCAACGTTCCCTTTCGTGAAGCTGTGGGTGCACTCATGCACTTGATGACTGCGATGCGACCAGATATCGCTTTCGCCGTGGGATATGTGTCGCGCTTCATGGAAAACCCTCAAGTCGAGCACTGGGTTGCAGTGAAGCGAATCCTCCGCTATTTACAAGGGACCAAGTCGCATGGAATCTGCTTCAAGCCAGGCAACAAGATCGACTTTCGCGGCTACTCAGACGCAGACTGGGCCGGCGACCATTCTGATCGCAAGTCAACTTCGGGCTATACGTTCATTTTGATGGGCGCGCCAGTCAGTTGGGGAAGCAAGAAACAGTCAAGTGTGTCGCTATCCACGAGCGAAGCGGAATACATCGCGCTCAGTCTGGCTGTCCAAGAAGGCAAGTGGATTCATCGCCTGTTGTGCGAGATTTTAACGGCAGCGAACGAATCGGGGCCAGAGCTCAAGATCCGCGAAGACAACCAGTCGTGCATCAAGATGACGAAGAACCCAGTGAACCATGGTCGCGCCAAGCACATCGACATCAAGTACCATCACATCCGTGATGAGGTCAAGCGCGGCGAAGTCAAGCTCGAGTACTGCGAGACTTCTATCATGCTGGCGGACATCATGACCAAGGCACTGCCAGGACCGCGCCACACGGATCTGACGGCGTCCCTCGGAATCCACGCGTGTTCGCATTGAGGGGGCGTATTGAGGGTTGCCGGGTTTTGGTACTGTGTACCAGTAACCGGTTAACCCGAACCGGTCCAACACGATCCCGCGATGTTTACGGTACGTTGTTTACGAAACCGATGATTAGACGAGTAGGATGATTGGACGAGTGCGGAGTGTTGGTGATTGGATGCACCAAATGATTGGATGCAGGGCTGCATATCTATGTGGTAGACTAGGTAGTGTAAGCTCCGATAAATCAATCACTTTCGAATCTTCCTTCTTCAGCTCAAGTGGTCTTCACTCCGGTCCCCGCACCCAAGTGCAGAACTCCCTTCGCTCCGTCCAAGCTTCACTTATCAAGATCCATACCTATTATCAGTTTGTACTCCGTCTGGCGCGGACCATCATCGTCGATGTCGAGCGAGTCGAAGTCCAGGTCGTCGACATCTTCATCAGAAATCGGCGGTGAAAGTCCAAAGGTCGATTCATCGAAGTTGACATCGCGACTGATGACCACCTGCCCCGCCTCGATGTCATAAAGTCGATACGCCTTGGACACTTCTTCGTAACCCAGAAACAATCCGGCGCGAGCCTTCTGCAATGACAAGAATAAGTTTGTCAACATCAAGGCATGCGACGAAGGTGAACTCACTGTCGCAAACGGCAATACTGCCAAGATCAAGGGAGTTGGAACGGTCATGCAGCGCGTCACCTTGCCTAATGGTGGCGAACGCGACATCCACGTTCAAGACGCGCTCTACGTACCAAGTATGAAAAAGAATCTGCTTTCGGTACCCCAGATCAACCGAAGCGGACAGTTCAAGGTGGTGTTTGATGGAGCAGAAATGCACATCGCACACAAGACGTCGAAAAAGATCGTGGCTTCCGCGGACCTGATCGACGGTCTCTACTGGCTCCGGGTGCCAAGTTTCGCTGCGAATTCGGTGACCGATGTATCGATCAACGCGGTCGATCTTCATGCACGTATGGGTCACGCACCCAGCGACGTTCTTCGGAAGATGGTCTCAAGTGGCATGGTCACGGGTGCCAAGATGCCGACATCGTCAAAGAACTCAAGCCAGTGTCGCGGGTGCCAACAAGGAAAAATGGTGCAAAAGCCCTTCCCAAGCAACCCGAACAAGCCCAAGTACAAGCCGTTCGAGTTCCTTCACTTTGATATTTGTGGACCCATGGAGGAAGAGTCGCTGGGTGGCAGTCGCTACTTGCTGCTTCTCACGGACGAAGCCAGCAGCTGCATGACGGGATTCTGCTTGCAAGCCAAGTCGGAAAGCGAAGGCTGCTTGCGTCGCTTCATTACCAAGGTGGAGAAGCAATTCGATGCCAAGGTGAAGTTTGTGCGGCACGATGGAGCCAAAGAGTTTGCGACCAACTCGCTCAAGACTTTCTACGAAGACCACGGCATCGAAGTCCAGCCCACGGTTCGGTATGCGCACCAAACCAACGCAACTGCTGAGCGCGCCAACCGAACCATCGTGACTATCGGCCGCAGTATGCTTCACTACGCTGGCTTGGACAAGACGTTCTGGGCGGAAGCAGCAATGACGGCAATTTACATCAAGAATCGTCTGCCGTCTCCGAAGTCGCCCGACAAAACTCCGTTCGAAATCATCTACAAGTCCAAGCCCAACGTCAAGCACATGCGGATCTTCGGGTGCAAGGCCTATATCTTGACGCCGAAGGAGAAGCGACTCAAGTGGGATCCCAAAGCTCGTGAAGGTATTTTCATGGGTTACGAGGAGCGTTCCAAGGCGTATCGAGATTATGACATCGAGGCGGGGCAGGTGCTGATCTCTCGCGATGTCACATTCGATGAGTCAAACCTTGATGGGGCTGAAGCTATTGGTGATGAAGGAGTCAACGAAGTTGCCGACTATTTTGACGAAATGCAAGTCTCCGACAACAGTGGCACAAGGGTGTTCAAGCAGGCGGGGAAGCGGAAATCGCGTCCGGAAAACGAAGATCGCGCCAATGTTCGGCGCCCACGTCGCACTGTTGGGCTCGAAGAAGCTATTGCTCCCGACCACTCGGAAGAAGAAAACCAACGTGAATCGTCTACGCGCAAGAAGAATCGGAAGACAACGATGAAGACAGCTCGACTTCGCCAATGTTCTGGCGTGCAAGTGCGAATGCGGTGGAAGCAAGTGACAGCGCGGAACCCAAGACATTTCAAGAAGCTGTGAACGGTCCAGACGAAGCTCATTGGCGCAAGGCAATTCGCGCTGAACTCAAGTCAATGCGGCTTCGAGGTGTTTTCCGTGCGGCGAAACTGCCTAACAATCAGCGCGCAGTCGGTACCAAGTGGGTCTTCAAGATCAAGCGCAATGCTGACGGATCCATCGAAAAATTCAAGGCTCGACTCGTCGCGAAAGGCTTCGTGCAGAAGTATGGGATCGACTACACCGAGACGTTTTCGCCCGTGATCAAGTACGTGACGCTGCGAATGATCATCGCGATCGCCAAGTACTACGATGGCCGATCGACCAACTCGACGTGGTCACCGCGTTCCTGTACGGTTTGATGAAGAAAAAGGTGTTTTGCAGTGTGCCTGAAGGCGTGGAACTGGACGATGGTTTCGACTGCGTGGAGTTGCTCAAGGCGATCTACGGGCTGAAACAAGCTTCACGAGTTTGCAACGAGACCTTCGACGAGCATGTGCGCTCCATCGGTTTTCGTGTATCAAGCTACGACCCCTGCCTCTACATCAAGGTCATCGGCGGTGAATGCGTTCTGATAAAGGTGTTGAGGTCTTGAAGCGAGGCTTGGGTTGAGCGGAGGGAGTTCTGCACTTGGGTGCGGGGCCCGGAGTGAAGACCACTTGAGCTGAAGAAGGAAGATTCGAAAGTGATTGATTTATCGGAGCTTACACTACCTAGTCTACCACATAGATATGCAGCCCTGCATCCAATCATTTGGTGCATCCAATCACCAACTCTCCGCACTCGTCCAATCATCCTACTCGTCTAATCATCGGTTGCGTAAACAACGTACCGTAAACATCGCGGGATCGTGTTGAACCGGTTCGGGTTAACCGGTTACTGGTACACAGTACCAAAACCTGGCAACCCTCAATACGCCCCCTCAATGCGAACACGCGTGGATTCCGAGGGACGCCGTCAGATCCGTGTGGCGCGGTCCTGGCAGTGCCTTGGTCATGATGTCCGCCAGCATGATAGAAGTCTCGCAGTACTCGAGCTTGACTTCGCCGCGCTTGACCTCATCACGGATGTGATGGTACTTGATGTCGATGTGCTTGGCGCGACCATGGTTCACTGGGTTCTTCGTCATCTTGATGCACGACTGGTTGTCTTCGCGGATCTTAAGCTCGGGGCCAGTCTCGTTGGCAGCCGCCAAAATCTCGCATAGCAGGCGATGAATCCACTTGCCTTCTTGGATCGCCAGACTGAGCGCGATGTATTCCGCCTCGCTCGTAGACAGCGAAACACTTGACTGCTTCTTGCTTCCCCAGCTCACTGGCGCACCCATCAGCATGAACGTGTAGCCGGAAGTCGACTTGCGGTCCGCGAGGTCGCCAGCCCAGTCCGCATCCGAATACCCACGAAAGTCGATCTTGTTGCCTGGCTTGAAACAGATTCCATGCGTCTTGGTGCCTTGTAGATAGCGAAAAATGCGCTTGACCGCAACCCAGTGTTCCTCTTGGGGGTTCTCCATGAAGCGCGATACATAGCCTACTGCGTACGCGATATCCGGGCGAGTAGCAGTCATCAAGTGCATGAGGGCACCCACAGCTTCGCGAAACGGAGCGTTCACCTTGGTCGCTGCGTCACTTGGAACCAGTCGAGTGCTCATGTCTACCGGACTCACCACAGCCTTGCACTCGTCCATACCGAAACGCTTCAGGATATCATCCACATAACGCCGCTGGCACATCGTCACGCTGCCGTCCGGGCCATCCACCAGCTCGATTCCAAGAACGAACACACACTTGCCACTGTCAGTCATTTCGAAGCGTGTCTTGAGGTCGTTCTTCGTGCGTGAGATCAGTTCGGGTGAACTTCCGGTGACCAACACATCGTCCACGTAGACCAGCACGAGCACACACTGGCCATCGACAACCTTGATGTAGAGGCACGGGTCGAAGGCTGAAACTTGAAAACCGATAGAACACACGAATTCATCGAAGGTCTCGTTCCATACGCGCGAAGCTTGCTTGAGACCGTAAATCGCCTTCACCAATTCCAGGCAGTCGAAATCACCATCCAGCTCGACGCCTTCAGGAACCACGCAGAACACCAACTCCTTCATTATCCCGTACAGAAATGCCGTTACCACGTCGAGTTGGTCGAGGGGCCAGTCGAAATACTTGGCAATCGCGATGACCATGCGCAGCGTCACGTACTTGACCACGGGCGAGAACGTCTCCGTGTAGTCGATGCCGTACTTCTGCTTGAAACCCTTGGCCACCAGGCGCGCCTTGTATTTCTCGATCGATCCGTCGGCTTTGCGCTTGATCTTGAACACCCACTTGGTACCGATGGCGCGTTGTCCGCTGGGCAACTTGGCAGCACGAAACACACCACGAAGTCGCATCGACTTGAGTTCCGCACGAATTGCCTTGCGCCAATGCACTTGATCAGGTCCGTTGACCGCTTCTTGGAATGTCGACGGCTCCGATAAGTCCACGGCTGCTTCGACCGCGTTGGCACTTGCACGCCAAAACACAGATGGAGTCGATTCTTCATCTTGGTCTCCAGACTTTTCTTCTTCATCTGCGTCTGTTCGGTGCGAAGGGGAGTCGTTCGGTGCACTTGCTTCTTCCAGTCCAGGTCGATGACGCACAGCGCGCGGTCTTCTGGCAGCTTCATCTTCGTCACTCGGGCGGCTCTTGCGCTTCCCTGCCTGTTTGTACTCCGTCTGGCGCGGACCATCATCGTCGATGTCGAGCGAGTCGAAGTCCAGGTCGTCGACATCTTCATCAGAAATCGGCGGTGAAAGTCCAAAGGTCGATTCATCGAAGTTGACATCGCGACTGATGACCACCTGCCCCGCCTCGATGTCATAAAGTCGATATGCCTTGGACACTTCTTCGTAACCCAGAAACAATCCGGCGCGAGCCTTGGGATCCCACTTGAGTCGCTTCTCCTTCGGAGTCAGGATGTACGTCCGACAGCCGAAAACACGCATGTGCTTCACACTCGGCTTGGACTTGTAGACGATCTCGAACGGAGTCTTGTGCTCGATCTTGGGTGACGGCAGGCGGTTCTTCACATAGATGGCCGTCATCGCCGCCTCAGCCCAGAAACACTTGTCCAGCTTGGCGTGATGCAACATGCTGCGGCCGATCGTGACGACAGTTCGGATGGCTCGCTCTGCCGTGCCGTTGGTTTGGTGCGCGTACGGAACCGTGGTTTGCTGCTCGGTGCCTTCGTCTTCGTAAAAATCCTTGAGCGAGTTAGTCGCAAACTCACGAGCTCCGTCGTGCCGCACAAACTTGACCTTCTTGCCGAATTGCGTCTGCACCTTCATGATGTATGTCTTGATGCACTCTTCACTTTCCGACTTGGCACGCAGACAGAAACCCTTCATGCATCCGCTGGCTTCGTCCACGATCAGTAGCAGATACTTACTGCCGCCAAGCGAGTTTTCCTCCATGGGTCCGCAGATGTCGAAGTGGAGCAGCTCAAATGTGTCGTAGCGACGCTTGTCACGGTTGCTTGGGAATGGTTTTTGGACCATTTTGCCTTGCTGGCAACCACGACACACACTTGGTCCACTCGACTTGGAAGGTGCTTTCGCGTCCTTGATCATCTTGGTGTCGACCATCTTGCGAAGAACCTCGACTGGAGCGTGACCCATACGCGCGTGCAAATCGACCGTCCTTCCACTTGTCGCCGCATTTGCCGATCGCTGAGGTGTGCGAAGCCAGTAGAGTCCGTCCACGAGATCCGCCGTCGCCACCACTTGATTCGAGTCCTTGCGCGAAACGTGCATCTCAGTGCCGTCAAATACCACTTGGAACTTGCCATGCTTGTTTATCTGCGGCACTGAAAGCAGATTCTTGCTCATATTTGGCACGTAAAGCGCGTTCTTGATCTCGATCTCGCGCTCGTCGCCGTTAGGCAGGACCACTCTTTCCACGATGGTCCCCACACCCTTGATGGCAGCCTTGTTGCCATCGGCCACCGAAAGTTCGCCTTCACTTCGCTCGATCAAATTGGCGAACGTGGACTTGTCGTTGCAAATATGGTGCGTGGCACCGCTGTCGACCGCCCACATCCCGGACACATTCTTGGCCGTCGAAACTCCACATTCCAGGGAAACCGCGAACGCCACTCGATCGTAGTCGTTGTCGTAGCCGTCGCTGTCGTTTCTCCACTGGATGTTGTTGGCCCCGCGTCCACGGCCGTTGCCGCCGCGTCTTGGCCCTCGGTTCTCGTCCTTCTGCTTGGTCCAGCACTTGTCAATGACATGCCCCAATTTTCCGCAGTACGTGCATTGGCGAGGCTCACGGTCGGTGTTGAACGCCTTGGCCGCGTTCTCAGTCTTCACCGTCGCCGTCTTCTCGCCTTGTCGCTTGATGTGCTCGTTCGTGAGCACCTTCACAACGTCTTGCGACCGCAGCTCTGCATTGCTCATCTCCAAGTTCAGCACGACGTTCTCGTAGCTCTTGGGGAGACTGCGCAGCAAGCAGATCGCCACGTCCTCGTCCTCCATCTTGGCGCCGATGCTGCTGAGCTTGGCGCTGATGTTCAGGACATCATTGCAATGATGCAACACATTGCCGCCTTCCGACATCTCCATGCTGAAGAGCTGTCGCTTCAGGTAGATGCGACCAGCCTTCTGCGATCCACCGTACAGCGTCTTCAAGTGCGTCCACGCGATCCATGCTTCCTCGCAGTCATCGACCACATGATGGTAGTCGGCGTCCATGTGAAGCAACATCAGTCCAAAAGCGATGTTGCTCGACTTGACATACTCGTCCTTGGCCCGCGAGTCCGTGTAGCTTGGCGTCGTCTCACGGTTCACGACATGCCACGTCGACTTGGTCAGGAACACGCCACGCATGTAGCGGTTCCACGTCGCGTAGTTGTCCCCGTTGAACTTGTCAATGGAGACCTTGGTCGAGGCGTCTTGGGCAGAGGACATGGTGCTTGGGCTCATAACCTGATAAAGGTGTTGAGGTCTTGAAGCGAGGCTTGGGTTGAGCGGAGGGAGTTCTGCACTTGGGTGCGGGGCCCGGAGTGAAGACCACTTGAGCTGAAGAAGGAAGATTCGAAAGTGATTGATTTATCGGAGCTTACACTACCTAGTCTACCACATAGATATGCAGCCCTGCATCCAATCATTTGGTGCATCCAATCACCAACACTCCGCACTCGTCCAATCATCCTACTCGTCTAATCATCGGTTGCGTAAACAACGTACCGTAAACATCGCGGGATCGTGTTGGACCGGTTTCGGGTTAACCGGTTACTGGTACACAGTACCAAAACCTGGCAACCCTCAATACGTTCTGCTGTTGGTCTACGTGGACGACGTGTTGGTGACCGGGAGCTCGGCAACATTGATTGAAGAAGTCAAGCGCCAACTTAAGTCGCGGTTTGAGATGACCGACAGTGGCAAGTGTTCCTTCATCCTCGGGATCGAAGTGGTCGACAAGGCGGATGGCAGTGTCACCTTAAGTCAAGCTTGGTACATCAACGACATCCTGGAGCGCTTTGGCATGCAAGACTGCAAACCTGCTGCAAGTCCGGTCGACATCAGCATGAAGCTGGTCTCAAGCGACTCCACAACCAGGTTGGACGCGCCATTTCGCGAGGCTGTCGGTGCACTTATGCACTTGATGACATCGACTCGCCCGGACATTGCGTTCGCTGTTGGCTATGTATCGCGCTTTATGGAGAACCCGCAAGTGGAACATTGGATTGCAGTCAAGCGCATTTTTCGCTACCTACAAGGTACCAAGTGGCACGGAATTCGCTTTTTGCCAGGCAAGGACGTCGACTTTCAAGGCTTTTCGGACGCCGATTGGGCAGGTGATTTAAGCAATCGCAAGTCAACGTCAGGCTATCTGTTCCAAGTTGTCGGCGGACCAGTGTCGTGGGGTTCTAAGAAGCAGTCAAGCGTATCGCTCTCGACAAGTGAGGCCGAGTACATTGCACTGAGCTTGGCCATCCAAGAAGGCAAGTGGGTGCACAAGTTGCTGTGCGAGATCCTAGCTGCTGCAGGCGGAGCCATGCCGGAGTTGAAGATTTTCGAAGACAACCAGTCGTGCATCAAGATGACCAAGAACCCAGTGAACCATGGCCGCGCCAAGCATATCGACATCAAGTACCATCACATCCGTGATTAAGTCAAGCGCGGAGAAGTGATCGTCGAATACTGCGAGACTACGACCATGCTGGCCGACATCTTGACCAAGGGACTCGCCGGACCACGCCACAAGGACTTGACGGCGGCGCTCGGCGTTCACGCGTGTTCGCATTGAGGGGGCGTGTTGCAGGGTAACTTCCTTGGTACAGTGTACCAGTCCAAGTTACCCGAACCGGTTAACCGGACCGGTCCAATGCTCCCTCGCCATGATTACGCCACGCTGATTACGCCACTCATGATTGGACGAGTAGGATGATTGGACGAGTACGGAATGATGGTGATTGGATGCACCAATTGATTGGATGCATAGTTGCATGTCTATGTAGTATACCAGGTAGGCAGGCAAAGTAAGCTCCGATAAATCAATCACTTCTGAATTTCCATTCAACCTCTCAAGCCTCCTTCCTCGCCTCGCCTCAAGCCTCGGCGGTGTCCAAGACCCCTACGTCAAGTTCAAGACCCAACGTAACCTTTCTTCATCACCTTCCTCCATCATGAGCGTGAAGAAACGTCGACGAAGAAAGAGCTTGTTGGCCAAACTCTTCTTCTCGAAGTGTCCTTCCAGTTTTGACCATGCATCATGCGCGCCACTCGCCGAGCGAACCAGCGGCAGCTGCGAATCCTCCATCGCGAGACAGATGATCGCCAGCGCCTTGCGCGACTTCTTCCG
Source organism: Phytophthora sp. 'mugwort' (assembly GCA_033558025.1). Lineage (NCBI taxonomy): Eukaryota > Oomycota > Peronosporomycetes > Peronosporales > Peronosporaceae > Phytophthora > Phytophthora sp. 'mugwort'. Next base: position 1,261,507 of record JAUCEF010000017.1, on the reverse strand, counting down.
AAAGAGCGCTTGATCCGCCGCAGTCTGGCAGTGCTCCAGCTTCACTTCCCCACTTGTCACTTCCCACAGTTCGCGCTCCTCGAGCACCATCTGCATCTTGAACTTCCACTTGTGGAAGTTAGCTCCGTCGAACTTGTTGATGCGGAAGGCAGAAGGCGGCGTGGCGTCCATGGCGAAGGCGTAGTCGGGGTCTTCGGAGACGGCGGGGCTTGGGCTCATAACCAAAAGGCTTGGTCACTTGATGGCAAAATGCGAAGTGATTGATTTAGGTCCTTAGTTCGCAAACTCCTTGCTACCTCTGAGCCTACAGTTCTACCTACTGGGTACACTCTACTGGATTCTCTACTGGATACTGAGTTACTTCAGCCAATCGCAGAGTGCCACGTCGATGCCCATCTTGTACCCACAATCTTGTACCCACGTGCATCCTAATCATCGTCCCGTAATCGCCGGAGTGATTGAGGTGCCACTGAGTGAAGGTCATACCGGTATCCTACCGGTATACAGCAGCTGCTCGAGGCGTCTCCTTGACAACACGAGCATGCATGTCGCGCGGAAGGGCTCGAAGCAAGTGGTGGCAACGGCTGACCTCGTCGACGGTCTCTACTGGCTACGTATACCACAACATTCGGTGAATGCGGCGACGTCAACGCGCAACGTGGATCTACACGCGCGGATGGACCACGCTCCGATCGACGTGCTGCGCAAAATGGTCAGCTGTGGCATGATCAAGGACGCGAAAACACCATCACAGTCGAGTGGCATATGTCGCGGATGTCAGCAAGGGAAGATGGTCCAAAAACCGTTCCCAAGCAACCGCGACAAGCGTCACTACGACGTATTTGAGCTACTCCACTTCGGCATCTGCGGCCCCATGGAACAAGAGTCACTGGGTGGCAGCAAATATTTGCTGCTCATAGTGGACGAAGCCAGCGGATGCATGAAGGGTTTCTGTCTGCGTGCCAAGTCGGAAAGTGAAGACTGCATCAAGACATACATCATGAAGGTGCAGACGCAATTCGGCAAGAAGGTCAAGTTTGTGCGGCACGACGGAGCTCGTGAGTTTGCGACTAACTCGCTCAAGGATTTTTACGAAGACGAAGGCACCGAGCAGCAAACCACGGTTCCGTACGCGCACCAAACCAACGGCACGGCAGAGAGAGCTATCCGGACCATCGTTACGATTGGTCGCAGCATGCTGCATCATGCAAAGCTGGACAAGTGTTTCTGGGCTGAGGCGGCGATGACGGCCATCTATGTGAAGAACCGCCTGCCGTCACCCAAGATCGAGCACAAGACTCCGTTCGAGATCGTCTACAAGTCCAAGCCGAGTGTGAAGCACATGCGTGTTTTCGGCTGTCGGACGTACATCCTGACTCCGAAGGAGAAGCGACTCAAGTGGGATCCCAAGGCTCGCGCCGGATTGTTTCTGGGTTACGAAGAAGTGTCCAAGGCGTATCGACTTTATGACATCGAGGCGGGGCAGGTGGTCATCAGTCGCGATGTCAACTTCGATGAATCAACCTTTGGATTTTCACCGTCGATTTCTGATGAAGATGTCGACGACCTGGACTTCGACTCGCTCGACATCGACGATGATGGTCCGCGCCAGACGGAGTACAAACAGGCAGGGAAGCGCAAGAGCCGCCCGAGTGACGAAGATGAAGCTGCCAGAAGACCGCGCGCTGTGCGTCATCGACCTGGACTGGAAGAAGCAAGTGCACCGAACGACTCCCCTTCGCACCGAACAGACGCAGATGAAGAAGAAAAGTCTGGAGACCAAGATGAAGAATCGACTCCATCTGTGTTTTGGCGTGCAAGTGCCAACGCGGTCGAAGCAGCCGTGGACTTACCGGAGCCGTCGACATTCCAAGAAGCGGTCAACGGCCCGGACCAATTGCACTGGCGCAAGGCGATTCGTGCTGAGTTAAAGTCGATGCGACTTCGTGGTGTGTTTCGTGCTGCCAAGTTGCCCAGCGGACAAAGCGCCATCGGCACCAAGTGGGTGTTCAAGATCAAGCGCAAAGCGGACGGATCGATCAAGAAGTACAAGGCGCGCCTCGTGGCCAAGGGGTTCAAGCAGAAGTACGGCATCGACTACACGGAGACGTTCTCGCCCGTGGTCAAGTACGTGACGCTGCGCATGGTCATCGCGATTGCCAAGTATTTCGACTGGCCCCTCGACCAACTCGACGTGGTAACGGCATTTCTGTACGGGATAATGAAGGAGTTGGTGTTCTGCGTGGTTCCTGAAGGCGTCGAGCTGGATGGTGATTTTCGACTGCCTGGAATTGGCGAAGGCGATTTACGGTCTCAAGCAAGCTTCGCGCGTATGGAACGAGACCTTCGACGAATTCGTGTGTTCTATCGGTTTTCAAGTTTCAGCCTTCGACCCGTGCCTCTACATCAAGGTTGTCGATGGCCACTGTGTGCTCGTGCTGGTCTACGTGGACGATGTGTTGGTCACCGGAAGTTCACCCGAGCTGATCTCACGCACGAAGAACGACCTCAAGACACGCTTCGAAATGACTGACAGTGGCAAGTGTGTGTTCGTCCTTGGAATCGAGCTGGTGGATGGCCCGGACGGCAGCGTGACGATGTGCCAGCGGCGTTATGTGGATGATATCCTGAAGCGTTTCGGTATGGACGAGTGCAAGGCTGTGGTGAGTCCGGTAGACATGAGCACTCGACTGGTTCCAAGTGACGCAGCGACCAAGGTGAACGCTCCGTTTCGCGAAGCTGTGGGTGCCCTCATGCACTTGATGACTGCTACTCGCCCGGATATCGCGTACGCAGTAGGCTATGTATCGCGCTTCACGGAGAACCCCCAAGAGGAACACTGGGTTGCGGTCAAGCGCATTTTTCGCTATCTACAAGGCACCAAGACGCATGGAATCTGTTTCAAGCCAGGCAACAAGATCGACTTTCGTGGGTATTCGGATGCGGACTGGGCTGGCGACCTCGGGGACCGCAAGTCGACTTCCGGCTACACGTTCATGCTGATGGGTGCGCCAGTGAGCTGGGGAAGCAAGAAGCAGTCAAGTGTTTCGCTGTCTACGAGCGAGGCGGAATACATCGCGCTCAGTCTGGCGATCCAAGAAGGCAAGTGGATTCATCGCCTGCTATGCGAGATTTTGGCGGCTGCCAACGAGACTGGCCCCGAGCTTAAGATCCGCGAAGACAACCAGTCGTGCATCAAGATGACGAAGAACCCACTGAACCATGGTCGCGCCAAGCACATCGACATCAAGTACCATCACATCCGTGATGAGGTCAAGCGCGGCGAAGTCAAGCTCGAGTACTGCGAGACTTCTATCATGCTGGCGGACATCATGACCAAGGCACTGCCAGGACCGCGCCACACGGATCTGACGGCGTCCCTCGGAATCCACGCGTGTTCGCATTGAGGGGGCGTATTGAGGGTTGCCGGGTTTTGGTACTGTGTACCAGTAACCGGTTAACCCGAACCGGTCCAACACGATCCCGCGATGTTTACGGTACGTTGTTTACGAAACCGATGATTAGACGAGTAGGATGATTGGACGAGTGCGGAGAGTTGGTGATTGGATGCACCAAATGATTGGATGCAGGGCTGCATATCTATGTGGTAGACTAGGTAGTGTAAGCTCCGATAAATCAATCACTTTCGAATCTTCCTTCTTCAGCTCAAGTGGTCTTCACTCCGGTCCCCGCACCCAAGTGCAGAACTCCCTCCGCTCAACCCAAGCCTCGCTTCAAGACCTCAACACCTTTATCAGGTTATGAGCCCAAGCACCATGTCCTCTGCCCAAGACGCCTCGACCAAGGTCTCCATTGACAAGTTCAACGGGGACAACTACGCGACGTGGAACCGCTACATGCGTGGCGTGTTCCTGACCAAGTCGACGTGGCATGTCGTGAACCGTGAGACGACGCCAAGCTACACGGACTCGCGGGCCAAGGACGACTACGTCAAGTTGAGCAACATCGCTTTCGGACTGATGCTGCTCCACATGGACGCGGACTACCACCATGTGGTCGACGACTGCGAGGAAGCGTGGGTTGCCTGGTCGCGCCTGAAGACGCTGTACGGTGGTTCGCAGAAGGCTGGACGCATCTACCTGAAGCGCCAACTCTTCAGCATGGAGATGTCGGAAGGCGGCAATGTGTTGCATCATTGCAACGAGGTCCTCAACATCAGCGCCAAGCTCAGCAGCATCGGTGCCAAGATGGAGGACGAGGACGTGGCGATCTGCTTGTTGCGCAGCCTCCCCAAGAGCTACGAGAACGTCGTGCTGAACTTGGAGATGAGCAGCGCTGAACTGCGGTCGCAAGACGTCGTGAAGGTGCTCACGAACGAGCACATCAAGAGACAAGGCGAGAAGACGGCGACGGTGAAGACGGAGAACGCGGCCAAGGCGTTCAACACCGACCGAGAGTCTCGCCAGTGTACGTACTGCGGAAAAGTGGGGCACACGATTGACAAGTGCTGGACCAAGCAGAAGGACGAGAACCGAGGGCCGAGACGCGGCGGCAACGGCCGTGGACGCGGGGCCAACAACATCCAGTGGAGAAACGACAGCAACGGCTACGACTACGACTACGATCGAGTAGCGTTCGCGGTTTCACTGGAATGTGGGGTTTCGACGGGCAAGAATGTGTCCGGGATGTGGGCGGTCGACAGCGGCGCAACGCACCACATCTGCAACGACAAGACCAAGTTCGTCCATTTGATTGAGCGGAACGAAGGCGAACTTTCGGTGGCCGACGGCAACAAGGCGGCCATCATGGGTGTGGGGACCATCGTGGAACAAGTGGTTCTGCCCAATGGCGACGAGCGCGAGATCGAGATCAAGAACGCGCTGTACGTGCCAAGCATGAGCAAGAATCTGCTTTCGGTACCGCAGATCAACAAAAGTGACAAGTTTCAAGTGGTGTTCGACGGCACCAAGATGCAGATTGCGCACAAAGGCTCCAAGCAAGTGGTGGCGACGGCAAACCTCATGGATGGACTCTACTGGCTTCAGACGCCTCAGCGATCGGCGAATGCGGAAAAGGCTTGGTCACTTGATGGCAAAATGCAAAGTGATTGATTTAGGTCCTTAGTTCGCAAACTCCTTGCTACCTCTAAGCCTACAGTTCTACCTACTGGGTACACTCTACTGGATTCTCTACTGGATACTGAGTTACTTCAGCCAATCAGGGAGTGCCACGTAGAGCCCATCATGTACCCACAATCTTGTACCCACCCATGGCGTAATCGTCCGTGGCGTAAACACCGTCCCATAAACACCGTGACGTAATCTTCGTCTCGTAATCACAGGATGATTGCGATGCCACTGAGTGAAGGTCATACCGGTATCCTACCGGTATACAGCAGCTGGTCGAGACGTCTCCTTGACAACACTCCCACTCGACTCGACAGCCTTCAGCGCTTCGATGCCGAGTTTGCTCCGGAGCACACTGAACTGCGTCGCAGAGATTGGCTTCGTCATGATGTCCGCCAGCATGTCGGTTGTCGAAACATACTGCAGCACCACTTGACCGTCTTCCACCTTCTCGCGCACGAAATGGTAGCGAATGTCGATGTGCTTGGTGCGCTTGTGGAATTCGGGATTCTTGGCCAACGCGATGGAGCCTTGGTTGTCCTCGTAGATCTTGATTGCTTCATCGCTTGTCATCTCGCCGAGCTCGCACAGGAACACCTTGAGCCACACCGCCTCTTGTGTCGCCTCCGATAGCGCCATGTACTCAGCTTCCGTCGAAGACAGCGCCACTGTCCGCTGCTTCTTGCTCCTCCAGCTGATGCATCCGCCATTCATCATGAACGCGTAGCCACTTGTACTTCTTCTTGACTCGATGTCTCCAGCCCAGTCGGCATCTGAATAGCCTTGGGGTCCGTCGTCGCAGCTCGCTTGAAACTCGATGCCGTGCGTCTTCGTGCCTTGAATGTACCTGAAGACCCTCTTGAGCGCCTGCCAGTGTGTCGGACATGGGTCTGCTGCAAACTGGCTGAGAACTCCCACTGCTGCTGCGAGGTCCGGGCGTGTGCCTACCATGAGATACATGAGGCATCCCACAGCGTTCCGGTATGGCACGTTTACCATGGTCTCGTCGTGCTTGCAGCCGCCCTCGCACATGGCCTTGGTCAGCTTGAGGCCCGGATCCTGTGGCGTCATTACAGGGTTGCTCTTCTCCATGTTGAACTTCTCCAGAATGTCTTTCGCAAACTTGGTTTGCCGCATCGACACCTTCCCTGTCGTCATATCTTGATCGATTTCCATGCCGAGGAAGTACTTGAGGTGGTCCAGGTCCGTCATCTCGAAACGGTCACTGAGCGCCTTCTTCGTCGACTTGAGCAGCTTGTCGTTGTTACTTGCGAGGATCAGGTCGTCGACATATAGCGCCACGAAGATCATGTCTTGGTCGTCACGCTTGAAGTAGATGCAGTGGTCAGACTCGCACTTCTTGAACCCTAGCTTGAGCATGAGGTCGTCGATGGTCTTGTTCCACATCCGCGGCGATTGCTTCAAACCGTAAAGAGACCGCTTGAGCTGACAGACATAGTCCGGGTGCTTTTCATCGATGTAGCCGTCCGGCTGTGCCATGTAGATGTCTTCGTCTAACAAACCGTTCAGGAAAGCTGTCTTGACATCCATCTGGTGCACCATGAGATTGTACTTGGCCGCCAGACTGAGCAGGATCCTGATCGACGTGAACTTGGCCACTGGCGCGAAAGTCTCGTCGTAGTCGATGCCGTACTTCTGCGAAAATCCCTTGGCCACCAGGCGCGCCTTGAACCGTTCGATCTCTCCAGCCTGGTTCTCCTTCACACGGAACACCCATCGGTTGCCGATTGCCTTGCGTCCTTTTGGCAGCGGCACGAGGATCCACGTCTCGTTCTTGCGGAGCGACTCGACCTCCGAGTCACACGCCTCCTTCCACTTGACTGCGTCGCTGGATTCCATCGCCGACTTGAACGTGGTCGGCATTTCTCCCACTGAATTCACGACGTATGCAGCTTCGAAGTCTTGACTTTCTTGAGCCGCAGCCGACATCTCGTCCAGAGTCAGGTGTCGACTCTGCCGCTTGGCACTTGGAACTTCCACAGCTTCTTCCAGCGACTGCGTCCGCGGGTGTCGCTTGCTGCCTGGTTCAAAACCTTCGTCCCGCGCTGCTTCTTCGTCTTCTTCTTCTTTGTCGTCTTCATCCGACTGCAACGAATCTTGATCCGTCGTCTCTTCATCTTGAATGACCACCACCTCCCACTGATGGTAGTCACGTCTCCCACTGTCGAAGACGTCTTCCATAAACTGCGCGTCGCGGCTCACCAGCACGCGACCGCTCTTGGTCTCTTCGAAACGGTACGCTTTCTCATGCTCCGAGTATCCCAGGAACCGACAGCGCACCGACGGAGCGTCAAACTTGGTGCGCTTCTCCTTCGGCACGTGCACGTACGCGTGGCAACCGAACACCTTGAGGTTCGCTAGCAGCGGTTTCTTGCCTGTCCAAACCTGGTGCGGCGACTTGTCGTGGTTGATGGCACGCGTCGGACACCGATTACGGAGGAACGTAGCTGTCACGACAGCTTCACCCCAATACGTCTTGGGTAATCCAGCATGTTCCAGCATGCAACGCGCACACTCCACCAACGTCCGGTTCATGCGCTCGGCGACTCCGTTCAGCTGAGGCGTGTATGGCGGCGTGAACTTCTGCATGATACCACGGTCCGCACAGAACTTGGCCATCTCACCCGAAGTGTACTCGCCGCCGTTGTCGCTCCGCAGCATTTTCACGCGCTTGCCAGTCTGGGTCTCAGCTAACGCGACGAATTGCGCGAACTTGTCGGCCACCTCGGACTTGTTGCGCAGCAAGTACACCACACAGAAGTGCGACTTGTCATCGATAAACGTGACAAAATAGCGCTTGCCTCCAAAGGTCGGCGTCTGCATGGGACCGCATACATCACTGTGTACGACTTCTAGCACTTGCTTGGCACGGTTTGGCGACGTCTTCATGTAGCTTACTCGCGTTTGCTTGCCGAGTGAGCATCCGTCGCATAACTCCCACTGCTTCACCGACGCCATATCGATACCAACACCGTAGCCCTTCTTGACGATGGCGTCTAGACCGCCATGGCCGATGTGACCAAGTCGAAGGTGCCAGAGGTACGACGTGGTGTCCCCTTGGCGATCCTTCGAACTTGCCGCATTGGCCTCGTCAGGCATCATCGGAGTCATGCACAGCTTGAACAGTCCTTTGCCCTCACGAGCGCCGAGCTTCCACTTGAGACTCTTCGTTTCAGCGAAGCACCCGTCGCTCTCGAAGATAACTGGCCCGACGTCCTTAGTGAACCGACCAACCGAAAACAGGTTACGCGACAGCTTCGGAATGTGCCACACGTTCGTGAGTACACCCTTCTTCATGCCGCGCGGGGTCTTCATCGACATCACAATGTCGCCGGTCCCCACAGCCTGAACCACACCGTCGTCCGCGAGATGCACGTCCACCGGAGAGATCTTCTTGTAGTTCTTCATGTACTCCTTCGAGTACGTCATGTGCTGCGTCGCACCCGAGTCGACCAGCCACACTCCATTCGACTTGGAGGCACCCGTGTTACCACCAACCGAGAAGAGGAAGTCGCCAGAGTCATCTTCACTCTGCGCGACATTCGCTCGTTGCGGCCTCTGCCGCTCCGCGTTCTCGCGGATTCGCACCGGACACTTGGCGATCCAATGTCCGTGCTCGCCACAGTAGTGACAGGCACTAGTCTTCTGCGCCTGCCGACCCTTGCGCTTGTTGTCGCTTGTCATGAACGCTTGACCTTGACCGTGCGTGGTGCCGTCCGTACCGCCACCTTGTTCCTTGCGCTTCATGTCCTCATGCAGCAGCCGAGACGTCACGAGTTCCCACGACAGTGAGTCGGCTCTCGACTCCAACGCCGTGATCAGGAACTGGTACGACTCGCTCAGACTTCCCAAAAGCGTGATCACCAAGTCGTCCTCGCTGACCGGAGCGCCCACTGCGTCGAGCTGCTCCGCCAGCGTCTTGATCTTGTTGATGTGCTCCAGCACATCATCACCTTCGTCCATCATCGTCGTGAAGAAACGCCGACGAAGAAAGAGCTTGTTGGCCAAACTCTTCTTCTCGAAGTGTCCTTCCAGTCTTGACCATGCATCATGCGCGCCACTCGCCGAGCGAACCAGCGGCAGCTGCGAATCCTCCATCGCGAGACAGATGATCGCCAGCGCCTTGCGCGACTTCTTCCGAAAGAGCGCTTGATCCGCCGCAGTCTGGCAGTGCTCCAGCTTCACTTCCCCACTTGTCACTTCCCACAGTTCGCGCTCCTCGAGCACCATCTGCATCTTGAACTTCCACGTGTGGAAGTTAGTTCCGTCGAACTTGTTAATGCGGGCGGTAGTCGAAGTGGCGTCCATGGCGAAGGCGTAGTCGGGGTCTTGGTCAGGGAAGACGGGGCTTGGGCTCATAACCAAAAGGCTTGGTCACTTGATGGCAAAATGCAAAGTGATTGATTTAGGTCCTTAGTTCGCAAACTCCTTGCTACCTCTAAGCCTACAGTTCTACCTACTGGGTACACTCTACTGGATTCTCTACTGGATACTGAGTTACTTCAGCCAATCAGGGAGTGCCACGTAGAGCCCATCATGTACCCACAATCTTGTACCCACCCATGGGTAATCGTCCGTGGCGTAAACACCGTCCCATAAACACCGTGACGTAATCTTCGTCTCGTAATCACAGGATGATTGCGATGCCACTGAGTGAAGGTCATACCGGTATCCTACCGGTATACAGCAGCTGGTCGAGACGTCTCCTTGACAACACTCCCACTCGACTCGACAGCCTTCAGCGCTTCGATGCCGAGTTTGCTCCGGAGCACACTGAACTGCGTCGCAGAGATTGGCTTCGTCATGATGTCCGCCAGCATGTCGGTTGTCGAAACATACTGCAGCACCACTTGACCGTCTTCCACCTTCTCGCGCACGAAATGGTAGCGAATGTCGATGTGCTTGGTGCGCTTGTGGAATTCGGGATTCTTGGCCAACGCGATGGAGCCTTGGTTGTCCTCGTAGATCTTGATTGCTTCATCGCTTGTCATCTCGCCGAGCTCGCACAGGAACACCTTGAGCCACACCGCCTCTTGTGTCGCCTCCGATAGCGCCATGTACTCAGCTTCCGTCGAAGACAGCGCCACTGTCCGCTGCTTCTTGCTCCTCCAGCTGATGCATCCGCCATTCATCATGAACGCGTAGCCACTTGTACTTCTTCTTGACTCGATGTCTCCAGCCCAGTCGGCATCTGAATAGCCTTGGGGTCCGTCGTCGCAGCTCGCTTGAAACTCGATGCCGTGCGTCTTCGTGCCTTGAATGTACCTGAAGACCCTCTTGAGCGCCTGCCAGTGTGTCGGACATGGGTCTGCTGCAAACTGGCTGAGAACTCCCACTGCTGCTGCGAGGTCCGGGCGTGTGCCTACCATGAGATACATGAGGCATCCCACAGCGTTCCGGTATGGCACGTTTACCATGGTCTCGTCGTGCTTGCAGCCGCCCTCGCACATGGCCTTGGTCAGCTTGAGGCCCGGATCCTGTGGCGTCTTAACAGGGTTGCTCTTCTCCATGTTGAACTTCTCCAGAATGTCTTTCGCAAACTTGGTTTGCCGCATCGACACCTTCCCTGTCGTCACATCTTGATCGATTTCCATGCCGAGGAAGTACTTGAGGTGGTCCAGGTCCGTCATCTCGAAACGGTCACTGAGCGCCTTCTTCGTCGACTTGAGCAGCTTGTCGTTGTTACTTGCGAGGATCAGGTCGTCGACATATAGCGCCACGAAGATCATGTCTTGGTCGTCACGCTTGAAGTAGATGCAGTGGTCAGACTCGCACTTCTTGAACCCTAGCTTGAGCATGAGGTCGTCGATGGTCTTGTTCCACATCCGCGGCGATTGCTTCAAACCGTAAAGAGACCGCTTGAGCTGACAGACATAGTCCGGGTGCTTTTCATCGATGTAGCCGTCCGGCTGTGCCATGTAGATGTCTTCGTCTAACAAACCGTTCAGGAAAGCTGTCTTGACATCCATCTGGTGCACCATGAGATTGTACTTGGCCGCCAGACTGAGCAGGATCCTGATCGACGTGAACTTGGCCACTGGCGCGAAAGTCTCGTCGTAGTCGATGCCGTACTTCTGCGAAAATCCCTTGGCCACCAGGCGCGCCTTGAACCGTTCGATCTCTCCAGCCTGGTTCTCCTTCACACGGAACACCCATCGGTTGCCGATTGCCTTGCGTCCTTTTGGCAGCGGCACGAGGATCCACGTCTCGTTCTTGCGGAGCGACTCGACCTCCGAGTCACACGCCTCCTTCCACTTGACTGCGTCGCTGGATTCCATCGCCGACTTGAACGTGGTCGGCATTTCTCCCACTGAATTCACGACGTATGCAGCTTCGAAGTCTTGACTTTCTTGAGCCGCAGCCGACATCTCGTCCAGAGTCAGGTGTCGACTCTGCCGCTTGGCACTTGGAACTTCCACAGCTTCTTCCAGCGACTGCGTCCGCGGGTGTCGCTTGCTGCCTGGTTCAAAACCTTCGTCCTGCGCTGCTTCTTCGTCTTCTTCTTCTTTGTCGTCTTCACCCGACTGCAACGAATCTTGATCCGTCGTCTCTTCATCTTGAATGACCACCACCTCCCACTGATGGTAGTCACGTCTCCCACTGTCGAAGACGTCTTCCATAAACTGCGCGTCGCGGCTCACCAGCACGCGACCGCTCTTGGTCTCTTCGAAACGGTACGCTTTCTCATGCTCCGAGTATCCCAGGAACCGACAGCGCACCGACGGAGCGTCAAACTTGGTGCGCTTCTCCTTCGGCACGTGCACGTACGCGTGGCAACCGAACACCTTGAGGTTCGCTAGCAGCGGTTTCTTGCCTGTCCAAACCTGGTGCGGCGACTTGTCGTGGTTGATGGCACGCGTCGGACACCGATTACGGAGGAACGTAGCTGTCACGACAGCTTCACCCCAATACGTCTTGGGTAATCCAGCATGTTCCAGCATCCCGAGTCGACCAGCCACACTCCATTCGACTTGGAGGCACCCGTGTTACCACCAACCGAGAAGAGGAAGTCGCCAGAGTCATCTTCACTCTGCGCGACATTCGCTCGTTGCGGCCTCTGCCGCTCCGCGTTCTCGCGGATTCGCACCGGACACTTGGCGATCCAATGTCCGTGCTCGCCACAGTAGTGACAGGCACTAGTCTTCTGCGCCTGCCGACCCTTGCGCTTGTTGTCGCTTGTCATGAACGCTTGACCTTGACCGTGCGTGGTGCCGTCCGTACCGCCACCTTGTTCCTTGCGCTTCATGTCCTCATGCAGCAGCCGAGACGTCACGAGTTCCCACGACAGTGAGTCGGCTCTCGACTCCAACGCCGTGATCAGGAACTGGTACGACTCGCTCAGACTTCCCAAAAGCGTGATCACCAAGTCGTCCTCGCTGACCGGAGCGCCCACTGCGTCGAGCTGCTCCGCCAGCGTCTTGATCTTGTTGATGTGCTCCAGCACATCATCACCTTCGTCCATCATCGTCGTGAAGAAACGCCGACGAAGAAAGAGCTTGTTGGCCAAACTCTTCTTCTCGAAGTGTCCTTCCAGTCTTGACCATGCATCATGCGCGCCACTCGCCGAGCGAACCAGCGGCAGCTGCGAATCCTCCATCGCGAGACAGATGATCGCCAGCCTTGCGCGACTTCTTCCGAAAGAGCGCTTGATCCGCCGCAGTCTGGCAGTGCTCCAGCTTCACTTCCCCACTTGTCACTTCCCACAGTTCGCGCTCCTCGAGCACCATCTGCATCTTGAACTTCCACGTGTGGAAGTTAGTTCCGTCGAACTTGTTAATGCGGGCGGTAGTCGAAGTGGCGTCCATGGCGAAGGCGTAGTCGGGGTCTTGGTCAGGGAAGACGGGGCTTGGGCTCATAACCAAAAGGCTTGGTCACTTGATGGCAAAATGCAAAGTGATTGATTTAGGTCCTTAGTTCGCAAACTCCTTGCTACCTCTAAGCCTACAGTTCTACCTACTGGGTACACTCTACTGGATTCTCTACTGGATACTGAGTTACTTCAGCCAATCAGGGAGTGCCACGTAGAGCCCATCATGTACCCACAATCTTGTACCCACCCATGGCGTAATCGTCCGTGGCGTAAACACCGTCCCATAAACACCGTGACGTAATCTTCGTCTCGTAATCACAGGATGATTGCGATGCCACTGAGTGAAGGTCATACCGGTATCCTACCGGTATACAGCAGCTGGTCGAGACGTCTCCTTGACAACATGCGGCGACGAGTGGCAAGACTGTCGACCTGCACGCGCGCATGGGTCACGCTCCGGTTGAGGTGCTTCGCAAGATGGTCGACAACCACATGATCAAGGACGCGAAGGCACCTTTCAAGTCGAGCGGACCAAGTCTGTGTCGTGGTTGCCAGCAAGGTAAAATGGTCCAAAAACCATTCCCAAGCAACCGTGACAAGCGTCGCTACGACACATTTGAGCTGCTCCACTTCGACATCTGCGGACCCATGGAGGAAAACTCGCTTGGCGGCAGCAAGTACCTGCTACTGATCGTGGACGAAGCCAGTGGATGCATGAAGGGTTTCTGCCTGCGTGCCAAGTCGGAGAGCGAAGACTGCATCAAAACGTACATCATGAAGGTGCAGAAGCAGTTCGGCAAGAAGGTCAAGTTTGTGCGGCACGACGGAGCTCGTGAGTTTGCGACCAACTCGCTCAACGACTTCTACGAAGACGAAGGCATCGAGCAGCAAACCACGGTTCCGTACGCGCACCAGACGAACGGCACGGCAGAGCGAGCCATCCGAACTATCGTCACGATCGGCCGCAGCATGTTGCATCACGCCAAGCTGGACAAGTGTTTCTGGGCTGAGGCGGCCATGACTGCCATCTACGTGAAGAATCGTCTGCCGTCACCCAAGATCGAGCACAAGACTCCGTTCGAGATCGTTTACAACTCCAAGCCGAGTGTGAAGCACATGCGTGTGTTCGGCTGTCGGACGTACATTCTGACTCCGAAGGAGAAGCGGCTCAAGTGGGGTCCCAAGGCTCGCGCTGGACTGTTCCTGGGTTACGAAGAAGTGTCCAAGGCGTATCGACTTTATGACATCGAGGCGGGGCAGGTGGTCATCAGTCGCGATGTCAACTTCGATGAATCGACCTTTGGATTTTCACCGTCGATTTCTGATGAAGATGTCGACGACCTGGACTTCGACTCGCTCGACATCGACGATGATGGTCCGCGCCAGACGGAGTACAAACAGGCAGGGAAGCGCAAGAGCCGCCCGAGTGACGAAGATGAAGCTGCCAGAAGACCGCGCGCTGTGCGTCATCGACCTGGACTGGAAGAAGCAAGTGCACCGAACGACTCCCCTTCGCACCGAACAGACACAGATGAAGAAGAAAAGTCTGGAGACCAAGATGAAGAATCGACTCCATCTGTGTTTTGGCGTGCAAGTGCCAACGCGGTCGAAGCAGCCGTGGACTTATCGGAGCCGTCGACATTCCAAGAAGCGGTCAACGGCCCGGACCAACTGCACTGGCGCAAGGCGATTCGTGCTGAGTTAAAGTCGATGCGACTTCGTGGTGTGTTTCGTGCTGCCAAGTTGCCTAACGGACAACGCGCCATCGGCACCAAGTGGGTGTTCAAGATCAAGCGCAAAGCGGACGGATCGATCGAGAAGTACAAGGCGCGCCTGGTGGCCAAGGGTTTCAAGCAAAAGTACGGCATCGACTACACGGAGACGTTCTCGCCCGTGGTCAAGTACGTGACGCTGCACATGGTCATAGCGATCGCCAAGTACTTTGGCTGGCCCCTCGACCAACTCGACGTGGTGACTGCATTCCTATACGGGATAATGAAGGAGTTGGTGTTCTGCGTGGTTCCTGAAGGCGTCGAGCTGGATGGTGATTTCGACTGCCTGGAATTGGTGAAGGCGATTTACGGTCTCAAGCAAGCTTCGCGCGTATGGAACGAGACCTTCGACGAATTCGTGTGTTCTATCGGTTTTCAAGTTTCAGCCTTCGACCCGTGCCTCTACATCAAGGTTGTCGATGGCCACTGTGTGCTCGTGCTGGTCTACGTGGACGATGTGTTGGTCACCGGAAGTTCACCCGAGCTGATCTCACGCACGAAGAACGACCTCAAGACACGCTTCGAAATGACTGACAGTGGCAAGTGTGTGTTCGTTCTTGGAATCGAGCTGGTGGATGGCCCGGACGGCAGCGTGACGATGTGCCAGCGGCGTTATGTGGAGCGTTTCGGTATGGACGAGTGCAAGGCTGTGGTGAGTCCGGTAGACATGAGCACTCGACTGGTTCCAAGTGACGCAGCGACCAAGGTGAACGCTCCGTTTCGCGAAGCTGTGGGTGCCCTCATGCACTTGATGACTGCTACTCGCCCGGATATCGCGTACGCAGTAGGCTATGTATCGCGCTTCATGGAGAACCCCCAAGAGGAACACTGGGTTGCGGTCAAGCGCATTTTTCGCTATCTACAAGGAAAAGGCTTGGTCACTTGATGGCAAAATGCAAAGTGATTGATTTAGGTCCTTAGTTCGCAAACTCCTTGCTACCTCTAAGCCTACAGTTCTACCTACTGGGTACACTCTACTGGATTCTCTACTGGATACTGAGTTACTTCAGCCAATCAGGGAGTGCCACGTAGAGCCCATCATGTACCCACAATCTTGTACCCACCCATGGCGTAATCGTCCGTGGCGTAAACACCGTCCCATAAACACCGTGACGTAATCTTCGTCTCGTAATCACAGGATGATTGCGATGCCACTGAGTGAAGGTCATACCGGTATCCTACCGGTATACAGCAGCTGGTCGAGACGTCTCCTTGACAACATGCGGCGACGAGTGGCAAGACTGTCGACCTGCACGCGCGCATGGGTCACGCTCCGGTTGAGGTGCTTCGCAAGATGGTCGACAACCACATGATCAGGGACGCGAAGGCACCTTTCAAGTCGAGCGGACCAAGTCTGTGTCGTGGTTGCCAGCAAGGTAAAATGGTCCAAAAACCATTCCCAAGCAACCGTGACAAGCGTCGCTACGACACATTTGAGCTGCTCCACTTCGACATCTGCGGACCCATGGAGGAAAACTCGCTTGGCGGCAGCAAGTACCTGCTACTGATCGTGGACGAAGCCAGTGGATGCATGAAGGGTTTCTGCCTGCGTGCCAAGTCGGAGAGCGAAGACTGCATCAAGACGTACATCATGAAGGTGCAGAAGCAGTTCGGCAAGAAGGTCAAGTTTGTGCGGCACGACGGAGCTCGTGAGTTTGCGACCAACTCGCTCAACGACTTCTACGAAGACGAAGGCATCGAGCAGCAAACCACGGTTCCGTACGCGCACCAGACGAACGGCACGGCAGAGCGAGCCATCCGAACTATCGTCACGATCGGCCGCAGCATGTTGCATCACGCCAAGCTGGACAAGTGTTTCTGGGCTGAGGCGGCCATGACTGCCATCTACGTGAAGAATCGTCTGCCGTCACCCAAGATCGAGCACAAGACTCCGTTCGAGATCGTTTACAACTCCAAGCCGAGTGTGAAGCACATGCGTGTGTTCGGCTGTCGGACGTACATTCTGACTCCGAAGGAGAAGCGGCTCAAGTGGGATCCCAAGGCTCGCGCTGGACTGTTCCTGGGTTACGAAGAAGTGTCCAAGGCGTATCGACTTTATGACATCGAGGCGGGGCAGGTGGTCATCAGTCGCGATGTCAACTTCGATGAATCGACCTTTGGATTTTCACCGTCGATTTCTGATGAAGATGTCGACGACCTGGACTTCGACTCGCTCGACATCGACGATGATGGTCCGCGCCAGACGGAGTACAAACAGGCAGGGAAGCGCAAGAGCCGCCCGAGTGACGAAGATGAAGCTGCCAGAAGACCGCGCGCTGTGCGTCATCGACCTGGACTGGAAGAAGCAAGTGCACCGAACGACTCCCCTTCGCACCGAACAGACACAGATGAAGAAGAAAAGTCTGGAGACCAAGATGAAGAATCGACTCCATCTGTGTTTTGGCGTGCAAGTGCCAACGCGGTCGAAGCAGCCGTGGACTTATCGGAGCCGTCGACATTCCAAGAAGCGGTCAACGGCCCCGACCAACTGCACTGGCGCAAGGCGATTCGTGCTGAGTTAAAGTCGATGCGACTTCGTGGTGTGTTTCGTGCTGCCAAGTTGCCTAACGGACAACGCGCCATCGGCACCAAGTGGGTGTTCAAGATCAAGCGCAAAGCGGACGGATCGATCGAGAAGTACAAGGCGCGCCTGGTGGCCAAGGGTTTCAAGCAAAAGTACGGCATCGACTACACGGAGACGTTCTCGCCCGTGGTCAAGTACGTGACGCTGCGCATGGTCATCGCGATTGCCAAGTATTTCGACTGGCCCCTCGACCAACTCGACGTGGTAACGGCATTTCTGTACGGCGTCATGAAGGAGTTGGTGTTCTGCGTGGTTCCTGAAGGCGTCGAGCTGGATGGTGATTTCGACTGCCTGGAATTGGTGAAGGCGATTTACGGTCTCAAGCAAGCTTCGCGCGTATGGAACGAGACCTTCGACGAATTCGTGTGTTCTATCGGTTTTCAAGTTTCAGCCTTCGACCCGTGCCTCTACATCAAGGTTGTCGATGGCCACTGTGTGCTCGTGCTGGTCTACGTGGACGATGTGTTGGTCACCGGAAGTTCACCCGAGCTGATCTCACGCACGAAGAACGACCTCAAGACACGCTTCGAAATGACTGACAGTGGCAAGTGTGTGTTCGTTCTTGGAATCGAGCTGGTGGATGGCCCGGACGGCAGCGTGACGATGTGCCAGCGGCGTTATGTGGAGCGTTTCGGTATGGACGAGTGCAAGGCTGTGGTGAGTCCGGTAGACATGAGCACTCGACTGGTTCCAAGTGACGCAGCGACCAAGGTGAACGCTCCGTTTCGCGAAGCTGTGGGTGCCCTCATGCACTTGATGACTGCTACTCGCCCGGATATCGCGTACGCAGTAGGCTATGTATCGCGCTTCATGGAGAACCCCCAAGAGGAACACTGGGTTGCGGTCAAGCGCATTTTTCGCTATCTACAAGGAAAAGGCTTGGTCACTTGATGGCAAAATGCAAAGTGATTGATTTAGGTCCTTAGTTCGCAAACTCCTTGCTACCTCTAAGCCTACAGTTCTACCTACTGGGTACACTCTACTGGATTCTCTACTGGATACTGAGTTACTTCAGCCAATCAGGGAGTGCCACGTAGAGCCCATCATGTACCCACAATCTTGTACCCACCCATGGCGTAATCGTCCGTGGCGTAAACACCGTCCCATAAACACCGTGACGTAATCTTCGTCTCGTAATCACAGGATGATTGCGATGCCACTGAGTGAAGGTCATACCGGTATCCTACCGGTATACAGCAGCTGGTCGAGACGTCTCCTTGACAACACTCCCACTCGACTCGACAGCCTTCAGCGCTTCGATGCCGAGTTTGCTCCGGAGCACACTGAACTGCGTCGCAGAGATTGGCTTCGTCATGATGTCCGCCAGCATGTCGGTTGTCGAAACATACTGCAGCACCACTTGACCGTCTTCCACCTTCTCGCGCACGAAATGGTAGCGAATGTCGATGTGCTTGGTGCGCTTGTGGAATTCGGGATTCTTGGCCAACGCGATGGAACCTTGGTTGTCCTCGTAGATCTTGATTGCTTCATCGCTTGTCATCTCGCCGAGCTCGCACAGGAACACCTTGAGCCACACCGCCTCTTGTGTCGCCTCCGATAGCGCCATGTACTCAGCTTCCGTCGAAGACAGCGCCACTGTCCGCTGCTTCTTGCTCCTCCAGCTGATGCATCCGCCATTCATCATGAACGCGTAGCCACTTGTACTTCTTCTTGACTCGATGTCTCCAGCCCAGTCGGCATCTGAATAGCCTTGGGGTCCGTCGTCGCAGCTCGCTTGAAACTCGATGCCGTGCGTCTTCGTGCCTTGAATGTACCTGAAGACCCTCTTGAGCGCCTGCCAGTGTGTCGGACATGGGTCTGCTGCAAACTGGCTGAGAACTCCCACTGCTGCTGCGAGGTCCGGGCGTGTGCCTACCATGAGATACATGAGGCATCCCACAGCGTTCCGGTATGGCACGTTTACCATGGTCTCGTCGTGCTTGCAGCCGCCCTCGCACATGGCCTTGGTCAGCTTGAGGCCCGGATCCTGTGGCGTCTTAACAGGGTTGCTCTTCTCCATGTTGAACTTCTCCAGAATGTCTTTCGCAAACTTGGTTTGCCGCATCGACACCTTCCCTGTCGTCACATCTTGATCGATTTCCATGCCGAGGAAGTACTTGAGGTGGTCCAGGTCCGTCATCTCGAAACGGTCACTGAGCGCCTTCTTCGTCGACTTGAGCAGCTTGTCGTTGTTACTTGCGAGGATCAGGTCGTCGACATATAGCGCCACGAAGATCATGTCTTGGTCGTCACGCTTGAAGTAGATGCAGTGGTCAGACTCGCACTTCTTGAACCCTAGCTTGAGCATGAGGTCGTCGATGGTCTTGTTCCACATCCGCGGCGATTGCTTCAAACCGTAAAGAGACCGCTTGAGCTGACAGACATAGTCCGGGTGCTTTTCATCGATGTAGCCGTCCGGCTGTGCCATGTAGATGTCTTCGTCTAACAAACCGTTCAGGAAAGCTGTCTTGACATCCATCTGGTGCACCATGAGATTGTACTTGGCCGCCAGACTGAGCAGGATCCTGATCGACGTGAACTTGGCCACTGGCGCGAAAGTCTCGTCGTAGTCGATGCCGTACTTCTGCGAAAATCCCTTGGCCACCAGGCGCGCCTTGAACCGTTCGATCTCTCCAGCCTGGTTCTCCTTCACACGGAACACCCATCGGTTGCCGATTGCCTTGCGTCCTTTTGGCAGCGGCACGAGGATCCACGTCTCGTTCTTGCGGAGCGACTCGACCTCCGAGTCACACGCCTCCTTCCACTTGACTGCGTCGCTGGATTCCATCGCCGACTTGAACGTGGTCGGCATTTCTCCCACTGAATTCACGACGTATGCAGCTTCGAAGTCTTGACTTTCTTGAGCCGCAGCCGACATCTCGTCCAGAGTCAGGTGTCGACTCTGCCGCTTGGCACTTGGAACTTCCACAGCTTCTTCCAGCGACTGCGTCCGCGGGTGTCGCTTGCTGCCTGGTTCAAAACCTTCGTCCCGCGCTGCTTCTTCGTCTTCTTCTTCTTTGTCGTCTTCATCCGACTGCAACGAATCTTGATCCGTCGTCTCTTCATCTTGAATGACCACCACCTCCCTCTGATGGTAGTCACGTCTCCCACTGTCGAAGACGTCTTCCATAAACTGCGCGTCGCGGCTCACCAGCACGCGACCGCTCTTGGTCTCTTCGAAACGGTACGCTTTCTCATGCTCCGAGTATCCCAGGAACCGACAGCGCACCGACCGAGCGTCAAACTTGGTGCGCTTCTCCTTCGGCACGTGCACGTACGCGTGGCAACCGAACACCTTGAGGTTCGCTAGCAGCGGTTTCTTGCCTGTCCAAACCTGGTGCGGCGACTTGTCGTGGTTGATGGCACGCGTCGGACACCGATTACGGAGGAACGTAGCTGTCACGACAGCTTCACCCCAATACGTCTTGGGCAATCCAGCATGTTCCAGCATGCAACGCGCACACTCCACCAACGTCCGGTTCATGCGCTCGGCGACTCCGTTCAGCTGAGGCGTGTATGGCGGCGTGAACTTCTGCATGATACCACGGTCCGCACAGAACTTGGCCATCTCACCCGAAGTGTACTCGCCGCCGTTGTCGCTCCGCAGCATTTTCACGCGCTTGCCAGTCTGGGTCTCAGCTAACGCGACGAATTGCGCGAACTTGTCGGCCACCTCGGACTTGTTGCGCAGCAAGTACACCACACAGAAGTGCGACTTGTCATCGATAAACGTGACAAAATAGCGCTTGCCTCCAAAGGTCGGCGTCTGCATGGGACCGCATACATCACTGTGTACGACTTCTAGCACTTGCTTGGCACGGTTTGGCGACGTCTTCATGTAGCTTACTCGCGTTTGCTTGCCGAGTGAGCATCCGTCGCATAACTCCCACTGCTTCACCGACGCCATATCGATACCAACACCGTAGCCCTTCTTGACGATGGCGTCTAGACCGCCATGGCCGATGTGACCAAGTCGAAGGTGCCAGAGGTACGACGTGGTGTCCCCTTGGCGATCCTTCGAACTTGCCGCATTGGCCTCGTCAGGCATCATCGGAGTCATGCACAGCTTGAACAGTCCTTTGCCCTCACGAGCGCCGAGCTTCCACTTGAGACTCTTCGTTTCAGCGAAGCACCCGTCGCTCTCGAAGATAACTGGCCCGACGTCCTTAGTGAACCGACCAACCGAAAACAGGTTACGCGACAGCTTCGGAATGTGCCACACGTTCGTGAGTACACCCTTCTTCATGCCGCGCGGGGTCTTCATCGACATCACAATGTCGCCGGTCCCCACAGCCTGAACCACACCGTCGTCCGCGAGATGCACGTCCACCGGAGAGATCTTCTTGTAGTTCTTCATGTACTCCTTCGAGTACGTCATGTGCTGCGTCGCACCCGAGTCGACCAGCCACACTCCATTCGACTTGGAGGCACCCGTGTTACCACCAACCGAGAAGAGGAAGTCGCCAGAGTCATCTTCACTCTGCGCGACATTCGCTCGTTGCGGCCTCTGCCGCTCCGCGTTCTCGCGGATTCGCACCGGACACTTGGCGATCCAATGTCCGTGCTCACCACAGTAGTGACAGGCACTAGTCTTCTGCGCCTGCCGACCCTTGCGCTTGTTGTCGCTTGTCATGAACGCTTGACCTTGACCGTGCGTGGTGCCGTCCGTACCGCCACCTTGTTCCTTGCGCTTCATGTCCTCATGCAGCAGCCGAGACGTCACGAGTTCCCACGACAGTGAGTCGGCTCTCGACTCCAACGCCGTGATCAGGAACTGGTACGACTCGCTCAGACTTCCCAAAAGCGTGATCACCAAGTCGTCCTCGCTGACCGGAGCGCCCACTGCGTCGAGCTGTTCCGCCAGAGTCTTGAGCTTGTTGATGTGTTGAAGCACATCATCACCTTCCTCCATCATGAGCGTGAAGAAACGCCGACGAAGAAAGAGCTTGTTGGCCAAACTCTTCTTCTCGAAGTGTCCTTCCAGTCTTGACCATGCATCATGCGCGCCACTCGCCGAGCGAACCAGCGGCAGCTGCGAATCCTCCATCGCGAGACAGATGATCGCCAGCGCCTTGCGCGACTTCTTCCGAAAGAGCGCTTGATCCGCCGCAGTCTGGCAGTGCTCCAGCTTCACTTCCCCACTTGTCACTTCCCACAGTTCGCGCTCCTCGAGCACCATCTGCATCTTGAACTTCCACGTGTGGAAGTTAGTTCCGTCGAACTTGTTAATGCGGGCGGTAGTCGAAGTGGCGTCCATGGCGAAGGCGTAGTCGGGGTCTTGGTCAGGGAAGACGGGGCTTGGGCTCATAACCAAAAGGCTTGGTCACTTGATGGCAAAATGCAAAGTGATTGATTTAGGTCCTTAGTTCGCAAACTCCTTGCTACCTCTAAGCCTACAGTTCTACCTACTGGGTACACTCTACTGGATTCTCTACTGGATACTGAGTTACTTCAGCCAATCAGGGAGTGCCACGTAGAGCCCATCATGTACCCACAATCTTGTACCCACCCATGGCGTAATCGTCCGTGGCGTAAACACCGTCCCATAAACACCGTGACGTAATCTTCGTCTCGTAATCACAGGATGATTGCGATGCCACTGAGTGAAGGTCATACCGGTATCCTACCGGTATACAGCAGCTGGTCGAGACGTCTCCTTGACAACACAAGGCACCAAGACGCATGGAATCTGTTTCAAGCCAGGCAACAAGATCGACTTTCGTGGGTATTCGGATGCGGACTGGGCTGGCGACCTCGCGGACCGCAAGTCGACTTCCGGCTACACGTTCATGCTGATGGGTGCGCCAGTGAGCTGGGGAAGCAAGAAGCAGTCAAGTGTTTCGCTGTCTACGAGCGAGGCGGAATACATCGCGCTCAGTCTGGCGATCCAAGAAGGCAAGTGGATTCATCGCCTGCTATGCGAGATTTTGGCGGCTGCCAACGAGACTGGACCCGAGCTCATGATCCGCGAAGACAACCAGTCGTGCATCAAGATGACGAAGAACCCAGTGAACCATGGTCGCGCCAAGCACATCGACATCAAGTACCATCACATCCGTGATGAGGTCAAGCGCGGCGAAGTCAAGCTCGAGTACTGCGAGACTTCAATCATGCTGGCGGACATCATGACCAAGGCACTGCCAGGACCGCGCCACATGGATCTGACGGCGTCCCTCGGAATCCACGCGTGTTCGCATTGAGGGGGCGTATTAAGGGTTGCCGGGTTTTGGTACTGTGTACCAGTAACCGGTTAACCCGAACCGGTCCAACACGATCCCGCGATGTTTACGGTACGTTGTTTACGCAACCGATGATTAGACGAGTAGGATGATTGGACGAGTGCGGAGTGTTGGTGATTGGATGCACCAAATGATTGGATGCAGGGCTGCATATCTATGTGGTAGACTAGGTAGTGTAAGCTCCGATAAATCAATCACTTTCGAATCTTCCTTCTTCAGCTCAAGTGGTCTTCACTCCGGTCCCCGCACCCAAGTGCAGAACTCCCTCCGCTCAACCCAAGCCTCGCTTCAAGACCTCAACACCTTTATCAGGTTATGAGCCCAAGCACCATGTCCTCTGCCCAAGACGTCTCGACCAAGGTCTCCATCGACAAGTTCAACGGAGACAACTACGCGACGTGGAACCGCTACATGCGTGGCGTGTTCCTGACCAAGTCGACGTGGCATGTGGTGAATCGGGAAACGTCTCCATCCTTTACGGACTCCCGGGCCAAGGACGAGTATGTCAAGTCGAGCAACATCGCTTTTGGACTGATGTTGCTTCACATGGACGCCGACTACCATCATGTGGTCGACGACTGCGAGGAAGCATGGATCGCGTGGACGCGCTTGAAGACGCTGTACGGTGGATCGCAGAAGGCTGGTCGCATCTACCTGAAGCGACAGCTCTTCAGCATGGAGATGTCGGAAGGCGGCAATGTGTTGCATCATTGCAATGATGTCCTGAACATCAGCGCCAAGCTCAGCAGCATCGGCGCCAAGATGGAGGACGAGGACGTGGCGATCTGCTTGTTGCGCAGTCTCCCCAAGAGCTACGAGAACGTCGTGCTGAACTTGGAGATGAGCAATGCAGAGCTGCGGTCGCAAGACGTTGTGAAGGTGCTCACGAACGAGCACATCAAGCGACAAGGCGAGAAGACGGCGACGGTGAAGACTGAGAACGCGGCCAAGGCGTTCAACACCGACCGTGAGCCTCGCCAATGCACGTACTGCGGAAAATTGGGGCATGTCATTGACAAGTGCTGGACCAAGCAGAAGGACGAGAACAGAGGGCCAAGACGCGGCGGCAACGGCCGTAGACACGGGGCCAACAACATCCAGTGGAGAAACGACAGCGACGGCTACGACAACGACTACGATCGAGTGGCGTTCGCGGTTTCCCTGGAATGTGGAGTTTCGACGGACAAGAATGTGTCCGGGATGTGGGCGGTCGACAGCGGTGCCACGCACCATATTTGCAACGACAAGTCCAAGTTCGCCAATTTGATCGAGCGAAGTGAAGGCGAACTCTCGGTGGCCGATGGCAACAAGGCTGCCATCAAGGGTGTGGGGACCATCGTGGAAAGAGTGGTCCTGCCTAACGGCGACGAGCGCGAGATCGAGATCAAGAACGCGCTTTACGTGCCAAATATGAGCAAGAATCTGCTTTCAGTGCCGCAGATAAACAAGCATGGCAAGTTCCAAGTGGTATTTGACGGCACTGAGATGCACGTTTCGCGCAAGGACTCGAATCAAGTGGTGGCGACGGCGGATCTCGTGGACGGACTCTACTGGCTTCGCACACCTCAGCGATCGGCAAATGCGGCGACAAGTGGAAGGACGGTCGATTTGCACGCGCGTATGGGTCACGCTCCAGTCGAGGTTCTTCGCAAGATGGTCGACACCAAGATGATCAAGGACGCGAAAGCACCTTCCAAGTCGAGTGGACCAAGTGTGTGTCGTGGTTGCCAGCAAGGCAAAATGGTCCAAAAACCATTCCCAAGCAACCGTGACAAGCGTCGCTACGACACATTTGAGCTGCTCCACTTCGACATCTGCGGACCCATGGAGGAAAACTCGCTTGGCGGCAGTAAGTACCTGCTCCTGATCGTGGACGAAGCCAGCGGATGCATGAAGGGTTTCTGTCTGCGTGCCAAGTCGGAAAGTGAAGACTGCATCAAGACATACATCATGAAAGAGCAGACGCAGTTCGGCAAGAAGGTCAAGTTTGTGCGGCACGACGGAGCTCGTGAGTTTGCGACTAACTCGCTCAAGGATTTTTACGAAGACGAAGGCATCGAGCAGCAAACCACGGTTCCGTACGCGCACCAGACCAACGGCACGGCAGAGCGAGCTGATGAAAGGTATGGATCTTGGACACGAAGCTTGTACGAAGCGGAGGGAGGGACGTCGCAGACGGCGGGACCGGAGCGAAGGCACTTGAGGGGTAGAATGAAGATTCGAAAGTGATTGAATTGTTGGAGCTTACACCCTACTGTTATAGACACGCGACCCTGCGTCCTATCACCTAGTGCATCTAATCAACCATCACTCACCGGTGTTCGTCCAATCATCCTACTCGTCTAATCATCGGTGGCGTAAACAACGTACCGTAAACATCGCGGGATCGTGTTGGACCGGTTCGGGTTAACCGGTTACTGGTACACAGTACCAAAACCCGGCAACCCTCAATACGCCCCCTCAATGCGAACACGCGTGGATTCCGAGGGACGCCGTCAGATCCGTGTGGCGCGGTCCTGGCAGTGCCTTGGTCATGATGTCCGCCAGCATGATAGAAGTCTCGCAGTACTCGAGCTTGACTTCGCCGCGCTTGACCTCATCACGGATGTGATGGTACTTGATGTCGATGTGCTTGGCGCGACCATGGTTCACTGGGTTCTTCGTCATCTTGATGCACGACTGGTTGTCTTTGCGGATCTTGAGCTCTGGCCCCGATTTGTTCGCTGCCGTCAAAATCTCGCACAACAGGCGATGAATCCACTTGCCTTCTTGGATCGCCAGACTGAGTGCGATGTACTCCGCCTCACTCGTAGACAGCGAAACACTTGACTGCTTCTTGCTTCCCCAGCTCACTGGTGCACCCATTAGCATGAACGTGTAGCCGGAAGTCGACTTACGGTCCGCGAGGTCGCCAGCCCAGTCCGCGTCCGAGTACCCGCGAAAGTCGATGTTGTCACCCGGCTTGAAGCAGATCCCATGCGTCTTGGTGCCTTGCAGGTAGCGAAAGATACGCTTGACCGCAACCCAGTGTTCTTCTTGAGGGTTCTCCATGAAGCGCGACGCATAGCCAACGGCGTACGCGATGTCCGGGCGCGTGGCAGTCATCAAGTGCATCAGAGCACCAACAGCTTCGCGAAACGGAGCGTTCACCTTAGTCGCTGCGTCACTTGAAATCAGTCGAGTGCTTATGTCGACGGGACTCACCACGGCCTTGCACTCGTCCATACCAAAACGCTTGAGAATGTCATCCACATAGCGGCGCTGACACATCGTCACGCTGCCGTCCGGGCCGTCCACCAATTCGATCCCAAGAACGAACGCGCACTTGCCGCTGTCGGTCATCTCGAAGCGTGTCTTGAGGTCGGTCTTCGTGCGTGAGATCAGTTCGGGTGAACTTCCGGTAATCAGCACGTCATCCACGTAGACCAGCACTAGCACGCAGTGACCGTCAACGATCTTGATGTAGAGGCACGGGTCGAACGCCGATACTTGAAAGCCGATGGAGCACACGAACTCGTCGAAGGTCTCGTTCCACACGCGCGAAGCTTGCTTGAGACCGTAGATCGCCTTCACCAATTCCAGGCAGTCGAAGTCACCGTCGAGATCAACACCTTCGGGGACCGCGCAGAACACCAGTTCTTTCATTATCCCGTACAGGAAAGCTGTCACCACGTCGAGTTGGTCGAGGGGCCAGTCAAAATACTTGGCAATCGCGATGATCATGCGCAGCGTCACGTACTTTACCACGGGCGAGAACGTCTCGGTGTAGTCAATGCCGTACTTCTGCTTGAACCCCTTGGCCACGAGGCGCGCCTTGTACTTCTCGATCGATCCGTCCGCTTTGCGCTTGATCTTGAACACCCACTTGGTGCCGATGGCGCGTTGTCCGTTAGGCAACTTGGCAGCACGAAACACACCACGAAGTCGCATCGATTCGAGCTCAGCACGAATCGCCTTGCGCCAGTGCACTTGGTCGGGGCCGTTCACCGCTTCTTGGAATGTCGTCGGCTCCGATAGATCGCCTGCTTCGACGGCATTGGCACTTGCACGCCAAAAAACTGGTGGAGTCGATTCTTCATCTTGGTCTCCAGACTTTTCTTCTTCGTCTGCGTCTGCTCGGTGCGGAGGGGAGTAGTTCGGCGCACTTGCTTCTTCCAGTCCAGGTCGATGACGCACAGCTCGCGGTTTTCTGGCAGCTTCATCTTCGTCACTCGGGCGGCTCTTGCGCTTCCCTGCCTGCGTGTACTCCGTCTGGCGGAAACCATCATTGTCGATGTCGAGCGAGTCGAAGTCCAGGTCGTCGACATCTTCATCGGAAATCGTCGGTGAAAATCCAAAGGTCGACTCATCGAAGTTGACATCGCGACTGATAACCACCTGCCCCGCCTCGATGTCATAAAGTCGATACGCCTTGGACACTTCTTCGTAACCCAGGAACAGTCCAGCGCGAGCCTTGGGATCCCACTTGAGCCGCTTCTCCTTCGGAGTCAGAATGTACGTCCGACAGCCGAACACACGCATGTGCTTCACACTCGGCTTGGAGTTGTAAACGATCTCGAACGGAGTCTTGTGCTCGATCTTGGGTGACGGCAGACGATTCTTCACGTAGATGGCAGTCATGGCCGCCTCAGCCCAGAAACACTTGTCCAGCTTGGCGTGATGCAACATGCTGCGGCCGATCATGACGATAGTTCGGATGGCTCGCTCTGCCGTGCCGTTCGTCTGGTGCGCGTACGGAACCGTGGTTTGCTGCTCGATGCCTTCGTCTTCGTAGAAGTCGTTGAGCGAGTTGGTCGCAAACTCACGAGCTCCGTCGTGCCGCACAAACTTGACCTTCTTGCCGAACTGCTTCTGCACCTTCATGATGTACGTCTTGATGCAGTCTTCGCTCTCCGACTTGGCACGCAGGCAGAAACCCTTCATGCATCCACTGGCTTCGTCCACGATCAGTAGCAGGTACTTGCTGCCGCCAAGCGAGTTTTCCTCCATGGGTCCGCAGATGTCGAAGTGGAGCAGCTCAAATGTGTCGTAGCGACGCTTGTCACGGTTGCTTGGGAATGGTTTTTGGACCATTTTACCTTGCTGGCAACCACGACACAGACTTGGTCCGCTCGACTTGAAAGGTGCCTTCGCGTCCTTGATCATGTGGTTGTCGACCATCTTGCGAAGCACCTCAACCGGAGCGTGACCCATGCGCGCGTGCAGGTCGACAGTCTTGCCACTCGTCGCCGCATTCGCCGATCGCTGAGGCGTCTGAAGCCAGTAGAGTCCATCCATGAGGTTTGCCGTCGCCACCACTTGCTTGGAGCCTTTGTGCGCAATCTGCATCTTGGTGCCGTCGAACACCACTTGAAACTTGTCACTTTTGTTGATCTGCGGTACCGAAAGCAGATTCTTGCTCATGCTTGGCACGTACAGCGCGTTCTTGATCTCGATCTCGCGCTCGTCGCCATTGGGCAGAACCACTTGTTCCACGATGGTCCCCACACCCATGATGGCCGCCTTGTTGCCGTCGGCCACCGAAAGTTCGCCTTCGTTCCGCTCAATCAAATGGACGAACTTGGTCTTGTCGTTGCAGATGTGGTGCGTTGCGCCGCTGTCGACCGCCCACATCCCGGACACATTCTTGCCCGTCGAAACCCCACATTCCAGTGAAACCGCGAACGCTACTCGATCGTAGTCGTAGTCGTAGCCGTTGCTGTCGTTTCTCCACTGGATGTTGTTGGCCCCGCGTCCACGGCCGTTGCCGCCGCGTCTCGGCCCTCGGTTCTCGTCCTTCTGCTTGGTCCAGCACTTGTCAATCGTGTGCCCCACTTTTCCGCAGTACGTACACTGGCGAGACTCTCGGTCGGTGTTGAACGCCTTGGCCGCGTTCTCCGTCTTCACCGTCGCCGTCTTCTCGCCTTGTCTCTTGATGTGCTCATTCGTGAGCACCTTCACGACGTCTTGCGACCGCAGTTCAGCGCTGCTCATCTCCAAGTTCAGCACGACGTTCTCGTAGCTCTTGGGGAGGCTGCGCAACAAGCAGATCGCCACGTCCTCGTCCTCCATCTTGGCACCGATGCTGCTGAGCTTGGCGCTGATGTTGAGGACCTCGTTGCAATGATGCAACACATTGCCGCCTTCCGACATCTCCATGCTGAAGAGTTGGCGCTTCAGGTAGATGCGTCCAGCCTTCTGCGAACCACCGTACAGCGTCTTCAGGCGCGACCAGGCAACCCACGCTTCCTCGCAGTCGTCGACCACATGGTGGTAGTCCGCGTCCATGTGGAGCAGCATCAGTCCGAAAGCGATGTTGCTCAACTTGACGTAGTCGTCCTTGGCCCGCGAGTCCGTGTAGCTTGGCGTCGTCTCACGGTTCACGACATGCCACGTCGACTTGGTCAGGAACACGCCACGCATGTAGCGGTTCCACGTCGCGTAGTTGTCCCCGTTGAACTTGTCAAAAAAGGCTTGGTCACTTGATGGCAAAATGCAAAGTGATTGATTTAGGTCCTTAGTTCGCAAACTCCTTGCTACCTCTAAGCCTACAGTTCTACCTACTGGGTACACTCTACTGGATTCTCTACTGGATACTGAGTTACTTCAGCCAATCGCAGAGCGCCACGTCGATGCCCATCTTGTACCCACAATCTTGTACCCACGTGCATCGTAATCATCGTCCCGTAATCGCCGGAGTGATTGAGGTGCCACTGAGTGAAGGTCATACCGGTATCCTACCGGTATACAGCAGCTGCTCGAGGCGTCTCCTTGACAACACTCCCACTCGACTCGATAGCCTTCGGTGCTTCGATGCCGAGCTTGCTCCGGAGACAGTCGAACTGCGCCGCTGGAATGGGCTTGGTCATCAGGTCCGCCAGCATGTCTTGCGTCGGACAGTACTCGAGCACCACTTCTCCGTCCTCGACCTTCTCGCGCACGAAGTGGTAGCGAATGTCGATATGCTTGGTACGCTTGTGAAACTCGGGATTCTTGGCAAGCGCGATGGATCCTTGGTTGTCTTCGTAGATCTTGATCGCCTTGCCCTCTGTGGTTTCGCCTATCTCGCACAGAAACGCCTTGAGCCACACAGCCTCCTGTGTTGCCTCCGATAGCGCCATGTACTCGGCTTCCGTCGACGATAGTGCCACCGTCCTCTGCTTCTTGCTGCGCCAGCTCACGCATCCACCGCTCATTATGAACGCGTATCCGCTCGTGCTGCGGCGCGACTCCACATCACCCGCCCAGTCCGCATCCGAGTAGCCGCAGACGCCGTCTTGGTCCTTGGTGCGAAACTCGATGCCGTACGTCGCCGTGCCTTGGATGTAGCGGAGGACACGCTTGAGTGCTTGCCAGTGCGTGGGGCATGGGTCTGCAGCGAACTGACTCAGTGTGCCCACTGCCGCAGCCAGATCCGGTCGGGTGCCCACCATCAAGTACATGAGGCAGCCCACGGCGTTCCGGTAAGGCACGCCTGCCATGGTGTCATCATGCTTGCACCCGCCGTCGCACATAGCCTTGGTCAGCTTGAGTCCGGGATCCTGCGGCGTTTTCACGGGCTTGCTGTTCTCCATGCTGAACTTGCTCAGGATGCTCCGCGCGAACTTGGTCTGCCGCATCGTCACCTCACCAGCCTTGATGTCTTGCTTGATCTCCATTCCGAGAAAGTAGCTCAGCTCGCCTAGGTCCGTCATCTCGAACCGCTTGCTTAGTGCGCTCTTGGTCGCCTTGAGCATGTCGTCATCACTGCTCGCAATCACCAGGTCGTCCACGTACAGCACCACGAGCACCATGCTGTCGCCGTTGCGCTTGACGTAGACGCAGTGGTCGGTCTCGCACTTGTCGAAGTCCAGCTTGAGCATGAAGTCGTCGATGGTATGGTTCCACATGCGCGGCGACTGCTTGAGATCGTAGAGCGCGCGCTTGAGCTTGCACACATGATCCGGGCGTCCTTCGCTTATGTATCCGTCCGGCTGCTGCATGTAGATGTCTTCATCCAGGACGCCGTTAAGAAAGGCTGTCTTAACGTCCATCTGGTGCAGCTTGAGCCCGTACTTGGCAGCCATCGCTAGCACGATTCGGATGGACGTAAACTTGGCCACGGGCGCGAAGGTCTCGTCGTAGTCGATGCCGTGCTTCTGCGAGAAGCCCTTAGCCACCAGGCGCGCCTTGTATCGTTCGATCTCGCCGGCTTGGTTCTCCTTCACGCGAAAGACCCATCGACAGCCGATAGCCTTGCGTCCCTTGGGCAGCGGTACCACGTCCCATGTGTCGTTCTTCGCAGCGAGTCGTACTCCGAGTCGCAGGCCTCCTTCCATTTGCGTGCGTCGTTGGATTCCATCGCCGACTTGAACGTGGTCGGCATTTCTCCCACTGAATCCACGACGTACGCCGCCTCGAAGCTCTTGTCGTTGTCTCGAGCCATGGCAGACATCTCATCCAGGCCTTGGCGTCGATTCTCTGACGCGTATCGCTTGGCACTCGGGGTCTCCACCGCTTCCTCCAGCGACTGTGTCCGCGGGTGTCTCTTGCTGCCGGGCAAGAATTCATCACCTCGCGCAGTCTCTTCATCTTCGTCGTCCGATGCCGACTGTTCATCTTTGTCCATGGTGCCTTCTTCCGCATCTTGAAGGTCCACCAGCGCCTCCTTGGGTTTGTAGTCGCGTCTTCCACCGTCGAAGACGTCTTCCATGAACTGTGCATCGCGGCTCACCAGCACGCGACCACTCTCGATCTCCTCGAACCGATACGCTTTCTCGTGGTCCGAGTACCCCAGGAACCTGCATCGCACCGATCGCGCATCCAGCTTGGTTCGCTTCTCTTTCGCCACATGCACGTAGGCGTGGCAACCGAAGACTTTGAGGTTGGCCAGCAATGGTTTCTTGGCAGTCCACAGCTCGTACGGAGACTTATCGTTGTCAAGCGCATGTGTCGGACAGCGGTTGCGCAGGAACATAGCCGTCATGACTGCTTCGCCCCAGTATGCCTTGGACAGACTCGCGTGCTCCAGCATGCACCGCGCGCATTCAACTAGCGTCCGGTTCATGCGCTCCGCGATTCCGTTGAGCTGCGGCGTGTATGGCGGCGTGAACTTCTGCACGATGCCGCGCTTGCTGCAAAACTTGGCCATTTTGTCGGATTTGTACTCACCACCGTTGTCACTGCGAAGCTCCTTGACGCGCTTGCCGGTCTGTGTCTCCGCAAACGCCACAAAGTGCCGAACTTGTCGGCCACCTCCCACTTGTTCTTTACCAGGTACACCACGCAGTAGCGCGACTTGTCGTCGATAAAGGTGACGAAGTAGCGCTTGCCGCCAAACGTCGGCGTGCGCATGGGCCCGCATACGTCACTGTGCACTACCTCCAGTAGTTCATTGGCACGCTTGGGCGATGTCGATTCGAAACTCAATCGCGTCTGCTTGCCGAGCGCGCATCCGTCGCACGTCTCCCACTTGCTCGCGGACCCGAGGTCAATGCCGACGCTGAGCTTCTTCTTGACGATGGCGTCGAGCCCAGCGTGACCGATGTGACCTAGTCGAAGGTGCCAGAGGTACGACTTGGTGTCCCCTTGGCTCCCGTTCGGACTCGCCGAATTCGCTTCGTCCAGGCGCACGGGCGTCATGCACAGCTTGAACAGCTTGCCGTCACGCGCACCTATCGTGCACTTCATCCCCTTCAGCGCGATGAAGCATCCGTCGCTGTCGAAGGTCACTGATCCGACGTCCTTGGTGAAGCGCCCGATCGAGAAGAGGTTGCGCGTTAGCTTGGGAATGTGCCACACGTTCGTGAGCACACCCTTCTTGATGCCACGAGGCGTCTTCATCTCCATCACAATGTCGCCGCTGCCGATCGCTTGAACCACAGCGTCGTCTGCGAGACGCACGTCGACCGGAGTGAAGGCCTTGTAGTTTCTCATGAACTTCTTGGAGTGCGCCATGTGCTGCGTCGCACCCGAGTCGACCAGCCATGTGCCACTCGCCGACGCTGCCATGGCCGCATCGCCATCGCCGTCGACGAAGAAGAGATAGTCGCCGGAGTCGTCCTCACGCGCGACGTTGGCACGCTGCGAGCGCTGCCGTTCCGTGTTGTCATGGATCCGCGAGGGACACTCCGCGATCCAATGTCCATGCTTGCCGCAGTTGTGGCACGCACCGTTCTTCTTCGACGGTCGGCCCTTATGCTTGTTGTCCCTCATCATGAACGCCTGGCCAGGCGCGGCGCCATCTCCATCGCCACCCTGCTCCTTGCGCTTCATGTCTTCATGTAGCAGCCGAGACGTCACCAGCTCCCACGTCAGCGTGTCGGATCTTGACTCCAACGCCGTGATCAGGAACTGATACGACTCGCTCAGGCTCCCGAGAAGCGTGATCACCAAGTCGTCCTCGCTGACCGGAGCGCCGACCGCGTCGAGCTGTTCCGCCAGAGTCTTGAGCTTGTTGATGTGTTGAAGCACATCATCACCTTCCTCCATCATGAGCGTGAAGAAACGCCGACGAAGAAAGAGCTTGTTGGCCAAACTCTTCTTCTCGAAGTGTCCTTCCAGTCTTGACCATGCATCATGCGCGCCACTCGCCGAGCGAACCAGCGGCAGCTGCGAATCCTCCATCGCGAGACAGATCATCGCCAGCGCCTTGCGCGACTTCTTCCGAAAGAGCGCTTGATCCGCCGCAGTCTGGCAGTGCTCCAGCTTCACTTCCCCACTTGTCACTTCCCACAGTTCGCGCTCCTCGAGCACCATCTGCATCTTGAACTTCCACGTGTGGAAGTTAGTTCCGTCGAACTTGTTAATGCGGGCGGTAGTCGACGTGGCGTCCATGGCGAAGGCGTAGTCGGGGTCTTCAGAGAAGGCGGGGCTTGGGCTCATAACCAAAAGGCTTGGTCACTTGATGGCAAAATGCAAAGTGATTGATTTAGGTCCTTAGTTCGCAAACTCCTTGCTACCTCTAAGCCTACAGTTCTACCTACTGGGTACACTCTACTGGATTCTCTACTGGATACTGAGTTACTTCAGCCAATCAGGGAGTGCCACGTAGAGCCCATCATGTACCCACAATCTTGTACCCACCCATGGCGTAATCGTCCGTGGCGTAAACACCGTCCCATAAACACCGTGACGTAATCTTCGTCTCGTAATCACATGATGATTGCGATGCCACTGAGTGAAGGTCATACCGGTATCCTACCGGTATACAGCAGCTGGTCGAGACGTCTCCTTGACAACACTCCCACTCGACTCGACAGCCTTCAGCGCTTCGATGCCGAGTTTGCTCCGGAGCACACTGAACTGCGTCGCAGAGATTGGCTTCGTCATGATGTCCGCCAGCATGTCGGTTGTCGAAACATACTGCAGCACCACTTGACCGTCTTCCACCTTCTCGCGCACGAAATGGTAGCGAATGTCGATGTGCTTGGTGCGCTTGTGGAATTCGGGATTCTTGGCCAACGCGATGGAGCCTTGGTTGTCCTCGTAGATCTTGATTGCTTCATCGCTTGTCATCTCGCCGAGCTCGCACAGGAACACCTTAAGCCACACCGCCTCTTGTGTCGCCTCCGGTAGCGCCATGTACTCAGCTTCCGTCGAAGACAGCGCCACTGTCCGCTGCTTCTTGCTCCTCCAGCTGATGCATCCGCCATTCATCATGAACGCGTAGCCACTTGTACTTCTTCTTAACTCGATGTCTCCAGCCCAGTCGGCATCTGAATAGCCTTGGGGTCCGTCGTCGCAGCTCGCTTGAAACTCGATGCCGTGCGTCTTCGTGCCTTGAATGTACCTGAAGACCCTCTTGAGCGCCTGCCAGTGTGTCGGGCATGGGTCTGCTGCAAACTGGCTGAGAACTCCCACTGCTGCTGCGAGGTCCGGGCGTGTGCCTACCATGAGATACATGAGGCATCCCACAGCGTTCCGGTATGGCACGTTTACCATGGTCTCGTTGTGCTTGCAGCCGCCCTCGCACATGGCCTTGGTCAGCTTGAGGCCCGGATCCTGTGGCGTCTTAACAGGGTTGCTCTTCTCCATGTTGAACTTCTCCAGAATGTCTTTCGCAAACTTGGTTTGCCGCATCGACACCTTCCCTGTCGTCACATCTTGATCGATTTCCATGCCGAGGAAGTACTTGAGCTGGCCCAGGTCCGTCATCTCGAAACGGTCACTGAGCGCCTTCTTCGTCGACTTGAGCAGCTTGTCGTTGTTACTTGCGAGGATCAGGTCGTCGACATATAGCGCCACGAAGATCATGTCTTGGTCGTCACGCTTGAAGTAGATGCAGTGGTCAGACTCGCACTTCTTGAACCCTAGCTTGAGCATGAGGTCGTCGATGGTCTTGTTCCACATCCGCGGCGACTGCTTCAAACCGTAAAGAGACCGCTTGAGCTGACAGACATAGTCCGGGTGCTTTTCATCGATGTAGCCGTCCGGCTGTGCCATGCAGATGTCTTCGTCTAACAAACCGTTCAGGAAAGCTGTCTTGACATCCATCTGGTGCACCATGAGATTGTACTTGGCCGCCAGACTGAGCAGGATCCTGATCGACGTGAACTTGGCCACTGGCGCGAAAGTCTCGTCGTAGTCGATGCCGTACTTCTGCGAAAAACCCTTGGCCACCAGGCGCGCCTTGAACCGTTCGATCTCTCCAGCCTGGTTCTCCTTCACACGGAACACCCATCGGTTGCCGATTGCCTTGCGTCCTTTTGGCAGCGGCACGAGGATCCACGTCTCGTTCTTGCGGAGCGACTCGACCTCCGAGTCACACGCCTCCTTCCACTTGACTGCGTCGCTGGATTCTATCGCCGACTTGAACGTGGTCGGCATTTCTCCCACTGAATTCACGACGTATGCAGCTTCGAAGTCTTGACTTTCTTGAGCCGCAGCCGACATCTCGTCCAGAGTCAGGTGTCGACTCTGCCGCTTGGCACTTGGAACTTCCACAGCTTCTTCCAGCGACTGCGTCCGCGGGTGTCGCTTGCTGCCTGGTTCAAAACCTTCGTCCCGCGCTGTTTCTTCGTCTTCTTCTTCGTCTTCTTCTTCTTTGTCGTCTTCATCCGACTGCAACGAATCTTGACCCGTCGTCTCTTCATCTTGAATGACCACCACCTCCCTCTGATGGTAGTCACGTCTCCCACTGTCGAAGACGTCTTCCATAAACTGCGCGTCGCGGCTCACCAGCACGCGACCGCTCTTGGTCTCTTCGAAACGGTACGCTTTCTCATGCTCCGAGTATCCCAGGAACCGACAGCGCACCGACCGAGCGTCAAACTTGGTGCGCTTCTCCTTCGGCACGTGCACGTACGCGTGGCAACCGAACACCTTGAGGTTCGCTAGCAGCGGTTTCTTGCCTGTCCAAACCTGGTGCGGCGACTTGTCGTGGTTGATGGCACGCGTCGGACACCGATTACGGAGGAACGTAGCTGTCACGATAGCTTCACCCCAATACGTCTTGGGCAATCCAGCATGTTCCAGCATGCAACGCGCACACTCCACCAACGTCCGGTTCATGCGCTCGGCGACTCCGTTCAGCTGAGGCGTGTATGGCGGCGTGAACTTCTGCATGATACCACGGTCCGCACAGAACTTGGCCATCTCACCCGAAGTGTACTCGCCGCCGTTGTCGCTCCGCAGCATTTTCACGCGCTTGCCAGTCTGGGTCTCAGCTAACGCGACGAATTGCGCGAACTTGTCGGCCACCTCGGACTTGTTGCGCAGCAAGTACACCACACAGAAGTGCGACTTGTCATCGATAAACGTGACAAAATAGCGCTTGCCTCCAAAGGTCGGCGTCTGCATGGGACCGCATACATCACTGTGTACGACTTCTAGCACTTGCTTGGCACGGTTTGGCGACGTCTTCATGTAGCTTACTCGCGTTTGCTTGCCGAGTGAGCATCCGTCGCATAACTCCCACTGCTTCACCGACGCCATATCGATACCAACACCGTAGCCCTTCTTGACGATGTCGTCTAGACCGCCATGGCCGATGTGACCAAGTCGAAGGTGCCAGAGGTACGACGTGGTGTCCCCTTGGCGATCCTTCGAACTTGCCGCATTGGCCTCGTCAGGCATCATCGGAGTCATGCACAGCTTGAACAGTCCTTTGCCCTCACGAGCGCCGAGCTTCCACTTGAGACTCTTCGTTTCAGCGAAGCACCCGTCGCTCTCGAAGATAACTGGCCCGACGTCCTTAGTGAACCGACCAACCGAAAACAGGTTGCGCGACAGCTTCGGAATGTGCCACACGTTCGTGAGTACACCCTTCTTCATGCCACGCGGGGTCTTCATCGACATCACAATGTCGCCGGTCCCCACA
This sequence comes from Phytophthora sp. 'mugwort', assembly GCA_033558025.1. Classification (NCBI taxonomy): domain Eukaryota; phylum Oomycota; class Peronosporomycetes; order Peronosporales; family Peronosporaceae; genus Phytophthora; species Phytophthora sp. 'mugwort'. The sequence continues at coordinate 1,223,716 of JAUCEF010000017.1, read as the reverse complement.
GCCTGAACCACACCGTCGTCCGCGAGATGCACGTCCACCGGAGAGATCTGCTTGTAGTTCTTCATGTACTCCTTCGAGTACGTCATGTGCTGCGTCGCACCTGAGTCGACCAGCCACACTCCATTCGACTTGGAGGCACCCGTGTTACCACCAACCGAGAAGAGGAAGTCGCCAGAGTCATCTTCACTCTGCGCGACATTCGCTCGTTGCGGCCTCTGCCGCTCCGCGTTCTCGCGGATTCGCACCGGACACTTGGCGATCCAATGTCCCTGCTCGCCACAGTAGTGACAGGCACTAGTCTTCTGCGCCTGCCGACCCTTGCGCTTGTTGTCGCTTGTCATGAACGCTTGACCTTGACCGTGCGCGGTGCCGTCCGTACCGCCACCTTGTTCCTTGCGCTTCATGTCCTCATGAAGCAGCCGAGACGTCACGAGTTCCCACGACAGTGAGTCGGCTCTCGACTCCAACGCCGTGATCAGGAACTGGTACGACTCGCTCAGACTTCCCAAAAGCGTGATCACCAAGTCGTCCTCGCTGACCGGAGCGCCCACTGCGTCGAGCTGCTCCGCCAGCGTCTTGATCTTGTTGATGTGCTCCAGCACATCATCACCTTCGTCCATCATCGTCGTGAAGAAACGCCGACGAAGAAAGAGCTTGTTGGCCAAACTCTTCTTCTCGAAGTGTCCTTCCAGTCTTGACCATGCATCATGCGCGCCACTCGCCGAGCGAACCAGCGGCAGCTGCGAATCCTCCATCGCGAGACAGATGATCGCCAGCGCCTTGCGCGACTTCTTCCGAAAGAGCGCTTGATCCGCCGCAGTCTGGCAGTGCTCCAGCTTCACTTCCCCACTTGTCACTTCCCACAGTTCGCGCTCCTCGAGCACCATCTGCATCTTGAACTTCCACGTGTGGAAGTTAGCTCCGTCGAACTTGTTGATGCGGAAGGCAGAAGGCGGCGTGGCGTCCATGGCGAAGGCGTAGTCGGGGTCTTCAGAGAAGGCGGGGCTTGGGCTCATAACCAAAAGGCTTGGTCACTTGATGGCAAAATGCAAAGTGATTGATTTAGGTCCTTAGTTCGCAAACTCCTTGCTACCTCTAAGCCTACAGTTCTACCTACTGGGTACACTCTACTGGATTCTCTACTGGATACTGAGCTACTTCAGCCAATCGCAGAGCGCCACGTCGATGCCCATCTTGTACCCACAATCTTGTACCCACGTGCATCGTAATCATCGTCCCGTAATCGCCGGAGTGATTGAGGTGCCACTGAGTGAAGGTCATACCGGTATCCTACCGGTATACAGCAGCTGCTCGAGGCGTCTCCTTGACAACAGAACGAACACACACTTGCCACTGTCAGTCATTTCGAAGCGTGTCTTGAGGTCGTTCTTCGTGCGTGAGATCAGCTCGGGTGAACTTCCGGTGACCAACACATCGTCCGCGTAGACCAGCACGAGCACACAGTGGCCATCGACAACCTTGATGTAGAGGCACGGGTCGAAGGCTGAAACTTGAAAACCGATAGAACACACGAATTCGTCGAAGGTCTCGTTCCATACGCGCGAAGCTTGCTTGAGACCGTAAATCGCCTTCACCAATTCCAGGCAGTCGAAATCACCATCCAGCTCGACGCCTTCAGGAACCACGCAGAACACCAACTCCTTCATGACGCCGTACAGAAATGCCGTTACCACGTCGAGTTGGTCGAGGGGCCAGTCGAAATACTTGGCAATCGCGATGACCATGCGCAGCGTCACGTACTTGACCACGGGCGAGAACGTCTCCGTGTAGTCGATGCCGTACTTTTGCTTGAAACCCTTGGCCACCAGGCGCGCCTTGTATTTCTCGATCGATCCGTCGGCTTTGCGCTTTATCTTGAACACCCACTTGGTACCGATGGCGCGTTGTCCGCTGGGCAACTTGGCAGCACGAAACACACCACGAAGTCGCATCGACTTTAACTCAGCACGAATCGCCTTGCGCCAGTGCAGTTGGTCCGGGCCGTTGACCGCTTCTTGGAATGTCGACGGCTCCGATAAGTCCACGGCTGCTTCGACCGCGTTGGCACTTGCACGCCAAAACACAGATGGAGTCGATTCTTCATCTTGGTCTCCAGACTTTTCTTCTTCATCTGCGTCTGTTCGGTGCGAAGGGGAGTCGTTCGGTGCACTTGCTTCTTCCAGTCCAGGTCGATGACGCACAGCGCGCGGTCTTCTGGCAGCTTCATCTTCGTCACTCGGGCGGCTCTTGCGCTTCCCTGCCTGTTTGTACTCCGTATTGTTGTCAAGAAGACGTCTCGACCAGCTGCTGTATACCGGTAGGATACCGGTATGACCTTCACTCAGTGGCACCGCAATCATCCTGTGATTACGAGACGAAGATTACGTCACGGTGTTTATGGGGCGGTGTTTACGCCACGGACAATTACGCCATGGGTGGGTACAAGATTGTGGGTACATGATGGGCTCTACGTGGCACTCCCTGATTGGCTGAAGTAACTCAGTATCCAGTAGAGAATCCAGTAGAGTGTACCCAGTAGGTAGAACTGTAGGCTTAGAGGTAGCATTGAGGGGGCGTATTGACGGTTACCGGTTTGGTATCAGTTATTAGCCGTGAACCGGTTAACCCGAGCCGGTCCAATCCGAACCCACGTTGATTATGGTGATTACAGTAAGTTGTTTACGCCACCGATGATTAGACGAGTAGGATGATTGGACGAACACCGGTGAGTGATGGTTGATTAGATGCACTAGGTGATAGGACGCAGGGTCGCGTGTCTATAACAGTAGGGTGTAAGCTCCAACAATTCAATCACTTTCGAATCTTCATTCTACCCCTCAAGTGCCTTCGCTCCGGTCCCGCCGTCTGCGACGTCCCTCCCTCCGCTTCGTACAAGCTTCGTGTCCAAGATCCATACCTTTCATCAGGTTATGAGCCCAAGCACCATGTCCTCTGCCCAAGACGCCTCGACCAAGGTCTCCATTGACAAGTTCAACGGGGACAACTACGCGACGTGGAACCGCTACATGCGTGGCGTGTTCCTGACCAAGTCGACGTGGCATGTCGTGAACCGTGAGACGACGCCAAGCTACACGGACTCGCGGGCCAAGGACGACTACGTCAAGTTGAGCAACATCGCTTTCGGACTGATGCTGCTCCACATGGACGCGGACTACCACCATGTGGTCGACGACTGCGAGGAAGCGTGGGTTGCCTGGTCGCGCCTGAAGACGCTGTACGGTGGTTCGCAGAAGGCTGGACGCATCTACCTGAAGCGCCAACTCTTCAGCATGGAGATGTCGGAAGGCGGCAATGTGTTGCATCATTGCAACGAGGTCCTCAACATCAGCGCCAAGCTCAGCAGCATCGGTGCCAAGATGGAGGACGAGGACGTGGCGATCTGCTTGTTGCGCAGCCTCCCCAAGAGCTACGAGAACGTCGTGCTGAACTTGGAGATGAGCAGCGCTGAACTGCGGTCGCAAGACGTCGTGAAGGTGCTCACGAATGAGCACATCAAGAGACAAGGCGAGAAGACGGCGACGGTGAAGACGGAGAACGCGGCCAAGGCGTTCAACACCGACCGAGAGTCTCGCCAGTGTACGTACTGCGGAAAAGTGGGGCACACGATTGACAAGTGCTGGACCAAGCAGAAGGACGAGAACCGAGGGCCGAGACGCGGCGGCAACGGCCGTGGACGCGGGGCCAACAACATCCAGTGGAGAAACGACAGCAACGGCTACGACTACGACTACGATCGAGTAGCGTTCGCGGTTTCACTGGAATGTGGGGTTTCGACGGGCAAGAATGTGTCCGGGATGTGGGCGGTCGACAGCGGCGCAACGCACCACATCTGCAACGACAAGACCAAGTTCGTCCATTTGATTGAGCGGAACGAAGGCGAACTTTCGGTGGCCGACGGCAACAAGGCGGCCATCATGGGTGTGGGGACCATCGTGGAACAAGTGGTTCTGCCCAATGGCGACGAGCGCGAGATCGAGATCAAGAACGCGCTGTACGTGCCAAGCATGAGCAAGAATCTGCTTTCGGTACCGCAGATCAACAAAAGTGACAAGTTTCAAGTGGTGTTCGACGGCACCAAGATGCAGATTGCGCACAAAGGCTCCAAGCAAGTGGTGGCGACGGCAAACCTCATGGATGGACTCTACTGGCTTCAGACGCCTCAGCGATCGGCGAATGCGGCGACGAGTGGCAAGACTGTAGACATGCACGCGCGCATGGGTCACGCTCCGGTTGAGGTGCTTCGCAAGATGGTCGACAATCACATGATCAAGGACGCGAAGGCACCTTTCAAGTCGAGCGGACCAAGTCTGTGTCGTGGTTGCCAGCAAGGTAAAATGGTCCAAAAACCATTCCCAAGCAACCGTGACAAGCGTCGCTACGACACATTTGAGCTGCTCCACTTCGACATCTGCGGACCCATGGAGGAAAACTCGCTTGGCGGCAGCAAGTACCTGCTACTGATCGTGGACGAAGCCAGTGGATGCATGAAGGGTTTCTGCTTAAGTGCCAAGTCGGAGAGCGAAGACTGCATCAAGACGTACATCATGAAGGTGCAGAAGCAGTTCGGCAAGAAGGTCAAGTTTGTGCGGCACGACGGAGCTCGTGAGTTTGCGACCAACTCGCTCAACGACTTCTACGAAGACGAAGGCATCGAGCAGCAAACCACGGTTCCGTACGCGCACCAGACGAACGGCACGGCAGAGCGAGCCATCCGAACTATCGTTACGATCGGCCGCAGCATGCTGCATCACGCTAAGCTGGACAAGTGTTTCTGGGCTGAGGCGGCCATGACTGCCATCTACGTGAAGAATCGTCTGCCGTCACCCAAGATCGAGCACAAGACTCCGTTCGAGATCGTTTACAACTCCAAGCCGAGTGTGAAGCACATGTGATGAAAGGTATGGATCTTGGACACGAAGCTTGTACGAAGCGGAGGGAGGGACGTCGCAGACGGCGGGACCGGAGCAAAGGCACTTGAGGGGTAGAATGAAGATTCGAAAGTGATTGAATTGTTGGAGCTTACACCCTACTGTTATAGACACGCGACCCTGCGTCCTATCACCTAGTGCATCTAATCAACCATCACTCACCGGTGTTCGTCCAATCATCCTACTCGTCTAATCATCGGTGGCGTAAACAACTTACCGTAATCACCATAATCAACGTGGGTTCGGATTGGACCGGTTCGGGTTAACCGGTTCACGGCTAATAACTGATACCAAACCGGTAACCGTCAATACGCCCCCTCAATGCGAAGTCCCACGAATGCCGAGAGCCGCCGTCAGATCCGTATGGCGTGGTCCCGCGAGAGCCTTCGTCATGATGTCCGCTAGCATCACAGAAGTCTCGCAGTACTCGAGCTTGACTTCACCGCGCTTCACTTCATCGCGGATGTGGTGGTACTTGATGTCGATGTGCTTGGCGCGACCGTGGTTTACTGGGTTCTTCGTCATCTTGATGCACGACTGGTTGTCTTCGCGGATCATGAGCTCGGGTCCAGTCTCATTAGCGGCCGCCAGAATCTCGCGCAGCAGGCGATGAATCCACTTGCCCTCTTGGATCGCCAGACTGAGTGCGATGTACTCCGCCTCACTCGTAGACAGCGAAACACTTGACTGCTTCTTGCTTCCCCAGCTCACTGGTGCACCCATTAGCATGAACGTGTAGCCGGAAGTCGACTTGCGGTCCGCGAGGTCGCCAGCCCAGTCCGCGTCCGAGTACCCGCGAAAGTCGATGTTGTCACCCGGCTTGAAGCAGATCCCATGCGTCTTGGTGCCTTGCAGGTAGCGAAAGATACGCTTGACCGCAACCCAGTGTTCTTCTTGAGGGTTCTCCATGAAGCGCGACGCATAGCCAACGGCGTACGCGATGTCCGGGCGCGTGGCAGTCATCAAGTGCATCAGAGCACCAACAGCTTCGCGAAACGGAGCGTTCACCTTGGTCGCTGCGTCACTTGAAATCAGTCGAGTGCTTATGTCGACGGGACTCACCACGGCCTTGCACTCGTCCATACCAAAACGCTTGAGAATGTCATCCACATAGCGGCGCTGACACATCGTCACGCTGCCGTCCGGGCCGTCCACCAATTCGATCCCAAGAACGAACGCGCACTTGCCGCTGTCGGTCATCTCGAAGCGTGTCTTGAGGTCGGTCTTCGTGCGTGAGATCAGTTCGGGTGAACTTCCGGTAATCAGCACGTCATCCACGTAGACCAGCACTAGCACGCAGTGACCGTCAACGATCTTGATGTAGAGGCACGGGTCGAACGCCGATACTTGAAAGCCGATGGAGCACACGAACTCGTCGAAGGTCTCGTTCCACACGCGCGAAGCTTGCTTGAGACCGTAGATCGCCTTCACCAATTCCAGGCAGTCGAAGTCACCGTCGAGATCAACACCTTCGGGGACCGCGCAGAACACCAGTTCTTTCATTATCCCGTACAGGAAAGCTGTCACCACGTCGAGTTGGTCGAGGGGCCAGCCAAAATACTTGGCAATCGCGATGATCATGCGCAGCGTCACGTACTTGACCACGGGCGAGAACGTCTCGGTGTAGTCGATGCCGTACTTCTGCTTGAACCCTTTGGCCACGAGGCGCGCCTTGTACTTCTCGATCGATCCGTCCGCTTTGCGCTTGATCTTGAACACCCACTTGGTGCCGATGGCGCGTTGTCCGTTAGGCAACTTGGCAGCACGAAACACACCACGAAGTCGCATCGATTCGAGCTCAGCACGAATCGCCTTGCGCCAGTGCACTTGGTCGGGGCCGTTCACCGCTTCTTGGAATGTCGTCGGCTCCGATAGATCGCCTGCTTCGACGGCATTGGCACTTGCACGCCAAAACACAGATGGAGTCGATTCTTCATCTTGGTCTCCAGACTTTTCTTCTTCGTCTGCGTCTGCTCGGTGCGGAGAGGAGTAGTTCGGCGCACTTGCTTCTTCCAGTCCAGGTCGATGACGCACAGCTCGCGGTTTTCTGGCAGCTTCATCTTCGTCACTCGGGCGGCTCTTGCGCTTCCCTGCCTGCGTGTACTCCGTCTGGCGGAAACCATCATTGTCGATGTCGAGCGAGTCGAAGTCCAGGTCGTCGACATCTTCATCGGAAATCGTCGGTGAAAATCCAAAGGTCGACTCATCGAAGTTGACATCGCGACTGATGACCACCTGCCCCGCCTCGATGTCATAAAGTCGATACGCCTTGGACACTTCTTCGTAACCCAGGAACAGTCCAGCGCGAGCCTTGGGATCCCACTTGAGCCGCTTCTCCTTCGGAGTCAGAATGTACGTCCGACAGCCGAACACACGCATGTGCTTCACACTCGGCTTGGAGTTGTAAACGATCTCGAACGGAGTCTTGTGCTCGATCTTGGGTGATGGCAGACGATTCTTCACGTAGATGGCAGTCATGGCCGCCTCAGCCCAGAAACACTTGTCCAGCTTAGCGTGATGCAGCATGCTGCGGCCGATCGTGACGATAGTTCGGATGGCTCGCTCTGCCGTGCCGTTCGTCTGGTGCGCGTACGGAACCGTGGTTTGCTGCTCGATGCCTTCGTCTTCGTAGAAGTCGTTGAGCGAGTTGGTCGCAAACTCACGAGCTCCGTCGTGCCGCACAAACTTGACCTTCTTGCCGAACTGCTTCTGCACCTTCATGATGTACGTCTTGATGCAGTCTTCGCTCTCCGACTTGGCACGCAGGCAGAAACCCTTCATGCATCCACTGGCTTCGTCCACGATCAGTAGCAGGTACTTGCTGCCGCCAAGCGAGTTTTCCTCCATGGGTCCGCAGATGTCGAAGTGGAGCAGCTCAAATGTGTCGTAGCGACGCTTGTCACAGTTGCTTGGGAATGTTTTTGGACCATTTTACCTTGCTGGCAACCACGACACAGACTTGGTCCGCTCGACTTGAAAGGTGCCTTCGCGTCCTTGATCATGTGGTTGTCGACCATCTTGCGAAGCACCTCAACCGGAGCGTGACCCATGCGCGCGTGCAGGTCGACAGTCTTGCCACTCGTCGCCGCATTCGCCGATCGCTGAGGCGTCTGAAGCCAGTAGAGTCCATCCATGAGGTTTGCCGTCGCCACCACTTGCTTGGAGCCTTTGTGCGCAATCTGCATCTTGGTGCCGTCGAACACCACTTGAAACTTGTCACTTTTGTTGATCTGCGGTACCGAAAGCAGATTCTTGCTCATGCTTGGCACGTACAGCGCGTTCTTGATCTCGATCTCGCGCTCGTCGCCATTGGGCAGAACCACTTGTTCCACGATGGTCCCCACACCCATGATGGCCGCCTTGTTGCCGTCGGCCACCGAAAGTTCGCCTTCGTTCCGCTCAATCAAATGGACGAACTTGGTCTTGTCGTTGCAGATGTGGTGCGTTGCGCCGCTGTCGACCGCCCACATCCCGGACACATTCTTGCCCGTCGAAACCCCACATTCCAGTGAAACCGCGAACGCTACTCCATCGTAGTCGTAGTCGTAGCCGTTGCTGTCGTTTCTCCACTGGATGTTGTTGGCCCCGCGTCCACGGCCGTTGCCGCCGCGTCTCGGCCCTCGGTTCTCGTCCTTCTGCTTGGTCCAGCACTTGTCAATCGTGTGCCCCACTTTTCCGCAGTACGTACACTGGCGAGACTCTCGGTCGGTGTTGAACGCCTTGGCCGCGTTCTCCGTCTTCACCGTCGCCGTCTTCTCGCCTTGTCTCTTGATGTGCTCATTCGTGAGCACCTTCACGACGTCTTGCGACCGCAGTTCAGCGCTGCTCATCTCCAAGTTCAGCACGACGTTCTCGTAGCTCTTGGGGAGGCTGCGCAACAAGCAGATCGCCACGTCCTCGTCCTCCATCTTGGCACCGATGCTGCTGAGCTTGGCGCTGATGTTGAGGACCTCGTTGCAATGATGCAACACATTGCCGCCTTCCGACATCTCCATGCTGAAGAGTTGGCGCTTCAGGTAGATGCGTCCAGCCTTCTGCGAACCACCGTACAGCGTCTTCAGGCGCGACCAGGCAACCCACGCTTCCTCGCAGTCGTCGACCACATGGTGGTAGTCCGCGTCCATGTGGAGCAGCATCAGTCCGAAAGCGATGTTGCTCAACTTGACGTAGTCGTCCTTGGCCCGCGAGTCCGTGTAGCTTGGCGTCGTCTCACGGTTCACGACATGCCACGTCGACTTGGTCAGGAACACGCCACGCATGTAGCGGTTCCACGTCGCGTAGTTGTCCCCGTTGAACTTGTCAATGGAGACCTTGGTCGAGGCGTCTTGGGCAGAGGACATGGTGCTTGGGCTCATAACCTGATGAAAGGTATGGATCTTGGACACGAAGCTTGTACGAAGCGGAGGGAGGGACGTCGCAGACGGCGGGACCGGAGCAAAGGCACTTGAGGGGTAGAATGAAGATTCGAAAGTGATTGAATTGTTGGAGCTTACACCCTACTGTTATAGACACGCGACCCTGCGTCCTATCACCTAGTGCATCTAATCAACCATCACTCACCGGTGTTCGTCCAATCATCCTACTCGTCTAATCATCGGTGGCGTAAACAACTTACCGTAATCACCATAATCAACGTGGGTTCGGATTGGACCGGTTCGGGTTAACCGGTTCACGGCTAATAACTGATACCAAACCGGTAACCGTCAATAACATGCGTGTGTTCGGCTGTCGGACGTACATTCTGACTCCGAAGGAGAAGCGGCTCAAGTGGGATCCCAAGGCTCGCGCTGGACTGTTCCTGGGTTACGAAGAAGTGTCCAAGGCGTATCGACTTTATGACATCGAGGCGGGGCAGGTGGTTATCAGTCGCGATGTCAACTTCGATGAGTCGACCTTTGGATTTTCACCGACGATTTCCGATGAAGATGTCGACGACCTGGACTTCGACTCGCTCGACATCGACAATGATGGTTTCCGCCAGACGGAGTACACGCAGGCAGGGAAGCGCAAGAGCCGCCCGAGTGACGAAGATGAAGCTGCCAGAAAACCGCGAGCTGTGCGTCATCGACCTGGACTGGAAGAAGCAAGTGCGCCGAACTACTCCCCTCCGCACCGAGCAGACGCAGACGAAGAAGAAAAGTCTGGAGACCAAGATGAAGAATCGACTCCACCAGTTTTTTGGCGTGCAAGTGCCAATGCCGTCGAAGCAGGCGATCTATCGGAGCCGACGACATTCCAAGAAGCGGTGAACGGCCCCGACCAAGTGCACTGGCGCAAGGCGATTCGTGCTGAGCTCGAATCGATGCGACTTCGTGGTGTGTTTCGTGCTGCCAAGTGTTGTCAAGGAGACGTCTCGACCAGCTGCTGTATACCGGTAGGATACCGGTATGACCTTCACTCAGTGGCACCGCAATCATTTCTGTGATTACGAGACGAAGATTACGTCACGGTGTTTATGGGACGGTGTTTACGACACGGACGATTACGCCATGGGTGGGTACAAGATTGTGGGTACATGATGGGCTCTACGTGGCACTCCCTGATTGGCTGAAGTAACTCAGTATCCAGTAGAGAATCCAGTAGAGTGTACCCAGTAGGTAGAACTGTAGGCTTAGAGGTAGCAAGGAGTTTGCGAACTAAGGACCTAAATCAATCACTTTGCATTTTGCCATCAAGTGACCAAGCCTTTTGGTTATGAGCCCAAGCCCCGTCTTCCCTGACCAAGACCCCGACTACGCCTTCGCCATGGACGCCACTTCGACTACCGCCCGCATTAACAAGTTCGACGGAACTAACAAAAGGCTTGGTCACTTGATGGCAAAATGCAAAGTGATTGATTTAGGTCCTTAGTTCGCAAACTCCTTGCTACCTCTAAGCCTACAGTTCTACCTACTGGGTACACTCTACTGGATTCTCTACTGGATACTGAGTTACTTCAGCCAATCGCAGAGCGCCACGTCGATGCCCATCTTGTACCCACAATCTTGTACCCACGTGCATCGTAATCATCGTCCCGTAATCGCCGGAGTGATTGAGGTGCCACTGAGTGAAGGTCATACCGGTATCCTACCGGTATACAGCAGCTGCTCGAGGCGTCTCCTTGACAACACTCCCACTCGACTCGATAGCCTTCGGTGCTTCGATGCCGAGCTTGCTCCGGAGACAGTCGAACTGCGCCGCTGAAATGGGCTTGGTCATCAGGTCCGCCAGCATGTCTTGCGTCGGACAGTACTCGAGCACCACTTCTCCGTCCTCGACCTTCTCGCGCACGAAGTGGTAGCGAATGTCGATATGCTTGGTACGCTTGTGAAACTCGGGATTCTTGGCAAGCGCGATGGATCCTTGGTTGTCTTCGTAGATCTTGATCGCCTTGCCCTCTGTGGTTTCGCCTATCTCGCACAGAAACGCCTTGAGCCACACAGCCTCCTGTGTTGCCTCCGATAGCGCCATGTACTCGGCTTCCGTCGACGATAGTGCCACCGTCCTCTGCTTCTTGCTGCGCCAGCTCACGCATCCACCGCTCATTATGAACGCGTATCCGCTCGTGCTGCGGCGCGACTCCACATCACCCGCCCAGTCCGCATCCGAGTAGCCGCAGACGCCGTCTTGGTCCTTGGTGCGAAACTCGATGCCGTACGTCGCCGTGCCTTGGATGTAGCGGAGGACACGCTTGAGTGCTTGCCAGTGCGTGGGGCATGGGTCTGCAGCGAACTGACTCAGTGTGCCCACTGCCGCAGCCAGATCCGGTCGGGTGCCCACCATCAAGTACATGAGGCAGCCCACGGCGTTCCGGTAAGGCACGCCTGCCATGGTGTCATCATGCTTGCACCCGCCGTCGCACATAGCCTTGGTCAGCTTGAGTCCGGGATCCTGCGGCGTTTTCACGGGCTTGCTGTTCTCCATGCTGAACTTGCTCAGGATGCTCCGCGCGAACTTGGTCTGCCGCATCGTCACCTCACCAGCCTTGATGTCTTGCTTGATCTCCATTCCGAGAAAGTAGCTCAGCTCGCCTAGGTCCGTCATCTCGAACCGCTTGCTTAGTGCGCTCTTGGTCGCCTTGAGCATGTCGTCATCACTGCTCGCAATCACCAGGTCGTCCACGTACAGCACCACGAGCACCATGCTGTCGCCGTTGCGCTTGACGTAGACGCAGTGGTCGGTTTCGCACTTGTCGAAGTCCAGCTTGAGCATGAAGTCGTCGATGGTGTGGTTCCACATGCGCGGCGACTGCTTGAGACCGTAGAGCGCGCGCTTGAGCTTGCACACATGATCCGGGCGTCCTTCGCTTATGTATCCGTCCGGCTGCTGCATGTAGATGTCTTCATCCAGGACGCCGTTAAGAAAGGCTGTCTTAACGTCCATCTGGTGCAGCTTGAGCCCGTACTTGGCAGCCATCGCTAGCACGATTCGGATGGACGTGAACTTGGCCACGGGCGCGAAGGTCTCGTCGTAGTCGATGCCGTGCTTCTGCGAGAAGCCCTTAGCCACCAGGCGCGCCTTGTATCGTTCGATCTCGCCGGCTTGGTTCTCCTTCACGCGAAAGACCCATCGACAGCCGATGGCCTTGCGTCCCTTGGGCAGCGGTACCACGTCCCATGTGTCGTTCTTGCGCAGCGAGTCGTACTCCGAGTCGCAGGCCTCCTTCCATTTGCGTGCGTCGTTGGATTCCATCGCCGACTTGAACGTGGTCGGCATTTCTCCCACTGAATCCACGACGTACGCCGCCTCGAAGCTCTTGTCGTTGTCTCGAGCCATGGCACACATCTCATCCAGGCCTTGGCGTCGATTCTCTGACGCGTATCGCTTGGCACTCGGGGTCTCCACCGCTTCCTCCAGCGACTGTGTCCGCGGGTGTCTCTTGCTGCCGGGCAAGAATTCATCACCTCGCGCAGTCTCTTCATCTTCGTCGTCCAATGCCGACTGTTCATCTTTGTCCGTGGTGCCTTCTTCCGCATCTTGAAGGTCCACCAGCGCCTCCTTGGGTTTGTAGTCGCGTCTTCCACCGTCGAAGACGTCTTCCATGAACTGTGCATCGCGGCTCACCAGCACGCGACCACTCTCGATCTCCTCGAACCGATACGCTTTCTCGTGGTCCGAGTACCCCAGGAACCTGCATCGCACCGATCGCGCATCCAGCTTGGTTCGCTTCTCTTTCGCCACATGCACGTAGGCGTGGCAACCGAAGACTTTGAGGTTGGCCAGCAATGGTTTCTTGGCAGTCCACAGCTCGTACGGAGACTTATCGTTGTCAAGCGCATGTGTCGGACAGCGGTTGCGCAGGAACATAGCCGTCATGACTGCTTCGCCCCAGTATGCCTTGGACAGACTCGCGTGCTCCAGCATGCACCGCGCGCATTCAACTAGCGTCCGGTTCATGCGCTCCGCGATTCCGTTGAGCTGCGGCGTGTATGGCGGCGTGAACTTCTGCACGATGCCGCGCTTGCTGCAAAACTTGGCCATTTTGTCGGATTTGTACTCACCACCGTTGTCACTGCGAAGCTCCTTGACGCGCTTGCCGGTCTGTGTCTCCGCAAACGCCACAAAGTGCGCGAACTTGTCGGCCACCTCCCACTTGTTCTTTACCAGGTACACCACGCAGTAGCGCGACTTGTCGTCGATAAAGGTGACGAAGTAGCGCTTGCCGCCAAACGTCGGCGTGCGCATGGGCCCGCATACGTCACTGTGCACTACCTCCAGTAGTTCATTGGCACGCTTGGGCGATGTCGATTCGAAACTCAATCGCGTCTGCTTGCCGAGCGCGCATCCGTCGCACGTCTCCCACTTGCTCGCGGACCCGAGGTCAATGCCGACGCTGAGCTTCTTCTTGACGATGGCGTCGAGCCCAGCGTGACCGATGTGGCCTAGTCGAAGGTGCCAGAGGTACGACTTGGTGTCCCCTTGGCTCCCGTTCGGACTCGCCGAATTCGCTTCGTCCAGGCGCACGGGCGTCATGCACAGCTTGAACAGCTTGCCGTCACGCGCACCTATCGTGCACTTCATCCCATTCAGCGCGATGAAGCATCCGTCGCTGTCGAAGGTCACTGATCCGACGTCCTTGGTGAAGCGCCCGATCGAGAAGAGGTTGCGCGTTAGCTTGGGAATGTGCCACACGTTCGTGAGCACACCCTTCTTGATGCCACGAGGCGTCTTCATCTCCATCACAATGTCGCCGCTGCCGATCGCTTGAACCACACCGTCGTCTGCGAGACGCACGTCGACCGGAGTGAAGGCCTTGTAGTTTCTCATGAACTTCTTGGAGTGCGCCATGTGCTGCGTCGCACCCGAGTCGACCAGCCATGTGCCACTCGCCGACGCTGCCATGGCCGCATCGCCATCGCCGTCGACGAAGAAGAGATAGTCGCCGGAGTCGTCCTCACGCGCGACGTTGGCACGCTGCGAGCGCTGCCGTTCCGTGTTGTCATGGATCCGCGAGGGACACTCCGCGATCCAATGTCCATGCTTGCCGCAGTTGTGGCACGCACCGTTCTTCTTCGACGGTCGGCCCTTAGCTTGTTGTCCCTCATCATGAACGCCTGGCCAGGCGCGGCGCCATCTCCATCGCCACCCTGCTCCTTGCGCTTCATGTCTTCATGTAGCAGCCGAGACGTCACCAGCTCCCACGTCAGCGTGTCGGATCTTTATTGAGGGTTGCCGGGTTTTGGTACTGTGTACCAGTAACCGGTTAACCCGAACCGGTCCAACACGATCCCGCGATGTTTACGGTACGTTGTTTACGCCACTGATGATTAGACGAGTAGGATGATTGGACGAACACCGGTGAGTGATGGTTGATTAGATGCACTAGGTGATAGGACGCAGGGTCGCGTGTCTATAACAGTAGGGTGTAAGCTCCAACAATTCAATCACTTTCGAATCTTCCTTCTTCAGCTCAACTGGTCTTCACTCCGGTCCCCGCACCCAAGTGCAGAACTCCCTCCGCTCAATCCAAGCCTCGCTTCAAGACCTCAACACCTTTATCAGGTTATGAGCCCAAGCACCATGTCCTCTGCCCAAGACGTCTCGACCAAGGTCTCCATCGACAAGTTCAACGGAGACAACTACGCGACGTGGAACCGCTACATGCGTGGCGTGTTCCTGACCAAGTCGACGTGGCATGTGGTGAATCGGGAAACGTCTCCATCCTTTACGGACTCCCGGGCCAAGGACGAGTATGTCAAGTCGAGCAACATCGCTTCTGGACTGATGTTGCTTCACATGGACGCCGACTACCATCATGTGGTCGATGACTGCGAGGAAGCATGGATCGCGTGGACGCGCTTGAAGACGCTGTACGGTGGATCGCAGAAGGCTGGACGCATCTACCTGAAGCGCCAACTCTTCAGCATGGAGATGTCGGAAGGCGGCAATGTGTTGCATCATTGCAACGAGGTCCTCAACATCAGCGCCAAGCTCAGCAGCATCGGTGCCAAGATGGAGGACGAGGACGTGGCGATCTGCTTGTTGCGCAGCCTCCCCAAGAGCTACGAGAACGTCGTGCTGAACTTGGAGATGAGCAGCGCTGAACTGCGGTCGCAAGACGTTGTGAAGGTGCTCACGAACGAGCACATCAAGCGACAAGGCGAGAAGACGGCGACGGTGAAGACTGAGAACGCGGCCAAGGCGTTCAACACCGACCGTGAGCCTCGCCAATGCACGTACTGCGGAAAATTGGGGCATGTCATTGACAAGTGCTGGACCAAGCAGAAGGACGAGAACAGAGGGCCAAGACGCGGCGGCAACGGCCGTGGACGCGGGGCCAACAACATCCAGTGGAGAAACGACAGCGACGGCTACGACAACGACTACGATCGAGTGGCGTTCGCGGTTTCCCTGGAATGTGGAGTTTCGACGGACAAGAATGTGTCCGGGATGTGGGCGGTCGACAGCGGTGCCACGCACCATATTTGCAACGACAAGTCCAAGTTCGCCAATTTAATCGAGCGAAGTGAAGGCGAACTTTCGGTGGCCGATGGCAACAAGGCTGCCATCAAGGGTGTGGGGACCA
This sequence comes from Phytophthora sp. 'mugwort', assembly GCA_033558025.1. Taxonomy (NCBI): domain Eukaryota; phylum Oomycota; class Peronosporomycetes; order Peronosporales; family Peronosporaceae; genus Phytophthora; species Phytophthora sp. 'mugwort'. Next base: position 1,207,762 of record JAUCEF010000017.1, on the reverse strand, counting down.
TCGTGGAAAGAGTGGTCCTGCCTAACGGCGACGAGCGCGAGATCGAGATCAAGAACGCGCTTTACGTGCCAAATATGAGCAAGAATCTGCTTTCAGTGCCGCAGATAAACAAGCATGGCAAGTTCCAAGTGGTATTTGACGGCACTGAGATGCACGTTTCGCGCAAGGACTCGAATCAAGTGGTGGCGACGGCGGATCTCGTGGACGGACTCTACTGGCTTCGCACACCTCAGCGATCGGCAAATGCGGCGACAAGTGGAAGGACGGTCGATTTGCACGCGCGTATGGGTCACGCTCCAGTCGAGGTTCTTCGCAAGATGGTCGACACCAAGATGATCAAGGACGCGAAAGCACCTTCCAAGTCGAGTGGACCAAGTGTGTGTCGTGGTTGCCAGCAAGGCAAAATGGTCCAAAAACCATTCCCAAGCAACCGTGACAAGCGTCGCTACGACACATTTGAGCTGCTCCACTTTGACATCTGCGGACCCATGGAGGAAAACTCGCTTGGCGGTAGCAAGTACCTGCTCCTGATCGTGGACGAAGCCAGCGGATGCATGAAGGGTTTCTGTCTGCGTGCCAAGTCGGAAAGTGAAGACTGCATCAAGACATACATCATGAAGGTGCAGACGCAGTTCGGCAAGAAGGTCAAGTTTGTGCGGCACGACGGAGCTCGTGAGTTTGCGACTAACTCGCTCAAGGATTTTTACGAAGACGAAGGCATCGAGCAGCAAACCACGGTTCCGTACGCGCACCAGACGAACGGCACGGCAGAGCGAGCCATCCGAACTATCGTCACGATCGGCCGCAGCATGTTGCATCACGCCAAGCTGGACAAGTGTTTCTGGGCTGAGGCGGCGATGACGGCCATCTATGTGAAGAACCGCCTGCCGTCACCCAAGATCGAGCACAAGACTCCGTTCGAGATCGTCTACAAGTCCAAGCCGAGTGTGAAGCACATGCGTGTTTTCGGCTGTCGGACGTACATCCTGACTCCGAAGGAGAAGCGACTCAAGTGGGATCCCAAGGCTCGCGCCGGATTGTTTCTGGGTTACGAAGAAGTGTCCAAGGCGTATCGACTTTATGACATCGAGGCGGGGCAGGTGGTCATCAGTCGCGATGTCAACTTCGATGAATCAACCTTTGGATTTTCACCGTCGATTTCTGATGAAGATGTCGACGACCTGGACTTCGACTCGCTCGACATCGACGATGATGGTCCGCGCCAGACGGAGTACAAACAGGCAGGGAAGCGCAAGAGCCGCCCGAGTGACGAAGATGAAGCTGCCAGAAGACCGCGCGCTGTGCGTCATCGACCTGGACTGGAAGAAGCAAGTGCACCGAACGACTCCCCTTCGCACCGAACAGACGCAGATGAAGAAGAAAAGTCTGGAGACCAAGATGAAGAATCGACTCCATCTGTGTTTTGGCGTGCAAGTGCCAACGCGGTCGAAGCAGCCGTGGACTTATCGGAGCCGTCGACATTCCAAGAAGCGGTCAACGGCCCGGACCAATTGCACTGGCGCAAGGCGATTCGTGCTGAGTTAAAGTCGATGCGACTTCGTGGTGTGTTTCGTGCTGCCAAGTTGCCCAGCGGGCAAAGCGCCATCGGTACCAAGTGGGTGTTCAAGATTAAGCGCAAAGCCGACGGATCGATCGAGAAGTACAAGGCGCGCCTGGTGGCCAAGGGTTTCAAGCAAAAGTACGGCATCGACTACACGGAGACGTTCTCGCCCGTGGTCAAGTACGTGACGCTGCGCATGGTCATCGCGATTGCCAAGTATTTCGACTGGCCCCTCGACCAACTCGACGTGGTAACGGCATTTCTGTACGGCGTCATGAAGGAGTTGGTGTTCTGCGTGGTTCCTGAAGGCGTCGAGCTGGATGGTGATTTCGACTGCCTGGAATTGGTGAAGGCGATTTACGGTCTCAAGCAAGCTTCGCGCGTATGGAACGAGACCTTCGACGAATTCGTGTGTTCTATCGGTTTTCAAGTTTCAGCCTTCGACCCGTGCCTCTACATCAAGGTTGTCGATGGCCACTGTGTGCTCGTGCTGGTCTACGTGGACGATGTGTTGGTCACCGGAAGTTCACCCGAGCTGATCTCACGCACGAAGAACGACCTCAAGACACGCTTCGAAATGACTGACAGTGGCAAGTGTGTGTTCGTCCTTGGAATCGAGCTGGTGGATGGCCCGGACGGCAGCGTGACGATGTGCCAGCGGCGTTATGTGGATGATATCCTGAAGCGTTTCGGTATGGACGAGTGCAAGGCTGTGGTGAGTCCGGTAGACATGAGCACTCGACTGGTTCCAAGTGACGCAGCGACCAAGGTGAACGCTCCGTTTCGCGAAGCTGTGGGTGCCCTCATGCACTTGATGACTGCTACTCGCCCGGATATCGCGTACGCAGTAGGCTATGTATCGCGCTTCATGGAGAACCCCCAAGAGGAACACTGGGTTGCGGTCAAGCGCATTTTTCGCTATCTACAAGGCACCAAGACGCATGGAATCTGTTTCAAGCCAGGCAACAAGATCGACTTTCGTGGGTATTCGGATGCGGACTGGGCTGGCGACCTCGCGGACCGCAAGTCGACTTCCGGCTACACGTTCATGCTGATGGGTGCGCCAGTGAGCTGGGGAAGCAAGAAGCAGTCAAGTGTTTCGTTGTCTACGAGCGAGGCGGAATACATCGCGCTCAGTCTGGCGATCCAAGAAGGCAAGTGGATTCATCGCCTGCTATGCGAGATTTTGGCGGCTGCCAACGAGACTGGACCCGAGCTCAAGATCCGCGAAGACAACCAGTCGTGCATCAAGATGACGAAGAACCCAGTGAACCATGGTCGCGCCAAGCACATCGACATCAAGTACCATCACATCCGTGATGAGGTCAAGCGCGGCGAAGTCAAGCTCGAGTACTGCGAGACTTCAATCATGCTGGCGGACATCATGACCAAGGCACTGCCAGGACCGCGCCACACGGATCTGACGGCGTCCCTCGGAATCCACGCGTGTTCGCATTGAGGGGGCGTATTGAGGGTTGCCGGGTTTTGGTACTGTGTACCAGTAACCGGTTAACCCGAACCGGTCCAACACGATCCCGCGATGTTTACGGTACGTTGTTTACGCCACTGATGATTAGACGAGTAGGATGATTGGACGAACACCGGTGAGTGATGGTTGATTAGATGCACTAGGTGATAGGACGCAGGGTCGCGTGTCTATAACAGTAGGGTGTAAGCTCCAACAATTCAATCACTTTCGAATCTTCCTTCTTCAGCTCAACTGGTCTTCACTCCGGTCCCCGCACCCAAGTGCAGAACTCCCTCCGCTCAATCCAAGCCTCGCTTCAAGACCTCAACACCTTTATCAATCTTGACTCCAACGCCGTGATCAGGAACTGATACGACTCGCTCAGGCTCCCGAGAAGCGTGATCACCAAGTCGTCCTCGCTGACCGGAGCGCCGACCGCGTCGAGCTGTTCCGCCAGAGTCTTGAGCTTGTTGATGTGTTGAAGCACATCATCACCTTCCTCCATCATGAGCGTGAAGAAACGCCGACGAAGAAAGAGCTTGTTGGCCAAACTCTTCTTCTCGAAGTGTCCTTCCAGTCTTGACCATGCATCATGCGCGCCACTCGCCGAGCGAACCAGCGGTAGCTGCGAATCCTCCATCGCGAGACAGATCATCGCCAGCGCCTTGCGCGACTTCTTCCGAAAGAGCGCTTGATCCGCCGCAGTCTGGCAGTGCTCCAGCTTCACTTCCCCACTTGTCACTTCCCACAGTTCGCGCTCCTCGAGCACCATCTGCATCTTGAACTTCCACGTGTGGAAGTTAGCTCCGTCGAACTTGTTGATGCGGAAGGCAGAAGGCGGCGTGGCGTCCATGGCGAAGGCGTAGTCGGGGTCTTCAGAGAAGGCGGGGCTTGGGCTCATAACCAAAAGGCTTGGTCACTTGATGGCAAAATGCAAAGTGATTGATTTAGGTCCTTAGTTCGCAAACTCCTTGCTACCTCTAAGCCTACAGTTCTACCTACTGGGTACACTCTACTGGATTCTCTACTGGATACTGAGTTACTTCAGCCAATCGCAGAGCGCCACGTCGATGCCCATCTTGTACCCACAATCTTGTACCCACGTGCATCGTAATCATCGTCCCGTAATCGCCGGAGTGACTGAGGTGCCACTGAGTGAAGGTCATACCGGTATCCTACCGGTATACAGCAGCTGCTCGAGGCGTCTCCTTGACAACAGAGCCGACTCACTGTCGTGGGAACTCGTGACGTCTCGGCTGCTGCATGAGGACATGAAGCGCAAGGAACAAGGTGGCGGTACGGACGGCACCACGCACGGTCAAGGTCAAGCGTTCATGACAAGCGACAACAAGCGCAAGGGTCGGCAGGCGCAGAAGACTAGTGCCTGTCACTACTGTGGCGAGCACGGACATTGGATCGCCAAGTGTCCGGTGCGAATCCGCGAGAACGCGGAGCGGCAGAGGCCGCAACGAGCGAATGTCGCGCAGAGTGAAGATGACTCTGGCGACTTCCTCTTCTCGGTTGGTGGTAACACGGGTGCCTCCAAGTCGAATGGAGTGTGGCTGGTCGACTCGGGTGCGACGCAGCACATGACGTACTCGAAGGAGTACATGAAGAACTACAAGAAGATCTCTCCGGTGGACGTGCATCTCGCGGACGACGGTGTGGTTCAGGCTGTGGGGACCGGCGACATTGTGATGTCGATGAAGACCCCGCGCGGCATGAAGAAGGGTGTACTCACGAACGTGTGGCACATTCCGAAGCTGTCGCGTAACCTGTTTTCGGTTGGTCGGTTCACTAAGGACGTCGGGCCAGTTATCTTCGAGAGCGACGGGTGCTTCGCTGAAACGAAGAGTCTCAAGTGGAAGCTCGGCGCTCGTGAGGGCAAAGGACTGTTCAAGCTGTGCATGACTCCGATGATGCCTGACGAGGCCAATGCGGCAAGTTCGAAGGATCGCCAAGGGGACACCACGTCGTACCTCTGGCACCTTCGACTTGGTCACATCGGCCATGGCGGTCTAGACGCCATCGTCAAGAAGGGCTACGGTGTTGGTATCGATATGGCGTCGGTGAAGCAGTGGGAGTTATGCGACGGATGCTCACTCGGCAAGCAAACGCGAGTAAGCTACATGAAGACGTCGCCAAACCGTGCCAAGCAAGTGCTAGAAGTCGTACACAGTGATGTATGCGGTCCCATGCAGACGCCGACCTTTGGAGGCAAGCGCTATTTTGTCACGTTTATCGATGACAAGTCGCACTTCTGTGTGGTGTACTTGCTGCGCAACAAGTCCGAGGTGGCCGACAAGTTCGCGCAATTCGTCGCGTTAGCTGAGACCCAGACTGGCAAGCGCGTGAAAATGCTGCGGAGCGACAACGGCGGCGAGTACACTTCGGGTGAGATGGCCAAGTTCTGTGCGGACCGTGGTATCATGCAGAAGTTCACGCCGCCATACACGCCTCAGCTGAACGGAGTCGCCGAGCGCATGAACCGGACGTTGGTGGAGTGTGCGCGTTGCATGCTGGAACATGCTGGATTGCCCAAGACGTATTGGGGTGAAGCTGTCGTGACAGCTACGTTCCTCCGTAATCGGTGTCCGACGCGTGCCATCAACCACGACAAGTCGCCGCACCAGGTTTGGACAGGCAAGAAACCGCTGCTAGCGAACCTCAAGGTGTTCGGTTGCCACGCGTACGTGCACGTGCCGAAGGAGAAGCGCACCAAGTTTGACGCTCGGTCGGTGCGCTGTCGGTTCCTGGGATACTCGGAGCATGAGAAAGCGTACCGTTTCGAAGAGACCAAGAGCGGTCGCGTGCTGGTGAGCCGCGACGCGCAGTTTATGGAAGACGTCTTCGACAGTGGGAGACGTGACTACCATCAGAGGGAGGTGGTGGTCATTCAAGATGAAGAGACGACGGATCAAGATTCGTTGCAGTCGGATGAAGACGACAAAGAAGAAGAAGACGAAGAAGCAGCGCGGGACGAAGGTTTTGAACCAGGCAGCAAGCGACACCCGCGGACGCAGTCGCTGGAAGAAGCTGTGGAAGTTCCAAGTGCCAAGCGGCAGAGTCGACACCTGACTCTGGACGAGATGTCGGCTGCGGCTCAAGAAAGTCAAGACTTCGAAGCTGCATACGTCGTGAATTCAGTGGGAGAAATGCCGACCACGTTCAAGTCGGCGATGGAATCCAGCGACGCAGTCAAGTGGAAGGAGGCGTGTGACTCGGAGGTCGAGTCGCTCCGCAAGAACGAGACGTGGATCCTCGTGCCGCTGCCAAAAGGACGCAAGGCAATCGGCAACCGATGGGTGTTCCGTGTGAAGGAGAACCAGGCTGGAGAGATCGAACGGTTCAAGGCGCGCCTGGTGGCCAAGGGATTTTCGCAGAAGTACGGCATCGACTACGACGAGACTTTCGCGCCAGTGGCCAAGTTCACGTCGATCAGGATCCTGCTCAGTCTGGCGGCCAAGTACAATCTCATGGTGCACCAGATGGATGTCAAGACAGCTTTCCTGAACGGTTTGTTAGACGAAGACATCTACATGGCACAGCCGGACGGCTACATCGATGAAAAGCACCCGGACTATGTCTGTCAGCTCAAGCGGTCTCTTTACGGTTTGAAGCAATCGCCGCGGATGTGGAACAAGACCATCGACGACCTCATGCTCAAGCTAGGGTTCAAGAAGTGCGAGTCTGACCACTGCATCTACTTCAAGCGTGACGACCAAGACATGATCTTCGTGGCGCTATATGTCGACGACCTGATCCTCGCAAGTAACAACGACAAGCTGCTCAAGTCGACGAAGAAGGCGCTCAGTGACCGTTTCGAGATGACGGACCTGGACCACCTCAAGTACTTCCTCGGCATGGAAATCGATCAAGATGTGACGACAGGGAAGGTGTCGATGCGGCAAACCAAGTTTGCGAAAGACATTCTGGAGAAGTTCAACATGGAGAATGTTGTCAAGGAGACGCCTCGAGCAGCTGCTGTATACCGGTAGGATACCGGTATGACCTTCACTCAGTGGCACCTCAATCACTCCGGCGATTACGGGACGATGATTACGATGCACGTGGGTACAAGATTGTGGGTACAAGATGGGCATCGACGTGGCGCTCTGCGATTGGCTGAAGTAACTCAGTATCCAGTAGAGAATCCAGTAGAGTGTACCCAGTAGGTAGAACTGTAGGCTTAGAGGTAGCAAGGAGTTTGCGAACTAAGGACCTAAATCAATCACTTTGCATTTTGCCATCAAGTGACCAAGCCTTTTGGTTATGAGCCCAAGCCCCGCCTTCTCTGAAGACCCCGACTACGCCTTCGCCATGGACGCCACGCCGCCTTCTGCCTTCCGCATCAACAAGTTCGACGGAGCTAACTTCCACACGTGGAAGTTCAAGATGCAGATGGTGCTCGAGGAGCGCGAACTGTGGGAAGTGACAAGTGGGGAAGTGAAGCTGGAGCACTGCCAGACTGCGGCGGATCAAGCGCTCTTTCGGAAGAAGTCGCGCAAGGCGCTGGCGATGATCTGTCTCGCGATGGAGGATTCGCAGCTGCCGCTGGTTCGCTCGGCGAGTGGCGCGCATGATGCATGGTCAAGACTGGAAGGACACTTCGAGAAGAAGAGTTTGGCCAACAAGCTCTTTCTTCGTCGGCGTTTCTTCACGCTCATGATGGAGGAAGGTGATGATGTGCTTCAACACATCAACAAGCTCAAGACTCTGGCGGAACAGCTCGA